>JAHFWL010000073.1:1805000-2450301 GCA_021292165.1 Shinisaurus crocodilurus
TTTGAAACGACACCTTCCCCTCCTGCTTGCTCCCACCGGATCATGTCACTGATAACAACAAGATCAACTTTTAACTGGGCCGTCAGTCTGAGGCTAGCTCTGAGCCTCTCCAGCTCTTTGCAGGCCTTCTCTGGTTCGTCGCTTCCTCCCCTGGCAGAGAGAAGCGGTCAGCCCTGGGTCATATTCCTGAAGCATGGCTGAAGGAGGAGGAAACACTTATTCCATTTATGTATTCCTGAGAAGCCGCTGCCAGACTTAAAGAAGCTGGCCCAGGGTGCCCTGAGAAACCATTTCAAAAGGTCTCTCTGACCCCTTTTATCTCAGATATGCAGTCAAATTAGTAACAGAACAGAGGGGGTGGGGCGGAAGGACCAGACCAGTGGATGATGCTTTAACTAACTTTGCACTATAGACTTCAGTCTTTCTTCCTGGCCTTCTGGGTTTTACACATCCTTAAAATAGGGTGGCCACTTAACAAATTGCCAAAAAAAGAGAAAATGCATCACACACACACACAAAAAGCGAAAGAGGACAGCAATTTGCATAATTTTTGCAGATGCTAATTTAGAGGTATAGATGCACATTTAGAAATAATAACTATAATTTAAATAGAATACAATACCTCTCACCACAGTGTGGAAGACTGTGACCAGGGGACCCTGTGGGCTTTGCTCAGTCTGCTCCAGTCGTTGATGGGCAGCTTCAAGGCCCCGGCGGCTCCCCTTTCTTATAGCTCTTTATCTTTAAACTGGTCTTGGACTGGACAGGACTTCAGACAGAGGGCACCCTCAAATAGAGGACTGTAAAGTAGGCCACCTGGCCACCCTTGGTTGACTGTAGATCATTTGTGTTATGTTTGTTGGGAGTGGTTTTAGCTTGAAACTACAGGTGACAACAAGTGGTGTTGTGTTGCTTTCTCTTCCGGATCTGTTCTGTAGTGGATGATTCTTGGACACCAATCTGGCCTTGTTGGTCTACTTTTTCACTTCAGAGGACTGTCCTCTGTGAAACAGGACACCTGGCCACCCTACCTTAAAAGGATGCAGCCATTACTTCCTCTTCCAAGTCTGTTTGGTGCAACCAAAGATGTTCTGCACTGGGGCAGTAGCTAACGGAAGGAATCTGCGAAGAGCTTCCTTACAACTGGCACTTCCCGCAGCTGTGACTTCTGCCAGGCCCATTACCAGTTAATGTACACAGTATATCAATGTTCTCTCCTCTCCCAGTCCGGGGGGGGGAGGGTTGACATCAGTCCTGAGGAAGAGTTCTGTGAACCTTGAAAGCCATTATTATTATTATTATTATTATTATTATTGGAATTTCTGTACTGTCTTTCTGCAACCAACCAAGGCGGTGCACAAAAAATAAAAATGAAATAAACAGGAATCAAATAAAAACAGAGTAAAATGCTGAAGACAACATTACACATGACAATAACTATTTAAAAAGACGTCTTGACCCCCTTCCTGAATGCAGAGAGAGTGGGAACCACTTGCAACTCCAAAGGGCTCCTAACTTGCTGATTTTTTAAAACAAACAAACTGCTTTTTGATCTTTATTTGGCCCTAAAGTCTGGACTTCTGCACCTGAGTATTTGGGATACACATGTAATCTGACACCAGCACCCCAAAGAGCCAGCAGTTGGCCTCTCACCCTGGCTAGCCAGATGTTCCAGGTGAGCTTGTAAGTCAGGGATAAAGACCTGCCCACATGCACACGCAACCTGCTTGCCCATCAGTATTTGGTTTACCACTGTCCCAATGCATGCTCTTCTGAACATTTCCCCCCCAATCCTTTTTCTACACACACACACAAATCTTAGTTGAACGGTGCAACTGGCAACTGTGGTTTTGTCATTCACTTTGGTCAAATATGGATTCCCTCTCTGCTCCACCTCCACAACTAGAAAAAGCCAAATAAATTATGCAAAATAGCAGAATAAACTATGCAAATTGGCAAAATATATGCAGATTGTAGAAGTGAGTTTTCCTTCATACAAAACCCTGGCATTCCCAATCACCACCACATCAGCATGGTGTATAATGCATGCAGCCCTGCCTGTAATCCAGATGGTACTTGCCCCAAGAAAATAACTTCAGGACTCTGGCCTCTTTGCTGTGGAAGAACGGAAAGGTCTGGCAACTTTAAAGAGCATCTTTGTCTCCCTTTTCCATTTCTCCAGAGGGTGTGTGATGAGTTTTTCAGCTGATGTTTAGAGACACTCAAGATTAGTGATAAAGCTTTCTTCTGCTGGTGGTTAAGTACTTGTCTTAGAGCAGCTTTTAGAAGAAGGAGAAAGTCGAGCGACAGGGGTTCTCTAAGGCAGCCTTCCCCAACCTGATGCCCTCCAGATGTTTTGGACTTCAACTCCCATCAGCCCCAGCCAGCATGGCCGATGGTCAGGAATCCTGGCAGTTGTTGTCCAAACATCTGGAAGGCTCCAGGCTGAAGAAGGTTGCCTTAGGGCAGTGCTTCTCAAATAGTGGGGCGGGCCCCCCAGGGGGGGCGCGAGGCTCCGTAAAGGGGGGTTCGTTTGACCTCAGTTAAAAGTTTTTTTTAATATTGTGTTCCTTTAAATCCTGTGCTCCTTTAAATCTTTTCTGCTACAGTTAATAAAGCTATTCTTTGTTGTAAATTGATCCACATTTCTTTCTTTTTTTATTCTCTAATACGTTAATAAGGATACAGTGTTATGCAGAGGTGTACTTATAACAATTTTATAGACAAATGATACTATTTACAGTCGCGCGGGGGGCGCGAAATGTTTTCTTCTTCCTAGGGGGGGCATGACAGAAAATAATTGAGAAGCACTGCCTTAGGGCATCCCTGTGTGCCAGACCTCCTCCTTACAAATAAAGACCCCTTCATTCAACAGGAGAAGCCCTTGTCTTCTCTTGACAGGATGGCTGGTTTGAATTCAGTAACAAAGGCCCAGCTCTTCTTTCCTGGCCCGGGTCAGATCAGGGGGTGCTTTTTCAGGGGGGGGGGCTGCTCTGATCTGGACTACTCTGTTGTTTGTAGGTCATCAGGGTTGGCTACTCCACCCCCCCACACCACAACACGCACAAAGCCAGGAGGACTACAAACCTGTAACAAACCTAGGAAAAGCCCACGCAGAGTGAAGCCGGTTCCCCAACTCAACTGTTGGCTGGAGGCGCTCCAGCTGCCCCCATGACCAAGGACCTGAAGATGTCAGGGGCCACCCCTGCCATCCCACATGGGGCCCTGCCCCCCCCGCCCGATGCTGTGTGGCCTGTGAGGAGGGGTTGCAATACCTCATCTTTTATGGGTTCCGTGAACTTGGCTTGGACATAATCACGACTCCCACATAACAGACGAAGAAAGATTTATCCTTTAATCCAGTATTCTCCAACCTTGGGTCCCCAGATGTTTTTGGCCTACAACTCCCAGCATGCCCCAGCCAGCTATGCTTGGGAGTTGTAGTTCAACACATCTGGAGGGCACCAGGTTGGGAAAGGCCGGTTTAAGGTGCAATCCTATGCAAGTTTAGATAGAAAAAGGCCTACAACTCCCAGCACGCCCCAGCCAGCTCTGCTGGCTGGGGCATGCTGGGAGTTGTAGGCCTTTTTTCTGTCTAAACTTACATAGGATTGCACCCTTAGGATTCTATCTACCAAGCAAGCAGCTGTGGAGTGACTGATGGCTGGGGCTTTTTTTGGCAGAAAATGACTTCCCGTTTCCTGCGCTGATCATCCCAATGATGATTGAGGACCAAATAGAGCCTTCTTGAAAGGCACCTGCTTATCCCTCCTGCCACCTCCTCTCCTTGACCCTCAGAAATCTGTGGGTGACGTGGATAGGTCTGATTTTAATCAGGAGAAAAAGAGCGAGAATTGCAGGGGGAGGGGATCATCATGCCGGCTCCCAACGCAGCTTTATGCGGAAAGGCTCGTGAGGCGCTTCTGGAATACTAAATTGCCACTGACAAATTGCATGGGGGGGGCACAGCTGCTAAAAAGGAATCCGAGCGGGACTGGGATGCCCGGGGGAGCAGTAAAGGGAGACAGCCTGCCTGGACCACCGGCACATGGCAGGATCTGATGGGTCCCTGATGCTGTCGCCCAGCCTTCCCCACCTGGCGCCCTCCAAAATGTGTCGGACTACAACTCCCATCAGGCCCAGCCAACATGCCTATTGGAAGGGTGGGTCCCAGCAGGATTAGGAGCAGAGTTGGAGGGGGCACCAGAGCCACAGCTACCCCTATATCTATTTTGGCAATACAGTAATACCTTGGATTGCAAGTAACTTGGTTTGAGAGCATTTTGCAAGACAAGCAAATTTTTAAATTTTTTTTTAATTTTTTACTTGATATACAAGCGAAGTCTTGCAATACAAGTACTGTAGTACGGCTTAAATTAAAAATCTCTGTACAAATTTTTTTGGGGGGATTTCGTTTTGATATAAGAGTGTTTTGGATTACAAGCATGTTTCCGGAACGAATTATGCTCTCAATCCAAGGCATGACTGTATTGTTACAGGTTTGGGTAGCATTCGTGCCGTGATGCTGCTGCTCGGTTGATTACATTTATATCCCGCCTTTCCCCCTCTTGCCAGGAACTCAAGACGGCTTACATGAACTTCCTCCTCTCCATTCTATCCACACAACAACCGTGTGAGGTAGGTCAGGCTGAGAGTCAGGGACTGGCCCAAAATCACCCAGTGTGGTTTATGGGTGAGTGGAGATGAGAACCCAGGACTCCAGAGTCCCAGGCCAGGCTAGCACTCTAACTGCTAGGCCACACTGGCGATGCGGGGTTCATTCATGCAGCTGCACTTGCTCCCCTCTCCTATATGCCGTCACTTGACAATCATGCCTTTCCTGCAGTTTACACAGGGGGAGCAGCCCAGTGAATATGAGCTGGGCGCCAGAAATGGCAACGGAGAGAAATTGGTGGACGAACCAGCAGGCCCACGGCGGAGCAAGTCACACGTCTGCTGCAAAAGGTGAGCTCAAGCTGATCAAAGAATGGGTGCCTCTGGAGCAGTGTTCTCCAACCTTGGGTCCCCAGATGTTTTTGGCCTACAACTCCCAGCATGCCCCAGCCAGCACAGCTGCGCTGGCTGGGGCATGCTGGGAGTTGTAGGCCAAAAACATCTGAGGACCCAAGGTTGGAGAACACTGCACTAAAGGCTTGGGACAAATCCCATCTTTCTAGAAACCTCTCTGAACAAAGGACATGCCCAGACATGGCCAGGCAGCTGTAGGCCCAAATCTGCTTTTCTACATTTCCAGGCTGACCCTTCCCCTTCACCTCCCCACATGGATCAGATCAAAGGGGGTCCAACTACTCTAGCATCTTGCATCCCACAGTGGCCATCCAGATGCCTCCAGGAAGCCCCCAAACAGGGCAGGAAGGCAACACACCCCTCCCCTGCTGTGGCTCCCCAGAATAGTAGCATCCTGCCTCTGACCATGGATTTAGCAGTCATGACTAATAGCTGTTCCGTGAGTGTGTCTAATCCCCCTTCAACGCCATCTCGAATGAGGCCATCATTGCACATTGTGGCAGTGAATTCCATAAATATGCCATTTTCTGAACTAGCAAAATACCCCATCAGTATGAGGTGTGCACAGAGGGAAGGTTTACATTGTGAAAGGGCCGTCACTCTACTCCCCTGTGGTGTTTGCTTGCTTGCCTGCTTGCTTGCTTATTCATGTTGTGATATGTATCACATTCACAAGCTGGAGCACATTGTTTACATATGGAAGGGACAGAATGGCGGGTAAACAGGTTTATTATGTCTCTCTAGAATCTCGTGTTTTCGCAGGGGTTACTAAAGTGTGAGAACAATATGAGCTGGTCACATGGTTTGTATGTTCCGATGACGTATTAACTTGTTGTCTGTCTGGAGCCATTTTAGAGAGGAGCAGGACTGTTCTCTCTTCTTCACTTTTTTCTTCTGACTATTGCTTGCTGGGCTTATGCAACAATGTAGCGTCTTTGCTGAGGTGGGGTAAAGCTCAACTTGCTCCACTGGAATAAATGCTTGCTATGCATTGTACTCTGCACATGGACTGTAACTAGGAAATGTATACTCTGTAGAATATTACTTTGCTAAGTAAATAAACAGGTAGAATAGACCTGTGGAGTTACAGAGTTTTTTTCCTTGCTATCTGCAAACGGGGGAGCTGGCTGCTGGAGTCGGATTACAGGCTGGAAAGCTGGCTGGCTGATTGCATCTGAAACGCTGCACGTTGCGCAGAGAGAGGGGGAGAAAGATCTGGATTTCTGTGTGTGGATAAATGGGCCTCTACACACGAACAGGATTTTTAATCTCCCATCTCGCACACACGGGGCTCTGCTGTCACTCACGCGCCATCAATTCATTCAAAGCATTTTTATTTCACTCTTCAGCCAAAAGCAACTTACCGTACAAGGAGCAATAAGTAGATAGTCCCTGCCTTCAGGCTTACAATCTAAAAGGGCACAAGACACAAGGAAAGGCATCGGGAGGGAGGAGGAAAAAAACAAGATGGTGACTCAGTTGCCCAGAAGGATGGGAATATTACCTATTCTGGAACCAATTGTACTCAGGTTTGCGCTGCATCTGTTTTTTCCTCCTGCGCTGGCTTGTTCTTATAGATTTCATAGGCTTGTTCCTCTTTTCTTCCTCCACTTCTGTAGTTTCTCTTCTTTTGAGTTCAAGCTCCATCTATCTCTTCTCCCATCCCTGTGGGGAAATATGCTTCCTAGAGTAGTTATGCATCCTGTTTTACAGAGGGCAGTCCTCTATTTTGACAGTGTCCTCTATCTGAAGGGCTGTCCTGTCCAAGTCCGATGTAAAGATATGGAACCATCAGAAGAAAATGCCAGGCCTTGAAATTGCCCACCAACAGCACCTGGATCGCAGACTGAGGGGGCGTACAGGTCACTGGGCAGAGCCTTCCCCACTATGGTGAGGTGTACTGTATTTCTATTCAAATAATAATAATTTCTAAATTTGCATCTACACACATAAACCAGCACATGCACATTTTATGCAAATGGGCACCCTCCCTTTCCCTCTCATTTGGCAATTCGTGAGTGGCCACCTACTCCGCAGTCATCCTTCTGGTGGCAGCTGTGGGAGGGAGAGGCCACCACTGGGAGCTAGACGCTGGTCACACCCACCAAGTCGTGTTGTCATCTTCTTGAATCTCTGTTGCACAGCTTCAACTGACCTGAAGCAGGATTTGGCCTCCAAATGCTCGTGCCACGCACACACGTGCGGCGGCATCCACCTGTACAGACGATGATGCGGTTGAGGGTGGTTCCCTGGAATCTGCGAAACGACTTCTCAGTTGTCCGGTGGAAGCATTTGCCGGCCTTAGTTGTGTGAACGGCTGCTGGCCAAGCTGGGCGTGGTGCAGTGGTCAGCACGGCCGCTTTCAGGCGTGATAAAATGCGGACGCTGAGGCAGTCCTTGAAACATCAGCAGAAGAGCCAGATTTACCATTGGCAGGCTGTCAGGGAGGGATGGATGGAAACAAGCAGCAATTTGTCACCATCAGCCCCACTCCAAAACACCGGCAGGAAGGGAAGAAGAAGCCAGCAGCCTGAGTTTTAAAGACAAGGAGAGCAGCCCTAATGCATCACAGGCTAACTAGGCTCGTATATTGCAATCGTGGACAGTCGGCTGGGGCCGGATGCTACAAAGGAAGTGTGTAATCGCCTCCTTGGCCATTAATACGGTGCTTGTGCTCCTGTCGATCATGATCTAATTGTGTTTTCCGTTAAAAATGCATGAGGGCTTTGGCCACAGTAGTTGCAAAAGGATGATGGGACCAAAGAGAGCAGCAGCTGGCCAGAGTATTGCAGCTTAAACAGCTCTCTCTGCACACCGCTGCTATTTCATGTTCAAAGTAGCACCGGTCATGTCCCAGGTCCTGTATAGAACCCTTTGGAGGGAACGAATCCCACAGACCTTTGGGATTTATGAGGAACAAGTGAGCTCTGCAGCCTTCACATCATCCCCCTTGTGTGATGAAACGTAGCCCCAAAGTGAAAAATTGGCACCTTTTCACTCTTTTGGATTTGATCTTACACGCGAGACAACCCGTTTTGCTTCTATTTCCAGAAGGTAACTGAGTTAGTCTGTTTCAGTGTTCTCTAAGCTTGGGTCCCCAGATGTTTTTGGCCTACAACTCCCAGCATGCCCCAGCCAGACCCAAGCTTGGAGAACACTGGTCTGTTTCAACGGAAGAGTCTTGTGGCACGGAAGCTTATTCTTGGCATCAGCTTTCGTGGACTATAGCACCACAAAACTCTTTGTCAGTTTTGCTTCTGCCACGTGCAGGGTCCCAAAGAAGAAACACGAGTCACTGTCTGTTTTTCTGTCACCTTGCAACACCATATCCCCACCCCCCCTCCGAAAGAAAGTTGCCTTGCTAGATGACAGACCAAAGGTTCATCAAAGCTGCTACTCTGTCTTCAGACAGAGCCAGTCAAAAGCCCCTGGGAAACGTATATGCATGGCGAGATAGAACTAGCCATCCTTGGTTTGGCCACCAACACAATTTGGGGTAATCAAAGTTGCATGACATCTGAATGAGAAGGATTCATTTTTTAAGATTTATTTTACTTATTTATTCGTATATACCGTTTAATATAAAATTCCCACGCAGTTGACATACGTAAATATTTTAAACCATGTTTAAATACACTATGAAATTTCAGTAATTTTAACTGCAGTAACAATAAAATCACATTTAGAGTACACTATTTTTTTTAAAAAAACTCCAACCACAATAACAATACAAAACAATAAAAGGAAGAATAAGATGGAGTGGCATGTGCTGAATTGCAATTATTTACAAGCCAGGGAAAGCCTGGGTGGACAAATGTGTTTTTAGATGATGTTTGAAACTAACCACATTTTCAGCCTCCCAAACTGCATGGTGAAGGGCTTTTCAGAGGGGGGATGCCCAAGGAGACCTGCCTTCGAGATGTTACATGGTGACATTCTGTTGGTTGCAGAATGACCAGCAAGGCGTCCTCTGAAGATCTGAAAGATCGGCAGGGTATATATAGGGGAAGGTGGTCTGCTAGATATCCTGGCCCTTTTTTGCTCTCATGATGGTAAACAACCACTGGTAGACCTGTCTTCCATGTGTTTGATGATTTAACCCTTTCTTAGAGATACCTGAGCTAATACCCACTTAATTTTGCAACAATGAATTACCTATGCTAATTATGTACTGTATGAAGGAATGCTCGGCGATTTTGCCCCAGTGATCATCGTGCCTGGAAATTCACCGTGGGCAGGCCAGCTGGCTGACCTCCTAAAGGATGCTCAGGTGGACTGGCTGCCTCCTTCCCACCTTGCAGCCCCCTGTTGTGGTGTGATCCAAGTGTTCAAAAAAAGAAGGGAGGGAGAAACATGGGTAAGAAAACAAGAGCGAAAGGAGGCATGCGTGACATGGAATGGATGTGTGAGTAAATGCAGTTACGTGTCCTTAGCCTGTTTTGGTTGGAGATGAGGACTTATGACTTACGGTTAAATCGGCGACTCCACAGAAGAAGCAAGTTTGAAGCAGGGATCTGAGAGAAAAGGAGAGCTTCCTTCTTTGACATCCCCCAATCAGTGTTCCTAACCACTGGACCTCAAGGTAAGGGAATCCCCCTAACACATGCACACCTTTGCTCAGGTCCCATTTCTTAGCTACAACCATCACTCCATGTGCCAGGTATTAGGCTTGCCAAACTGGCTCGTAGGTAGATGTCCAGGAGGACAGTCCAACAGAGCCGTGGCAGGATCAGGTGTGTGGTCACGCTGACCAGCAAGGTTCGGTTGCTACTGCTAGTGAGCACCCAGCTGTGCAGGAGCAGAACCGGCACTTGGTGGATTGTCTGTGCCAGTCAAATGCAAACAAGCAGCAATTTGTCACAATCTCTCCACAAGGGACTAGCAAAAATAAATAAAAGAAGAGCCATTTTGCACACTTCACTGCAGCAAACTGAATTTGCCAAGAAGTGCACGTGCAAAAGGAAGCCAGCGCCAATCCTGTATAAAGCTGTATCATCCACATGCTTGCAAATATGTGTTGTCGCATTCACATGCAATGTGTTTGGTGCACATAATAAGAACAGAAGCGCTATCCTGGATCAGCCCAAGGGTCTATCTCGTCCAGCATTCTGTTCACAAAGTGGCCAACCGGCTGTCTCTGGGAAACTCACAAGTAGGACATGAGTACAATAGCAACCTTCCTGTTGTGTTCCCCAGCAACTGCTGTATATTGACATACTGCCTCTGATATACTGCCAACATATACTGTAGTCATTATGACTAGCAGCCATTTCTAGCCTTATCCATGAATTTCTCTAATTCCCTTTTAATTGGTGGCCATCACTACATTTTGTAGTAGCGAATTCCATAGTTTAACTCTGCACTCTGTAAAGTCCTTCCTTTTATCTGTCCTGAATCTCCCACCATTCAGCTCTATGGGATGACCCCACTGGGTTCTAGTATTATGAGAGGGAGAAAAATGTCTCCTTATCCACTTTCTCCACACTATGCATAATTTTGTACACCCCTATCATGTCTCATCTTACTCGCCTTTTTTCTAAGCTAAAAGGCCTCAAAGTTGTAATCTTTCCTCACAGGGGAGTTGTTGCATCCCTTTGATCATTTTGGTTGCCCTTATCTTCACCTTTTGTTGCTCTACAATATTCTTTTTGAGGTGCAGTGACCAGAACTGTACACAATTTTCCAAGCGTGGTTGCACCATAGAGCTGTATAAAGGCATTATGATACTGGCAGTTTTATTTTGGTTCCTTTCCTAATGATCCGGAAATTGGGATTTGCCTTTTTCACAGCAGCTGCACACTGGGTCAATGTTTCCCTTGAGCTATCCACAAACCGAAGATCCCTTTTACGGGTGAGTCACCACCAGCTCAAACCCCATCAGTTTATATGTGAAGTTAGTTTTAGTCCCAACACTCTTACATTGAACCACATTTGCCATTTTAATGCCCAGTCCCGCAGTTTAGAGAGATCTTTTTAGAGCTCATTGCTGCCGCCATTCTCATTTCAACCACCCTAAAAAAAAAGTGGTGTTCTCTGCAGACGTGGCCACCTCACCTCTCACCCTTAAGTCCAGATCATTTCCGAACAAGTTAAAACAAGAGCAGGCTGTGTTCCAAAGAAGATGTCTCCCAAAATCTGATCTCATCAGTTGTATTGCTCTCTCAATGACGTACTGCTAAAACAAAACCCAAGGAAGCAATCCCCCATCTCCTGTAATGAGCCCATCTGTCTGACATGGGTGGATAGTTAGAAAGAGCAAACATCAGCGCGCATCGCCCAGGAGGTGGTGGCAAAGCAGTGGGAATTGCATATGACAAAGCATAAATTATTTACAGATGCAAAGATGCGTGGGTTGGCAACCGGCTTTGCTCCGTGTACATGCAAAGGGACAACTCTCCAGTTGCAATCCTATGGACACTTAACTGGGAGTAAGCCCAACTGAACTGAGCGGGACTTACTTCTAGGTAGAAGTGCACACAACTGTGCTGTCAAAGGTTGACCTGGAATAATATTTCTCATGCACGCAAGCAAATCACGCAACATGAATTATCTTGGGGGATTTGTTGCCAGAAGGTACAGTGATGGCCTCTGGCTAAAATAACTTAAGGGGGAATAGACAAATTTCATGGAGGACAAATTCAACAATAAGCAATGATAGATGGTTGGGATCTCCTCCAGATGGATCTTTGAGCAAATCCATCTTCAACTGGAGAAATCCAGTTGAAAGCATCCCTGACAGATGGCTGTCCAGTCTCCGCTTGAATACGTCCAGCGACAGAGAGCCCACCACCTCCCTAGGCAGTTGGCTCCATTGTCTGAGTGCTCTGATTGTTAAGACGCTGTTCCTGAGGTTCAACCGAAATCTTCCTTCCTGTAACTTAAGCCTGTTATTTTGTGTCCTATGGTCTTGGATGACAGAGAACAGGCTACAGCCCTCTTCTGTGTGACAACCAGTTAGGTACTTGAAAAGTGCTCTCATATCCCCGCTCAGTCTCCTCTTCTCAAGGCTAAACACACCCAGTTCCTTCAACCTTTCCTCGTAGGACTTCGTTTCCAGTCTCCTGATCATCTTTGTTGCCCTTCTCTGAACTCGTTCCAATTTATCTGAATCCTTCTTAAAGTGTGGTGTTCAGAACTGGACACAGTATTCAAGATGAGGTCTGATGAATGCAGAGTAGAGTGGAACTATTACTTCCCATGATTCTGAAACTATACTATTGATGCAACCTAAAATTGCATGCGCCTTTTTTGCAGCCACATCACACTGCTCACTCATATTCAGCTTGAGATCAACTACAACTCCAAGATCCTTATGGAACTGGATGATACTGCTTGATTCAACAGTCTGGAATAACCTTAGAGTTATGGAAGGCACAACTTCAAACACAGCAGGTGAGTGCTTGAGCCTGTAAGTTCAGCCTACCTATTTTCTTTCTTCTGTTTGATGTCCTCTTAAGTAATTCAGAGCCAACAAGTTAGATGCGACTACCCATAAGGCAGGCATGCATTTGGTGGGGAAACTGTATCCAAAGAACAGAGATGAATGGATCTTTGTCAGACGAGAGGAGATCTTAACATCTTACATCTAACAAGTAGTGTTCCATGACAGTAAATTGTGGGTTCAGTGCTGTCCATCATCTTGGATGAAAGTGTGAAGGATACGCTCATTGAACTTGCAGATGATGATACAAAAATGGGAAGAATCGCACAGCCCGCAGAGGGCAGGAGTAAGATTCAATATTCAATGGGGACACTTGCTGTTGCTAACAGGTGTTTAAATATGTTAAACACGCTTCCCAAGCTTCGCCTTCAATATTTTGCCTTCTCTCAGACTTTCCCTCTGCATTTTTCTTTAAAATGCAAACAGAGGTCAACTCTTGGCCCCTCCACCAGCTACTGTGACTGCAGCAGGGAGAGCAAAGACAGCACCATCTCCTCATCGGTTACTCTCATCTCCCTTTAACCGAATTCCTCTGCTCTTCCTTTTGCCCATCAGAGAACGCTGATGAGGCTCTCTTTCCAGGCCATGCAGTTCTTCTGCTGCGCTGCTCCTTCCTGATTACTTTCCATGCTTCTGTGTTCACCTTCCCAGGCCCTTTTCTTCTCCTGATGTATTTATTGAGCTGGATGGTGCATGTGGAAACCCGAGGGGATACAGCCATCTATTTTCAGTCTCTTTCCATTTCCTCTCAGTGCGCTTTCTCTCTGTCATTTTTCCTCCCAATTTCACTCAAGCCATTTTAAGGTTCAAATTCGGTTTGTCTGTTTTGGGTCTGAATCACCAAAGGCAGACTTCCCTAACCCAGTGTGCTCCAGATATGTTGGAGCAACACATCTGGAGGGCACCAGGTTGGGGAGGGCTGGTCTAGGGGGTGGCAAGCAGCCTATAAACTCACTGCATGGCAACTGCACCAACATCCAGGAATAGTTGTCCATAGTGCCCAGTCATGTGGTGATGTGAATTTTACCGTGCCCCCATAACAGATTTGAAATGTGACTTTTTAACCAGGGGTGGCATTTCAGTTATCAGTAATGGGATGGGGGGAGAAATGTAAGTGGGAACGGGTAAAATGCTCAGCAAGAGTTAAAGGCCTGCACCAAGCATATCCCCAGACATAGCTACAGCCTCCGCTTTGAGAATCATCGGCAGCATTATCCTAACAGCGACTGAGGACCCTCTTCTTTGAGATGGCTTCATCTGTTGCTCCACAGCAAAAGTGTTTCCTGTCTCCCATCCAGATCCAAGCTCCAAGCATGCAGAATGCTTTTTCATCTGGAGAACTAAAGTGTCCACAGCTAAAGTGTCTCTTTCAAGCCAAGAAGAGCCTGCAATCTCCTAATGACAATTGGCTGGCTCTTTGGCAGGGACAAGTCTCTGAGAAGCTACAATTTCTCATTTTTATGGCTTTTGTGCATTTAGCAGATGCCGCTCATGAACTGAGTGCCCCTGTTTAATTACATTAACGTAATTTAGGACTTCATGCAGCAGAGTTGCCAGTTCATCAAAAGTTCTGCTGACTCGTTTCCACAGAAATCCATCCTCCCCCACCCCCGTTTGGGGCTGCCAAATATTCAGAGGCCGCTTCTGCGGCAAATAATCCATCACAGGGTGTTCTGGCAAGAGAAGGCTGTCGACACAAGGTGGAGAAGAATGGGGCAAATTCTATGCATGTATGTGTGGTGCTGAGGAACCTCATCTAGTGATATTTTCTCTTTTTACATATTGGGACTCAGTGGAAAATATATGGCGGAATGAAGATGAAAATTGTGAGCCCTCACACAAATGCAGAGAATAAAATAAATTGTCCAGTGCATTCTTCAAGTACCAGCACCATGCAGTAGAGAAAGGACAAGATTTGGATGTCAGAAGTCCAGATTTCAATCCCTGTTCAGCCATGAGTTGGAGAAATGACAGAAGATTTGCAAAGCACTTTTTACACCGAAGACTGCTATATGGAAAGTATAACTTACAGAACCATGGAGTTGGAAAATAACATATCATCCAGAACTCTGCTGTAAGAAAATACTATTCATGCAATCCAGGACAAACAATGTTGTTATCAGAGAGCTAAAACACACAATGTCATGGTACAAAAAGCACAAAGAGGTCCAGACGACAGAAGAGGGTGACCAAACCCAACTGCGGAGGTGGGAGGGAACGCAAGGGTCACTTCTCAATAGGACTTTGGGGAAATGTCCTTCCTATTCTATAATTGGAAACTGAGCATGAGCAAACCTAATTAACTAAGGGTGCAATCCTATGCACATTTAGACAGAAAAAAGTCCCAAAACTCCCAGCATTCCCCAGTGTGAATCCCAGTGTGAATGCCAAAAGAGCCAGTGTGGTGTAGTGGTGAGAGTGTTGGACTGGGACTTGGGAGATCCAGGTTCTAGCCCCCACTCGGCCACGAAGCTCCCTGGGTGACTTTGGGATATAAATATAATAAAATAAATAAATAAATCCCTAGATGTCAACTAATTTTAAACACTTGGCCATATTGATTTTATTTATTTGTTTGTTTGTTGTTTGTACTATTTATATACCGCTAGATATTTTTAAAAATCTTTAGCGGTTTCCATATAAATATTAAAATCACAATGAAAAAGCACATTTAAAGTACAATTTTAAAAATAATATAATTACAATAATAATAAATACACAGCAATACAGGAGCAGTAAAAATAGGTATTGCCCAATAGCCAAAGCTCTCTGGGTGGTTCACAAAAATTACAATTGTAATAAGAAAACTTTTAACATGCAAAATTTAAAAACAATTTTGTGAAGGACTGCCGCCGGTCCTTTGCGTGAGTTCAGGAGTTAATGGGTTAACCAGAACTGAGAAAACTCCCTTTTAGCAGTTCCCGGACACTTAGAATGCAAGCGCTACAACAGGCGCTGAATGAGAGAGTGAAATTGACGAACTGCTGAGCTTGTTTATAGTAAGTTTAATGAAGCGTATCAAAACAAGCAGATAAGAACTCCACCATAAACACAGGGGAGTCTATAAAACTTAATGGAGCGTGCAAGTTCCAATCCACATAGGAGCAGAGCTAAGCAGGCAGGCAGATACAATACTGACCTCAAACAACCGAAGTTCCTCGAAAGCGGTTCACTGCAGATCGTTCAGCCATGCAACCTTTACCGGGCAGCTTTGCCAGGGGTTGAGTTCCGTTGTCCTGACCGAAGACATGGACAGTCCGTGCAGTGCTGCACCCAACAATCAACAACCTCCCAGGGCTTGGGACCCCTCTTTTACCTCCTCCTCTGCTCCCCCTCCTTTCCTGTTGACAGGTAAAAATGGCTCTTCCTGCCAGGATCCTGGTGCCCCTGGGTGCTTGGGAGTACTTGGCAGCTCTTTGAGACTGCCGGGCATCCTGGCGCCCCTTGGTGCTTGCGGGTGCTTTGCAGCTCTTTATGAGGCTGCCAGGGGAAGCTACTGGGGGGTATGTAGATGTGTCCCATTGAGGTGAATGCAGATGTAGGCTGATGCAAATGACTGCTCGGAACTGAGCTGCCTCTACCCTAGGCAGAGGTCATGCAGGTGGCGGTGTGGGGTGTGTGTGCTTGGTCTGGCTTTCTCTCCACAAATTTAAACAGCTAAAACCAGTTACAATGAGATAATGGGACCTGATAAAATAACTGACATTAAAAACCCCATACTGTGCCATCAAATGCCTGGGAGCAGAGGAATCTTAAGTTGCCTCTGAAAAGGGGACAATGTTGGCGCCAGGCAGACCTCAGTGGGGAGATCATTCCACAGTTGGGGAGCTACCACCAAGAAGGCCCCTCCCTTGTTGCCACCCTCTGCGCCTCCCTCGGCATAGTGCCTCAAATGTTGACCACAAAGTACAGGTCGGTTTATACCACCTTCCTCAAAAACTTCACTTGCTTTCCAGTACTTCCACATCCAACTCCATTTCCTTAATGTTAGAGCTCTCTGTGGACTTGCTCCATCTTATCTTTCTGTCCTCATAATCGGCATATCCTTGGTGCTCCCATTTTGTTCCTCCAGTTTATTTATTTATAATAATTACATACCACTTTAATGTAATAAAATCTCCAAGCGGTTCTACCACCCTCAGCTGCTTGAGGATCTCTTACGCCCTTACACATCTCTGAGCATGCTTCCTTGCTGTCCAGGTACCAGTGCAAACTTCCCTCACCCCCACTCCCACTCCCCTTCAGATCCCTCCTCAAAAGCCACCATTTTGGGTTTCATTGGCAATTGAAATTAAGCTTACACACAGGCATTTGCTCCCATTCATCTCTTTTCATTTTTGTGGTTTCCTGCATTTAGATTGTAAACTCACTGGGGGCAGAGACCTGCATTTTTACTTTTTTGTTGTTTTTCTTATGATGCTCTGCAAAGTGTCATGGGTGAGGCTGTATAAATCATTTTGAAGTGGGCAGAGGGCTGATGGAACAGCAACATTGGCTCCATCCATATACTGATTTCCACCTATAAGCAACGACACAGGCAAAGGCCTTTCGGACTCACTTCTCCTGAGTTGCACAGTAGCAAAGGTTTTGAGTGGGCCCTCTGCTAGGTTGCTACACTCCTCAGCTGCTCACTCGTGACATAAAGTGCCCCCCTCTCCTCTTCCTCTCTGCCTGTGAGCCGCATCAGAGACTGTTAAATGTAACTCCGTTGCTCACTCCTCTTCATCAGTGTCGGCTCTTGCTTGAGAGCGAACATTTGCAGTGCAGAAGGGGAGAACTTATGTCCAAGTTTCACATCCTCCAACATGTCACAGATGAAAATAAAGACATGCTTGTAAGACCACTTTTCTTGTATCAAGGATTACCATCCAAGCTTCCCTGTTATGCATTGCGCAGTTGCATGTTGTTCTGTCTGTTGCATTCATTTAGCCTCCAAGCGCTTATCCTCGACAGCTTAGAAATGATAAGGAGGTGTTTGTTCTTTTAGGTTAGCTATGCTGGGAAAACAGAATTGTCTTACAATCTGTTATCAAGATTTCAGAATGAATCTCCCCAGCATATGGAATGGCAAGCTGTGTACTGCACGACACATCTAATGTTCGTGCACGTGTGTTCACAGTTGTGCATGAGATGCACCTACCTCCACCCCAGTTTGATATTTAGCTTCTAGGGACCCCCAGGATAAGAGCTGAAAGCTGAGGAATGAACAACAACTCTAGAACGCAGGCTAACAAAACATTAACATTCCCAAAAGACCCCCCCCAAAAAAAACAGGGGCTGGGATTTACCTTGGAGAGGGACAGCTGGAGCACATCTTCATCCTTCCCTCCCTCCATTAGCAAACACAGGTGGTGCACAGTGTGCTAACAGAAATGGAGCCAAAACAGGGCCACTGCAAGACAAGAAGGGGATATCAGCACATTTGGGGTGGTGGGAAGGTTTTCAGAAGTAGAAAAGATCTTTCAAAAATACACCTAAGGGGGCAACTCCTCCCCAAACAGCCCATGAGGAATGAGTAGCCACACTATGTTGAATGTACTGTAAGTTGGAAAAGAAAAAGAGAAAACTCTAGTGCAGTGTTCTCCAACCTTGGGTCCCCAGATGTTTTTGGCCTACAACTCCCAGCATGCCCCAGCCAACACTGCTCTAGTGGGTGGGGATGGTGAAACGTCCTCCTTGAGCTCCTCACCGCTTATATAATGTCCTGGAGCCCGGCAGGGCTGGCTGGCACCCTGAATAGAAGCATGCTTTCCTCTCACACCCTGCCACCGTTCTGCCAGGCGCCTGCTCGCTGCCCACTCAAATGAATGCTGCTATTTTCAGCGGCGGCGGCAGCGGCAGCAGCAGCAGCACCTGCATGCATCCCATGAGCAGAGCGGCACATGCACAGTGCCCGCTGGACTGCGTGGCCTGGCTGCCTCTCAGCCTTCTTGCCCGGCCAGTGCCTTTCTCAAGGACACTGTTGGTGACGCATTGGGAGGAGGTGACCAGCCCCCCCCCCGCCCGGGCAACAAGCCACCATCAGCACCAGTTCAGAAGGATGGAGCAGATGGATACCTTTGTGAACTTGCAACACCCCAATCCACTCAAGCACCACCGCTTGCATGACATCCCCTCCTGTCCTGGCTCTTATGACATATCGCTGAAATATTGCTCTGCATCCTGCACTGGTTTCTGGAGCAGCCGTGTGTTAGCAAATTGGCCATTTCCTTAAAAAAAAAAAAAAAAGAATTAGGGTGCAATCCTATGACAGAAAAAAAAAAGTCCTACAATTCCCAGCATGCCCTCGCCAGCTCCGCGGAAGGGGGCTAGCGCGTGCAGCAGGGGACAAGCCGCCCGGGACAGAGAGAGCACCGCCGCGCTCTCCCTCCGCCCGCTCCCGGAGCCGCGCTAGGCCTCGCCTGTTGCCTTGGTTACCGCCCTGCCAAGGGCACGGAGGCGCCTGCGTCGACTAGGCCGCGTCGCCTTCCGCTTCTCTCCCCCGCTGCGCTTCAGTCGGCGGCGGTTCTTCTTTTCCCCCTGCCGCGATGGGCGAGCAGGACCCGGACTTTGTGCTCGGGTACTTGGCCGAGGTGGAGGTGCTGGCCGAGGAGGTGATGGCCGGGAGGCAGCAGGTAGGCCGCGGGGTGGGGGCGAGAGCATCGCCCCCCCTCCGTAAACTCGCTCCCCCCCAGCCCCCTCCTTCAGTATATACTTGTCCGTTCCCTTCCCCGCTCTGCATAAACGTGTGACACGCACCCCGATAATGATAGCAGTTTTTTTATTTTTATTTTCTTCATTATATGCCTTTCTTCCTGCAAGGAACCCAAGGGGGCTTATATGGTGGTCCTGCTCTCCATTTTATCCTTACAACAAGGTGAGGCTGAGAGGCAGTGACTGGCCCAAAGTCACCCGGTGAGTTTAGAGTGGGGAACGAGAGCCCGAGTCCCCAGTCCACACTCTCACCCCCTACGCCACGCTGGCTCGCATGCAGGCCGCTCGGGGGGGGGGGCTTTCTGTAAGCCCCCTTGTTGCAATCCTTGCAAGAAGCGTGCCAGGTGGGCCAGTGCTGTCATGCTGCTCAGTGTGGCGGGGGCGGGGGGGCGGAGAGAAGAGAAAGCGATGCGCCTATTGCCCCCTCGTGAGTTATTGGCGATTTGCTCCGTGGGGGGGCGGGGGGCTTCTTGATGCCTGGCTCAGTCTCGTACAAGCAGCAAGAGGCGGTGGGGAAACTGTGCCTGAGTTGTACCCCTTCAGACTGCAGGAGGGGGGCTCACTTCATGGGATACTTCCTCTTGTTAAAAATAAAATAAAAATAAAATTCAATATCTAGAAAGCTAGCCCTATTGGGAGAAAGCTAGGCTAGAGCCCTGCTAGGCTACCTTTCTATGTGTAGGGATTTTTTTTGTGGTGGTGGTTGTATCGTTGTAAGGAGGTGCACCTGCAGTCTGAAGTAATGCAGCCGGGACATAGGTCGCCTCCCTCATCCGCAACATGCTGCAGTCTCTTGGCTTCCCTGCCTCCCCCAAGCAGGGCTCTCTACCTTCTTTTCCCATTTCCATGCAGGGGAAGTTAAAGGTGCCAGTCAGCTTGAAGGGCACTATTCCCAACACTTTCCCAAGCTCTCTTTTTAACTAACCCCCCTCTGCAAATAGTGCATCATTTACCACCTGTTAATAAGAACCCCTCTTAATCCCCCCTCCTATTATTATGCACTATTATGCTCCTATCAAAACAGCACCTTCAGTCTTTTTCATGAGTTCCTGATAGCCCTGTTTGCAGGGTCTCTCTACTCTTTTCTCTCCCCTCCTCCAGTTTCAAAGTGGTAGAAGCATATAAAACAGTCTTGCAGGGCTGTCCTGCTCTGGTTGCACCATGTTTGAGAGAGAGAAAGGTGGTCTGAATTGTTCACTTATGAGCTGGGGTGTGCAGAATTGTATTTATTGCAAATGATTCAGACAACCTGTTCACCACAAGCATGTATGGGTGATCAGGAAAACTTATTTATTTATTGTACCAACCTCATGATTTTTAATTTTTATTTATTACTCAAATTTATATACTGCTTTCCACAAAGGTATCAAAACAGTGAACATAAAATACAATGGCATAAAAACAATAAACATAACAATAAAAGCAACACCATGCAAATTAATCAGCAGTAAAACGGCATACTCTTCTGTGCGCTACAAACCATACCCGGCTGGGTCACACTTCGGGGAAGGCCTTGGGAAGAGATGAGTTTTAAGAAGATGTCTCAATGTCCGAACTGTGGCGGCCTGTCTAATCTCCGTTGGTGGAGCGCTCCAGAGGGCAGGTGCTGCAACACTCAATGCTCTGCTGCAGGTGCTCCTGAGAAGTGCAACCTCAGGGGCATGTGGCACCCTGAGAGGTTCTCCCTCTGATAATCACAGATTGCATGTGTAGTCTTCTTTGTTTTATTCTTTTGTAAACCACTTCAGGATTTGTTTCCTATGAGAAGCAGTATATAAATACTGTTTAATAATAATAATGTGGAGAAAGCCAGAGCATACATTGAACCCTGACACCTTGAACCCTGACACACACTGATCCCTGACTTGTTTTTCTCGTTCCGGCTGCATAATCCCCACCCAGGGCATAGGAGACACAGTTCTGGGCAGAGGGAGGCACAATCCACATCTGCACAATAGGGTACATAACATTCCGGAGAGGGTGGGGGCACAGTCTCAAAGAGCTGCAAAGTGCTCCAAAACACCCAGGAGGAGTCAACAGCAGGAGACGCCACCGCCCTGCGGGGGCGGACCCAGCCCACCTGGTCAGCAGGTGTGGGGAGGGGGCATAAAGGGTTGAAAAAGGATGTGCCAAAGGACCAGAGGTTGTTGGGAATACGGTGCAGGCTTGTACAGCTCCGGCTAGGACCAAGCAACTTCCAACCCCGGGTGGGATGCCCGGCAATTGGCAAAGCAAACCGCTACGTTAGAACCTAGAGTCAGAGGGCCGGTTCGCACGACCCAGGCTGCGGGCGGGGGAGGCACCACGGGGCGATCTGCGGGGTCTGGCGGGGCGCCGCAGACGACCAGCGCACGTGGGCGGACCCCGGTGGAGCCGGCAGTCCCCGCACTGCAGTGCGGGCCTCCCAGCGCTAGGGGGTGGGCCCCGAGATGTCCAGAGGGGCCGTTTGCCCCTACAGGATGGAGTGGCGGCAGCTCCGGCCGCTCTGGGCTGCTGCCTCTGTGTAGCCCCCGCGGGACGGCCGCCCACTGTTTTCACAGCAGGGCGGCCATGCGCGGTAGAGGCTTACCCCTCTACTGACCATGGTCACTTTGCGTGCATCCCGCGCATGGCTGTCCCGCGGGGGCACCCCCGGTCAGCGTTTGCACGACACGGGAACCGCGGGGGACTTCTGCTCCCCTGCGGTTCCCGTGTCGTGCGAACACACCCAGAGTCTCTGGTGTCAGGTAATATTCTGTATTCGAGCAAAGCCTCCTAGAAAGCAAATTGAATACTTCCGTTTCCGATCTGAATTGACTGCTCTGTTTATACTGTGTAATTCCTGTAGTCTATTAGTTCGGCTCCATTAAACTCTTTTGTAACTGACTAGATGGTTGCTTCCCTGTGTTCTGGAGGGGATTCTCTGTCAATTTCACTCCTCGCTGGGAGAAAAGGTTTTGACAGCTGCATACAGGGCGACTTTGGTGCTGGTTAACCCCTAAGGTACTGAACCCGTGCAACAGACCAGGTTCGGTCCGCCACAAATAATAATTATGAGCCAGTGTGGTGGTGAGAGTGTTGGACTGGGACTCGGGAGATCCAGGTTCTAGTCCCCGCTCGGCCATGAAACTCACTGAGTGACTTTGGGCCAGTCACTGACTCTCAGCCTAACTTACCTCACAGGGTTCTTGTGAGGATAAAATGGAGAGAAGGAGGAGGATTATGTAAGCTGCCTTGGGTTCCTTGCAGGGAAAAAGGTGGGATATACATATAAATAAATAAATAAATAAATAAATATTATATTTATTTATAACCCGCCTTTTCCCCAATACTGGGACTCAAGGCGGCTTATTGTATTTAACTTATTGTATTTTTAATCCGCCCAATAACAAACGTTCAAAGTACTTGTGAACTGGTCTTCAATGTACATCTTGTTAACACAATCTGAAGGTTTAACCATTTTTCCTTTAGATTGTGGATCTGGATCAGAAACGGAATCAGAACCGAGAGGCACTGAGGGCTCTGAGTAAGGAGACAGACTCTTCAGGTGAGGGGTCTTTTTGAAGATATGAAGCTGCCTTATTCCAAGCGACTGTTGGTCTATCAAATCCAAGGTTGTCTACTCTAATTGGCAGCAGTTCTCCGGTGTCTTAGATAGATGCCTTTTCCAGGCTGGGATCTTTTGAACTGGCAATGTGAGGGATTGAACCTGGAATTTCCTGCATGTGAAACATGTGCTCTGTTACTGAACTTATGGTCTCTTGTCTGTTGGAGGTCTACAGAAATCTGTTGCTTCCGAAAGACATGGTACCTGACATGGTTTGAGAGCACTGGTACGTCTTGCTGTGCCTCGGGTGGGAGGGCTTCTCTGGGAGTGGACCAGATCCACTAATAAACATTAGTATCAATGTAGCCCTTGTGCTGCGTAGCTTGTTTTATAGGTTTCTTTGTTAGAGCAGGATAGAAATACAGCAGTTGAAGGGTATACCTTGTTCAAAAGAAATAGACCCAACGAAAAGGGAGGGGGGTAACTATATGTAAAGAATGGATGCACCTGTATGGAAATCAATGATTCTGCGGATGGAAACCCTGCTGAAAGCATTTGGGCAAACACAGAGGGAGTGAGAAACCAGAGTGATGTTGTTGTGGCAGTATACTATAAACTGCCCAGTCAGCTGGAGGACATGGATTGTGCTTTCCTGGAACAGATGACAAAACTTTCAGAGCCAAGCCGTAGTGGTAATGGGGGATTTCAACTATCCTGACATTTGCTTGAAGCTTAACTCTGCTAAGAATGGAACATCCAAGAATTTTTAAAAACTTTTCTTGGTGACAGCTTCATTAGAAGGTGGAAGAAGGATCTACTGTCTTGGACTTAATCCTGACCAACAGGGAGGCAATGGTAGATGAAGTGAAAGTGACAGGAACCATGTCTATGAATTTGTGATAGAGAGGGCTGTGAAAATTGAGGAAGTTGGCTAGGGAATGCTGGGAGTTGTAGTCCAACACATTTGTAGGGCGACAGGTTGGGGAAGGCTGCTCTAGCCACTGCACCGTAGAAACCTGTGCACTTACGTGTGAAATTCACAGGTAGCCCTTGTATTTTCCATATGCTGTGCTTGTTCTATCTCTGAGCCGTCTTCCAATGTGGCTGCTATCATCCCTGCATCCTGCTCTTACCTTAATATTTACTACTGGAACTACAGCGATAGATTCCTGCTGTAGGCCTTCCCCCAAAGGTAATCTAGGTTATCTGTTACTGGCTAGCCCAGCAGTGATTTGAAGCATATGAGAGGAATAAGTCTTCAGGTGATAGCGAGGACAAGTTTATAATTGGGAATAACTTCCTCCTTGGGTAGATGACTAGAGCAAGCTAATTAAATGCAGTCGCCTCTCTGTATCCCCTCATACACATTAGGAGAGCCTAAGACGGCCATTCCCCAGCATGAAATGAGAAACAAGCTCAAAATTACAAAAACAACTAATTGTTGCAGATGTGAACTACAGAAGTTGAATGCAGCATGATTATGCCAGGGGAAGAACAATCATTAAATGTCAAGGCTGCTCTTATTTCTCGTTGGAAGTATTCCCAAGTCTGCATTTAGAGAACTTAGGTTCCACACTCAGAATAAGTAGTACGAATTAATGTGCACCTTTTTATTCATCTTCGAGCATTCTAATCCTCATGATTGGAATTTACTGGGTTTTTTTAAACAAATCAAGTGGAAACAAAAGACAAGCTGTAAATTCTCAAAGTGTTGCTGCACCAGGTTCCAGCTCCATCTAGTAGTCTACATGCCTAGAATCACAGAGCGGATCTGCCTGTAGCCCTAGGTGTGCTTTGGCACCCATCCGGTTCCAGCATAGAAACATCCTGGATGCTCCCTGCGATCCATGGTCTCCTTCCCTCTGGCTTGCAGCTCTCCTTCAGATTGGCTGTGAGTACGAAGATCTCAGTGGCTGCTCCACAGTTCTGCAGCTCGCTTCTCACAGAGACTTGCCGTAGCTTCTGGAAATGTTGCAAGACCTTTTTTTATTTTGGCTGGGTTGAGTGGGTGGGTTTCCCCGTATTTGTTATGTTTTGTGTAATTGTCTGTATGTGTGTTTGAGCTATTGTTATGTGCCCTCAGGCTTTAAGATGGGGTTTTATTTTTATTTATTTATTACATTTATACCCCGCCTTTTTTTCTGCAAGGAACTCAAGGTGGCTTACATAATCCTCCTTCTCCTCTCCATTTTATCCTCACAACAACCCTGTGAGGTAGGTTAGGCTGAGAGGCAGTGGCTGGCCCAAAGTCACCCAGTGAGTTTCATGGTCGAGCGGGGACTAGAACCCGGATCTCCTGAGTCCCAGTCCAGGGGATCACCTGAACGCCTAGAAATTTGATGCTGAGTGCCAGGAAATTTTTAACTATTTATTTATTTATTTATTTATTTATTTATTTATACCCCACCTTTTTTCCTGCAAGGAACCCAAGGTGGCTTACATAATCCTCCTCCTCCTCTCCATTTTATTCTCACATCACCTCTGTGCTGGGCTATTTCCTAATGATATGAAATATTTTTTCCAGACCTGTTTAAATAAATCACTTATAAGGCCAGAAAAATTGGAAATGGTCTTCTGTTCTCAGTATCAACTGGAGAGCAGACAACAGAGGTTTTCTTGCACAATCCCGACTGGTAGCAATAATGGGAACCAGCCTGATGCCTGTGTTAAATCTTGCGTCATGAGTTTTTGCAGCACTGCTGGTAACTATGCTCAGCGCTTCCTAAAAGCTGTAAATGGAGAGGATTAGTATAGGAAATGGTACGGGGGATTGTGGCATTCTGTGATAACTTATACTTACTGTTACTGTTCAGAACTGCTGGTTCCTCCCTCCCTCTATATCTTATGCATGCCCATCATATCTGAATGCTTTCTGATAGCACATTAAGTCGGGTGAGTAATGTCTGCTCTGAGTGGCAGCAATGACTCCTCTTTGGGGGAAGATCGTGCACAGCAAATTGTCTGGCTTCCTTTGCACATTCTGAGGCATTTGCATTAATGAGGGAAAGATGCGGAATCCATGTGCTCAGCCTGTGATGGCGCTTTGGTTTTTGTTAGTCTTGGGCCAAGACCTTGTGAAAGGTCATTGCCCAGTGCCAGTGGGAGACTTGCATTGTCTGCTTTACCTCTTTTGTACCTGTGACACGGAGTTGTGGATTATTTCTCATCCCAAGGCAGCTGTTGATTCCTACCTGCCCCACACCTACTAGTTCCAGTCATCCAGTTGGTGATGTAAGGGTAGGACCCGTGTGGGAACATGCCATTATAATGTAGAGACTTGAGCCTGCTACTTAAATGTCTTGTTGATGCTTTAAATAAGGTTTGTTTCCTTGCTTTCAGATAAAGTCATGGTTTGTTTTGGGGATATGTTTGTACAGCTAACAAAAACAAAGACCAAGGACATGTTGCAGAGAGGTGAGATCCCAGTGACACTGCTATAATGTGCTTGCAAAGTTTCAAGGGTTAATGTTTCAAGGCCCAAGTCTCACAACCGGATTGGAATACTGAGGGTGGTGGCCGAATATGATTTGCTTGGTGTTTAAGCAGCATGGGTCCAATTGACAGTTCAGCACTATCTTTACCTTGCCATTCTTGGCAGCTTTGTGGTGAGGTGATAAATATTGGCCGAGTTGTAGGTTTGGTGTGTGCTGGAATCCCATTGGCTTCTAAGGTTTTGTCAGATGCTGCCCCTGCATGCCCAAAGGTTTTTTCCTGCAATTATAAGAGCTATCAACCAGCTTAGCCTTACATAAAATGAAAGCTGAGGTTCTCGGGATGCCTGTTTAGTGGATAATTGTGCTTGGGGGCTGTGAGAGAGAGGAAGAACAGGGACAACGGGCTGCTAAAGAAAAGATAAGCAAAACAGAAGATAGACAAAGTCTGTCAGCGAGTCCTTGTTCACCTCCAGCATTCTCTGCTTGTCTCTGGGGGAGCATCAGAATTCTCAATAGCTGCAGTGTGGCTTAGACGTGGCTCCTTCTGATGTGATGCATATAACGGGGCCCCAGATGTTGCTGGCCTACAGCTCCCAGCATACCCAGCCAGCATGGCTAATGGCAAGGGATTCTGGGAGCTGTAGTCCAGCAACATCTGGGGACCCAAGGTTGGAGAGCCCTGCCAGACTGTTAGAAAGCTGCATCTCTCAAAAAAGAGCCAGTAGTTGCATAAGTGCCAGTTAGCCCTCTGCAGTTTTGCATGAGGGAATGTCTGGTAAAAAAAAGTTGCATTCCTGAGCATCTTTGCTTTCAGAGACTTGTTTCTGGCCATAGTATACAAAGTGTGTGCACTGAGGTGCCTGCTGAAGTGTCTGAGGCCTGAAATGACTGAAGCAAATCAGCCAAGTTGTACACTGCCCAGAGCCCCTGGGCTGTTACCCAACTTGCCCTGTGGGAAAATTCCATCCTGCCCTGTAATATGATAGTGTGCTAGTGGAGTTGGGAGTTGAAAGGGAGATTTGTTGGTTCTTAATACAACAAAACCAACCAATTTTGGAATATTGAGAAAGAGCCCTTCTACAGTCATGGTTGCCACTGAAAGACAAAGCAAGAAAGAATATGAAACAATTCAGGTAGCAAGTCTGAGTTGGGCAGTACCGGTATTTTGAATCTTCCAGATGACTTGTCATGCTCTCCACTTTTTCTCCAGATCAAGAACTCCTAGATGAAGAGATAGCCAAATTGCGGAAGGAGCTAAAAGTCAAGGTCAACCATCTCCTGGAAGCTCAAGGTACTTGCCAAATGGGCTGAAAGAATCTGGTTCTGTACTGAATTTGCTGTGAAACCTGAGCTCTTTGCATTGGGTTGGGTCCAGTTCATGAGCCTAGGCTTAGAGGTCTTCTTCTTGTTGCCTCCATTCTTCATGCCATCTCAATAAGTGAGGTAAGATCTAAGAATTGAGGCATAGTGGTTTGGGGTGAGCAGAGGTATAAGTGTTGTTTCCCAGTGTTGAAACTTTGGGAACAGGCTGGGTTCATGACCCAAATAATGTCCACCTTCTGGGGTGTGCTCCTCCACAGGCTGAAGAAGCGGAGCAGGAAGTAAAGAGGAGGCTGAGGTGGGGGAGGGTCAGACGGACAATGTAAGGAACTCATAAGATCTTGGAGCTTCCCTGTTGGGGGTGGGGGCTGTGGAGGAAACTGTTCTTGTCAGGTGCCAAAGGATGGAGGCGTCTCTTCATCCTTCACAGAACAAGCTTATTGTGGAATGCTGCTGCTGAGCACGATTATAGAACTAGTGAACAGGGCCAGACTAGATGAGTGGCTTCTAAAAAGGAAATAGCAGGTGTGGGGGGCTCCAGCAGGATCCTTGTCTGGGGGTTGGGGGGGGCTTTAACCCTTTGCTCCCCCCCCTCCGCTGTGGTCCTGATCCAGATTGGGCCCACTGCACTCACTATTTGCAGTCGAAGAAACGCTCCCGTTTGCACCAGTGGAAGCTTTTCTTTTGGTAAAAATAGCAGGCACTAGGGCCCAGATCTGGATAGGAAGTGCAGCAAGAAGCAGCAGGCCTCAGGGTCCTGATCCAGATTGGGAAACCAACACTTACCATTTACGGTACTTTAAAAAGCCATTCGTGCCATAGCTAACTTTAAATGGTGTCTCATCTATTTTGGCTCTCAGTGTGGTTCCCACTTGGACATTTAGGGTGCAATCCTGTGCAAGTTTGGACAGCAAAAAGGCCTACAACTCCCAACATGCCCCAGCCAAAGGTGGCTGGGACATGATGGGAGTTGTAGGCCTTTTTCTGTCCAAACTTGCACAGGATTGCACCTTGAGTGACACAATCCTGATCCCTTCCCCTCTGCCCTGTCAGATGGCCTCTTACTGCTAGTGTTTAAGCAAGGTTTCTTACTGAGCAAGGGTTTAGCTGTGATGCTTCAAGGGACTCCGCCCCTACCCCCAGCATTTCTCAGTAACAGCTCATCAAGCTGTGGGGCCCAAAGGTAATGGGGATCCTTGTGTCTTTCCAAAGCAGGCTCCTTCCCTCATCAGTCCCAGACCAAATAAAAATAGAATCTTCAGAGTAGGCTTTGTTGTAACCTTCAGGCCCTCATGCCCAAGTGAAACCCTCCAAGTAAATGTAACTGCCTTGGCTCACATTCTTCTCTCGTTCCTCTTGCCTCTACCTCCCAACTATCAGCTCCTTGGGCCAAGGGGTTTGTGCTTTGCTTCTGCTGACTTTGTGAAGTGCCATGCCCATGGATGGATCATCTAGTTCCAGATGATCTGGGCAAGGGTGCCAAGGGAAGCACAATTTCCCTAGTGATTTGGCTGGTGCTTCCACAAGAGATTCTTCAGGACAATTTAATATCTCCTTACTCTTTCCTAAGGTAAGCCAGAGCTGAAAGGCTACAACCTGAAACCCTTGAACACTGAAGAAATGTGGTTCATGAGAAAGGTGGTGGATGGCTGAAGCACAGTCTCTTTATGTGGACTTTGCAGCTGCTCCTCGCACAGAAAACATGGAGAGAATTGCTAATTGTGCAAAAGGCAACTTCACTCGCAGACGTGTGCTCCTGAAGCTGGGTGTTTCCTGAGCTGCTGAGCATCTGGTTATTGGCATCTTCTGTGGGAGAGGCTCAGGCAGCCGGTGAGGTTGCTGCAGATTTGGATGGAGAAACATGCTCAAGCTATCTGCATGTTTGACAACCTGGCTGGAGTGCAAGTATTAAAACCTGAGGACCAGGACAGCTGTAATGGGTCACAATTTTATCACTGTAGGATTGGCTGCTGAATTCAGACTGCTGGAAGTGGTAGGAACAGAACTGTCATTCCACTCTTCCAGGACACAAATGCAGTTCAAATGTGTGTGGTTTTGTGATAATAATAAATTGTACACTGAAATCCAAAGTGATGGAAAGCGTTCTGTTGTTCAGCTTGCTTGCGTTGAGATTCTTTGCCTGAGGTCAGCAATTCTCATCTATTAAAACTCTGGGCATCAAGCCCAGATAGCCTTAACTGCCCCTTTGCCCAGCAGCTTGTCTTCCAGCACTGTGTGAAGAGTGTTGCAGGCCAGGTGGGCAAAAGCACGAAACAGCACAGCTGGGAATGTTTGCCTCATCCCTCGGCTTCAGCCAAACATCTGCTGGTGCTTCTGCCAGCTTCAAAGCGGGCATGCTTTCTGGGGTTCTGGATGCTGGTAATTGATTTACGTTGAGATAATCAGCATTCCTGTTTGCATTAATTACTGGGAGTGGGGAGGAAGGTACAAACCCCTAAGATACCAGCTTTCAAAATATAAGGCGTTGTGAGCTCAGCTTATCCCATTCAACCTGAACTTTCTTTCACATGTCCCTTATTTCCACGGTAGGTGGTGCACTTCCCCACTCCCGGCGTCAGCCTATAAGTGGCCACATCAACCAGCTGTACCAGATCTTACACAGGGGGTTTTTTGGTGCTCCCTGTGGGGACTTGGGATTATAGAAGAGTTCCCTTGAAACCATTTGAATCCTGGCCTGGACACTTTCTCAACGTGCTTCCGGGGAACTTGCTGTTGTCCTGCCTCTCCGCTCGGTCCCTTCCCTCCCACCCAACATCGTATTTACTTTGTGTATGATCCTGGCACACTCCCTGGCCATGTGATCTACTTTTCGGATGATGAAATCTTACCAGTCGTTTAGAACAGCTGCACAATGCCCACAATATCAGTCAACAGGAGCCAAATCCCTCAGCCTCCATGCACTAGCTTGGCCTTCCCCAACCTGGTGCCCTCCAGATGTGTTGGACTACAACTCCCAGCATGCCCCAGCCAGCCATGCTGAGAGTTGTAGTCCAACACATCTGGAGGGCACCAGGTTGGGGAAGGCTGCACCAGCTCCTTGCCGGTTGCAAAACAAGTTGCTGTAGTAACATGTGCTGGCACCAGGGGCCAACTGCTGCAGGTGTGGTTCACGGACTCAGGTGGCCACTTGGGCCTGGAGAAGCCCCTGTGTGATATGTTGTGTGGCGGCTATCTTGCTAGGGCTCTCGCCTGCCTCTGTCCCGAAACTTTCGAAAAGCCCATTGAGCTGGGGCGTGGAGATACTCTGCCCAGCTACCGACTCTGATGTGGGTGTGATGTGGTGAAGCCGCCGCTCCTACTAGAAGGCTCTCCGCCCAGTTCCACCTGCAAGTGGCCAGTGGTATTCTTGGCTCCATCACCTTTGTGCTGTGCCTGTTCCAAAGCTTCAAATGGTTTATTAGCTTTAGCTTCTTCGTTCAGAATGGTGGGGAATTCACCTATGTGCAAGCCTTTGTTCAGGTTTATCTGTTCAACCTTTAAACGGGTATCTGAGCAGAGCCATGCACTGAAGCCTTGTGCTTTGTTACAAGATAGTTATCCCCAAGTCGTGAAACCCATTAATCTCTAGCTTACTATAAAATGGAGGTCTTGCCCCAGATAATGTACATCTTGTTTTGTGTTTTGTTTCAACATCATTCCTAACACTACAGCCACTGAGTGTGCAAAAAGAGAGGAAGCGGCACATTTGTTTAGGACCAGCAGGGAGTCCAGGCGCCCTCTGTCTCTCCCCCACCCTGATCCTTTGACACAGTTCTCTAGTCATGAACCAAAGGAGCAGGTTTCTGGATTCAGAGCAGTACTAAGGCATTAACGTTTATTCATGCTTCTCGCAATGCATTTGAGTAAGGTGGTCAGCAGGAGTGTCTCCGGGCGGGCTGCATCACTCTGTCCAGCCCTCAATGTGGATGACAGCGGCTGCTTTGCTGTCGTCAGTTGGCAAAGCAAAAATTGTATTGCCCCGCATCTTCTCTCTCCTGCTGCAGTCAGTGTTAAAGTACTGTTTGAAACTGTCTTGGTGAGTCGCACATCAGCTCCTTGCCAAAGCACTGACTTCATGCAATGGGCCCAACCTTGCAACATGTCCAGGTTAAAAGCCATTCTGGGCCTGTCCTTGGCCTGCCTGTTAGGAACGGGAATCTTTTCTCCAAGGATGATCCCAAAGCGTTGGGAACAGGAATCTTTTCTCCAAGGATGATCCCAAAGCCCCGCAAAGTAGGGGAAATCCCAGCGGCCACATGCTGAGGCAACCAAGCTGGCAAGGGGCTCAGTTTAGCTATGCAACAGAAACGAGGAGCCGGCAGGCCCCTGACTGCTTTCCTGCAACGCTCTGGCTGAGTGTTAAACTTTCTGCTGTGTCTGAAAAGACTTGAAAAGCTGCTTCAGCTGTTTCTTCCTGTCATTGTTGTAGCCTGAAATGAAAGCGATAAGGCGTTATGTGTAACTGGTCCCCTCCGTGGGGTAAGAAGATAATCGGCTGCTCCAACTGAGCTGTGCTTCAGTCAGTTTGAAAGTACACCCAGAAGAAATGCTGCAGGCGCCTCTCACCCCTTCGTGCTACCTGACATTCTGTGCTACCTGACATTCTGTGATCGGCACAGAGCTTGATGGAAGTAGAAGTGGGAAGAGAGAGCCAAGTCTCCTCCATTCAGCGTCAAGCCAAGAATGGACCACGAAATTGTGATATCTTTATTATGTGCCTTTCAGGAGATGTTTCCCAAGTGAAATGGGTGGTGAGGTTGAGGGGTGCGTGGTGGTTTAAAAGAGCTATACAAAAGCACCAAAACTTGATCAGCATATCACTCATCTTTCAACAATACTGACTGACTCGGGGGCACTCAGGACAGCAAGGTTGATTCAAAAACAAGTCCCCTTAATAGCTTGTCAAGATCTATGCCCACTAGGCTGGCCCACCATTATCCAATGGTGCAGAGTTCGCATGCCTCATTTGGGATGTCGGGGGGTGGGGGGAGAGCAAAACTTGCAACCTCTAGCACAGGGCTCTCCAACCTTGGGTCCCCAGATGTTGCTGGCCTACAGCTCCCAGCATACCCAGCCAGTATGGCTAATGGCAAGGGATTCTGGGAGCTGTAGTCCAGCAACATCTGGGGACCCAAGGTTGGACTTGGAGAGCCCTGCATGTTACGGCACTCCATCTTGACCAGCGTCCTGACAATACCTCCCAATGGCCATCCAGCTGAATACCTAGATGTGTGTTTGCCACAAAGCCGTTCATTGGTGTATCCAGATTCCCATCTCCTCTGCTGACAGGACCGTCATTCCATATGAGGTCAAAGCCACCAACACGCTTCTCTTTCCCCGTCAATCTGCAGGAACAAAGGCAGTACTTGATGGCTCCGCTATGAGTAATTTGTGTCATGTCCTAAGTTGAGAATCGTTGGCTCAAAGGGCCAAATTCTGCAGCTGGACTAAAATATGAAAACTCTACTTCTACCCTGTAAAGGTTTCGTGATTCTGAGGCCTTAGCAGCCAAGAGGGCTGCCAAAGTTGAGCTCGCCCTGCCCTGCTGTGCAGCAAAAGGCACAAACGAGGCACGCCTCCCCTCTTGGCCTGTTGGATGGGTTTCCTTCCTCTCCAATCCATGACCCTGAATTCCATCCAAGGGCATGTCAGGATGGAGGCTTGGGAGGAGGACAGACACGGATTTAGTGCTTATATCCATCTCTTGCAGCTGAATGCACCAGGCAACTCTACCCTACTTCCCATCCATATTGGGGAGTGCAAGGAAGGATCAGAACAGGGTGCAGTCAATGTGGTCATTGTATTGTAACTCGTAAAGCAATCCCTTCCGGTGGGATATATCATTTTTGCTGGCTGCCTGCACTTTCCGTTCAGTGCACAATGCTAGACTGAGAATGCAGGAAACTGCTTCTCGGAGAGGATCTTCTAGAACAGACTGGTCCATCTGGTTCATTGACCCAGCACTTGCCTGAGGAGATTTGTTTGCTTATATTGCCTTCTTAGAACGTTAATAGCCGTGAGCCCTTTGGAGGGAGTGGTTTAGGAACATAAATTTAGCTTCAGGAGAAGAACAGCAAGAAGTAATCCTGCAGAACAGGAGGCTGGGGGCCTCTTCCTGCGAGGGAGTCAAATGCTACACGGGCGAGCCCCATCGTGCTTGCCCCAGGAGGACTGACTGGATGGTTGTCCCCTGCGGAAAAGTGTCACAGGGGAACAGAATGGTGTCAAACACTGTTCCTCTCTTGATCTTGCACTCTGGGCCTAATCTTTTGTATAAGGGCAGGGCTTGGAGCACACAGGACAGGAGGAAAACTTGGAGCCCTAAGCAGAGCTTGCTTACATGCCTTGCACAGGCTGCTTGCTTATTTTCACCAGAGACTCCTGTTGCACCCTCATTGAAATAACGGAAAAGGCAGATGGGAATGTTAATAGGTCTAAATAAAATGGAAAGCACAAATTATGCCCCCCCCCCCCAAGAATGGCTGACCATTGTGCTCTGCTCACCTGCCCTCCATGTCCACTATATTCAGTGTGTCCTCAAGAAGACGGGTCTTGAGTTCGTAGTCTTCCTGGCTGCTAGCCGTGAGGGAGGGAGAAGCGTTTACCTCTAGCAGCCACCTGACAAGGAGAGCAGAACAGACTATGACTATGAGGCGGGAAGGAGCTATGCCGTCCATCTGCTTAATACGCCTATTGCTAGGGAGAAGGCAGATTTGAAGAGTCCTGAAGCTGGGTCAGATCAAGGGTCCATCTAGTCTAGCATTCTGTTTACACAGTGACCAACCCGCTGCCCACGGGACTCAGCGTTGGGCTTTGCAAGAGTGGATCCATGCAGAGTTGGCATAGGGTGAGGCAGTCTGCTGAGCTCACAACAACCCATACTTACTGGGTAGACACAAACTGTTGTCTGAAGCAGGTTGAGTCATGCATGTGGTGAAGCGCACACAAGGCCACTTCACCCAGGGCCAGACCCTCTTCAGAAAGGGTCCTCAAGTATACCTCTTTTCACCACAGGAGTGAATGGTATCCACTCTCTTAGAGTGGAGGAAGCAAAGGGGTGTATTTGGGGACATAACTGGGCTGTGCCCCTAGTGCTGTCGGTGCTTTGGTAGCAGCAGGTTTTGCTCTTGCCCAGCAAATATCCCATGGAACTCAATGGAGCCACTAAGGCTTCAGCCCATTCTAATCTTCATCGTCCTTCCCTGGAGTCTCTTTCTTGGTCACTGCAGCATGACACACACACTAAAGGCCTGTTGGGCTTGATGGGCGAAAGAAAAGATGAACTCTCGCCCCACCCCCATTCTGGGCTTCTCCATCTTTTCCTCCCACCTCCTTCCCTCCGTGCTTGAAATCAGAGAGTTAAGCAGAGGAATGAAAATGGCAGAGGAATGAAAATGGGCATTAAAATGGCAAATGCGGTTCAATGTAAGCAACTGCTTGCTCACAAGAGAGTGGTGGTCTCCTCTCGCTTAGACTACTGTAATGCGCTCTTATGTGGGGTTACCCTGGAAGACGGTTCGGAAGTTACAGCTGGTACAGAATGCGGTGGCTCGCCTGGTTAAAGGCAGCTACTGGTGTAATCACATCACTCCAGTGCTCAAGGAGCCGCACTGGTTACCAGTTGCTTGCTGAGCCGAATTCAAGGTGTTGGTTTTGACCTTTAAAACCCTATATGGCTCTGGTCCAGTTTATCTCAAGGAGCGTCTCCAGCAACATCAAGTAGGCCGCTCAACAAGATCTGCCACGGACGGCCTTCTCCTTGTCCCATCAGCCAGAGCAGCCAGGCTGGTGGGGACTAGGAAGAGGGCCTTTTCTGTGGCGGCCCCCAAGTTATGAAACTCTCTCCCCAGTGGCCTCTGCCATGCCCCCTCCTTGATGAGCTTCCGCCATGCATTAAAAACATGGTTTTTCAGGCAGGAATCTGGGGTGGGTTAGGATTTTAAAGCTGTAATGGTATTTTATATTTTGTTTTATTGTATCTATATATATAAAAGAAGTAGTCCTGACTGACTGACTGACCAACGCCCAGCTCAAACTGTTTAATCTAGGAACGTGAAATTTTGAAGGAACATTGCTTTTATGACGTAGATACCCACTAAGGAAGGATTTTTGGAAATTCTGTCCCTAAGGGGGTGAAAAAAGGGGGCAAAATCACCCCACTCTCATATCTCTTATGGGCAAAACAACAGGGGAGCAGTTATGCAAGCGAGCCTCACCTCATAATTGCTGCAGGAGCCAATAGGAGCAGTTATGCAAATAGCCCATACGACACTTAGAATGTTCGTATGAATTCCTGCAGGGGCCAATAGGGGTGGGTATGCAAATCTCCCCTAGGCCATTTAGAATGTTCTCTGAGGGGGTGAAAAGGGAGGGAAACTTTTTAAATGACTGAATGACTGCTGTGTGTGGGGCGTCGTTGCATAGGCTCCATCACGTTTTGACGGATCTACCACAAACTTGGCACGGTCACTCTTCATCACCTGTAGACTCTCAGGATTAACCTGATTTTTCTTTAAGATCAGATATTTCTGTCAGAAAAGTTTTCTGCTGCCAGCACCCAGCCTAAATGTTACACTTTCAGTCAGAGAATGACTGTTGTGTGTGGGGCGTCCCAACTCCTGTGTGTCTGTGTGTCTGGGCGTTTGCGTGCATCGCATAGGCTCCTACACGGTTGGACGGATGCGCCCCAACCTGGCACGCATACTCTCCATCACCCAAGGACAAAGACTGGCGGGTTCAAATCTCAGAAAAAGCCATCACTGCACCTGTACGACCCAAAATAGATGACAGCCAGTGGCGTCACTTGGAATGTTCGCAGGGGCCATTCAAGAGCGGTTATGCAAATCACTCCAACGACATTTAGAATGTTTGTATGAACTGCCGCCACAGGGGCCCAATCAGGAGCGGATTTGCAAATATCTCCTACGCCAAAACAATGTTCATATGCACTGCAGCCAGGGCCTACACGGGGGGGGGGGGGAGCTGGGATTTCATTGTTGGGTAGTCCCGGGGGGGGGGGAAGCTGGGATTACATTGTTGGTAGTCCCAAGGGGGAAGGGGAACAGGGATTTCATTGCTGTGTAGTCCCGGGGGGGGGGGGGAGAGCTGGGATTTCATTGTTGCGTAGTCCTGGGGGGGGAGAGCGGGGATTTCATTGTGTGGTCCCAGGGGAGCAGGGATTTCATTGTTGTGTAGTCCCGGGGGGGGGAGCAGGGATTACATTATGTGGTCCGGGGGGGAGCAGGGATTTCATTGTGAAGTCCCGGGGGTGGGGGAAGCAGGGATTTCATTGTTGCCTAGAATCAGGGGGGGGAGCAGGGATTTCATTGTGTAGTCCCAGGGGGGGGGGGAGCAGGGATTTCATTGTGCAGTCCCAGGGGGCGGACAGAGATTTGATTGTGTCATCCCGGGGGGGGAGGAAAGCAGGAAATTCATTGTTGTGTGGACCCGAGGGAGCTGGGATTTCACTGTTGTGTAGTCCCGAGGGGGGGGGAGGAAGCAGGAATTTCATTGTGTAGTCCCGGGGGGGGGGGGAGTTGGGATTTCACTGTTGTGTAGTCCTGGGGGCAGGTACAGGGATTTCATTGTTGTGCAGTCCAGGGGTGGGGGAGCAGGGATTTCATTGTGTAGTCCTGGGGGGGGGGAAGCTGGGGTTTCATTGTGCAGTCCCGGGGGAGCTGGTAGTCCCGGGGGAGCTGGGATTTCATTGTGCAGTCCCGGGGGAGCTGGGATTCCATCATGTTTCTTTTAAAAACAATTGTACCAAATCCTAAAATCCACGCGAGCGAAGCCGCGGGCAACAGCTAGTCTTTTATATATGTTGTACATTGCCCAGAGTGGCTGGGTCACCGGCCAGATGGGCGATTCAGAAATATAATAAATAAATAAAATAAATAAACTGTGAAGTGATGCATATTATGGCATAAAATCCTAACTATATGGTGATGGGATGCGACCTGTTGGTGACTGACCAAGAAAGAAATCTTGGGGTTGTAGTGGATAGTTCAGTGAAAATGTTGACCTAGAGTGTGGCTGCTGTGAAAAAGGCAAATTCCATTTGGAGGATCATTGGGAAAGGAATTGACAACATTGCCAATATCATAAGGTCTTTATTGAAATCTATGGTGTGACCACATTTGGAATATTGTGTACAGTTCTGGTCACCAGACCTTAAAAAGGATATTATAGAGCTGGGAAAGCTACCATTGTAAGGAGCCAGGGCACCTCAAGAGGAATTGTCCCAAATTCCTGGGCAGGGACCGCGAGCAGCGGCTGCAAGTGAGTAAGCTGAGGCAGATCCTAACATCCCCATTGAGTGCAAGAGCGGAGAGCATCACAGAGGATCGAGGGCTGTGTCTGTGTGAAAGAGACCTGCAGCCCTGTGTGCCCCAGCAAATGAGCAGATGGCGGCAAGTGTGTGATTCAAAAGAACCAGAGCTGGAGGAGCCCTTGGCAGGGGGAGAAGAGCCAGAAGCAAGAAATGGGCTGCGTGCGCACCCTTCCAGAGGCAGGAGAAGACCCAAGAAAGCCTCCCTTAAGAGACTTGTGTGCAAAGAGCTGGATTGTTGGAGCCAGCAGCAGTTTGGTGAGTCTGATTGTATTAACAATGTGCCCCAAAGATGTTATCGAGAGTCATGGGGGAGGGCACCTGCCCTGCATCGCTCCCACGGGAGACTCAAATTTTGAACTTGGGCTATCCAGTTGCTAAGCGGGGGGCCATAGTGAGTGGCCAAGCTAAGCAGCAGGCAGAATTTGGGCAAGCAGGGGGGTCAGGCCGAAGTAGAGCCCCACCGGGACTTCCATGCCCCCCTTTCTGGGCGCTCGCCTTCTTTGCTCCTTGCCAGCGGTCTTTTGCTTGCCCCCTTGGCCTCCCCACGACTGGGAAAGGGGGCTCGTGCCCTGCCTTTTTCTGCAACCCCATCCAGTTGCCCAGCATGGCAGCTTCTCTCCGCCAGTCCACAGACACGAGGTCTTCGCTTCTCTGCCTTGACCTTGGTCTGGCACTTTCTGCAGGCGACTCTTTGCCTGCCCACTCAATAGTCGAGATCTCTTGAGCTACCAACGCTCCCACTGGCAATTTGGCTCCCGTTACTTGGGCGACCCCTTCCAAGCTGTCTGAGCGTTTTCCCTGAGGCTCCATCTCGCCCTATCTCTAAAAAACAACAAACCTCTACTCAATGTACCAAAGTCTCTTCAAACCTTCCCTATTTTCCCACGTGCGCCCACTCTGCGGTTCAATGTCGGATCCCACAGTGCTGCCACCGTGTGAAGGACTGCCAACCGGTCCTTTCTTCAAGACAAGAGAACAAAGGTGCAGCTAACTACTACTTCGGCTAACAGCAGAAAAGGCAACAAAAATGAGCAAGGGACTGGAGCAATTTCTGTACAAGAAAAGGTTACAACATTTGGGTCTTTTTAGCTTAGAAAAGGGTTAAGTAAAGGGGGCAGGAGACACAATAGTGGTGAATACAATTATGCATGGTTTGGAGAAAGTGGATAGGGAAAGGTTTCTCTCATAATGCGGTTATCAAATGAAGCTGGTGGGAGATGCAGGGCAGATAAAAGAAAGTACTTCTTCAAGCACTGCATATTTAAACTGTGGAATTTGCTCCCACAAGCTTTAGTGATGGCCACCAACTTAGATGGCTTTAAAAGGGGACTACACAAATACATGGAGAATAAGGCTACCAATGGCTACTAGTCATGATGGTTATTATGCTACCTCCAGTATCAGAGGCAGTATGCCTATGTACACTGGTTGCTGGCGAACATGAGAGGGAGGGCGCTGCTGCACATTTGTCCTATTTGTGGGCTTCCAATAGGCATCTTTAGCCTTCAGAAGAGGAGACTGAGGGGAGATATGATAGCACTCTTCCAGTACTTAAAGGGTTGTCACACAGAGGAGGGCCAGGATCTCTTCTCGATCATCCCAGTTTGCAGGACACGGAATAATGGGCTCAAGTTACAGGAAGCCAGATTCCACCTAAACATCAGGAAAAATTTCCTGACTGTTAGAGCAATAAGACAATGGAACCAACTACGTAGGGAGGTGGTGGGCTCTCCCACTCTGGAGGCATTCAAGGTGCAGCTGGACAGCCATCTGTCAGGGATGCTATGACCTGGATTCCTGCATTGAGCAGGGGGTTGGACTCGATGGCCTGGTGGGCCCCTTTCAACTCTACTTTTCTATGATTCTATGATCTAGTTGGCCACTGAGGGGAACAGAATGGTGGACTAGATAGGCCTTTGTTCTGATTTAGCATGACTCTAATGTTCTTATGAATGCTTTGCCCCATGTCACTCAATGGGAAACAATGAGATCCAAGCCATGCCCTGGCTCAACAGCTGTGCCCTGGGTTCTGTTTCTTAGTCACACAGAAGGTGACGGAATATTATGACCTGCCTGGAATATGTATAGATACAGATTTCTGCCCAGAGGCGCTCTGAGAAAGAAACAATAAATAAGCCATGCAGCTGGACTACCGTTATACGACAAGGTGCCTGGATTTGTGACTCGAGACTCTGTAAGCTGTCATGGCCTGCTCCGTGTCGCTCTGAGCACAGCAGACAAGAATGCAGAGTTAGGGCCTGGCAGCTCCAGACTGTGGCTGCTTGGCGTCTGGCTTATTGGCTCCTTTTAAATAAAGCTGTCCCCAGAGCAGCGTTGGAATCACAAGAGCAATGCTGACAAGCCACTACAGGTGCTAATTGAGCCACAACGCTGGCGCGGGGGGGGGGGGGGAGAGTGCGAAAGAGTGAGTGAGACCAAAAGGGCAACGCTCAAAGGAGCATGGCAAGTTCCAATTTGATTGTGCCAGATGTCCCTGTCAAGGAAAAAAATGTGGCTGGCATGCAAGGAGGCAGGATAAGGCACATTTCTAATTTGCTGATCATCCCAGTTTGCAGGACACGGAATAATGGGCTCAAGTTACAGGAACCCAGATTCCAGCTGGACATCAGGAAAAATTTCCTGACTGTTAGAGCAATAAGACAATGGAACCAACTACCTAGGGAGGTGGTGGGCTCTCCCATTCTGGAGGCATTCAAGGTGCAGCTGGACAGCCATCTGTCAGAGATGCTTTGACCTAGATTCCTGCATTGAGCAGGGGGTTGGACTCGATGGCCTTGTAGGCCCCTTCCAACTCTACTTTTCTATGATTCTATTATAATTTCTCCCCTTGTTTTCCAGTTTCTCTTACTTTGGACAATGCAATGCACAACATTTAGTTCTTCCTCCTAACTTGCATCTACCCCCACAAGCACAAATAAGGTTTCAAACACTTTAATTTTCATGGCACATCCCAGAGGACCCCTGGAGAGAGCAGAACTGAGAATTCCTTTAAAAAAAAACAAAAAAACAGCTGTACAATTTACTCTTTTCCTTGGAAGGGGAGGGGGCAGCGGCAACAGTGAAATACAGCCTAAGCCTGCAATCCTATACCCATTTACCTGGAGGTAAGCCCCACTGAACTCAATCCCATATACATCTGCTCAGAAGTAAATTGTGTATTTATTATTTGTTTGTTTGTTTGGTTATTTATTTCATTTCTATACCGCCCCACAGCCGAAGCTCTCTGGGCGGTTCACAACAATTTATACAATAAAACTACATAAAAACCAACAATAAAAACATACAATATAGTTAAAAAGATTAAAAACCAAATTTAAGAGGACAGTTTAAAATGACAATACAAACAGTTAATAAAACTAAGCCTACAGGTGACAACCCCCCCCCCCCATGTGTATAGGATTGCGCTGTAAGTGCAAAGCAAAGACATGCTCGAAATCCTTCCATATGTGACCCTTCTTCTTTAGTTATCTGAGTTCACTGCGTGGCCCTGGTTTAGCTCCGTATCAGTATGAACCGATCTCAGCATTTGTAGTTACCTTTCTTTCATTCTTCTCTTTCATGCTGACACATTTCAGTACCGGCTGCCGATGGTAACGCTTCTTCAGATAGCTTCTTGCGATAGTACAGAGCCAGTGGTGCAGCTGGGTAACTTTAGACCCTGGGCCTAATGGTCTTATGCCTCCCCTTACACGGCCACGTATGTTACTTCAGCTGTGAAGCATGCACCTTCGTCCCCAACCACCAATCTATGTTTTACAATGGCTTCTACATTCCTGATATGTTAGAACACCAAAAACAAAACTGTTCGCCAACCCTGATTTAAAAAACAGCACTCTGAGCATGTGCAGTTTTATATTTTAAGCTTGCTTAAATCCAAACACGATCAGGTCTACAGGAATAAAATGGAGTTTGCTTTTGCTGCCCTGATGCCCTCATCACCTGCCACTCTCTGGCTGGTAATTTGCCCCCACCCCCGGGTTTTGGGGTCCTGGACTTTGGCCCCAAGGTCCAGCCCTAGCTGGTCCACTGTACAGAGCTCTATGTGCCTGAAAAACTTGCTATCCATCTAAGAGAAGTCATGTTAATGCTTCAAGGTGCTGGTTTTAACCTAGAACGCCTTATACTGCTTGGGATCGCAATACCTGTCGGAGTGCCACTCCCAACCTAAATTTACCCAGACACTATGCTTAACATCTGAGACCTTCCTCCGAGTGCCTCCTCCGAGGGAGGCTTGGTTGGTGGCAAGAAAGAAGGGGGCATTATCGGGGCGGCCCCCCGATTATGGAACAATCTCCCCACTGAGGCCCACCTGGCGCCAACTCTTGTTATCATTTCGGCGCCAGGTTAAGCCTTCCCTCTATGCCGAGGCATTTGATGGTTTTTAATGGCATGGGGGGGGTGGGCTTATGTCAGCCATTTTTTCTCCTATCAGGTCTAGTTTACTGATTATGTTTTAATTGTTCAAATGGTTTTAATTTCTGTTTCAAATTTTGTATTAAATTCTTATGCTGTTTTTATTGTATTTGTATTGTATTTTATAGTTTTGTATAAATTGCTGTTAACCGCCCAGAGAGCTTCAGTCACTGGGCGGTATAGAAATGAAATAAATAATAGTAATACAATATTATCTCAAGGAGCTGAATATGGGAAATGTTGCTCTCTCTCTCTCTACACACACACGCACACACACACACACACACAGCCAGTGGCAGCATTTCTTGCCATCTCTGGTTTGGGCTTTGGATGCTTCCTAGATTCAGAAGGCATCTGCTGTCCCACTACTGGATGGAAACCCTGGAGACTGCAGCATTCTCTGTGCCAGAAGATATGTATACACAACAGTTTTAAAGGTTGTCAGAAGTTCATCCAGTGCGTAGGGAGCCGTTGCCTGCAAGTCAACGGCAGAGCCCCTGCTTTGTGCGCAGAAGGTCCCAGCCAGGTTCCATCCCTGGTATCTCCAGAGAAGGATCTCAGACAGCAGGGCTGGGAAAGAACTTGGGGCTTGAAACCTTGGAGAGCTCCTGCCTGTCAAAGCAGGTAATAGTAGGCTAGACAGATTACTGGTCTGGTTCAGTCAGTGTAAGACAACATTACCTCTGCCCGGCTGTAGCCACTAACTTTAGCTCATGTTGGTCATATGCCTGGTTCTACCCATCAACATCACAACAACTGTAACAAAGCCAGGGCTTTATTTCTCTCGCATATTCCCCTCATGTCTGCCCAAAGCCTCCTGTGTCCCCCAGTCTCAAAGGCAAGCCAATATGTAGGCTGCATTTTGCATAACTGTAGGGTGCATTTTATGTAGGCTGCATTTTGCATTTTGGAAGATGTCTCCAATGGGAGGTGATCCAGTCTACAAGTTGCCCACGCCTGGTTTAAAGGAAGCCTGTAAAAAGGACTCTCTTTTTCCTACAAGTGCACACCACAAGTATGAATTGTTTGTGTGTTCAGACTAAAACGTGGATGGTGGCAGCACCACCCAGGAGTAAATAACACAAGAAGTGCCTTGCAGCCTGTCCCACTCAAAGGAGGGTGGAAGTGCACATTCAAAATCACAGCAAGAATAATTGTAATTTTTGTGACACTGGGAATGGTCAAAGCAATGCATCCTGGCGGCAGGCTACGGGTATCTCTGAATACTTTATTCAGAAGCTTGTATTCCCATAACCTTGCAATCTTTCTCTACTTTCCTCAAATTGTCTTCTGCCACCATCCCAATTCCTGCCAACTTGCCCTGCCCATAAGGCAATGTTGGGACTTTCTGGACCACAGAATTCCATCTCCCCGCCCCACTCCTTACGGTTTGAGGTCCTGGTCTATCAGGATATCGTAACCATAGAGCTCAAAGCAGTGCTTGTCACTGATTATCACTTTCTGGACGCTCTGCAGGCTCTTGATGAAAATGTTGTCCATCTCGGAAAAGAGGATCTCCACATCTTCTGCCCCGTGCTTGGCTGTCAGGTACAGGCGGAACTGTTGGATCATCCACTTGCAGCCCTGCCATCAAAGAGAGCCAGAATAGTGTACTATAGTGGGTTGAGTGGTGGGATTGGACTGGGGAGACCTGGGCTCAAATCCCAACTCAGCCATGCAGCTCCCGAAACTATTGGGTCTAAGCCTAATCTACCTCACGCGATTACTGTGAGACTAAAATGGAATATCGCCCTGATCTCGGTGGATGAAGGATAAGATACAAATGGGATTGATAGAACAGAGACATGACCAAACAGCCAGGAACCACTGCTAATGCTGCATATATAGGCCCAGCTGGCCATCTAGGTTTTTGCAGCACAAGGCTGTTTCTGCATTTGTGGTGGGCCAGCAGCTACTAGTACTGCTATAATGTGAAGTGTGTTAGGCACTGTACAGAACATAGTACTGATGTAATCCCTGCCCCCAAAGTATGAAGATTAGACTGAAAAAAGACACAGCAGGATGCAGATTGACAGATGAGTAGGGGTGTGTGTGTGTGTGTGTGTGTGTGCGTGTGTGTATGATGGCTGTAGAGATACAGGTCAGATGAGGACAGGATGGCTCAGAAGATGTTTTCTTGCAGGAGAGGTACATGGCTCAATGGATGGAAAGGAAGAGTCTTCCTAACATACTGAGTAGCATGACAAAGGGCACAGAGGTGGGAGAAGGCAGAGAATACAGAACTGATAGATGGCCCTTGAGCTTGTGTGGAGGAGAGAGACTGAGGACCAATTCTTGTGGGAGAAGCGTCAGTGCCCTCGGCCAGTGGCTCCATCCCATGCTCTCCCAGGAATATAGGCATGCATATGCCACGCGTGAGGGGCAGGGTCAAGCAAGGAGAACATCAATGTTGCCACCCCCCAATACAAGAATTTGTACGCAGATGAGGTGCAAAGAGAGAAAGGAGGAGATAAAAAAGCCGGAAGAGAGATGGAGGGCTTTAAAAGTATTAGGAGTCGGGAAACGACACAGAGTTCCATGAAGCCAGTGCAGAGAGAAAGAAAAGGGAACGAAGTTGTAATCACAGACATGGCAGAAGGGTGAATGCGCAAGGGAGTTCTGAAGAAGGAAAGTACGGCAGGGATTACACAAAAGCTCAAGGGTTTCCTGATGCTGGTGGACTTAAAATTCCTACTTGGTCCTGCCAGATGGGCATCTCCAGTTTTTCCAGCTGTAGATGAGAACCTGGAAGTAAAAGGGGGGGGGGGCAGTTTGGAAGTTCTCTTGCCATGTTCAATCCAAATCTACCTTTATTTCTCCTGAAGTGGACTCTTAAAAAAACCTCATTCTGCAGCTGTGTCAATTTCAATGGAGAAAACCTGGCTGTGGGTGGTACAAGTTGATTTACCTTCTATGACAGCCTTCCCCAACCTGGTGCCCTCCAGATGTGTTGGACTACAACTCCAATAATTCCCAGCCGACATGACCACTGGCCATGAGTTGATTAACTCATGGGCCATGATTAATACAGGGTAAATCAACCTAGGACATCCTGAATGCACTTTCCTCTGACTCTCACTCCCCAGTATGGTTTTGCAATTGTTTTAAAATGTCTGCAACATCTTAAATAAGGTGGACGATAAATATTCATGTGCCACTTCAAATGTATATTTGCCACTTTAAAAAAAGGATGGACGACCCACCTGACATTGGGAGGGTGGGCAAGATGGGAAGCTAAACTAGCATTTGACTCACTAGCACAATGTTCTCCAACCTTGGGTCCCCAGATGTTTTTGGCCTACAACTCCCAGCATGCCCCAGCCAGCGTAGCTGGCTGGGGCATGCTGGGAGTTGTAGGCCAAAAACACTTCACTAGTATGTACATGTGCAGGGCAAGTTGTGAAGTCAGGTTGAAGCTGAACCCTCAGGTGCAGAACCTGCTGTGACTCCAGTTAAAATGTTACATGTATCTTTTATCTTGAGCGACTGGTCTTTTGCTGTCACTGCTGCAACCACACAAATAATGAGCAAAGATTTGAACCGTGGCCTTCCACATCCAAACCACCCCCGCTGTGATAAAGGAAAGTTTGGGCTGCCAGCTCCCTGAGTCACCTCTCAGTTTTTAAATCTGTGGTTTAATTCTGGGATTGCTGTAGTTTTTGTTGTATTTATACTGCTTTCGATTTTGTGCATTTGTTTTGTTTACTATAAGCCGCCCACAGAACTTTATGTTATGGAGCAGCATACAAATGTTGCAAAAGAAATAAATGAAACATTGCTCACCTTCTCGGGATCATAGTCAGGGGCCGTCTTCTGCACAGCCACGTTTGTTAGGTGAACATCTGGCATGAAGTGGGAGGTAAGGATTGTACACATGGAAAGGGATGCTCTCAACATCTGAAAGATGGACCAGGCTCCTAAAACAGCCTCACTTAGCTCCAGCTTCCATAAGAACACAAGATGAGCCCTGCTGGATCAGCCCAAGGGTCCATTTAGTCCAGCATTCTGTTCACACAGTGGCCAACCAGCTGCCCATGGGAAACCCACAAGCCAGACATGAGTGCAACAGCACCCTCCCACCCATGTTCCCCAGCAACTGGTGTGCTGATAGGCATGTTGCCTGTGATACTGGAGGTAGCATATAGCCAATCAGGACTAGTAGCCATTGACAGCCTTCTCCTCCATTAATTTGTCTAATCCGCTTTTAAAGCCCTCCAAATTGATGGCCATCACTCCATCTTGTGGAAGTGAATTCCATAGTTTAACTATGTGCTGTGTGAAGAAGTACTTCCTTTTATCTGCACTGAATCTCGCACAAATTAGCTTCATGGGATGACCCCACTTGGGTTCTAGTATTATGAGAGAAGGAGAAAAATGTCTCCCTGTCCACTTTCTCCACACCAGGCATAATTCTGTACACCTCTATCATGTCTCCCCTTCTCTCTCTCGCCTTTTTTCTAAGCTAAACAGTCCCAGCTGCTGTAACCTGTCCTCACCGAGGAGTTGCTCCAACCCCTGGATCACTTTAGTTCCAATTCATTTATCCTCCCACCCACCTAATTGGACACACAGCTTCAGCCACTGGATGGAAAACACACACAGAGAGAAATGGACAATATTTGACTGTGACAATGTAAACCCCCAAGAAGCATGCATCTTGCCATAAATGCAGGAAAGCTGAGATTTAAAGTCAAAGGTGTAGTTAAAGAGTCCTCTGAAGAGGACTGCCCTCCCTTCAAGGCCTCCCATGCTCACTTGGGAACTAGGCATCAATTCACGCATGCTGTTATTTTAGTGTACGCTGAAGATGTTTTGAAGTGTATACTTGACAATGTAAAGTGCAAACAACAAATGGGGACAAACATGTATTTGCAAATGGGTGTATCTGACACATACACTATTTAGGAAGCCAAAATTGGCTGTGGTTCCCTGGGGAGTGTCCTTTTAGTGGCAAATCTGGGCTTGCCGTGCATCATGAGTGAAAAGGCCCAAAGGGCCAAGCTAGACATGAAGTTAATTGCCTCACTGGAAGTTGTGGGTCTCTTTTTAAAGCTCTTAAGTCGTGAGGCAAAGGGGTCCATCAGGAATGGGAGTGCAGCAGTGCACAGAGAGAATTTTCCCTTGCACCTTCCTCCCTTCTTGTCACACTGTCCCTTCCCTGCACCTCATGGCCCCGATCCTGTTGCCCTGCCACGGCTGCAGCCCAGTGGTAGAGCACAGGTGCCACGTGCTTGGCATGCAAAGGGCCCCAGGTTCAATCCCCGGCATCTCCAGCTAGGGCCTGTCTGAAACCACAGAGAGCTACAGCCCATCAGTGGAGTAGAGACAATACTGAGTCAGATGGACCAGCAGTCTGACTCAGGAGAAGGCAGCTTCCTAGGCAGTGACACATCTGGCATCATGCACAGCAGGCCTGGGTAACTTGTGGCCCTCCAGATGTGGTCAGACTACAGCTACCATTGGCTGCCCTGGTCGGAGTTGATGGGAGTTGGGAGTCCAACAACTTCTTGGGAGCCATAGGTTCCCCATCCCTGGTGTAGAGTGGATGTGTTGGACTGCAACATGCTGGCTGGGGGATGTTGGGAGTTGTAGTCCAACACCTCTGGAGGGCACCAGGTCGGGGAAGGCTGCCCTTGGCTGCCCGACCAGCTCCGCCCTCGCAGGCTCTGCTCTGCAGTCTGCACAGCTGGCTTCCTGCCCTAAGCACAGGTTCCCCTCACTCCAGCAACTGACACAACACGTTCCATTCTGAAGCAGCCCATGGAAAGGGAGGCCTCCAGGTCAGGATACAATGGTCATCGATGGTATTCAGAGTGAAGCGTGTATTGGAGAAGCGAGCAAAGCCATCTCGATACAGCCAAGCTTTGAGTGGGATATACTGGGAGAGAGAGAAACTGGTGATGAGAGGCAAGACCTTCCCAGCCAGCCATCACATTGATGGGGGTGGGGGAAGGGGGTGGTGCAAGCGTGTTCACTCACCGACATTACTAGGACATACACCCTCAAGTCAAACTTCCGACCTGTGGACCAATGAGAAATAGCTTTATGGGACACTGCCCTGCCTGTGCTATTGATTTCTCAGGCCCCAGGAACATGGGAACGGCATGACCTTTAGCTTGTCACCCACTGGGGCACAGACCTGTCTTTTCGGCTTATGTAAAGCACCGTGTGCGATAATAACAATGGTGATGAAGATGAAGATTATGATGTTGATGCTACAAGGAAGAAAGGACTGAAACATGGTGTGGAGAAAGCCAACCTAAAACCCCTTTCTGACACACACACACTCACCAAGGAGGGGGGAAGGAGACCCAGGGGGCAGAGACAGCCAGTCTCCACAGAGACCAACAGGGACAAACAACATCTGCATAGAATCACCCCAGGGGGGAAGGCAGGAAGCATCCCCAGGTTCGTCAATGCTCTCGTATATCAGCCCCATCTACATAAGACTTGAATACCTTGCGAGAGCAGACATTTCGGCACCCATAAGAAAGGGCCATTCAACACCACAGGATGGGACCATTAAGCAGGTGGCTTCAAGGGGACCCCACCCACCTGAGGAGGGTGGCAACCCACCTGATTGGCCGCCCACCTGAGGAGGGTGGCAACCCACCTGATTGGCCACCCACCTGAGGAGGGTGGCAACCCACCTGATTGGCCGCCCACCTGAGGAGGGTGGCAACCCACCTGATTGGCCACCCACCTGATTGCAGAGGGAGGGGCTACCTGAAACCCAAGGTATAAAACACCCTGCGCAAGGGAACTGAGTTGTTGGACCTGATCAGCAGTCTTGCCCCATGCTTGGGGTAAGGGAACGAAGGGATCGGCAACCCCGGGTAGCAGCACCCGGCGTGCTCCAGCTAGCTGAAATCACTGGCCGCTTGGGTTGACCGGACCCCCGGGAAACCAAGCTGAAATCACTGGCCGCTTGGGTTGACCGGACCCCGGGAAACCAAGCTGAAATCACTGGCCGCTTGGGTTGACCGGACCCCCGGGCAACCAAGCTGAAATCACTCACTAGCCGCTTGGGTAGACCGGACCTCCGCCGGGAACCCAGCTAGCCGCTTGGGTAGACCGGACCTCCGCCGGGAACCCAGCTAGCAGCATGCGGTTGACCGGGCCTCTGCTGGAGCCCGAGCTGAACTAACTAGCTGAGAGCCCTGAAATCACGGTGTCCTTGAGATTTCTTGCTTGCTACTTTGTGCTGTACTGATAAGCTGTATTGCTGGCGTGTGTCTGGGTTTGTGACGGTCATTTTGTAAATAAACTTGTTTTATAAAAGATACTTTTGTGGCTATAAGTTATCCCTTTGTTCTAGGCTAAGGGTGATAGTCGCTGGGGGACCTCGGAGAAGGCCCGCCCCCAGGACTCGCTACCCCCTTAGTATTGAACCCGCGCAGAAGACCAGGTTGGCGGTCTTCCACTTGGTGGCAGCGGTGGGATAACTTATTAGCCCAGAATATCTCCCAGACACAAAGTAGCAAGAGCCTAAGGATCACCATGGGCGACCCAGAGCCTGACGGAGCAACTGGGGGAGCCGAGCCACGGCGGCCCCTGCCCGCAACCCCCATCACCCCGGGGTTGGCGGCGCTGATCCGGCTGACGGAGCGGCAGAGGGAGCTGCTGGCAAGTCTGGGGCCGGGTGCCCGACCCAGGGGCCGCCCTATCCCAGTTCCGACAGATGGGAGAGAGGATGTGTGGACCGAGGACCCCGCTCCCCTGGAGCCCCTGGAGCCCTTCAAGCTTCCCTCGGACTGGATGGCACACGAGCGGGAGAGGATGGCCCACGAGCGCGAAATGATCCGGATGCAGATGGAGCTGGCCAAGATGCAGCTTTAGGCGGGGAAAACTCCCCCGATTGTCCCCTCCGCTCCTCCCCCTCCGTCGTGGGACCGCAAGGCGTTCCCCTACTACAAGCCAGGGCAAGATGTCCTGATGTTTTTGCACATTTTTGAAATGGCGTGCCAGGAGCAGCGGGTCCCCGACAACTTGTGGTTGTCCGCCCTGCGAACCCAGGTCAGTGGGGACCTGGCTGACCTCCTCGGGGCGCATCTGCGGAAGACCCCGGCAAGCTACGAGGCGTTCAAGGCAGCGGTCAGACAACACTTCGCCCTCTCCGCCGAACATTGCCGGCGAAGATTTCGAGAGGGTAAACCTTCCCCTGGGACCACCCACGTGGCATGGGCAGCCCAGGTAATGCACGTCTGCGAGTCCTGGGTGGAGGCTTCCCGGGCCTCCACCCTGAAGGAAGTTGTCGAGCTGTTCACCATGGAGCAGTTCTTCACCACCATCCCGAAGGAGCTGGCCGCTGTCGTAAGGGATCAGAAGCCCCGTACCTGTGAGGCGGCGGGGATCATGGCCGACGAGATGGGGCTATACCGGACGGCCCCATCCACCAAGGGAAGTTCCGCTGCCGTGGCCGAGAAGAACCCGGAGCCGGAAAAGGGCCTGCCCCGACGGCGCGGGGAGGCCCCTCGGACCAAGGGGAACCAAAACCCTCGGTCTGGGGCCTGCTTCCACTGTAACGAGATGGGACACCTGCGGCGGGATTGCCCCAAGCTCCAACCCAAGAACCGGGATGCCCGTCCCTCACCGAGGAAAGTAGGACGCGTCGCGGGTGCTGCAGCCGCTCAGGACAACGACAGCGACTACGAGCGACGGTCGGTCCTCTCCCTCCATGCAAGCATCCCCGAGGATCGCAGTGCCGAGGAGGAACTCCAGGAGTGGGATTCCTACCGTCCTGAACCCCGTGCATCGCTGTATCGCATCGCCTCCCCGGACCAGCTGAGATGGAGCCGCAAGCAATTCTGTGAGTCCATCTATATCAATAATGTTCCCCGGGTGGGGTATAGGGACACTGGGGCAGATGTAACGGCTCTGCCCCGGGACCGCGTAGAGAGGTCCCAACTTTTGTCAGGACGTACGTGTACGATCAAACCCTATAACGCCCCCGACATCACCGTCCCCATCGCCCGGGTCCGGATCAAGTACCAGGGGTGGGAAGGAGAGATGGACGTAATCATCCATCGCCAAAAGGAGTGGGGCATGATCATCGGGAACGACCTCGCGTTCCGGGTGGCCAAAGCTAAGATGGGGGTCGTCACCCGGGGACAGGCAAGGCGAGGGGGGCCGCCCGTAACCGCACCGGTCCCAAAGCCTAAGCCCGTGCCCCCTCCACCACCCGGGGTGACCCCATCCCCTGCGGGGCACCCCGGGGAAAACCAGGCCATAGCGGAGCCCCCGAAGGACGAAGGGTTTGCTCAGATGGCTAAAGACTTTGGGACACAAGCCCAATTCAAGGAAGCCCAGCGGCTGGACCCGTCCCTGCGAGAGTGTCGCGCCCTGGCCAACCAAGACCCCGGGGTATCCCTTGCCACGGAAGGATTTATCTGGGACAATGGAACTTTGTACCGGGAGTTCGAGCCAAAGGGGGAAGTGGCACCGGGGCGCAAGCAGAGGCAACTGGTGGTTCCCCAACGGTACCGCCGCACCGTGTTGCACCTCGCCCACGACGTGGCATGGGGAGGACACCTGGGGCAAAAGCGGACCCAAGCTCGAATTACAGAGGGGTTCTACTGGCCCATGATCGCCTCCGACATTAAGGCTTACTGTCGGTCCTGCGATGTGTGCCAGCGAGTGGGACACAATCGCGATCACCCAAGAGCTCCCCTTCAGCCTTTTCCGGTGGTGGGGATCCCTTTTGAACGGATTGCTATGGACATAGTGGGTCCCCTGAACCCGCCCACCAAGACGGGGAAAAAGTTTGTACTGACGGTAGTGGACTTTGCCACCCACTACGCAGAGGCTTTTGCGCTCGCCTCCATCTCTGCAGCCAGCCTGGCTAAGACTCTGCTCTCTCTCTTTGCCCGCTTAGGAATGCCCCGCACGGTCGTGTCGGACTGCGGCACCGGGTTCATGTCTAAACTGTTCCAGAAGATGTGGGACCTGGGGGGGGTTGACCATGTAACTTCGGTGCCTTACCACCACGAGACCAACGGACTGGTTGAACGCTTCAACCAGACTTTGGGGAAAATGATCCGGGCGTACGCTAGCCGTCACCCGGGAACTTGGGACCAAGCCCTACCCTACCTCCTCTTTGCCTACCGAGATGCTCCGCAGGAAAGCCTCGGGTTTTCCCCGAATGAACTGATGTTTGGTAGAGAACTACGGGGGCCCTTGGCTTTGTTGCGGGAGGAATGGGAGGGGGCTGCCGGCAGTTCGCCCGTGCCGGTTCACACTTTTCTGCGGCGGCTACGGGACACCCTCCACAGCGTTCGAGAAGCCGCCCAACAGCATCTGAAGGCAGCCCAGCAGCGGCAAAAGGAGCTGTATGATAGAACCGCAGTAGCCCGGACTTTTGAGGTGGGTGATAAAGTGTTGGTTCTGCGTACCCTCAAAACGGACAAGCTGTGTCTTAAGTGGGAGGGTCCGGGGACTGTAGTTGAGAAACTTGGACCAGTCAACTACAAAATACTCTTTGCTGGGACTCCTGGAAAATGTAAAGTGTTTCATGTGAACATGTTGAAATTGTATGTAGACCGGGGTGCGGGACTGGGCTGTGTGAAGGAACATAATGATAAGGATTTCGCTGATGGGGATCTGTTGGGAGAATGGGGGGATGGTGGGGGAATGGAAGAAATCTCACTGTCACCCACCCTGTCCGAGGCTCAGCGGGAGCAAATGAAGCGGGTGCTGGATGAATTTGGGACCATGTTCTCAGACCGCCCCGGGTGGACCCCACTCATCCAGCACACCATTCAAACGGGTGACAGCCCCCCTCTGCAATCTCTGCCATACCGGGCGGTGGGACCCCATGCTCAAATCATTGCTGAGGAGGTCAAAGCCATGCTAGACCTAGGGGTGATCGTCCCTAGTTCTAGCCCATGGTCCTCCCCGATTGTCCTGGTGGCCAAAAAGGATGGGGGGGTGCGGTTCTGTGTGGACTATCGGAAAATCAACAAGGTGACCGTCCCTGACCCCTACCCCATCCCCAACATGGATGTCTTGCTGGAGAAGCTAGGGAGGGCCAAGTACATTACCACCCTAGACCTCACCAAGGGCTATTGGCAAGTTCCGCTGGACGCGGATGCTGCGCTCAAGTCTGCGCCCCGTTGCATACCTGAGCAAGAAGCTCCTGCCCAGAGAACGTAGTCTTGCCACCATTGAGAAGGAGTGCCTGGCCGTGGTGTGGGCCATCACCAAGTTGCGCCCCTACCTCTGGGGGAGACGGTTCCGCCTGCAGACTGACCATTCCCCCCTGTGCTGGTTAGATAGAGTCAAGGGCAACAACCAAAAACTCCTACGGTGGAGTCTGGCGTTGCAAGACTTTGACTTCGAAATTGAGCACATCAAGGGTAAGGACAATGTCTTGGCTGATGCACTCTCCCGGGCTTTCTCAGGTGATGGGCAAGTCGATGGGAAATTGGGGTGTGGGACCCCAATGCCATCTTTTCCCCGGGGGGGAGATGTGGAGAAAGCCAACCTAAAACCCCTTTCTGACACACACACACTCACCAAGGAGGGGGGAAGGAGACCCAGGGGGCAGAGACAGCCAGTCTCCACAGAGACCAACAGGGACAAACAACATCTGCATAGAATCACCCCAGGGGGGAAGGCAGGAAGCATCCCCAGGTTCGTCAATGCTCTCGTATATCAGCCCCATCTACATAAGACTTGAATACCTTGCGAGAGCAGACATTTCGGCACCCATAAGAAAGGGCCATTCAACACCACAGGATGGGACCATTAAGCAGGTGGCTTCAAGGGGACCCCACCCACCTGAGGAGGGTGGCAACCCACCTGATTGGCCGCCCACCTGAGGAGGGTGGCAACCCACCTGATTGGCCACCCACCTGAGGAGGGTGGCAACCCACCTGATTGGCCGCCCACCTGAGGAGGGTGGCAACCCACCTGATTGGCCACCCACCTGATTGCAGAGGGAGGGGCTACCTGAAACCCAAGGTATAAAACACCCTGCGCAAGGGAACTGAGTTGTTGGACCTGATCAGCAGTCTTGCCCCATGCTTGGGGTAAGGGAACGAAGGGATCGGCAACCCCGGGTAGCAGCACCCGGCGTGCTCCAGCTAGCTGAAATCACTGGCCGCTTGGGTTGACCGGACCCCCGGGAAACCAAGCTGAAATCACTGGCCGCTTGGGTTGACCGGACCCCCGGGAAACCAAGCTGAAATCACTGGCTGCTTGGGTTGACCGGACCCCCGGGCAACCAAGCTGAAATCACTCACTAGCCGCTTGGGTAGACCGGACCTCCGCCGGGAACCCAGCTAGCCGCTTGGGTAGACCGGACCTCCGCCGGGAACCCAGCTAGCAGCATGCGGTTGACTGGACCTCTGCTGGAGCCCGAGCTGAACTAACTAGCTGAGAGCCCTGAAATCACGGTGTCCTTGAGATTTCTTGCTTGCTACTTTGTGCTGTACTGATAAGCTGTATTGCTGGCGTGTGTCTGGGTTTGTGACGGTAATTTTGTAAATAAACTTGTTTTATAAAAGATACTTTTGTGGCTATAAGTTATCCCTTTGTTCTAGGCTAAGGGTGATAGTCGCTGGGGGACCTCGGAGAAGGCCCGCCCCCAGGACTCGCTACCCCCTTAGTATTGAACCCGCGCAGAAGACCAGGTTGGCGGTCTTCCACTCATGGAAATCCAAAACCCTGCTGGGAAAGCCCCAGGAAGTCATAATAGAAAAAATCCATTCCATTTCTATGCCGCTTTCCCACAATCGTGCCCCAAAAGGCTTACAACATATCAAATAAACTGCAATAAATGTAACAATTGACAAAACACAATCGGAACGGTGACAAATAGCCATAGTGCCAATACGTAAATAGATCTCCATTCCGCAGAGGAAACATGGGGTTCCCCACAATGAACATACAAACATTGGTTGGCAGCCACACCCCTCTCTTGCGGATGTAGCCCCGTAAGTAAAATAGCTAAAAGCAGGTTAAAGCAGAAGCTGAAGGTTTATTAAATTTGTATCCTGCTTTCCACCAAGAAAATGGTACTCACGGCGGTTTTATCATTGCTACTCAAGGCTGCATAACTGCTACAAATAGTTATAAAAGAAAGTTATAGAACAAAAACCACAGATACAGACACTTGTAGAAAAGGTAAAGATAATCAGGAACAATGGAACTGTAATAGCTTGCTGCCCTGTCTTATCCAATGCAGAATAGCTTGCCACGTGCAATGAGTTGCAAATTCAAACATTCCTCACAAACTGGGAATGCACTATCAATTGCAGGCAGTTGCTAGAGGAAGCTGGAGCTTCACTCTGACTTCTTGGCATCGCGCTCCAGCTGTCTCCATGCTGAGGGCAAGAGTGGGCACCAACCCATTAATGTCTCCTTTATGCCCCCCACCCTTTCTTAGACTAGTTATTTTAAGTATAGTGGAGTGAATATAATTTCCACTGGAGGGGCTGTGTATTGGCATATGCTCCAAGTATTGCTAATTCTCCACTCCTTACTAATGAAGACATAGTTAGCAGGGAAACCGTATTTTGGACTGGTACAGAGTCAGTGGGCAAGCAACTTACCACCTATTAAATACGGGTTCTCGATATAGCGCTGAGCTACATAATTCTCTACTGGAATTTCATCTTTCTGGTCATCGAGGCGACCACCATCCTGTGAAAGAAATTAGGTGACTTGCTTAGATCAGGAAGAACAGAACTAACATCTAAGGAAGGTTCTCCTGAACTATGTTCTGGCTAACCCTCAGGATCAGGCTGATTGCTAGATTTAAGGCCTCATAGGGAAGTTTCCCCTGAGTTCAGATTCACTGTGGTGAGGGTTGGTTATGCCTTTGTTCACAGCTTCTGCTGCTTGTTTGTGGCATGCCAACAGAGAAATACAGAATCACAGGAGGGACCAAAATGACATCCAGTCCAAATGGCAGAACTGCCTCTCATACAGTGACCTAAATATCCACACCACAATGTGCCACAAACAGGGAGCTGGTACCACACCAAAGTGCTGCAGAACACTTTGTGGACTGCAAGCAAACTGAACCACATGATATAGCGGAAGGCAAGCATAACCCATCCACCCCAACCCAAGGCTATTAGGTCTCCACATCAGGAGAAAAATTCTTTACAAACCCCAATTATGGAGATCAATCATGCCCTGAACATGAAAAATGCAAACCTTCAAGGACTGACTGACCACCACATGTGGTGCTCAAAAGGAATAGGCCCATTATGTGGAAGATCCACATCTTCAACATAGGAATGCTGCCCAGAGCAAGTACTGTTAGGCTCAGCACTCTTTCCAGACTAGAATCCCCAGGTATCCCTGGCAAGATGGTTGCCGGCCAAATGGGCGATTAATAAATGTAGATAATAAATAAATAATAAATAAATAAATAAATAAGAGAAGCTATGACATTGTATAGAACAGAGATGGGGAACCTTCAGCTTGCAGGCCAGATGTGCAAGCTGAATGTGGGGGTTCTCTATCCGGCCCACAAGCTTCTTTTGCTGCCATCTCCGATCTACACTATAGAATTTCACAAGACTATACTGTCCAGTGGAAGCGAAGACTATGGCCTCATTTGCACATAATGCCAACCTATGGTACCGGGTTGTTGAATTCTGGGTTATCATGATGTATGGACAGAGCTGCACTAACAAACCATAGTTCGTTAATATGTTGGGTGGTGAACTCAGTTGTTTAAACCATGGCTTGTCATTACATTTGAACCCAGAACTGTGGGTTGTTCATGGGTTGTTTCGCCAGGCTAGAGTTGGTGGGCAAGAGTGGTAAAAAAAAACACCAACTGCTGTACATGCCAGTACTACAATGTTGCAAAGCCATTTGGAATACAGGGAGGGAGCAAAGAAGGGAAACAAACAACCTAGGGATTGAGAAAACAAACCATGGTTTGTTCAATCATCTGCCAGACGAACCCTGGGTAGGGCAATAAGCCATGGGTTAAATAAACCATGGGGTAGTGTTATGTGTAAACCAGGCCACAGAATCTCATGGGGCTGGAAGAGATTAAATGCTCCCAGGTCCATCACCTCACCCATGGTGGGATAACCCACACATTAGCCCCATATATTGCTCTAACTGATAAGCAAAGAATTGGAGAAAGCAAGGGGTTCCAGCCTCTAGCAGCCTGATGCAAAGGTACTGCTCACCGAGCAAAACTTTAAGGTGGGCTGTTCCCAACTAATCCCTTCCTGAGAGGTGAGAAGAAGGAGGCATCTCACCTTCCTCCAGTCAATCACATCCTTGAGTTTCCGGAAAAGAAAAATGCCTCTCCCCTGAGACCGGGCAACCTGCAGGAGACAGAGAAAACCATTATTCGCCTTTCATCCAACTGGCTCTTGTTTCTTGGCCTGCAAAAAGCAAGCAGCAATGAAGTTACTGATTCTAGGGTGTCAGCACCCTGCCCTTAATCAATGAATCAACCAACAAAGTGCTATATCAATTCTGCTCTAGCAACCAAAATGGTGCACCAAGAGCAACTCTACTTTTCTATGATTCTATGATTCTGCAACCTGCATCAATTCTGCAAATGTCTACAATTTCTCTCATTAAGCATCTTTTATTCTGAAGTTTTACTAATGTGCATGGTTCATTCTGCTTCTGCTGAGTACGGCACTGAAACTCTGGCAACCTTATTACTTCAGCCACCTGCTCTGGCTTCTGAAACTCACCAGGTGTTGCTCATATACTTCACGCATATCTTCACAGGCATAAAGGCTGGAAGCTTCTTTTTCCCAAATCAAAACACAGATCCTTAGAAAGCTGAATTCTGCAGCCGATACCACTTTCTGGGGCTTTTCTTCAGAACCGCTGCAGACACAGGCACATCCTTGGGTGCATAATGGATAATTGGAGACCCAGGCAGTTAACTTTCCTACCGTAGCACTGGCCATGGCTTCACTGGTTTGGCCACTGGTGAATTAGGAAAGAATAAATGAAGCTGCCTTATACCAGATAATACTTTTTGCCCATCTAAGCCAGTGTGGTGCAGTGGTTAGAGCGCTGGACTGGGACTCGGGAGATCTGGGTTCAAGTCTGATCTCATTTTTTGATCGGGTAACCTCCCTTGTGGACTGTGGGAATGCTGTGGACATTATATACCTGGACTTCAGCAAAGCTTTCGACAAAGTGCCTCATGATATCCTGATTAGTAAGCTAGCTAAGAGTGGGCTAGATGGAACAACTATCAGGTGGATCCACAATTGGCTACAGAATCGGACTCAAAGAGTGCTTATCAATGGTTCCTTCTCAAACTGGGGAGAGGTAACGAGCGGGGTACCACAGGGCTCGGTCCTGGGCCCGGTGCTCTTCAACATTTTTATTAATGACTTGGATGAGGAGGTACAGGGAATGCTTATCAAATTTGCAGATGACACAAAGTTGGGTGGAACAGCTAATACTCTGGAAGACAGAAACAAAATTCAAAGTGACCTCGATAGGCTGGAGCGCTGGGCCGAAAACAACAGAATGAAATTTAATAGGGATAAATGCCAAGTGCTGCACCTAGGGAGAGGAAACCAAATGCAGAGTTACAGAATGGGGGACACTTGGCTCAACAATACTACAAGTGAGAAGGATCTTGGAATTGTGGTAGATCACAAACTGAATATGAGCCAGCAATGCGATGTGGCTGCAAAGAAGGCAAATGCAATTTTGGGCTGTATTAATAGAAGTATAGCTTCCAAATCGCGGGAAGTGATAATTCCCCTTTACTCGGCACTGGTTAGGCCTCATCTTGAGTACTGCGTCCAGTTCTGGGCACCTCACTTTAAGAAGGACATAGACAAACTGGAGAGGGTTCAGAGGAGGGCAACAAGGATGATAAAGGGACTGGAAACAAGGCCCTATGAGGAGAGACTGAAAGAACTGGGCATGTTTAGCCTTCAGAAGAGGAGACTGAGGGGAGATATGATCGCACTCTTCCAGTATTTGAAGGGATGTCACACAGAGGAGGGCAAAGATCTCTTCTCGTTCACCCCAGTTTGCAGGACACGGAATAATGGGCTCAAGTTACAGGAACCTAGATTCCACCTAAACATCAGGAAAAATTTCCTGACTGTCAGAGCAATAAGACAATGGAATCAACTACCTAGGGAGGTTGTGGGCTCTCCCACTCTGGAGGCATTCAAGGTGCAGCTGGACAGACATCTGTCAGAGATGCTTTGACCTAGATTCCTGCATTGAGCAGGGGGTTGGACTCGATGGCCTTGTAGGCCCCTTCCAACTCTACTTTTCTATGATTCTATGATTCTATGATTCCCCACTTGGCCATGAAGCTCACTGGGTGACTTAGGGTTAGTCACTGACTCTCAGCCTAACCTACGTCACAGGGTGTTGTGTGAGGATTAAATGGAAAGGAGGAGGTAGAGGAGGATTATGTAAGCCACCTTGGGTTCCTTGCAGGAAAAAAGGCAGGATATAAATATAATAAGCCTAGTATTATAATTAATTAATTAATTAATTAATTAGTCTAGTATTGTCTATTTACTGAAGGGTCTGTGGCAGAAAAAGTATTTAAAATCTTTTTATACTGCCCTTCATTTTACTTCTGATTTCAGAGCAGTATAGAACCAAATTAAATTATAATATAGATACAATAATGAAACAATACAGAATCCACAACAATTAAAATTACAACTAATTAATGCCTGGGTTAAGAGAAACATCGGGAAAAGTCCTTTCCTATCACTTATCAACTATCACCTGATCTTTAAAAAACAACACCAAAACTGAAGATGCCAGGTGTGACCTGGGACTTAATATATGCAAAGCATCACCTACCACCGAGCTACATACATGTAAGCTTCTACCACGGAGCTCTGGTCCTTCTCTCATTCAGAAATAATAAACAAAGATGTGATTGATGTCCGGGGTCTGAACCTTATCTTTGCAGCATGTTATTTTCTGTGGATATCTGCAGCTCAGAGGACCCTATCACTCTTCTCTACTTTATTTATTTATTTATTTATTTTATTTAATACATTTTTATACCGCCCGATAGCTGAAGCTCTCTGGGCGGTTTACAACAGTTAAAATCATAAAATACAATATAAAATATAAAATTTAAAACCACAGATTAAAAACAAACAGCAGAGCTAGCAGCAGCAGTTACAATAACAGAATTAAAAACAACTACAAGATTAAAATGATTTAAATGATTAAAATGCCTGGGAGAATAGAAAGGTCTTCACCTGGCGCCGGAAAGAATACAAAGTAGGCGCCAGGTGAGCCTCTTTGGGGAGCTCATTCCATAACCAGGGTGCCACAGAAGGCCCTCCTCCTGGTAGCCACCTGCCTCACTTCCTTTGGCAGGGCTCTCGGAGAAGGACCGCTGATGCAGATCTTAGTGTCGGGGCAGGTACATATGGGAGGAGACGATCCTTCAGATACCCTGGCCCCAAGCCGTTTAGGGCTTTAAATGTTAGCACCAGCACTTTGAATCGGGCCCGGAAACAGACTGGCAGCCAGTGCAGATGAGAAAGCACTGGCATAATATGTTCTCTTCGGCCAGTCCCCGTTAACAATCTCGATGCCCTATTTTGGACCAGCTGAAGTTTCTGGACCATTTTCAAAGGCAGCCCCACGTATAACGCATTGCAGCAATCCAAACGAGAGGTTACCAGAGCATTAATAAATGCTTCCTGAGGCTCCATTAATGAAGATTTTATAAAACTGTGGAGGAAGGGGGGGCTGGCTGACCCGCCACACCCCCACCCTTTCCTACTTCAAAGGAACCAAGACCCTCCGAGATCTCAAGGTACCAGATTGCCAGCCTCAGCTGTCTGCAATCCTACTTGGATCTCTGTTGAGGGACTCGCCTTTAATTCTGTAACCTGGATTTAGATACTGAACTCACAGAGTACTACAAAACCCATGTGGGGTAAACCAAGACAAGGTTTATTCTGGTAGCATTTTACAACAAGATTAGGGAAATGAGAGAAGCACACAAAATAAAGAGAGAGACACTTTAGTACACAGTAAAGCTGCAAAACAAGAAAACCTGATTCCTTAAGATCTCTCAGGCACACACCTGTTACCTGAGGATGTTCTCTTCAAGGGTTAAATCCAGCACAGCCTCGCTGCCCGAGGGAGATTACCACACCTACCCGAAGGTCCGAGATGGGTAAAACTCCCACAAGGCTTGCCTTTACTAGAGCCCTCAATCCAGCTAATTTTACCAGGAGCTGCCTGGGGTCCTTGGCTTACCGTCATTACCACAGCCCGGTAGAACAAAGACAAACCAAAAACCACGCTTTGGGAAATAGACCTTTCCCCCCCCCCTCCTCTGCTGCCTCTTAGCCAATCATAATGCATTTCACCTGGCCAGGCAGGGGGAAGGGAACTCATGACTTATTGAGTTTGAATTACATCTGCATATGAACGCTTTCAGCCTGGCTCCTCCAGATCTCCGGGCGCCAGGCCCCATCCTATGTTTTATGTACCTTTCGCTTCCTCCCAGCCCCCTCAACTGGCCCTACTTAAACCATGTGTAAACCATGAGGAGGCGTGTGCGTGTGTGTGTGTGTGTGTGTGTGTGTGTGTGTGTGTGTGTGTGTGTGCGTGCGTGCGTGTGCCTGCATGCATGCATGCAGGAACCCCCAAAGGACCCTTTCTCCACACGCTAACTATGCACACCCCACCCCAGCCGGTTCACACATGAGGTGTGTGTGTGTACCCCCAAAGGCTCGTTTCTCCACAAAAACAAAAACAAAAAAACCTTGAGCTCTTTGGGAGGAAGGCTAGAAAGAAGGGCCTGATTTGTCTCAAAACCAGCCATCCACAAACCCTCCAGCTGCAGCTCAGTGGTGTTTCTAAAGCTGACAATGCTATTTTATTTAGCAATATAAAAGGGAATGCTTGATGGTGTGCCATGATATAAAGGTTTTACGGGCACAACTTTGGGATGGTGGCATTACTCATGAGTGGTGGTGCTACGGGTGAGTTATGCCAGCCATCCCAAAGGAGAGCTGGTAAAATCTTTACAGCACCACACATTACTAAACAGTCTGTCCTTTCCACATTTCAAGCAAAAGTTTCCTTTGCTCTTGCAACTATTTGGGAAAGTTTTTACTAGGACCGTGTGTTTTTTTCACAGCCATTTCCCTTGTAAATCAAGAGCTGCCGGAGTTACCCTTCAAGTACTTGCAGACTAGAAAATGATCCGCAACGGAATGGCATTCTTATCAATCCATCAGCTGCTTTTTGGCCACTGCAAGAACATAGGAAGATACCTGCTGGTTCAGGCCAAAAGGCCATTTAGCGCAGCATTCTGTTTTCTACAGCCAGGCAGATGCCTCTGCAAAGTCCACAAGCCAGGGGATGAAGGCAACACATTGTTTGTCCCCAGTACCCAGGGATTCTGTACATGAAAAATCCCATTTTGCTCTCTAGCAAGACCTATTTCTTGCCATGAATTTGTCTAATCCCCCTTTAAAGCCATCTGAGCTACTGGCCACTGCCACAGCTTGTGACAGCATGTTCCATAAATTATGCCAGCCTTCCCCAGCCTGGTGCTTGCCAGATGTGTTGGACTACAACTCCCATTATCCCCCAGCTAACATAGTAGTCGAATCGAACACATCTGAAAGGCACCAGGTTGGGAAGGCTGTATTATGCACTGCCTGTAGAAGGTCTCCCCCTTTGTCTGCCCTGAATCTCACCCCACTCAGCTTCCTTGGATGACCCTGTTGGGTTCTAATATCGACCTGGTTCATGTTACATACTGGGCTCATTGTGGGTTATTTAACCCACGATGAGCCGTGGTGCATACAGTTGCCATTATGAATATGCAACCCGTGTCATCTATACCCGGCCACTGTGGGTTATTCGAGGGTTAAACAAGCCTCACATAACCCTCAGTTTGTAGTAGGGTTATGCAAGGGTTGTTTAACCCTCAACTAACCCATAGTGGTTGGGTTCAGATAACACATCGCAACCCATGGCGGGGGTTGCATTGTCAAAATGGCGGCTGCATGCGCCCAGCATGCGCCATAGCTCATCGTGGGTTAAATAACCTACGCTGAGTCTGATGTGTCGTGCAAACTGGTGCATTGAGAGGGAGAAAAATGTCTCCCTCTCCACTTTCTCCACGCCATGCAAAATTTTATACTCCTCTATCATGTCCTCCAGCAAGTCACATTTTTTTCTCAGCTTAAAAATTCCAAGCACATTCCTCAGAGAAAGGAGGAAGGATGAGCCTGAGGAAATGTAGGGTGGAGAAGGGACAGCAGGAAGAGGCAAGGATACCAAGGTCTGGAGAGAGAAGAAGAAACAGGCCCATGGTAAATAAACATGCTCAGCTGGTATTTGGCACTTCTGAGTGTTTAAAGCACTTCGCGTACACTGTGCCAGTAGTAATCCTTACAAAAACCATGTACAGCAGGTCATTGTTGTTACCCCCTTATTGCAGATGGAGAGGCTGAGGCCAAGAGAGTGGCTCGCATAAAGTCTAGGAGTTCACAGCAGAGGTGAGCTTTGAACCAGGGACCTTTGGGTTTACAGAGCTGGGTGTAACAAGACAAGACGGGGGGAGATCCATGATTGGATCTTCTGCATGCTTTTTAAAATGGTAAATGCAGTTGTATGGCGGGGGTGATTTAGTCCACAGAGTGGGGCGAGGACTCAGATGGGACTATAGCACTGGGGGAGCAGCATTTAGCCATTTCCCCAGTTGAAGCCATCACCTGAGACTGCTTGGAGCAAACAGCAGCTTTGGGAGGATGCTTTCAACTGGGAAAGGGTTCAGTGCTGCTCCCCCAGAGCTACAGTCCCATCTGACTCCTCTCCTCGCTCCACAGCTGGATTTGCCATGGGAGATCCTATCAAAGATTTCCAGGCTTCTTGTCTTGTTTGGCCCTCAGTCTTAGAAAAAACGTGTGAGGCAAAGCCAATATGGAAGTGAGGCTGGGATTAGCCCTCTCCCCCATAAGGGCCCATTGCCACACATATTCCCACCATCGGATGGGTACATCTTAACTATAAAATGGTAAAAGCTATGGAATCACACTGGATTACCTATGGCTCTCAGACCTCACTCCTTGCTAGAAGCCCACCATGGATCTGGGTGGCCTGGTCGCAAACTGATTCACCATCTGCGTCTCTGGCATCGTACAGGTCTGTCTGTCAAAAGCCGTGTGCATTTTTCAGCCTTAGCGGCCCCATTTGAAACCAGCACAGAAATCCCGGAATCCTCGATCCCCCAGGTGATAAAGCAAGCTTTCCAAGCCTTGCAGGAAGTGAGATATTGGGCTGTTAAAATGTCCCCGGCTCAGGCTTGTATATTACCTTCCCAGCTTTAAGACCTGTGTATTTTTTCCCAGCAGAACATTTTGTAAGGCAAAGAAAGAAATGTTTTTTTTATTGCAGGCTCTTTCATGAGATATCCTGCCCCCCACCATTTAAGTGGTAGCTGCCTGAAAGCAGCACAGAGCACAGCACTACAAGGAGCCATCAGAGCCAAGGTGGCTTGCCTGCAGGCCTGCCTTCAGGGGACCTGGGAGAGGATCGGCAGATATTACCTCACAAAGGAGGATGGTGCATGGACTCTGTGCTAGGCCTACATTACAGCAGGGTCTGTGCTTCTAACCATCGTGTTATTACTTAGCTTAGCATAGCTTACACAGCACAGGTAGTACAGGCCTGTGGTTTACGCTGGCTCAGCTTGTCTGAGCGTGGAAAGCTAAGCAGGGTCAGGCCTGGTTATTACTTGGATGGGAGACCCCTCCTCTAGTTTCCTGCATTGAGCGGGGGGTTGGACTCGATAGCCTTGTAGGCTCCTTCCAACTCTATGATCTATGAAATCTATGAAATCTGCTCCCCCATTTATCCCATATAACTAGAGATAAGCAGACCACCGGACTGGCAACTGGATTGCCTAGTGAACTGATTAAAGGCAAAAGAATGCAGGAACAAAAGGCCATCTTCTCTCTTCCCCCTTAACACCTGCTTTGGGGGGCTGAGGCAGTAGAGTGGGAAAGGACAGGGCAGAACACATGCAGGCCATTCAGCCCAGTATTTTCTGACCAGCAGAGAAGAGGCAAGCAAGGCAAGGATAGCTTCATTCCGTTATCCATGGGCCCTTTTCAACCCATAGGCTACCCGCTGCCTACCAGCACAACATGGATGAGCTGCCAAGGAACATTATATTTTTAAAATTACTTTGGGTGGGGTTACTAGTGCTGTCAGAGCGATAGTGATTAGAGTAATTTATGGTGCAATCCTATGCATGTTTAGACAGAAAAATGTCATACAGTGCCCAGCATGCCCCAGCCAATTCCCAGCATGGCTGGCTGGAAGGATCCTGGGAGTTGTAGGACTTTTTTTCTGTCTAAAAAAAAAAGGGTAATAGGATTGCACTCTTAAGAAGTGAAGGCTGGGTCCCCAGACAGAAAGATTATTGGTCTTACAACTAACCAGCCCTGCTCTCAGTCTCTCTCTCTCTTTCCTGCCTGACAAAGACCTCTGTGCAACTTACAAGCCTGCACCCTCCTTCACCCAGACATACTGGTCTATTTTTTTTAAAGGAAAACAGCCAAAGATTCAGCTGGTTATTTCAGCTCAAATGTGTTTCCAACTTCAGCCTGACTCATCTCTGCAAATTGTGGCCGTGCACCTCTTCTCTGTGGCTAGAGGGCCAGATTGCACATGATGCTAAATGCACTGGGTTGGATACAAACTTAGCCATACTTAGAGGAGACCCACTGAAATCAATGGGACTTACATGAGTCATGACTACCTTGGGTAGGGATGTACGGACACTGTAAAATCCGTTCCGTCTGTGTTTCACACATTGTCAGGTGCCTTTCATTTTGTCATCTGCTCATTGATGGAATCAGATTTTGCAAAAATGCATTCGTACGCATTTGTGCAAATTCAGAGTTGTGCAAATTCACACTCCCAAAAATGTGCAAATCCCCCCCAAAATGTGCAAATCCTTGAAAAATGTATATTTTCATGTTTTATCGTATTGAGGAAATGCATATTTTTTGGTCTATTTTACATATTTTTCTATGACTAAATTTGTATAAAATCACGTAAAATAAAAAAACGGTCCACAGATCCACGGAACCTGCATGACTTGGGAGAAGACGGTCTGCTGTGGAATCTGCGAACTGGATTCTTAGAAATTCGAACTCAGTCTGTTGCAGATTTCTTCGATATCCCTACTTGTGTTGCATTGATTTCAATGGGTCTACTCTAAGTATGACTAAATCTGGATCCAACCCATAATCAGAAACCATGCTGAGTTGTTAAATTGAATAGTATGTGCAGGGGAGTGGGTAATTTTCATCAGGACCCCTCCCTTCCCCAGCTGTGATCCCAGCAAAAATCACCCCCTACCCTGGATGGATATTAGCCTTAGTAAAGAGCTCCCATTAGCACCCATTTTTCTGCCCCAACTTTTCTTCCCCTTTCGGTTTCCCCCTCCTTCTCCCTTCTTCTTTCCCCCTCCTTGTCCCCTACCATCTCCTGTTCCAACCCTCCTTTCCCAGAACCTGTTGCTTCCCTTGGTATGCTGCCTACTCCTTTAGTTCCATGCTAGGTTGACCCCTGTTCCTTTTCTAGGTCCTTCTACCTTCCCTGCCCTGCCTCTCTGAGCAACTGAGCCAATGGCAGCCAGAGGCTCTTCTGACTGCTTGACCCCTCTGTGACAGGCAAGCAGCTCAGTCAATCACTGCCAAAGGTGTCACCACTGCTGCCAATAGCAAAAACAAAACAAAACACAAAACCACCCTTTCCTGCATTACCATATAGATAGGCTCATCTCTTTGCAATCTCATCCTCTAAGGTCAACACAGCAACAATGACATATTCTGGCTTAATATATTGTGGGTATAAAATGTGGGTTTTCAGCTTGCAGAACTTGCAGTGCAGAATTTACAGCTTCCTGCCATTAAATTCAGTCTAATCCCAACTGCAGCAAGGGAACTCTGAAAAGGTAGCAACTTTATCTTTTACCGCAAGGCCTTCCTAGGATATGCAGCGGGAAGAAGATATTTAACCAAATATTTTAGATTCATTTAAACTTGTTATTTACCCTTTCCTAAGCCCTAAGGAAGGGGTGGGCTGTAAAAACAAATATATTAACCAAAATATGAGGCAAGTTCAGTTCCCACCACCTTCAGAGCCTTCTGCAGCCCTGCGTCCTTCCACTTATCAGCACAACGTTGATAATTGTAACCTTTTTAATACAGTCTCATTTAGCGTATCCTGGTTTTCTCCCCAATTTTAATTGAGGATGTGGGCCCAAATCGGCTTAATGTAAGGTTTCTTGCTGGCAATTAACGCAAATTATCATTTGTAGACTTAGATAATCGCTGGCTGTTATCCTCCTGGCAGTAATTCACATGCTCGTTTGCATAATTACCTCCCATTCCCTCCCTCAGAAGTCGGCCCCATATTTGTGGGTGGAAGGCAAAGCGGCTGGTGCCGGCTTTTATCTGCCCAGCAAACGACCTGTCCTGCTGTGAGCCTCACAGATGGGTGTGGAGGTAATTATGCGCTGCGGTGCAGTATTCATGATGCAAAATGTCTCTCATCATCTGGCAACAGCAAAGCCTTTCCTTGGCTCGCCTCAGTATCTTGCCAGCCTACAAAAGAGGCGGTGTATTTTCCTGCTCCCGTAGGGAAGTGAGTGAGCAAAATCTGTGGAGAAAGCCTGACACGCATACACTCACACGCACATACACCTACCATCTCTTCCCGAGGGGGTGAGAGAGAGGCACCGGAGATACAAGGAGGTAACCAGACAGATCTGCATACCAACAATGGGGCAACTCGGTCGGAATCCACAAACCCCAGGAAAGGACCATCAAAATAGCAGAGCAGTCTCAAAGAGCTGTGAAGTACCCAATACGTCACCTTTTCCTGGGCAGAATAAGCCCACCTGACATGAAGGGGCAGGGCAAGATAAGCCCACCTGACCCAAAGGGGCAGGCATAAGCCCCACTTGACCACGCAAGGGCGGGAGAGCGGGAAACTGGGGGTAGAAAACCCCTCTCCCCACCCTTAGGGGGTTGTTGGGAACATGGGTCGCTTCGGCAAGTCCATTCCCCAGTGGTGGCTGGGATAAGCTGTTCTCTTCCCCGGATCAGGCGGATCCGGAGCCAGGCATGAAACTGACCAGTGTAGAGTCTCGGGTCTAAGGTAACTGACTTTCCTCAATACGCTAGCCTGGGAACGCATTCATTGCTAAAACTCGGAGATCACGTCAGGTCATGTTGACGTTGTAGTATACCTAGAAAGCTATTAGTTCCGCTCCATCTAACTTGTAGTAAATAAACGCCTTATATGGTCATACAAAGGTTCTGGAGTTTCCTTTTATTGCGCAAACCTCCTAGTCAATTTCAGTCGCTTGTACGGGCTGTAGCTCAGTGCCGGTTAACCTGTTAAGCGCCGAACTCACGCAGAGGACCCGGGTGCTGGTCCTCCACAAAATCAATGACAGTAATACCTTGGATTGCAAGCATAATTCGTTCCGGAACCGTGCTTGTAATCCAAAACACTCTTATATCAAAGCAAGTCTCTGGCAGGCGTGAGCAGGGCCGATTTCGGCCCGCTACACCTGGTCAAGGCGAGCGGTTACATCCCTACCTTGTGTTGCAAGACGTTGCTTCTTTATCAAGTCAAAATTTATATTAAAAAATTGCTTGTCTTGCAAAACGCTCTCAGTCCAAGTTACTTGCAATCCAAGGTATTACTGTATAACATTCTGGAAAGTCCGATTTCTCTTAAGGTCTCGGAAAGGAGCAATCAAAGCACCAGGGGCTGGAAGAAGCCAGCGACCAATGACAAAAAAGTGCCAGTGTTGGTTTATTGTATTTATACCCTGTTATTCTTGCAAGGGGTGAGTTCAAAGCAGCTTCGGTTGGGTACCCAGGTAGTCTCCTGTCCAGGCACTGCTCGGGGTCAGAGTCAGACCCCTTTAGCTTCATTAATTGAACAGCTATCATGTGTCTTCACACCATTCTCTGAGTTACAGTCCACCAGGCTGGATTTGAGAAACTTTGTTCTCCAGAAGAAGAACCCTGCTGGATCAGACCAAAGACCTATTGAGTCCAGCATCTTGTTGGCCATCCGGTTTAAACAAAAAGGAAAACAAAGGCAACCCTCTAGCTCTGATGATTGTGGAAAGCAACTTCTGGGCAATTTCTGACAGAAACCAGAGTGCAGGATGGAGTGCAGAGAGCTTCAGCCACCTGGGCACCTACCTCTGTTATGGGGAGCAACATAAGGAACAACTGGCTACCTAGCCCGGTACTAGAATTGCAAGGATTTCCCCCCGGGCCCACTACCTGAGATCCTTTGCACCACACCTGCCTCCCTGACTTTTATTTATTTATTTATTATATTTATACCCCGCCTTTTTTCCTGCAAGGAACCCAAGGCAGCTTACATAATCTTCCTCCTCCTCTCCATTTTATCCTCACAACAACCCTGTGAGGTAGGTTAGGCTGAGAGTCAGTGACTGGCCCAAAGTCACCCAGTGAGTTTCATGGCCAAGTGGGGACTAGAACCCGGATCTCCTGAGTCCCCGTCCAGCACTCTATCCCACACTGGCTTTTCTTGTCTGCCAGGATGGTGCTGGGGCCCTTCTGATGCACTTCATTTTATGCACTGAATTTTTGTCAGGGCAACTCTTGGGCTGTCTCTTCCTGCTTTCCCTCAGTCAGCAGTTCTCTTACCGGTTTCATAATCCAGGTGATGCCAGGGTTCTTGCGAAACTCTTCCACAAACAAGTGGTACTCTGAGGGCATCTCAAAGGTCTTGGGGAAAAAGTCACACTTCATGGCCTCCAGCTTCCCGGCATCGCGCTCCAGCTGTTTCCGAAACCGCTTCAGGTTCTTCACTATGTAGTTCTTCCGAGTCAGCTGAATATGCACGAGAGACCATAAGAGCAGCCTCAATAAATGCTAATATAAAACTACATTGCACAGGAAGGCGCCTTATCCCAGGTCAGACTATTTGTCCATCTAGCACAGGGGTTCTCAACCAGGGGGGAATTCCCCCCAGAGGGGGAATTTTGGGTTTTGGGGGGGGATTGGGACCACAGATTTGAACTGTTGGAATACTGATCTTTCTACAAATTACAATTCTACAGATAATCTACAGGACATCACACCTTATTGTATGGCACGGATTAAGTCAGACAATCTTGGAAAGGGGGGAATGACATTTTGACATATGGTGAAAAGGGTGCATGGGGCAAAAAAGGTTGAGAACCACTGATCTAGCATATACTGCATATCCATGACCACCACTGGCCGTGGTTCTCCAGGGTCTCAGGCAGAGAGAGGTCCTTCACAGCTATAAGCTACCTGATCCTTTTAGCTGGAGATACCAGGAATTGAACCTGGGACCCTTTGCATGCAAAGTAGCTGCTCTACCAGAGCTAGGGTGTCTCCCCTTGTGCTGTTTTTTACCAGAGAGCTGGCACAATGCAAGGCATAAGAACACCAGCCCCCATGCAATTCTGGCTTCAGCCACGACACTCTAAGGGAATCACCAACCAGCCACCATCTCTTGGCGTCAGTCCCAGCTTTTGCCACTGATCTTTAATGTGGGGATAAAGATCCTGCCTGACAGTATAATATCATCATTTATTGAAATCACTTTCACTCCCTCTTTCTGCTCACAAGGTGACATACAAATGGTAAAATCACAACCTAGATTAGGAAACAGCAGCAACAATAAACAGATCAATAAAATATATTAAATATGAACAACACGGCCAGGAGGCAAAAGCATCCAGAACAAAACAGACATAGGGCGCAATCCTATGGCCATTAGACAGAGTCTGGATGGTCATAGGAAAACTCGGGAGTTCCAACTCTGATCTCAGAAATGCACTCCAAGGTCGGAGCTGGGACTCTGAATTCAGAGCACCCACCCTCGCAGCCGGCATGGAAAGAACCATGCCGGCTGCGACTCCAAGGGCGGAAGACCGACCTCGGAGAGGGCGTTTGGTGGGAGTTTCAGGGGCACAGGGAGGGGAGGAGAGCGGCTCCACTGGGACATGGTGTATCTAGGCCAGTGTTCTCCAACCTTGGGTCCCCAGATGTTTTTGGCCTACAACTCCCAGCATGCCCCAGCCAGCGTAGCTGGGAGTTGTAGGCCAAAAACAGCGTAGCTGGCTGGGGCATGCTGGGAGTTGTAGGCCAAAAACATCTGGGGACCCAAGGTTGGAGAACACTGATCTAGGCGGTGCCTCAACCTCCCCTCCTTGCGAGCCCTGGCAAAAGACTTAGAGGGCCAAAACCGGCTGCCTAAGTCTTCTGCAGGGCGGGAGAAGTGCAGAGGCGACCTTTGTCTCCGTGCCCCTCCTGCCCTCGATAGGATGCCCATAATCCTCCAAGTTCAGAGTGTTACGGGCAGCCTCACTGGAGTGCGCTGCCCATCAGTTTTCAGAGGGCTATCAACAATAATTGTATCTGAAATGTCTTGAAGACTCTAGAAGTGCTGTATCAATGCAATGTATTCTTAAGATACGCAGTTCAAAGCCAATATATTAAGACTGCCTGTGTTGGACGTGTAATTTGTGCTACAGACTTGGGGTGAAATCCAATGTGTTTTGTCCTCTGATGGAACTGCTTCCATTATTGGAACCGAGGGGTGGGGAGATCCCCCCCCATTGCTCCCAGCAGCCTTCTGTGTCCCCTCAAAATCTGTTCCAAAGGGTTAGGGACCCTCCGGAGCAAATTTATGGGGGACTACGGTGGGCAGGAGAAGCCTCACACAACAGGATTCCATCCCACTGTCCCCATTTCCACAACTATGGCCAGAAACATACTTTTTTGAATGAAAGAAAGCAAGTCTGATTCTCAGAATAATGAATGGGCTTTGAGCAACAGATTGTGTACAAATCCCCAAACACGGTGATTTTAAGGAGAACCATGCTTACACAAGTTGCTTTCAATGCAAAAAAAAAAAAAAAAAAGCCCTGTGGAAAGCTACTGAGAATCCCAACCATAGTCTGACCTAGCCAGCACCGAAGACCCTTGCCCCTTTGCCTGGTTCTCTCTCACCTCATAGTGATTGCGGAAGTGGCTGATGCGCACATGCTCATCCATGTAGGTGTGGTCAAAGTTCTCCTGGAGCCAGCGGACATCACACCAGTAGAAGTCCCACTCGCCTTCCCTGTCGAGGAAGGTCAGGCAACATCCAGTCGGGCACAAACACAGCACATCAACTCCCTTTTTTACTCTCTCGCTGCACTGCTTTTATGGATTTGTTAATTAACTGGCTTAAAATGTCATAAACATCTTGGGCCTTTAATTTTAAGAGCAAATGTTCCCAGCTTTAACCTGAAAATATCCATTTTCCGGAACTATGAAAACCATACTTCTGCAACAACATGTTTATTGGAAATGATCAAGTAAGACTGTATCAATTGGTCTTTGAATAAAATCATTTTGGTTAGTCTTAAAGGTACAACTGGACTCTTTTAATACATTTTTAAATAAAGACTAACATGGTTTCCTTGTGTAATTATTATCAAATTAGATAGCTATCAGATAACAGGATGGTGGATGTCTCAAGTGTTGGCAGAACCAAGATCCTCCAGACTCTGATGCCTGCCACCCTTCAGCTCCCATCCTCCCTTACCTGTTCCTTAGCCTTGGGAGCAACTGAGGACCTCCAAGAGAGTTTTAGTTTTTATTCTTCTCTCCCCATTCATGTCTTTTTGAGATTGTAAGCCTGCGGGCACAGACTGTCTTTTAGGAAGGCCCTGAAGACTCACTTGCTTACTATGGCCTTCCTGATTGTTTTACCCGAACTGTTCTGGGTTGTGGCCGCAATTGTGTTGCAGGTCTTTTGTACTGTCAGGCCAGATGTTTTATGCTGGTATTAGTTGTCTTTATGCTTGTTGTTTTTATGCATGTCGGCTGCTTTATTACTGTGTGAGGAGGATGAATTTCACGGTTGTAAGCTGCCTTAGGAAAGCTCCTGCCCCGAAAGGCAGCCTAGAAATAGTTTAAATAAATATAGTTTTTTATTGAATACATGTAAACCACTCCAGGAACCTTTTTGGCTGAGGAACAGGATAAAAATACTTTAAATAAATTCACAGCACCTCAATAAACAACTATTACCAAGGTTCTTTGTAGGAAGCCATGACAGTTACAGTGGCATAAAGCCAAGATGAGCTTGCTGTTCTCTTCTTACTGTTTCTAAGTGAGAAGATAACAGGAGCTAAAGCAGGTTAAGGATCTATAACATCAGTGGTTTTTCACAGACAATCCTTTCCACATGAAGGTTTTGCTGAGGACCCCCTGCTTCTCGGCCAAAGAACTCCTGTGCCTTGCAGAGGAAGGATTCTGCAGAGTATTTCAGATCACACACACTCAGCTCACATGGGTGAGCTGTTGCTACTCAGGCCCCTTAGCCTCCCCGCTATTCTGCATCAGCCGAGAGCTTGTTTTGCCCTTCTCTGCCAGAAAGAAAGAAAAATATATACCATATAAGAACCTTGTAACTAAGAACTGGTGCCTGAGTTTTGCTTTCTTCCTCCTCCTTCCCAATCCCCCTTCCTTTTTTTGTCATGTCTTTTAGATTGTAAGCCTGAGGGCAGGGACAGTCTAATATTAATCTTTGTAAGCTACTCTGGGAGACTTTTTTGGCAGAAGAGCGGGGCAAAAAATGCCGTAAATAAATAAATCCAGCCGTCAGAGAAAAGAGGTGATGGCAGGAAGCAGTCAGGAAAATTTGTCTACCATGACTGCTTTTATCACTGAGGAAAGCCTAAGCTCTGAGTGTAATAACCACCTATATTTGGTGAGCATTTTGCTCTGTCCATGAGGAATGTTATATTGGCCAAAGTGGCTTGTGCAGGTATGTTATTTCATATTCAGCTGCATTTCATATTCACACTGGAATGTAGGTTTAATATGGAAGTCAGATGAGAAATGTTAAAATGAATGTTTCTGCGGGTAGATGAGATCAAGCTGCCATCTGATGATGATAGCACAGTTCCAACAAAAGCTCAGGAGTCTCTGCCTATAACATGCGCAGAGGACATGGGGGGGAAGTCGTCAGTGTGCTAGCAAACACATGTGCCTCATCACCAGGATGAGGCCGAACATCACAACAGCTGTTAGTACTTGCTACATCCTCAGGTACACAACGGGGCTTTCTATAAGTCAGAACCCCACGAGATCCTCTTTCTTGGGCCTTTAAAAGTATTCTGTACAAAGAGAACTGATTCCATTATCAAGCATGATGCCTGTTGGTCTTGGAATAATGCTGGCTTCTTGGCCAAACCTAATATCCACTTATTTATCTGACCCCCCCCCCCCATATCAATCATTGCCTTTTAAGCCATTAAAATTAGAAACTAAGGAATCAATATTTAATTATTTCATTTTGTGTTTTATTGAACTCTGGAAATAATTTTTGTTTCGTTTTCCTTCTTCTGGTGCATCATGGGCAGTATCCAATACTGTATGCGCATGAGTGGGATCTACTGTGTTTCCACTGGTTTCTGAGATTCCTTTAAGAACTGCCAGTTCCTGCTGCGCTCACGGTGGATCCCAAGAGCACAACGGAGCCAGTCAAGGTGCAGCAGCGGCACTGGATACTGCCCCTTCTGTCTGCCCCCTCTGTTTCGCTTAGCTACATAATTTGCTTTCAAAATCCTTAGTAAATGGGTTGCTCATTTCTTTGGAGAGGACCTAGACAGGGAGGGAAGGTTGTTTCATTGGAACATGAGAACCCTTGAGGAATCTCCAGCAACATGAGAACCCTTGAGGAATCTGGAACAACTTGAAAGTCACTGAGAAAAAATGAAGGGTTTGTGCAGACGTGGCTGTTCTGAAACAGGAAAAGTTGGCTAGCAGTTTTATAGTGAATACTGCATTCACTGTACTACTTCATTATTCACTGCAAGGAATCAGCCTTGGAGATCTTGAAAACTTGCACATTTTTGTGACGTTTTGGTTGGCCTAATAAAGGTATTACACAAATATGGCCTTTGGAATTTTTTTTATGGCCAGCACTGCTACTCTTGCTGGGAATAAGTAATCTATGAAAACTCTCCATGTCTGTCTTCATGTTACAAGACAATCAGCTCTGTTAAAGTCACTTTCCTCTCCTTCAGCTAGCAGCAATGTGGTGGTACATTATTTAATGGCACTTTGAAGATTGTTCTTAAGGGACATCACACCGGCAGTAACCATTTATGTTAGCAAAAGCTTGCCAACTCCAATTTCATTTTCAGACACAATATGCAAGGTGGGATTAACACGGAGAGCAGTGCTACAGTATGTCAAGAAGGAACTCGTGTTGAAATCAGTGGGAGGACTCCAAAGTGGTTTGAAGACTTAGGCCCCAAACGTCTTGTCACAGTTGCCTTAGCAACAGGCAACGGTCCCCTACAGAAACAGAAACTCCACCTTGGGTAGCTGGAGATGGAAGAAAGGGTGACCCATCTGTTAGGTTTAGTGGGGGTGCAGAAGTGAATGGAGTGCAAAATATCTCCTGACTTAGATTCAAGGTGACTATACGTCACGGTCTGGTGACACATGCAAGTCAACAAGTTTGCAAGTCAACATGTTTTGTAATTGGTGCGTAACCGTTGTATAACCCTCCTATTGTTTATAGTTAAATACTATAAAGTAGGGGTGAGCACGGTGTTGTGCTACCATCTTCAAGAACCTCTCTTCTGCGTGTGACACGCCTTAATCTCATAAGAGTCTTACAACTGAATAAACACTTTACTATCAATACGTTGCTTTCGCTTTCTTCCTTCTGTGCGTAATACTAAGAGTTAAGCGGGCAAAGCTTTTACTCTAGTTTACTCTCACATCGGTTATGGGCCCACGAAAGATAAGAAAAGCAATGTTTATAGTGAATGTTTATGATTACTGAATGCTGTTTGTGCAGTTTGGAATGCTAGAGCTTTGATAACAGCGGCTCGAATTACAGCATTTCTTTGACCAACCAACACCAGAACAACAGAATGGCAGAGGAACGCAGAGACAGAGGCTTCAATTTTCCACAGCTGACAGATCATAATTTCTCAATATGGTCTCAGCGTATGGAAGCACAGCTACGCATGGACAATATATGGCATGCTGTAACAAATGATCCACCGGCAGCAGTGACGGCTGCATGGACAACTGCTAATCAAAAAGCGAGTGCTCTAATAACTATGGGTGTCTCTGATGAGCAACTGGTGAATGTTCGAGCACCACGAACTGCTAAACTCAAGTGGGAGGCACTACAAGCTATTCATCTCCGACGGGAGACTGGATCTACAGTTGTTTTCTTTAAGAAGCTATATCGGGCTGAATTAACCAAGGATGGTGACGTATGTGCTCATTTACGGCATCTGAGGTTGCTGCGTGACGAATTGTTATCTCGAGGAGTCGAAATACCGGATCTACAATTCTGTTATGTTGTTCTCAGCAGTTTGGATGTTTCCTTTGAAGGTATCGCTTCTCAGCTGGCAGTCATCCCAGCAGCACAGCTGACCATGGAACTGATTCAGGCAAGGCTTATGGCGGAAGTGGATCGCCGTATCGCTGCCAGTTACCATGGAGAGGAACAGAAAGCTGTACCAATCAGCAGGGGCGTGACTTCAGCTGAAGAATCAGCAGGCAGCTTTAAAATCGAAACGATGCTTTTCTTGTGAGAAGATAGGACATTTTAAAAAAGATTGCAAAAAGAAGAAAAAAGCTGGAAAACAGCAGGGGGCTTCTAAGCCTACCTCTGAGGCGAAAGCATTGTTTCTTGAAACTGGCAAAACAAAGGGGAACTCTTACTTTGTTTTTGACAGCGGAGCTACCCGACACATGTGCAGAGATATGTCTTTGTTTACAACTTTTACTAAACAAAAGGGGGAAGATTCATCTTGCCAATGGTCAGGTATTTGACAGTCATGGTTTTGGAACTGTGTTTCTTGAGAGTTTGAACACAACAATCAAGAATGTTTTATTTGCCCCTGACTTATCAGAAAATTTACTGAGTATTTCTCAACTGACTAATCAAGGGTTTATTGTAAAATTCTCTGTAGCTAAATGTGAAATACTGAAAGATGGGAAAGTATTTTTGTTTGGAAAGCTACAAGATGGTTTGTTTCTTTTATCATACAGGGTTTGTAATGATGTAGAAGAAATAGAAGGTACTAAAGTTTCTACTTCAAGGGTCAATGCTCCCGTACATGATAAATGTATACATGCATACCATAGAATGTATGGTCACTTGAATTTTCAGGCTGTGAAGAAAATGCAAACAATGGTTGAAGGTATGCATTTGCAAAAGTGTAATTTTCACATGAAATGTATTTCCTGTGCGCAACACAAGGTAAAGCAAGCACCCAAAGGTAAGCAAACTGGGAGACAAGCTGAAAAACCATTTCAATTTGTTCATGGTGATCTAGTGGGTCCTCTGACAGTTTCCAGAGGAGGGGCACGCTATTTCATGGTGTTGGTTGATCAATACACGAGATACACGTTTGTTTACATGCTAGCAAATAAAGCTGAAGCATTGGACAGATTCCAGGAATATTGTGCTTGGGTGGAAAACAAGCATAATACCCGTATCACCTGTTTGTTTACAGATATGGGAGGGGAGTTCAATTCAGCGCAATTTGACGCATTTCTAACAAAACGTGGTATTGAACACATGGTAGCCAGTCCACGCTCACCATGGCAAAATGGATTGTGCGAAAGACAAAATCAGACAATGTTACATGGATTGAAACGTCTTTTAACTGATGTTAATTTGGCTGATGTGTTTTGGGCAGAAGCATTGAATTGTTTCAATTATGTACACAATAGAAGTTTCATTTCTGTGTTGAATTGTACACCTTATGAGAAGCTGTATAACAAGAAACCTACTGTGAAACACTTCAAGATTTTTGGGTCTGATATGTGGGTGCACACACCTCAGAGTCAGAAGCTAGGAAAAAGAGGCTTGCATGGGATTTTTCTAGGATATGAGAAAGGTGCATATCATGTTCTCATGTCTGACACCCAGACTGTAAGGTTGTCTAGAAGTGTTGAGTGTAATGCTAATTGGGAAAAGGTTGGGATTTTTCAACCCTATTCTGTGGGCACTACTGTTCCTGAGGATTCAGATTCAGATTCAGATACAGAATCAGAATACAAAAGCATTAAGAGTACTCCAAGACAGTCAGATGAATCTGACTCCTCTGATACTGAAACACCACATGGTTCAGAGGATGAAACTGAACAGAAACCATTGTTCACCATTGGTGCAAGTTCATTAAAACAGGAAACTGATAGTTCTGATGAGGAAAGGAAAAGGTTGCGTAGATCAAAACGTCCTACTAAACAACCTGTGAGATATCAGGATGAATTTGCAGGAAAAGCCATTTTTGAACCTCAGAGTTACAAGGAGGTAGAAGAATTGTCTGCTAAGGAAGCTACACCATGGCTTCAAGCTATGCAAGCTGAGTTAAATTCTTTGGATAAGAACAAAACATGGAAGCTGGTAAAGAAACAGCCATCCATGAAAATAATTGATAGCAGATGGATTTTTAAAGTGAAAACTGACCACACCAGAAAGGTGGCACGTCACAAAGCGAGATTAGTTGCACGTGGTTGAAGGGTTGCGCAATTGAAGGGTTGGATTACCACGAGGTATTTGCACCTACAATTCGCTTTGAAACAATCAGACTGATGTTTAAGATTGCTGCTGAGAGAAATCTGAATGTTTCACATTTGGATGTTACCACAGCGTTCTTGTATGGTAAATTGTCTGAGGACATTTACATGCAACCACCGGATGGTGTTGCTGTGAAAAAAGACGTGGTTTGTCATTTACAGAAGTCTTTGTATGGACTTAAGCAATCAGCAAGGTGCTGGAATTCTGTTTTAACTCAAACATTGCTGGATTTGGGATTTGCACAGGGAGTGGCAGATCAATGTTTGTTTGTTAAACAGGAACAGGGACATAAACTGGGAAGACAAAAAGCAATATGATAAACTGATACTGGATTTGAAATCTCATTTTGAATTGAAATTGCTTGGCAATGTGACCAACTATCTCTCAATTTAAGTGGAAAGGGATAAAGAAGGCAGTATTTTGCTTCATCAAACCAGGAAAATCATGGATGTGATTGAAAAGCTACATTCGGAGCATGCTAACTCGGTAGATACGCCAATGGTTGTTGATTTTCAAGCACATGCTGATGGAAAGCAGTTTGAGGATGCTACACTGTACAGAAGCATATTAGGACAGCTGAGTTTCATTGCACATGCAACAAGGCCTGATATTGCTGTCAGTGTGAACCTATTGAGTAGGCAAACTGTTAACCCCACAGAACATGCTTGGAAAGCTCTGAAAAGAGTTGTGCGTTATCTGAAGGGAACATTACACTTCAGACTACGTTTCACATCTCAAAGCACAGGTGGCTTACAGATTCATGCAGATGCCAGTTTTGGTAGTGATAGTAGGGACAACAAAAGCACCTCTGGAGTTTGTTATTGTTATAATAATGCATTGTTTGATTGGGCTTGCAAGAAACAACCTACTGTAAGTTTGAGTTCAACTGAAGCTGAACTGAATGCATTGAATTATGCCATTGTAAATCTTGAATGGTTATTGCAATTGTTTAAAGATGTTGGGATTGATGTGGAAAAACCTATCACAGTTTTTCAGGACAACCAAGCCAGCACTGCTATTTTGAAAACAGATAGCAATAAGCAAAGAACAAAGTATTTCCAGATAAAATTGAGTCATGCAAAGGAATACATCAGAAGTGGTCTGATGCGAGTTCAGTTCCTGGCTGGTAGAGATATCCCAGCAGATCTACTTGTCAAAGCCTATTGGAAAAGAGCAGCACCAGAAGCTGACAAAACTGTTGCTGTTGTATTAGATGGATACCACGTTCTACACCTACACTAAACGCAGGGGGATGTTAGGTTTAGTGGGGGTGCAGAAGTGAATGGAGTGCAAAATATCTCCTAACTTAGATTCAAGGTGACTATACGTCACGGTCTGGTGACACATGCAAGTCAACAAGTTTGCAAGTCAACATGTTTTGTAATTGGTGCGTAACCGTTGTATAACCCTCCTATTGTTTATAGTTAAATACTATAAAGTAGGGGTGAGCACGGTGTTGTGCTACCATCTTCAAGAACCTCTCTTCTGCGTGTGACACGCCTTAATCTCGTAAGAGTCTTACAACTGAATAAACACTTTACTATCAATACGTTGCTTTCGCTTTCTTCCTTTCGTGCGTAATACTAAGAGTTAAGCGGGCAAAGCTTTTACTCTAGTTTACTCTCACACCATCTACCTACTAGAATCAAACTCTCATCCCTACAGGGCCAGCATTAGGGTTCTTTGGTAGAGGTTGGGGGAGGCGGGTTACTGTAATCAGCCTCAGGGAACAGCGAATTTGAATGAAACAGTGGGCGTGTTTGCACATCACGACAACCCACCCTAACAATAAGCCATGGTGGGTTGGTTGTCATACAGACAACCCATGGTGCACCCGACAAATGATCGAGCTCACCATGGGTTGTTGGCCCCCTCCCTCCCGCTTGATCCTGCCACAGATATCCCAGGGGACACCGTGGGAGGACCGGGTTGTCTCTGCCCTCCCCATCACAATCCGAGCCGTTTCAGGCTTGCCACGGCTCTTTTGCAGTTTAAACTTTTTTCTTCTGGAGATCACGATCCATGTTTTGACATCTATGGACAGTCCCTACAAAGTGCCCCAGCGGCACTTTGGAGAGGATGCCCACAGTTGCCAAACTTTTTTTTTTTAATTGCCTATTCTAATTTTTGCAAATATTTGCAATTTTTTAAAATTTTTACCATTAAAAGTTTGGCAACCACAGAGAGCCACTCCAAGGTGCTTGTTGCCTTCAAACACACCACTCTGCAGGAATCAGCACGACAAACCACCATTCACCCTTTCCCTGTGGGCCATTTTCTGCATTCAAAAGCACCAATACCCTGAACTGCTTTCCCACTTGCACAAGAAGAAACACAAGATGCCCATACTCTCCCCACTATGGGTAAGAAAGCAGAGTGTGTGTGTGGAGGAGGAGGAGGAAGATCATCATCATCATCGCAAAACCAGCCTGCCCAGTGTATGAAAAAGCAGGAAAGGGGTGAAGAACCCTGAGATCCACCAGCTGGAGCCACGCACAAAAGAGTGGCTTAGAAAGAGGGGTGGATATACACTTCGAATTAAGGAACAGGGCATGTCTGAATGCATCTCAACCCACCTGCTTTCCAGGAATTTGTTTTCAGTACCTGTCCTTCCACACAAAAATCCATCCCTAGTTGACACCCAAGGTCCCTTTGTTAGAGCATCCTGATAGGGTGGAGGTGGGAGTTGTTGCTACTGTTAAACAATTGGGAGTCAGAAATCCTTGGTGATCTACTGCAAATCACCCAGAGATCTACCAGTAGATCCCAATCTACTTCTGCCCACCCTTGAGCCAGTCTCCTTCTTGGAAGCTAGCTCTGGTTTAGTTTCCCAGTAGCATTTCTCTGTACACCTGCACTTTGAAGGAGCCTTTTTGCAGCCAAAAAAAAAAAAAACAAACAAGAGGAAGAAAGGCAGCTGGTGATGTAAGCTTCATTAGTCTGAGTGTGGAAAGCTAAGCAGGGTCAAGCCTGGTTATTACTTGGATGGGAGACCTCTCCTCTAGTTTCCTGCATTGAGCAGGGGGTTGGACTCGATAGCCTTGTAGGCTCCTTCCAACTCTATGATCTATGAAATCTATGAAATCCAGGCAGCGTTCAGTTAACTCCTTGATTTGAGATAGGAGCCTCTATTGATATGAAAATCTTGGGATGTTGACTTCTTGCACCAGGAACCAAATTCTGTGTTTCTGCCACAGCTCAGATTAAGAGAGGAATGTCTCCCCTGGTCTCCCAAATGTTTCATCCTGCCATTCCTCCCACAATAAGAAGAACACAAGCCTTACTCTTTCACTTCAACCCATCCTGGCCGTTGTCGGAGGACATCTAAAATGGTGTTTGTGAGGGCACACTTAAACCGGATGCAAGCTCGGGGTTCTCTGTGAAAAAGAAACATTCATCCCATTACACACAGGGCTGTGAATGTGCCGTGTATACTGCAAACAATCCACTTATCTTTTTCATAGTAACCTTGCAAATTAGTTTATTATTTTAAAAAAGATTTGTATCTCACCTTTCGGCTTGAAGGTGGTTGACAGCAAGAGAAAATAAACATATTAAGATGTGTTTAAAGGAAAATGGTGACTGATGACAGCTCTACAGGGATGAACATGCAAAATGTCTCCTCTCCAGTCCTTAGATGTTGCAGCTGCTACTGTGGCTGTTCCAACAGCTGTTCTTCATGGTTCTGACAGCTCCAGAAGAAGAGCAAGCATATAGCCATATCTGCACTATAAACCTATGGCAGCTTTATAGCAGTTTAACTGTCATTGCTTGCCCCAAGGAATTCTGGGCCTCCTACCAAAGCCTACTGTTTTATCATTTGTGGTGCACTTTTCATTTGCAAAGCACTTTACAATCTTTTTGAACACAGGTTCTTCAAAAACTATTACTGGTTCACTAGATCACACTCGATGGCCTTATAGGCCCCTTCCAACCAACTCTACTATTCTATGATTCTATGAAAAGGTCCCAGGTGCCATCACTGGTATTTCCAGGTAGGACTGGAAAAGATTCCTGTCTGAAACCCTGGAGAGCTGCTGCCAGTCAGTGTAGACATTGCAAAGCTAGATGGAGCAATGGTCTGACTCCGTATAAGGCAGCTTTCAATGTTCCATTTGTCATTAACTGATGTCTTTCCACAGCATTTATATGGACAGTTCAATAGCTACTGCAGTTGTTCTTAGTTTTACTCCAAGGCTTGTAGGTAGCACTTGGTCGCCTATGGTGGGTGAAAACTGCCTCCAGGTGACCAGACAAAAAAGCTTTACAAAGGTTGTGCTTTTTCCCCTCTTTTAGGTCACATATGACTGACAAGATAGGATTATGTATGGGAACACAGCCAGTAAAAAAATTTTTTGCAGGGCAATGACTTCCGTGGGGTTTATTGTGGGACTGCTTTACTCCTGTGTGAAATACTTGACAGTGAGGAAGAAATGGACCTATCTGAAGCTTCTGCACATTGCTGACACCAGATGAATTTTTCTGTTGTTTGTGCCTAAAATCTACCCCATGTTACATTTCAGCTTTTAAAAGCTATAGGAGAATCCCTACTTTTTCTGCCTCAAAAAGTTTAGAGGTTTCTGTTTCTGGCTGGAATACTTCCCCCCAGGAACACACATTCCTGCTAGTGGTCAATAAAATTACCTCCCTGTTCTCCCGTTCATGTAGAAACCGGTAAGGATTTTCAAATTATTCTATGGGGGGGAGGGGGAAACACCACTCACCGTTCTTTCAGTTTTTGGTAACCATAAGGCCCTTTATAGTTTACATTCTGCAATGAGATAATTGGAGAAGCAAGTGAAGTAGGAATGTAAAATAAGAAATACACCCAAAAGCACCTCCTCCTCTATCATGGCTGAAAAATACCAAGATGCCCTAAAATGTAATACAAGGACCAAGGTATCAGAAATATGTTTTCCATGCGGGACTGGTTACTCAAAATGTGATGCTAGCTCCTAAAACTTGATACTGGTCTTCAGAAATTTGAAATATTCTACTCAGCTCTGCCTCTTATATCATTCAGTCTCTAAAAGAAAGTACACCGGTGATGAGGTGATTTTTGGATACAAGTTCTCTCTCTCTCCCTCCTTACCAGAGAAAGCCATGAGTTTAGCAAACCCAGTTGCATTTATCATGCAACACAACTCACTGTTTGCTTCCTCTTCCTCTTCCTTGTGGCAGTACTGGGTGCTGTGGTGTAGGCATAGACAAAGAGTAAGTATCATGGGTGGTAATCAGCCTGATTTGTTTATCTGCAAAGCTGTTTTAAATGGTAATTTACCTCATCCTTAGGACATATTGCCATCTTCATTTGGGTGGCCTCAAAAAAGTATCATCATGGAAATGTTGCACTATGTATCTTTAATTGGTTAATTAATTTATCAATTAGCTGAACATCAGGCAGTTAATTGACTGAAAAATCTGTAATCTGTTGGCAATACACTTGTTTACTCATCCATCTATGAAAATAAAAGATATATTTTAAAAAGGGAAATTCTCTTCATCTCGCTAGAGAGCATGCCACCCTCAACACACACGCAATTTAACCAGGCCTGTATTTTATCATGAAGACATGGGATAATCCAGCCCAGCAGAGCTGAACAGGACTCAATATTTTCATCACAGGAACTGCCACCATTGCATTCCATGGACATCAGCAAGAGTCTTTCTGCTTGACCAGTATTTTGCACAATAAGAGCACAATGCTCTCCTCTGAAGCACTAGCACAGGCTGCTGAAATTCCTGCAAATCCAAGTATGTGCGGTAGCCAAATAACGTACTCTACAGCCCAGAGGCTGTGCAGCCACTGCTAGCGCTGCCCTGTTTCTGGCACGGAGGTCTCGCAAGTGGTCAGAGCAGACACAAAATGTCTTGGCCGGGAACCAGGCAGTGCTCACAGTGTTGCTCAGCCAACTCCCAGGTATGCTTGGAGTTTGCTGGTGCCTGGATGCTTGAACTAGCATATGAGGTGTGTGTGTGTGTGTGTTGCATCAATGCAGTGGAAAATTTCCGTAAGATCACATTCTGAACAGATATTTATCTTCCTATTTGTCACACTTACTCCATAAACTCACTGTAGTGCTTTTGTTATGCTGATGATACATTTTCTGTGCACTGAAGCTGCCTGCAATGCTTTGTAGCTGGATCGGAACATATGACACACCCTTCCCTGCCAGCCAGGTCGCACACTTATTGTGATTGCTGAATGAAAAGTGACTGTCACCCCCACAGTGTTTGTTTGTACATAAGGACTGAATTTTGAAATACTGCACTGAATACTTCTGTGGCTGACAAAAAGATGCAGTGAAATATATGACATCTACATGTACTCCAGCTGCCCCTATTTACCAAAAAGTTCCTATTTTCTGGTCCCTGTTTGAAACCTTTCCAGCCTTCCCCAACCTGGTGCCCTCCATGTTTTGGACTACAACCCCCATCCTCCTAGACCACTGGCCGTTCTGGCTGGGAATTATAGGAGCTGCAGTTTTAAACAACTGGAAGGTACCCAGGAAACTGTTGCTTGAGTGAGTGAGTGGGCCCAGCTACCTCCCCAAGGAAGCCAGAATAATGTTAAACCTCAGTTAATGGGTGGCTGTGTCTTCTCTCTAGTGCACATGGAGGTATATGCATGCATGTGAACACTTAATGGCCAAACCAGACATAGGAAATCTTTGATCACCCATGATTTTTAAAAAAAGAAATTAATAGCAGCCACGGGGGTCATATGCATCGGAGCCACAGTGCTGATGGAGGAATTTAATACTTCCCAGCTACACCATTTTCTTGATATGAATTGCCCTACCCTAGAGATGATGTTTGCCCTGTGGGGGGAAACGTAACAGGAACAGATATTACCCCACCCCTTGCAAGGTAAATAAAAGTTCAGGGAAGTGCAATTCAAATAGAGAAAACAGGATGGGGGAAAGGGCATTTATCCCTATTATTTCAAAATAGGGATAAATGCCAAGTGCTGCACCTAGGAAAAAGGAACCAAATGCACAGTTACAGGATGGGGAATACTTGGCTCAACAATACTACAAGTGAGAAGGATCTTGGAATTGTTGTAGATCACAAGCTGAATATGAGCCAGCAATGTGATGTGGCTGCAAAAAAGGCAAATGCTATTTTGGGCTGCATTAATAGAAGTGTAGCTTCCACATCGCGTGAAGTACTAGTTCCCCTCTACTCAGCATTGGTTAGGCCTCATCTTGAGTACTGTGTCCAGTTCTGGGCACCACACTTTAAGAAGGATGCAGAGAAACTTGAAAAGGTTCAGAGGAGGGCAACAAAAGTGATCAGGGACTGGAAACAAAGCCCTATGAGGAGAGACTGAAGGAACTGGGCATGTTTAGTCTTCAGAAGAGAAGACTGAGGGGAGATATGATAGTGCTCTTCCAGTACTTGAAAGGTTGTCACATAGAGGAGTGCCAGGATCTCTTCTCCACCATCCCAGAGTGCAGGACACAGAATAATGGGCCCAAGTTACAGGAAGCCAGATTCTGGCTGAACATCAGGAAAAACTTCCTGACTGTTAGAACAAGATGACAATGGAACCAACTACCTAGGGAGGTCGTGGGCTCTCCCACACTGGAGGCATTCAAGGTGCAGCTGGACAGCCATCTGTGAGGGATGCTTTGACTTGGGTTCCTGCATTGAACAGGGGGTTGGACTTGATGGCCTTATAGGGCCCTTCCAACTCTACTATGATTCTCTTCCCCCAGTGCTGTGCCCCAATACCCCCCCCCCCGTGGATATCAATATTTTAAAAAGAAAAACTGCAGGAGATCCTGATCACAGACAGATATTGGGCATCCTATCCAGTCTGATGCTATCATTTCAGCCACTACAGATGCTGAGGTATGTTTTGAACTGTTCAGAACATATTGTTATGGAATATTGTAGGGCACTTATGTTTTCTCCAGTATATCTTTAACCAAAAGAACAAACACTCTTGTGGCTTTTAAATCACTGGAGGACAAGATATGCTTAATAACAGAATACAGCCACGAAGAGAAGAGCCTTCGGCAATGTGGCAACACAATGGATGGGAGGTGCCTCATGAGATGCTCCTCTGCTCCTCTGTATGAGAACTGGGGGTGCAGTTACGATCCATGTCCTCATTTCCATCTGGAGGGCTTGCATCTAGATGCGAAAATAAATGTACTTTCTTGGAAATACCACGAGACCATGTGCAGGGACCTCACTTATTTGGCTTGATCACTATCATACCACAAACCTGTTTGACACTTAACAGAAAATGAATGAACCTACAAATGTTGGCAGATACATGACAACTGGGGAGGGGCGGGGATGGCATTGAAGTCCACCCTGCACTGTTCTTTGTAATGCATCCTGACAGACAGGTGGGCTATTTATTCATTTTTGCTGTCTATGCCCATCATTTCTCCAGCTGCCTGCACCGCAAACTTTTAATCTCTGGTGGGTATGAATTATATATATTTCTGCTGGCGGTGACAGTGTTGGACTGGGACTCGGGAGATCCGGGTCCTAGTCCCCATTCAGCCATGAAACTCACTGGTTGACTTTGGCCATTCACTGACTCCCAGCCTAACCTACCTCGCAGGATTGTTGTGAGGATAAAATGGGGAGCAGGGGGATCATGTAAGCCGCCTTGGGCTCCTTGGAGGGAAAAAAGGGTGGGACGTAGATGTAATAATGAATTAAAATAAATACATAAACTCATACTCGTCACACTTTCATGATTGAGAGAAGGGAAGCTAAAGCTTATAAGGCAGGCAGCTGGAGAGATTATGGGCACAGAGTCCTCCTGATCCAGTTTTAGTCCAGCAGGCCTCTGGATTAACTCTGCTTGAGTTCCTATATAAACCAGCCATCCACAACCTGGTGCCCTCCAGATCTGTTGGACTGCAACTCCCATCATCCCCACCCAGCATGGCCAAACGTGGTGCCTTCCAGACGGGCTGAGCTGCAACTCCCGCTGGCCATGCTGGCTGGGGAAGATGGGTGTTGCAGTCTGGACACACCTGGAGGGAACCAAGTCGGGGAAGGCTGTTATAAACTATTCATGCCCCCCTCTCCATGTTCTCTTCCCCCCCCCACCACCACACACACACACACACACTTTTCACCTCCTCCTCCCCCTGGTTGCTTCCCTTTTCCAGATTACATTTTGAGACACCGCATTTTTCTCTCTCTGCGTGTGTGGCGGGGAGGGGGCGGCTTTATGGAACGTATCTCCCCTCCCCATTGCTCCCTCCCTCCTAAGGGATATCAGCCCTCCCAAGTCCCATAACACGGCCTTCCCCAACCTGGCGCCTTCCAGAGGGGTTGGACTACAACTCCCAGCCTCCCCCAGCTGGCTGGGGGAGGCTGGGAGTTGTAGTCCAACCCCTCTGGAAGGCGCCAGGTTGGGGAAGGCTGCTATAACGCTTTTGAGGGGGGGGCAAGGCTCGAGCGCTTCCCGCCTCCCCCCTGGGGGTCCACCGCCCCGTCCCCACCTTGTTCTTGGCCATGGCGCTCCCTCCCCCTCCGGCGGAGATCAGCCGAGCGCAGCCGCAGCTGCCATCCGGCGCGTCCCGTCCCCACGGCAACCGGAGCAGGCCCAAAGGCGGCGGGCGGGGCCCCTGGAGGAGGGGCCTCGGGGAGTGGGCGGGGCCTGAGCGAAGGGAGGGGAGGCGGAGGAAGGATCGCCGAGGCGAAGGGTGGGCGGCGCTTGCGCCCCTGTGTGCCTTGGGGTTTCGGCCCAGGGATGTGCTTTGAAAGGCGGAGGTCGCCTCTGGGGCAGAGGAAGAAAGTACTATTTATTATTTATCGTATTTATTTGTTGTATTTATATCTTGCCTTTTTCCCTCTTGCAAGGAACCCAAGGCAGCTCGCATGGTCCTCCTCCTCTCCATTTTATCCTCACAACAACCCTATGAGGTAGGTCAGGCTGGGAGTCAGTGATCAGCCCAAAGTCGCCCAGTGAGCTTCATGGCTGAGTGGGGACTAGAACCTGCATATCCCGAGTCCCAGTTCAGTGCTCTAACCACTACGCCACACTGTCTCCCACTACTGAGGCAAGAGTGACTCTGACGGAGGATGTCTGGAGTGCTCTCCCTCAACACAGTACGGTTTGATTCCGAGGCAGTATGAATATTTGGCAGCATGTGAGAACTTACCTGTTTTGACCATAGCTGACGTGCAGGAGAAGCAGACAATATTTAACAGTATCTGACCACTGGCAATAACATTATTATTCTTATCATTTATGTAGTGTTTTCGAGACTATAAGAAAGAGGACTGATAATAGGAAGTACTTCTTCACACAGCACAGAAACTATGGAATTTGCTATGACAAGATGTCGTGATGGCCACCAATTTGGACGGCTTTATCATCACCATTTATTTATTTATTATATTTATGAATCGCCCATCTGGCCAGACATCCAGCCACTCTGAGCGATGTACAGTCCAATAAAATACAGGGGGGGGGGAACACACACACACACAGTATAAAACACAATTAAAAACAGTACAAAACTTAAAACTTAAAAATCCTAACCCACCCCATATTCCCGCCTGAAAAGCCACGGGGATTGGACAAATTCATGGAGGAGGAGGCTATCAATGGCTACTAGTCCTGACTGGCTCTATGCTACCTCCAGTGTCAGATGCAGTAGGCCTCTGTACACCAGTTGCTGGGGAGCATGGGAGGCGCGGGGGGGGGGGGGGCTGTCGCACTCGTGTTCTGCTTGTGGGCTTCCCACTGGGGCAGCTGGTTGGCCACTGTGGGGACAGAATGCTGGACTAGAGCAGCCTTTGATCTATCTCAGCTCTTCTTATATTCTTACATTAGCTGCAGTCACACACACACACACACACACACACACACGGTATCCGAGGTCCGTGCGGCTATGGCTTCCAAGCAGGATGGATCTTGTATTAGAAGCACTTTTAGATGCTTCCCTGGGAGAAAGTTCAGCTCAAAGTGCTTCCAGATGAAGCTCTGACTGTGTGGTTGCCCTGCCTCATTCAGGGAAATCATCAGGCCTGTGGCTCACGCTGGCTCAGCTTGTCTGAGTGTGGAACGCTAAGCAGGGTCAGGCCTGGTTATGGGAGACCCCTCCTCTAGTTTCCTGCATTGAGCAGGGGGTTGGACGATAGCCTTGTAGGCTCCTTCCAACTCTATAAATCTATGAAATCTATGAAATTATCATAATTAGAGAAGATTGCAGGTTTTGCTGGATTATTTTTTTTAAAAAAACAGAATCCTGAGGCCCGCCAACCGGAGCCAGGTGCAACATGGTGACAGGGCAGCAGAGCTTATAATCCATTGCACCCCCAGGGCCAGCCCTACCATTTGGCAGAGCCTCAGGTGGCAGATGCTGGGGGGCGGTGGCAGCAGGGACAGCCGCCCAGCCATCCCTCCTGACCCACAGCCCTTCCCCTCTGTCAGTGGACAGAGCCGTGCTGTGCGTGCCAGGCAGCCTGTCCCGCGCCCCTGAAACTGGCCTGCTGCCCTCGGGTGCGGTGGAGGTCCCTGCCCCGTTGCCAGTGTGTTGAAGTAAACGTCAGTCAGCTGCCAGTCCAGTCAGCTTCTGCATGTGGGGTCAGGGGCACCACCTTGTATTTTGCCTCGCACAGCAAAACCTCTTGGGCCGGCCCCCGCGAGCCTCTTTTACCCAAGGGCTGAATTCAGTCTCAGAGAAGCTCTTGGGGTCCGTGACCGGTGGGCCACCGAGGCAAAAGTAGGCAGGACCAAAGGCAAAAAGGGGTGGGGCCAAGATACCAGGAATACCAGCCTACTTCGGCTTAAAGCTCTTCTTGCCTTAAGAGCGGCATTTCAACCTTTCAGAGTGAGAAAAAACGGCAAAAGCCAGGGAACCCCCAAACAACCAGCAGTCGGGAAAGGAGGCGAGTGTGGGGAAGGGGCCATGGCCCCCTTAGGAGCTCTGGAAGACCAAGTTGGGATCCCAGACAGACAGGCTGGTTTTGGCCCAAGGGCTTGACTTAGAAGTACAAATCCACCACCTCTGAATGATTACAGATCAGGAATTCTAACACACAAAACTCTAAAATTGGCCAGAAGCATAGCACAAAGTCCTGGTCAAAACCAAAACAAATTAATACTCATATTTTGCAGATGAGGGATAAGCAGTTAGGACAAGGCCTGCCAGGACAGATTCCCCCCCCCCCCCCCCGTTCCAAGTTTACTTGTTATTGTTAAACTATTGGGAGCCAGAAACCCTTCCTGATCTACAGAAATCAGCCAGAGATGCACCTTCTTCCCGCCCCACCACTACACCAATACCAAAGACAAGGACGGGGGAGGGGGGGACTGGAAACCAAAACATGGATGCTGCAGAGAGACATACACAAGAGTGACTAACTGCTGCGTAATCCAACCACTTGACCTGGAAAGAGAGACAGGACTGGACAGGAAGGCTTTGCCAGGACAGGTAGCAAGAGAGCAGCAGGGAGGCAAGAAGTCGCTGGCCTTTGTCCCTTGCATTGCAATCACCAAGGGAGACACCCAGGTAAATGCCAGGTCAACAAGATCAATGTCTAGTGGTTAGAGCAAAGAAGGAGCCATGCCCTGTCATCTTCAGTCACTCTAATGACCGGTGGTATTTGACCGAGAAGGAAGCAGAGCCAGATAAGAAAGCGCACTTAATTTCTAAAATGAGAGGTGCTGAGACGGCTGCTGAACATGACGCTCTCTGACCTGGAATCCTTTCGCAGCGGCTGCTGGGCAAGGTTATAGAGAAGCGAGGAGGAGGCACGTACAGTTCCAAGGCTTGTTTTCTGGCCCTGGTAACAGGAAAGGGGCAAAGCCCTGGTGACTTCTGAATCTAATTTTTGCCCCTGGTTTAAATATTCCAAGTTAGCTTGCTCCTCCCCACCCCAAAACCCCCACCCCAAAATCAACCCCATTATGAGGTAAGAAAAGGCACCCCTTTCGGGTCTGGGGCACCACCGTGTTTATGATTGCCAGCTCACCAGAACAAGCAAACAAGCCAACCAGCCTGGCCTGCACTTCTGTGCAGAAATCAGCTGGTGAAACTTTCTACTTGCTTGTTTGTTGTTAGCATGTCTATGTACCGGTACTTCTAGTAGCGAAGGAGACTCTGAAGCTGTGAAAGAGGCAGGGCCAAACCTAGATTCTAACAAATGTTGCAACTGCAAGTATTGCCCTTCAGCTGTAGCAGGCAAATCATATTTGGCGTGTAAAGCTAAAAATTACAAAAACTCATAATCAGCACTCACTAATTGATCCAAGATAAATATCAACTTATCCGTCCAAGTCCACCACAAAAACATTTTCTTATCAATTTTTAAATCTGTATTTCCCTGTGGAGTCAATTTAGCATGAAAAAATGGATTGAAATGTGATATTATAGGCTATATATGCTACATCTCTAGCAGCCGTAACTGTGGGAGGAACCCTATCCATTTTAGTGTGTCGAGAAGCTAATGTCATCCATTTGTAAAGAGGGCCCAGACAGGACGATTCCAGAACTAACCAAGGTGGAAAATCTAATCTAAGTGGAAAAGCCCAAAATCTAGTACAGGTTAACAAATAGGCCTGATTATATAAAGCAAGATCTGGAAATCCAAAACCACCTTCTTTAATTGGAAGTTGCTTGATTAGCTTCCGCAGTGCATTAAAAACATGGCTTTTCAGGCAGGAATATGGGGTGGGTTAGGATTTTTAAGTTTTGTACTGTTTTTAATTATGTTTTATACTATGTATGTGTGTTCCCCTCCTTCTTGTATTTTATTAGATTGTACATCGCCCAGAGTATGGCCAGATGGGCGATTCATAAATATAATAAATAAATAAATCCTTTTCAAGGATATTCGTGGCGGGATGGAACCCCCGCAAAATTTACAAAACAGAGCATTAAGTTTCTGAAAATATTTGCCAGGTATAAATAAAGGAATCCCATGTATAACATAAACAATCCAAGGTATAATATTCATTCATTCATTTATTATATTTATACCCCGCCTTTTTTCCTGCAAGGAACTCAAGGCGGCTTATATAATCCTCCTCCTCTCCATTTTATCCTCACAACAACCCTGTGAGGTAGGTTAGGCTGAGAGTCAGTGACTGGCCCAAAGTCACCCAGTGAGTTTCATGGCTAAGCAGGGACTAGAACCCGGATCTCCCGAGTCCCAGCCCAACACTCTCACCACTACGCCACACTGGCTCTCACACTGGTTAAGTGTATTAACCTTACCCCACAAACTCAACTTTAAAGAAGCTAAATCTATATCCCATGAGATTTCATTCATCGGCTTATTCAAGTTTAGCTTGATCATTTGGGATATGTCTCTGGAAAGAAGTATTCCTAAATAAGTAATAAAATCAGGGCACCATCAAAATTTCCAATTAGCTAATACACTATGAGATATAGTATCTCCAATTGGCATCATTTCATACTTTGACTAGTTAACTGAATAGCCAGACAAATCACCAAAAGTATTAATCAATTGCATCAAAGCTGGAACAGACGACTGGAGTTTCGAGATAAACAGTAAGAGATCATCAGCATAAAGAATAATTTAAATTCTAAACAATTGTTCACAAAGCCATGAATATTACTATTCTGTCTAATAGCACACACCAGGGGTTCCAGACTGTAAATCAATTATCAATGGAGAAAGTGGGCATCCCTGTCTGGTACCTCTCCCCCAACTAAAAAGAAATCCAAGACAAGACAGTTGGTCATAACTCTAGCTCTTGGGGTTGAATATAAAATTTTAACCTATTTCAAAAATTCGACAGAAAAGCCAAAATCTACACAATGTAGTGAAAATAAATTTCCAATTAATTTTGTCAAAGGCCTTTTCAGCATCCAGAGAAGCAGTGGCAGCCTGGTCTGTTCTATCGGTATTTAAAGCTATCAAATCAACAAATAAACTAACAGCGCCATCCAGTGTGGCTGCCCATAACCCTCCGAACTTGGAGGTTTACAGGCATCCAATGGAAGATGGGAGGAATGCGGAGGCAAGGATGGCCTCCGCACTTCCCTTGCCCCCTCACCACACGTAGACAGCTGATTTTGGCCGTCTAAGTGTTTTACCGCGGCTTGCAAGGAGAAGGGGCTGAGGCACCGTCGAAATTCCTTGTATCCCAGTGGAGCCTCGCTCTCTTCCCCTCCCCACACCCCCCAGCACCGGCTCCAACGTTGGTCTTCCGTCTTCGGAGCTGCAGCCGGTGCAGAAAGAACTGTGCCGGCTGCGAGAGCGGAGGGCGAGCACTCCAAAGTCGGAGTGCCAGCTGCGACCTCGGAGCGCTTTTCCGAGGTCGGAGCTGGGACTCTGACTCTTCCTGTGGCTGGCCATAGGATTGCGCCCTAAGGATGCAGCCCTATGGGTTGCACCCTCAATGATCATAAGCCCCCAAACTCAGAGGCATACGGTCATCCGATGTAGAGCGGGAGGAGTGGTGGAGGCGATCTTCGCCTCCCTGTCCTCGTGCCCTACTTTTTTCTCTAGATGGGCTTTTTTGCCCATCTGGCTGGAGCATTTCAGAGGGGGAGGGAAGGAGGCTGGAGGGGTGTCGGGATAGTTTGTACCCTGCCCTCTCCAGTCCCCTCCCCTCCCCGCCCACCGAAACACCCTGTTTTCCCTTTCTCCGAGGTCGCTTTCCCAACCTTGGAGGGCAATTGGTGCAGTTCTTTCTGCGACGGCTGTAGGGGTTTTCCCCCCTCCAATTCCCTTCTTTGAGGTCAGAGCATTGTCAGGGAATCTGAACTATTCTATGGCCCCTCAGATGCTGTCCAAGGGCATGGGATTGCTCCCTAAGATTATCAGCCCCCCCGTCTATGTTTAATAAATCCCTCCCGGTCAGGTCGAACCAGTGTTGTAAGAACTTGTTGAAATCTATCAGCCAGAACTGCAGTTAATATTTTAATATCTACATTAATTAACGAAATAGGTAGATAGCAGAATCAGTGTAATCCTTGCCAGGCTTAGGAATCACTGTAATACAGGGGTTCTCAACCAGGGGAGAATTCCCTGGTTTCCGGGGGGGGGGGGAATTGGGACCACAGACTCAAACTGTTGGAATACTGATGTTTGTACAAATTACAATTCTACAGATTGTACATAATCTACAGGACATCACACCTCATTGTATGGCACAGATTAAGTCAATGTTGGAAAGGGGGGAATGACATTCTGACATATGGTGAAAAGGGTGCAAGGGGCAAAAAAGATTGAGAACCACTGCTGTAATACAAACATCATTTGACAATGAAGAAAGGAAGCCCCATTCAAAAATATGATCATAAAGACGATAAAGCTTTGGAACAAAGAGGCTGGAAAATGTTTTATACTACCCAATTGGAAACCTGTTCCAACCAGGTGATTCCCAGTATTCATATTTGTAATAGCTTTAATAATTTCCTCCGAACGCAGAAGAGACTGCCATTGTGAGGAATCTACACATAGAAGGTTAACCTGAGGAAAAAAGTGTGTCCATATCCTATTCCAATGTTTACCTGTTCTATACAAATCAGAACAGAACTTTTAAAATTATGTGTCTATGGGAGAAATGTATATTGTATCACCCTCATCTCTAATAGCTGAAATAACATTTTGATGTTTTTTGCCGTTTAAGACAATGTGCCAAAAATCTTACTGGGACGTTCACCGTTTTCCCAATACGCCTGCCGTAAACAAGTTAAGACAAATTCTGCCTGCTGTGAAAGGATATTATTCAACTCATATTTAACATTCTGCAGTTCCTGACAAAGTTGTGCAGTTGGGCAAACGGCGAACTGGGTTATAAGGGATTTCAGCTTCTTATTTAGAGATATTTGTTGTAGAGATATTTTGCGCCTGCTTGCAAGGAGGACAGGCTGAGGCACTGCCAGGATACATCGTATCCCAGGGGAGCCTCACTCCCCTCTCTGCCCCCTGGAACTGCACCAGCTCCGAGGTTGGTCTTGCAACCTTGGAGCGGCAGCCAGCACGGTTCTTTCCACACTGGCTGCAAGGGCGGAGGGAGGGTGCTCTGAATTCCGAGTCCCAGCTGCGACCTCGGAGCACTTTTCCAAGGTCGGAGCTGGGACTCTGACTCTTCCTGTGGCTGGCCATAGGATTGCGCCCTAAGGATGCAGTCCTATGGGTTGCACCCTCAATGATCATAAGCCCCCAAACTCAGAGGCATATGGTCATCCGATGTAGAGCGGGAGGAGCAGCGGAGGCAAACTGGGTTATAAGGGATTTCAACTTCTCATTTAGAGATATTTGTTGTATTTTTTTTTTCTTATAGGAAGCATAAGCGATAATTTAGCCCTGTATGAAAGCTTTACTGACCTCCCATTCAATGGCGCAAGAATCAACAGTACCCTCATTAATTTTAAAATACTCGAGTTCTGAATTATCCTGCGGCCATCTAGACAGCAATCTAGTGGCCATAGGATTGCGCCCCAAAGCACCAGAGATAAAGGGGCCTTGGCAAATTTAAAAATTGCAACTCCAAGCAAACAGGCATGGTATAATACTACCAGTGTATCAATCTTGCAGGTGTTTATTTGATGTAACAAATGTAGAAACTAAAAATAATCTTATAATAATCTAATCAAAAGCAATTATAATAGACAGGTGAAATAAAAGTATAGTCTCTCTCACCAGGATGCAAAATTCTCCAGGCATCAGTCAAACGGAGTTCAGCCATTGAGGCCTGCAGTGGAAATCTTACCACCATTTGCCTCTTGGGAGCAGCCGTACTCCTATCCAGCAAAGGGTCTAAAATCTCATTAAGACCCCGCCCACAATCGAGCAAGATCAACCAATTTGCTAAAACATTCATGAAACATAACCGGAGAATCATTATTAGGCCCATACACATTAATCATAGCAATTACCTTATCAATATAATCCCCAACCAGAATCAAAAAGCGGCCATCAGGATCAATAGCCACCTGTTGAACTGAAAAGGAGAGTTGCTTGTGAATTAAAATTTCACTCCCTTTAAACCATGTCGAAGTATCTGACCTCACCAACACAATCTGTTCTCAACAAATGTTCATCTACAGCCGTCAAATGGGTTTCTTGTAAAAAAAAGAGAGAGAGAGAGAGAGAAAGCCCACATCGGCATTAAGCTCTTTTAATTTAGAAGGCCCTCTCTTCTGCTTATTTAAATTCCGCCACGCCTTGACGTTCCATGAAATCACATTTAACATAGAGAAAGAAAAAAATATGCTGTTTTCCCCTCCACACATACAGGCCTTACTAATTTCACACAAATTACCTGCTTTTAAATGATCGAACTTATAAATAATAAATATGATGCATTTCAGTCCAAAAAATTCAAACTAATATTTATTATACTAGACCCAAAGAACGCAAATATTCTGTTTTATACGTAAGGTTTATATATTATGTTTTTCTATGTTCTTGTCTTTTATGCTTTTAAGTTTGGTTTTGTGAATGTGAACACCCAGAGGGCCTCAGCTATTGGACAATATAGAAATGTAATAATGGATGGATCAATCCATCGATCAATAGATCTGGCCTTTGGGTAGCGCCCTGCACTACAGTGGAAGAAACGGAGTAAAAGGATGATCTTCTGTATGTGGCTTGGAAGGCAGGGACAGTCACACATGATCCTGTTACTCGACTGCTGTAGCTCTTCTCCCTGCTAAAGAGACACGAAGCGCCACCTGCTACCGAGTTGACTGGCTCCCTGCCGCCCAAGGTGGCCTTGCGCTTGCGGAGTCTATTTTTGTGAAGTGACATCCAAGGATGTAACCAGATCTAGAGAGCCCTTCGCCGCCCGTACATTCCGCTGTCTGGGAACATTGTATTCCACAGGCCTCCCACTCTCTCGGCTGCACACGCGCTGGTGTGAATCACAGGTTTCCAGCATCCGAGAGAGGCATCTCCCCTGCCTTCTGCCTGCGCACATCGCATTTGAGGCCTGCCATGTTCACCCGTCATACCGTGTGTGGTGCATGGTGGCATGGCATCTCTCCCCACCACCCCAGAGTCTGGGAACCGTCCCAGGAATTGGCAGGGCTGCTGAGCTTAGAAGTGGCCGGATGGGTTATGTTAAGGAATGGAGGCCGGAGGGCAGAGCCAACGGCATGCTCTGACAGCCCTTACTTGTCACAGAGCCAGGAAGACAAAAGGGCTTGTTCTCTGAACACTGGGGCTTTGTTGTGGAGCAGCAGCAGCAGCACCGCTGGGCCTCGGCACACCCCCGCGATTACGAAAGGGGTGGAGTTTTTGCTCTGCTGTCAGTGTGCCAGCCACAGAAAGCGACCAGGGAAAGAAAGGCATTTCTAGGAGTCGCTTCTTTGCCATCGGAGGACAGAACCCGGAGGAGGAGAAAGTTTTGCAGGGGCAGAGATTGATTGGGACACACGGCTGCCACACCAGGAGATCTCTTTCTGTGCCACTCCAAAGAGGTGGAGAAAAAGCAGCACCGGGCCTAGAAGTGTACCTTTCACCTCGGAGCCTACCGGATATCTGTTGCTGGGCATTAGATGAAGAGGGGAGAGTCGCAAGGACACCTGCTCTCCGCCTCCTCCTCCAGCCTGCGGAGGTCTCTTCAGACCGTCATGGGTAACGGCATGAACAAGGTACGGTGGATGCTGGGGACACGGCTGAGAAAACTTGGTCTAGCACAATGTTCTCCAACCTTGGGTCCCCAGATGTTTTTGGCCTACAACTCCCAGCATGCCCCAGCCAGCTATGCTGGCTGGGGCATGCTGGGAGTTGTAGGCCAAAAACATCTGGGGACCCAAGGTTGGAGAACACTGGTCTAGCAGATAATGCTGCTGCTGTGGGTATATATTTGTGTGCTGTCAACGATGTTTACTGAAATGAAAATGTTTCAGAGAAACTTTGGAAAGTTCTTAGGGTGCAACGTGCAAGGAATCGCTGAGATGGGGTGCATTTCACTCAGGACCACACCTCCACTGTCCTTCTGTACTGATGATCAAGTTAGCTGAAGGGTGGCATCCCCCCCTCCGCCCGCCCGCCCATCTTCACTGCATACTGATGGGTGCAATGTTATACCGAACAGTCTTGATGGGCGCTCCTCGGGGACTGCTAGTTATTCCACATTCAATAATCCAGAGCAAAAATGCATGGCCAAGTGTATGCAGCGGCAGCTTTTGGCTCAGTCCTTCTACACTCCTTTTGCTGAAGGTGTTGAACTGTTCGCAATGGCAGCCAGCCCAGCCCAAGTACCAAGCACATGTATTTACTTATTTTTGTTTAAAGTATTTTTATTCCCGCTCTTCGGCCAGAATAAGGCTCCTGAAGTGGGTTACAATCAATCAGCGAAAAAGACGGCCCCTGCCCACAGATTTACAATCTAAAAAGACATGACACACAAGGACAAGGGGATGGGGAGGGAAGAGGAAGAAGTTAAGTACATCAGTGTAGCCCAAGCACAAAGTTATGATGCACAGATGATAGTAGGTTGGTCTTGGTCAGAAAAAGAAAAGGTCCTGCCAGCTCACAGGCTCCAACTGGTGAAAGGTGCTCCTCACCACTGTCCCCTGGAAATCCGGTAGCAAGGGAATGGTCAAAGGATGCCATAAGCTGTAGCCCTGCTCCCTGAGGGGATGTGTGACCCCCATCTAGGGCAGGCAGTGCCCCCAACCCCAGACCACTCCACCTGCTAGCTGTCCTCACCTCTGCCCTGTAGACTGAATTCAGGACATGTCCCATCTACTGACTTAACTCTCCCCAGGAAAGTGGGGCCCAGGGGAGCCCTAAGGGGATTCCTGTCAGAGAATGTACAGCACCTTCACTAAACTCAGAGGTGGGGTTAGGGGGCGGCCCACTAGGGCTTGGGCCCCGAATCTTTCATTTGGAGCCCCAAGTCTCTGGGAGGCCCTCTGCCCCACCACCCTGCTGTCCATGGGCACTTGCTGAAATAAAGGAACAGGGGCCTACAGGATCTGATCCCCCGGATTAGCTGGCTCTTTGCCCACATGTGCTTCACTTTCTGCTGCCCCCCCCCCCGCCCCTTGAATCTTTCTGCCTGAGTTTTTTTTTTCCTTCCTGAAATCAAATGCCCTCCTCTCCCTTTTACAAATAGGGGTGTCCTTAGGAGACAGGGTCCCTTAAAGACACACACACACACACACACACACACACACACACACACACAGAGAGAGAGACTTTAGAGCAGTGTTCTCACACTGGCTGGCATGCTGGGAGTTGTAGGCCAAAAACATCTGGGGACCCAAGGTTGGAGAACACTGCCTTAGAGCATATGTAAGTTAGCATATGCAAACTTCTGCATTTTTTTTGTCCCTGGATCTTTTCAGTACCTAGCCCTGCCCTTGGCTGCATTAGATTTGTAGTGTAGATTTGCCTTCCTCCACCTCCATTTGTTCCCGTGGTTCTACAGATACACTCCTGATGGGAATGGATGCCAGCCGGGCCCATGAAACAATCCGTCTTCAAAGAGGTGCTGGAGCTTAAGGAATGGGGGTGGGAGCATGTGGTGTTTGCAAACTAGTTTCAATGCTGTAACTAAACAATGAAACTGGCATTTGAAAGAAGTTGCAGGAGAGCTCCTCCTCCTCCTCTTCCTCCTCCTCCTCCTCACCCCATGCGCTTGGCAGGCTCTGCCAGCACATGAGAACATTCTATGGGGATGGCGAGGATTGTGGCCATCAGAACAGGGCAGCTGGCTGGGGCATGCGGGGAGTTGTAGGCCAAAAACATCTGGGGACCCACGGTTGGAGAACACTGGAACAGGGTTTGCAGACAGGGAGCGGTCGCTCAGAAGCAAACCCCAGGAAGGCAGAGAGGTTCCAGTGGAGCAGAGAGCTGATCTCCCCACTCTCACATGACTGCAAAAAGGTGGATTTTTTTGTCTGTGAGCAAATGCTTTCACTGCAACCAAAATATTGTCCAGAATATTACACCAGGGGCATGGAAGTGCCTGTGATACTGGAATAATCCAGCGTAGAGGCAGTATGCCTATGTACTCCAGTTGCTGGGGAACATGGGCAGGAGGGTGCTGTCGCACTCATGCCCTGCTTGTGTGATCCCATGGGCAGCTGGCTGGCCGGCTGTGTGAACATAATGCTGGATGAGATGGACCCTTGGTCTGATCCAGCAGGGCTCTTCTGATGTTCTTATGAAAGGAGAAATTACACACACACACACACACACACACACACACACACACACACTCCTCCTGTCTAAGAACATGCCTGCCCTACACCTTCATGCATCTCAGTTCAGCACCTTAGCACATAAGTGAAAGTGTGGGAAATGAACAGCCCAGGCAAGGTCAGATACCTTTCTTTTTTAAGCAGAGTGACAGGAGAAACAAGAGTCACATGTGCAGGATCAAATGCAGCAAGCTGGCCAAAAGTTGGACGCTGCTGCTATGTGTGCAGAGTAACCAGTGCCACGCAAATAGGACGGAATATCATAGGGCTGGTGTCAAAGGCAGGCACGGTTGGGCAGCGGCCAAGGGCTCTCACACCCCAGCAGGGCCCCCCTGACAAGAGCCCCCTGGACTTCCACCTGCTTGTTCACCTGCCTCTCGCTCGGGGCCAGACAACGGTGGCGGAGAGAAGGAGGAGCAGGAGATGCCATCGCCTGCTTGCTCGCTGGCTCTCTGCCCGTCAAGCAAGCAAGTGGGAGCAAGGATGAGAAAGAGGATGAGGATCAAGAGCAGCTGGTGACCATGGCGGTGAGAAGACAGACTCACTAACTGGGTTCAGACAACACAATAACCGTGAACTGTGGGTTATCATGTTGTCTGAACCCAGCTGAGATAACAAACCATGGTGAACAATAAATGCTGCATTTTCCCTGCTCTAAAACACTAGCTGAAAGTGCTCTTTAGATACAGAAGCAAAACTGGAGGGTCACATTATTGTCTAAAGAACCCATAAAGAACCATGAGTAGGGAATGATGAGCGCATGATAAATGCCTCATGTAGAAAAATCCATTGTGCTACCCCAAGTAGCTGCAATCCAAGAGGGGCATCCTGACTCTGGGATCACAGGGGACCCTAGGGCACAACTTTGATGTTAAAAGGCAGGACAAATATTTTAGGTAACGTTTTTAAAAATAACTAAGATGTGGCTCTCACCTACCAGTAAAGCTATATGTGATCCAAGTGCTAAGGTCCAACATCCTTGGAGACATCATGGGAAAATACAGAGTGCGCCTCTCAGATCTTGAGGGCCAGCTGCTTGGAGAAGCACAAAACCATAGGCCAGCCTGCGGGGCTCCAGTTCCTTCAGGCAGTGTGGCAAGACCCCTCCTTCCAGACCAGTGTTTAGTAGCCAGGGAAGAGCTGAGAGTCACAGTCAAGAGGAGCTGTGCTTTAGCATCTCTCCTCTAGGACTTACTGTGCTTTAAATGTAGTTAGCCAATTATCCAAGGGAAAGGCAGGTTAAAAACCTAAATAAGTTGAAGAAGAAGAAGAAGAAGAAGAAGAAGAAGAAGAAGAAGAAGAAGAAGAAGAAGAAGAAGAAGAAGAAGAAGAAGAAGAACTGCAGTTTTAGTAATGGCAGCAACAAGGATGGTGAGATGGGAGAAGTGGCGATAGGCTCTGGCGTTGGAGGTCGTGGGGACAAAGTGGGTATAGCCTGGGGAGTGAGTGAGCACGCAGAGTTGGGCTGGTGGCTGGTGGGAGAAGAGTTAGGGGCTCCAGGTTTCCCTTGCTGGCTAGAACTCTTGCTAAGACCCAGGAACCGCAGTTCACAGGGGCATTTCTCTTTGTGTCTCCCACAGATTCTCCCTGGACTATTCCTCGGGAACTTCATAGGTGAGTAAGCCACAGACGCCAGCTTGGGGAAGCAGAGGCCCGTGTTACACCCAGGTTCTGCTGTAAGGTCGGTACCCTTGCTTGTGGCAGGGCTCCTGCACTTTTAACTAATGCCTGGCAGTGGCAGGCAGAAATACGCCCGGCGCAGCTTTCCCCACTGCTGCCTTTCTCTGGCAGGGAAGACTTCGCCTGTTATAATCTGCCTGTCACGCAGATGTGAAAAGCCAAGCGTGGGAGCTGTGCTTAGCGGGGGAAAGAGAGCAAGCCTACGTCTGGTGTCTTCTTTGGCATGTCTGAACAGAGGCTGCCGCTAAATAAATGCCACACCGTAGCGGAAGTCCCCACCCTGTCGGCGTCTCTTGCTCCCCCCGCCGGCGGGTTGACAAGCTGCTAACCTCAGCACTTGCTGTGAAAAGAATGCCAAGTGCGTATCGTGGAGGAGGGTGTGGGGGTGTGGAAAGCAGGCTTGGAGCACTGCCAGCTGCTTCTCCTCCGCCTGAAAGAAGACCTGGGCATTCATCCATCTGGACTTCTAAGAACCGCTTCAGAAACACTTTCCTACCCACCTTAGGAAAGTACACCCTTGGAAACAGCCAGAAGGGCAAGAATAGCCAGACGTGGGGCCTAGCTCTGAGTGATCTGCACCAAGGCGCCTCAGCCCTTGGGTGTGTTACTTTAGCCACCACCCCCAGACCCATGTGCCACACGTTTCGAGCCCACACGTCTGATGTGGGTGTCCGATGCTGCGGAGTTCCAGCCAGGGAGAGCTGCCGGCCCCACTCCAATTCCCTTTTCTGGTGGTTTTCCAAACCTATGTCAGGGATCCCACAGAAGCATATTAGGGGTTCACCACTGAAAAGGTCAGTCATGGTGGACACTGGGCCATGGTGGGGAGGGACCTTAGCAGATGCTCTGCATGCAGAAGGTGCCAAGTTCCATCCCTGGCATCTCCAATTTTAAGGACCAGGTAGCAGGCGAGAAGAAACCGAGACCCTAGAAAGCTGATACTGCTGTCCAGCGCAGAAAGCACGTGGCTGGATGGTCCAAGCAAGGGCTCTGCACTGGGCAGCTTCACGTGTCCGTGAGCTTCCCTGGGAGGCAGCAAGCCCACCGCCACTGATCTTCCCTTAGGACAGTCGGTAACCAGGGATGCTGGCCGTGTTCCTGGCACTCATGCAGGAGGACAGTGAGGCTCAAGAGGCTTGGCCCCCACCACAAACTGGGCGTGACCCCAAGAAAATGCCTCACAGCAGGAATGGGGAACCACTGGCACATCGAGGTGCCCCAGGCGGCCTGCGGAAGCATGGGCTCCTCCCCCTCTCCGAGTCCTGCCCCCTGGCCTGGAGGCTACTGAGGGCTTGGGGGGGGGGGAGAGGAACCCCTTTGCGTTCTCTGATCTGTGATTCCTCTATGCCCCCCAGTCTTCTGCAACGCATAGGAGATCCTCAGCAGGTAAGTGGACACAGGCAGCTGTGGCCACCACAACATCCTCCTGCAATTCCAGACCGTTGCCAGCTGCCTCTCCCTCCCTCCGGTCCCTCTCCCGGCATGAGCCTGAGGTGTGTGTGTGGGGGACGGACAGCAGGCTAACTGCAGGCTGCATGGTGCGCACTGTGGGAAGGGGGTCAGCAGCTTCAGAGCCCCCCACGACGGGCAGTTGCTACCTCCGTGGCCGTTTCCATTAGATATTGACAGAGTTTCATTAGCACATTTGGTGCCTGAGCATTGCAGCTCATGCTTTGGGCTGCTTGGATGTCCACAGTACGTATGTACACACACACGGGTACCAGGCCTGAGGCTGCAGCCTGCATTAGCACTCAGCCACCTGAGGTTGCCGGAGAGGTTCTGTATCCCTGACCTAGAAGGGAAAGCCAAGAAATAAGAGGCTGAATGACCCGGCCTTCCCAGGTTAGGAGCTAAGCTGACAGCTTAATAAACTGTGAGAGGAAAGTCCTCGATGGGATTCATTCAGACAATTAATTTATTGAGGCTCCACTAGGGGCAACACTAATTTTCTCACTAGTCTTCCAGAGAACAGGGTTCCTGCTAACTTGTCCAAGCTAGAAACATAAATAGTTCTTCGCCACCCCAGTTGCATTAATTTTTGGCTGAGCTGCAGCTGCTGTGGCTGGCTGCTGCAAAGACCCATTTGGGCATTGGCACAACATGATCCTGAAAGCAGGGTGTGAACCACATTTGGAAGTGCAATGCAGCAGAGAGCAAAAACAGTGAGTTCAGATCTCACCTCATTGGGTGGCCTTAGGCAAGCAACCGTTTCTCAACTCCTCCCTCCTCCCCCCCACACACAAATATGGAGCTAATAATACCGGCTTGCTTAGCCCAGGATCCACAATAGAGCTGCCCATGTGGGCGGGTGCAAAATAGGCCACCCAAGAATGTGTTGATGCAAGAGGTTCACCCGTGACTTACTCGCTGCCCTTTATGCAGTGGTCAAAAGGCATGCCACGAGGCCCCATACGTGACAAGCCCCACTGAACTGGTTTGCGTTTATCTATCAGAAATGAGTTGTTACTTGATTGCTGTCTTTGATTTCCGCAGGTATTAAAATGGCAATAACTTGAAATGGTAATTGTTCTTTTGGCCTCCTTGACAGAAAACAACAACATATATTTTGCCCCCTAAATGCCACACAATGAGCCTATCTGCCCAAGTCAGTTCTGGAGCTACCTGGTCCATAAACACTTATTAACAGTAACACTCTTTTTATACAGCTCTTGTGTGTGTGTTGGGCGGGGGGGGAGGAGAGTTCCATTGTGGAACCAGGACTACCTTTACAGGGGTGCTGTGAGAAGGACTGAGATCATAGTTGGGAAGTGTTTTGCACTTCCCAAGGGTGTAGATCAGTGTTCTCCAACCTTGGGTCCCCAGTTGTTTTTGGCCTACAACTCCAAGCATGCCCCAGCCAGCATAACGGCAGGTGCGCATACCAGTGAACTGAACACTGGCTCACTGATGGGAATTGCGGTCCAACCCATCTGGAGGGCACCAGGTTGGAGAAGGCTGGTGTAGGGGTTGCTGCTGTAGCCGCTCTCCTTGTCTCAGGACACAACAGCTCGGCAGAAGAGACACAGTTCCTTAGCTGGCATTTGTCAGCAAAGCCGGGACTTTGTGCGCATGCCTACACGTTTTCAGCCCGTGACTCTACATGCTCTGCTTTGTCAGCAGTGTGTGTGCGTGCATATCATTGTCTACCGACAATGAACAAGGATGGCTGAAACAATCGCACTGTGTTCCTCCTCCGCTTCCTTCTAGATGCCAAAGACCTGGATCAGCTGAGCCGGCACAGTATCACCCACATCGTTTCCATCCACGAATCCCCACAGCCCGTTATTCCGGTAGGCCTTTGTTTTCGAGCTAAATTTGTCCCTTTTAAGCCCCCATAGCGGTTGGTCACCAACATTTTGGCAGCCAATTGTTTGGGCACCACCCCGCCCACTGTTGAATTTCATGTTGCCTACCCCTGCGGTAGGAAGTTCGGGGGCTGGGGGGGCTACCATGAGACAGTGACTGGGTTCGGACAGCATGATAACCCACACTCAAGGGTTGGGTATGGGTTGACTGTGGCGTTGCTGTTGAACCGTGGGTTGTTGTGGAAACGTGAGTTATTGTGTTGTCTGAACCCAGCCGAGATAACAAACCGTGGTGAACAACCCACAGTTCACAACCCAGCCACAAACCATGGGTTCTCTTCATGGGTTGTTCATGGTTAACAAGCTGTGGCAATGAGATAATAAACCACGATGAACCCTTGGGTGTTGGTTATCATGTTGCCTGAACCCAGTCAATGTGAAGAGGTGGCCTGAGGGGAAGGATCTGGGGGACCATTGGGGACATCAGAGCAGGAGACGGATCTGATCCCTGGGCACAATCCGCTGGAAAGTTCTTTTGCACAAGCTTCATTGAAAGCTTTATAGTGCTGTATAGTTGGGCAACGGGCAGGTGGGTTATTTATTATGTAGCTGCATCAGTGTGCCTGGCAGTTTACAGAGTACAAGAGGACAGGTCCTTGCCCCAAGGAACTTACAATCTAAAATTCAACACAGGAGAAACAATGGAAGAAGCGAAGGGGAAACGGGGGTAAACAATATGCAGTTGTTTCTGTTGCACATAACGTAGGCTTAGTTGCAGGCTACAGTACAGTGCGACGGGTGGGCAGCATTTAGGCTTACAGGGTCTACTTCATTTTTCACAGCTAGAACCCTACACCCCTCCAGCTGGAGCCGGGTGCAAAACACTGGGCCAGTTTGCAGGACACGAGGGTGCTTAATAAGCCAAGGTGGCTTGTTAACCCCTCCCACGCATGTCGCCCGATTTCCCTAACTACCTTCACCAGGTGTGGCTTGTCATGACGACGAGGGTGGCTGAGGTAGGACGCAAACCACCCAGCGACCCTAGAACAGGCCATGGCTTCCGGGTGGTTTGTGATGTGAACCACCCCAGTCAGCCACCCTCACCGGGTTCGGACGTCACAACAAGCTGTGCCCAGCAAGGGTGATGGGGGAAATCAGCCGGCGCACGACCGGCATGTGCAGGGGTGGTTAACAAGCTGCCGTAGCTTATTAACCACCCTCATGTCGTGCAGACCCAGCAACCGGGTTTGTACGATCTCTGCAGCCCACCGTGGCTTATTTAAGCGTTCTTGCTTTCAACAGCTAAATTTGGGAGTGTGGAAGGAGGAAAGGCCTTTTGTTGTCACTTTGGCTACACAACTGGGATTCCGAAACGTTTGCTGATCTATTGCAAATTAGCCAGAGATCTACCAGTAGTCGATCCCGATCTACCTTCTGCTTGCCCCTGCAGTAGGACGTGGAAACCAGGGCACTGTGCCAAAAGACGATCTGAAGAAAGTAAGAGAGGTGGCATTGATCTCTTGCAAAGGGATCTGAACCGCCTCACAATATGTTTAACATTTCTAGAAGGCCTTGGAAAAGCTGGGACAATGAAGGATGCAATCCTATGCATGTTTAGACAGATAAAAAGTCTTGCAACTCTCAGCATTCCCCAGCCAGCTGGGGAATGCTGGGAGTTGTAGGACTTTCTTCTGCCTAAGCATGCATAGGATTGCACCCTAATCCTGTTTGAAGCTGGTCAAGGTGAATAGTGTAGACAGGGGTAGGACACCTGGTGTCTTCCAAATGTTTTAGACTACAATTCCCATAATCCCTGACTGTTGCTGGGTGGGGCTGATAGGAGCTGTAGTCCTACACATCTGGCGGGCGCTAGGTTGCCTACCCCTGATGTGGATGGCCTGGAATCACCCACGACGCCCGGGGCTTCTGCAGGACATGCCTAACTTTGCGGGAAGCTGTGGAGGGGAGTCCCTTCTCAACCATCCCTTTGCTTTTCCAGGGGATCACTTACCTTCGCATTGCTCTGCCAGACACACCCGAGGCAAACATGTAAGTAACTATCAGAATAAGAGGGCGGGGTGTATAACAATTCGATGAACAACAGATAAATGGAACATTAATCCAGACAAGACAGAGGTACTGCTGGTCCGAGATTATGGGGACCTGGGAGAGGATATACAAGCGGCTCTGGGTGGGGCTACTCAGAAGGAGCAGGGGCTTGGGGCTACTCCTGGTACCAGTGCACAGGTGGGAGTGGTGGCCAGGTGTGCTTTTTCACCACTGGTTTGCCAGCTGCAGCCTCCCCTGGACAAGACAGACATGGTGCCGAGTCATTCATGCCTTCGTCCAGCCTTTCCCAACCTGGTGCCCTCCAGATATGTTGGACTACAACTCCCATCCCAGGGTGGGTGGGAATGATGGGAGTTGCAGTCCGACACATCCGCAGGGCACCAGGTACGGGAAGGTTGCCTCCGCTACTTATACATAGGGCTGCCTTTTAAAACACTTTGGAAACTACAACCGGTCCAAACTCTGCCTGCCGGATATTATCTGAGGATGACTGGAACACAAAGGTCCAATCGTGTTCTGACTACATTGCTGGCTACCTATTTGCTTCTGTGCCCAATTTAAAGGGTTGGGGTTAGCTTTTAAAGTCCTCCACAGCCTAGGAATGTGTTACTGCCTACTCCCATACGAACCAGTCCTGGCTTCAAGGTCAGCTTCAAAGGTCCTGCCCTCTGTCCTGTCATCATGGGAGGTTAGGCTAAGAGGTACAGGGGACAGGGCCTTTTTGGTGGGAGCACCAATACTCTGGAATGCCCACCCTGCAGAGGTCTACTGAGCTCCTTCCTTGTAATGGTTTCAGGCATGGGTTGAGAACCTTTGTATTTCAATCAACTTCTACTGTTTTTAATGATCTGCTGCTTTTAAGGGTCTGTTCTGCTTTTAACCAAAATGCTGTTTTACAAAGCAGTCCTATGCCTGTCCACTCAGATGTAATTCTCATTGTGTTCCATGGGGCTTACTCCTCAATAATTGTGCTTAAGACTGTTGTGATTCCATTATTTTTAGTTCTGCCTTGCATTTCTGGATGTCACTATTTTTCTGTAAGCCACTTTGGGTGTTTTTAAAAGAAAAGCAGAGTGGTGGTAGTAACAGTAGCTATTAGTAGTAGTAGTCTTATTAGATTGATTGATTATTAATATTTCCGGGCTGCCTTTCAGTGCAAAAGCCCTCCCAAGGCAGCATACAAAAATAAAACTCACATAATAAAAACTGATGTGGTTATAAAAACAGTAAAAACAGCAACAGCAGCAAACATTCTAAAAACAGCGGACATGAGAGCATAGGAACAAAAACTTACAACAGACAACTGCAGGTACAACCCGGTCCGATAAAACACAATCAGGGGAAGGCCAGAGTGAAGTAGTAAGTTTTCAGGACCTTCTTAAAAGCCTGCAATGATGGGATCTGGTGGACCCCTTATTCCAGAGGTGTGGGGCCACTGCAGAAAAGGCCCTCTCTCATGCAGTTGCCCACCTAACTACCCTCACAGGTGGGCAAATGAGAAGGGCCTCTCTTGTTGATCTTAAAGTGCAGGCAGGCTGATATGGGTGAAAGTGGCCCTTCAAGTAATGTGATCCCAAACCATTTAAGGCTTTAAGCGTCAACAACAGCACTTTAAATTGGAAACACACCAGCAACCAGTGCAGCTGGTGCAGTGTAGGTGTTATATGATCTAATCATCTCACCCCCCCCCCATCAACACTCGGGCAGCTGCATTCTGCACCAGCTGAAGCTTCCGGATAGTCTTCAAAGGCAGCCCCATGTACAGCACATTACAGTAGTCCAGCCTAGACGTCACTTTATTATTAACATGTCCCTTGAGATTCTCAAGTGGGAACAATGCTAAGAGTGAGATGATCCGGCTTGCACCCTCTCCAAAGTTCTCTGAAGTTCTAAAAGTATCGAGGGCTGTGATAGCTATGGGAAAGGCTGAGGAAAAGGAACATGAAAGGCACACACACTCCCCCCTTTGTACTCCCCCCCCCCCAAATCTCAGTAGGTTTTGGGAAAGCTGTGCATCAGATTAGTATTTCCCTAAGCACCTTCCTGACCCTGCCCACTGAAATTCTGGCAGTTTTGTGTAGGTAGGGCAGGACTGCCACAGTTTTAGCGAAGACGCTGGGATAGGGAAGTCTGGAATGCTTGGGGGCAGTGGGGTGTGGGGAGAAGGCTCTGGCTGCAATCTGATTGTGGGGTGGAGAAGGGCAGTCCTGCCTGGTTACTCTTTCACAGCAACTTGATATGCAGCCCTTGGCAGGTGCGTGCAGCTTTTAATGGCACCATGGAGAGAGGTTCACCAGATGGAAAGTAAGCAGCTCTAAGGGGAGCGAGGCAGGGGCTCCCTTTGCAGCAACTGCCCAACTTGCTTCTCCCTTTCTTGGAAGTGAGAGATATGGGGATGATTGGGGGAGAGGAAAGAGATCAATTATTTTGGCAGCAACATATTCTGGAGATCTCCACGAGTGGCAGAAATGCAGTGGTGCATTTCTAGTGGGTACACACGGGTTGTCGTTTTTCCGTTTTTTAAAAAATCCGGAAGTATAATGGGCCCTCCACACTGAAGAAGGCATTGTGGTTGTTGTTGTTTTTTGCACCATATCCTGAAATCTCTCATCCACACATGTGAGTGGAGCAAGAAACAGCAGCGGCCTTTTTGTTCTTTCCCTCCCCCACCACCCACACCTCTTCCCTCTCCTCCATCAGCAATTTGTTCCTATAACTTTATTCCTTCTTCACCTGCATCTGCACCTTTTAAACACACACACACACACACACACACACACACACACACACGATGGCCTTGTAGGCCCCTTCCAACTCTATCTATGAAATCTATGAAACCCCACAACTGCAATAGACTGGCAGGTTGCTCTCCTCACCCCAGAATGAATCTACATTCTTTGTTCCTTTTGCTGAGGGTACTGTTTTTATTATGCAACTATGCATCCAACCACAAAGAATTTCCTTTCATGTTGCACTGTTTCTAGGGGGAAAGCAGAAGTGTTTTATTTGAAATAAGTGCTGGGAGTTATTGAAATTTCAAATGACAAATGACAGAATGCTTATAATATTGCACCCAAAATAGCAAGGAAAACAACAGCACAATAAAATCAGATAAGACCAGATTAAACAAAAAGGCAGCTATTTAAAAGCTTAATTAAATTAAACATAGATTTAGAGGGGTGCAGTCCTCTGGTTTACCCAAGCTGGTAACCTATCTCGACATTCCTGGCTCTTATTTTCAATGTGTGGCTTTGCTTTGTTTCCACCCTTCCAGCAAGAAGCACTTTAAAGAATGCATTCATTTTATCCACTCCTGCCGCCTGCATGGAGGGAACTGCCTCGTTCATTGGTACGTTAACCTGTGGTGGTAGCCCAAGGGTGGGCGTTGGGGTGCGGAGAGAGGGGAGCCAAAATGAAGCTGCATGATGCAGTCCCGTTTCAGGCAGAAAAAGGTCTTCCACAGCCGAACCTGGTGATGTCAGGGATGGAGCCCAGAACCTCCTGCATGCAAAGCAAGTGGCTAATTAGGAACTTGCCTGGGTGCCTGGGTCCATCGGGCCCCGTGTTCTTGACACTGACTGGCAGCAATGGCTCCCCAGGGTTCCAGGCAGGAATCTTTCCAGCCCTACTTGGAGGTGGCGGGGATCGAACCGGGGCCCTTCTGCATGCAAAGCAGCGGCTCTGCCACTGAACCACGGCCCTTCTGCTACATGTTGGACCATTCAAAAGACCCGACACCACAAGAGAGCAATACCAAAGAGCCTCTCTTGGTGGGAAAATGGTGGATGCCAACGATGTTTTTACTGCCCAAATGAGCCAAGATGAGTGACGGTCATTTGGGTGCAGTGGTGGGGTGCAAGCACACCTGTGCACAACACAGCATGAGAACGCCCCCCCCCCGCGCCATGCTTGTATGAGTTCGGTGGAGGAGGCGTTCAAGTGAGGAGGGAGCATTAATTTCAAGCAGCTCCGTGGAAAGGTGTGCATGCCCCTATGAAGCATGATCCAATCCACTGTGGGTACAGTGCCCAAGGTTGGGGATGGGGATCCATATAGGCTGGGGAGGCCTGCGCCAGTGGGGCTCCTTATCCATTGCGTCTTTTCTGTTTGAGCTTTATAGGAGCTTTCCATGGTGGTGAACCTATTTTGGGGTGGGGTGGAGCAGCACCATGAATGGCTCCTATAAAGCTCAAACAAAAAAGATGCCATGGATCAGGAGCCCCACGGACACAGGAGTCACCACCAGCCTCTCCTGCATATAGGCCCCGCCTTCCCCAATCCAGTGCTCTCCAGATGTGCTGGCCATGTTGGCTGGGAATGGTGGGAATTGCAGTCCCAACGCATCCGGGGGGCACCCGTCTGGGGGAGGCCCTAACAGAGCCATTTCGACCTGCCTTCCCCCATGCCCGCCCGCCCGCCCGCCTCTGCAGCACATGTAGAGGTCCTGTGCTAAGCCAGAAGAGGGAGTAACGGAGGCCCCTGTAACTCCTCCATATCCCTGTCCACACACCCTGCCCCGCCTTGTCAAAGGTTGCCATCTCCTTCTTCTGGCAAAGCTCCTACGCCTTTGACAGCGTGAAGATGGAAACTGAACGGCTGTAGCTTTTCCCGGCAAGGAGCTGCAGTGGTGGGAGGCGCTTCATCTGTTGAATGTCTGCCCATCGTGATCTGTGACACAGGAGCCTTACCAGAGGAAGACATGGCAGCTGTACTGCAGGCAGTCCTGAATTTTGGTCCATGTAAACACAGCCTAAGTCAGACTCAGGTTTGTTAAGAAACTAATTTGAAGAAGAAACTGGATTAGGAACTGCCCTTTCCCACCTCATGGTGGTTCAGCACATGAATGAGTGGTGTGGGTGTTTGGCCTATTGGTCTCCAGCACCGTCAATCAATGTTAGAAGGGGTGGGCACATTGATTTCTTTCTTCCCAACATTTTTATCCTGCCTTTTCTGCAAGGAGCTCCAGGCTGCATACTGGGTCCGCCCCCTCCATTTACCCTCACAACAGCCCTGTGAGATGGAAGAGGCAGAGAATGAATGACTGGCCCAAACTCACCCAGGGAGCCTTATGGCTGAGTGAAGATTTGAACCCGGGTCTTCTCAGCTCTAGTCCAACACTCTGACCACTACACCACAGTGGCTTTCTAGCAGACCAAGTGGCATTCAGCTCTGGATCAGCCATGCAACACGTGCCCCTGAGCATGTGCAGACTGACTTCCAATCACGCTGAGTCACCCAAGTCAACTCTCACTCATCTGGAACGAGAGCCAGTTCACAGGGAGTGTCTTCTTCCAGGCTACCTTGAGTTTTCTTTTTTAGAAATTGAGTAGTGCTCTTTCTCCATAATAGTCCCTGCAGAAGTACTCAATGCTGTTTATTTTTGTTATTCACGGGAACGCAGGCAGAGTGAGAGGGTCTTGCAGTAGCAGACAGAGAAAGATGGTTTCTCTGGTGAGAGGGTCTCGCAGTGGCAGGCAGGGGTTCCTGATTGCTTCCCGTTCCGCCTGCAGCCTTGCCGGGATCTCGCGCAGCACCACCGTCGTCCTGGCCTACCTCATGGCAGTGACGCAGCTGAGCTGGCGCGAGGCGCTGGAGGCCGTCAAGGCGGTGCGGCCGGTCGCCAATCCCAACCCGGGTTTCCGCCAGCAGCTGGAGGAATATGGGCACAGCCGGTCAGCACAGAAGGTGAGCGCAAGAAGCTCGGAGTGCGTGTGAATTAGCGAAAGTCTGGTTTAAAAAACCCATTTCAGTCAATGAGCGGATGACGGTAAGAAAGACACCTGACAATCCGCAAAACACAGACGGAAGGGATTTAACTAAATCCATACATCCCTAACCGAGACGCATTAAGGGTGCAATCCTATGTATGTTTAGACAGAAAAAGGGCATACAGCTATGGGTTCTAGCAGTTCTCCTCTCCACCAGGAGCAGGTCTTCCGAAAAGCAGATGGGTCTTAATAGCCCATTCACGGCCAAACCACCCCAAAAGACTCTTGAGTTACAACAAGGATAGCTCACAACAATATATAATTGCTGGGATATTGTGAGAACTGCAAGGAAACTCAGAGGGCGCAGGGAAACCTGAACGGGGTGGTAGATGATGTCGGCATCCCTGCTAATAAAAAAAAGGTCCCGGTGCTTTGTCCCTTCGAGCGCCGGCTCAATCAGAGGCCTACCTGCAGTACATGGTGAACTGAAGATACTGTAGCATCTGCTCAGTATTGCCCTGAATGGCAGGGTCTCACCAGGGTGTTACTCTACTCAGCCCTGCCTGAAGGAGTTGATCCTGGGACTTTCTGCATGCAGAGTAGCGGTGCTCCGCCACTGAGCTACGGTGCACCTGCTGAGCAACAGCAGCGCAATGCCGAAGACGGGCAGATTTGAAAGAGAAAGTTTCTGAGCTGAAGATGAAAGTACGAGGGCTGTTGCTCATTTGCTTTCTATTCAGTGTGCTGGAGATTTCTTTAAAAGAAAGACAGAGAAGATGAAGAGCAAACAGCGAGCGACTATTTTTTGAGCCAGGACCCGTTCACGCTTGTCCGCATGATGATGACGTCATGTCTCTCTTGCGTCGCGGGGGAGCCTTTGATGCGGGGTTGACACTGCCAGCCGCCTTGCTTATTTATGGCACCTCCGTACCCCTTCCACTGCGAAGCACGCTGAACGGATTGCGGCAAAACGCAAGAATAGCAGGATGGCGAACTGGAGGAGCTGGCCTCAGTCAAGCACCTCCATCTCTCACCCCAGCCCTGCCTCTGCAAGATGGGAATAATAATGCGACGTAGATGCAAAGCGCTGGAGTCCCGTCCTGCCTTCCCCTGCCACCCCCGTCCCCACTCTGCCGTCACCAGGCATCTTTATAGTCCCAAGAAGGGGAGCAGGCAACGCAGTGCCCACGGACACCAGTGTGCCCCTGACACCTTCCCTGGTGCCAGTAGTGTGGTGGAGCCAGGGCTCTGCGCAGGGTCAACGTGCCAGGACCTTTTGACCAGCAGGGCTGATGAGCTTATCTGGCAGCCTCTGCCTCAGTTTCCCTGCTCCCTCTCTAGCTTAGCTCCGATCCTCACAGTAGCTGGGGGCGGAAACGGATTTTCCCAGCAACAATATACTGGCCAGGTTCGCACGTCACTTTAAGCCCACAGACACTCTGAAACCTCTGTGGGCTTGAAGTTGCCCCAGGCCCCGACTGTGCCCAACTAATGGTCAGGACCAGCGCGGGTCCGGAGGCACCACCTCTCTCCCCTCTTCCTCCCTCAGTCCTCCTGTCGGTATCCCAGGGGACACCGCGGGAGCACTGAGGGGAGAGGAGTGGGGATGACCGCTGCCCAAAAGTGCCCAAATGGCACTTTTGGGCAGCTGTCAGAGGCTCGCTCCCTTTGCTCAGCGGGACTGCTACTCAGCTGAGCGGCGGCCAGGGACAAGCCCCGTAGCACTGCGTTTCCTCTCAAGGAAACGCAGTGCCATGGGCTTGTTGCCCTTGCTCGATGGGGCCGCAAGAGAGAGAGACAGAGAGAGAGAGAACTAAAAGTGATGAGCCGGGGTGAGAAAGTGTACGTGTGGTGATTCAGAGTGAGACAGAAAAAGAGATGGGGAGCTTTCTGTTGGTGCTGAAAAAACTGTGGGTTCAAAAGAATTGTTTAGTATGTTGGGGCACAGACCCCACAAAGAGCAAGTAACCTGTCTTTTTGGCAGGTTACTTGTCCTTGTGACTAGCCATGCCTCTCACAGCCCAGGTAGTGTCCAGGACAGTTTCTCAAATTGCCAAATGTACACATGGGGCCAGAGAGGATGCCTACATCTGTCATGAGGGCTAGGAACTTGCTTTTTTGTGTGTAAAAAAAAAAAAGGCCAAATTCTGAACTTGTATCATGTAAATGTGGCCCCCTTTGTTGGATGTGGGCCTGCGGGTAGGGATGTTACTTGGGGGGGGGCGGCGTTCAGCAAGTGCGAACTCGCCTTGTTCGGCTCACGCGAGTCTGTTCGCGAACGTTCTCCTTTCGCTCAGACCGGCTCACGATTTCTGAATGCAAAAAAAAAAAAAAGGTAACATCCCCACTGAGACCCCCCTGGCGCCAACCTTACTATCTTTTCGGTGCCAGGTTAAGACTTCCCTCTATGCCAAGACATTTAGTTAGGAGCTTGGAATAGCACGGGGGGGGGGGATTGTCACCTGTAGGCTCAGTTTTATTGGCTTTTGTACTGTTATTTTAAACTGCGTTTTTAAATTTGGTTTTTAATTCTTTAAACTATTTTGTATGTTTTTATTGTTGTTTTTATGCATAAAGTATTGTGAACCACCCAGAGAGATTCGGCTGTGGGGCGGTATATAAATGAAATAAATGAAATGAAATGAAACATCCCTACCTGTGGCCTGGATTTCACAGGAGAGCTGACGACTGTCCCTTGTGTCATTGCCAGATCCACCGGCGACTTGGGCGCAAGTATGGAACAGCCCCTTTTAACGATGATGAGGACCTCAATGCCCTGCTCTCATCTGGCAAAAGGCACGACATCTCCAGGGCTGCTGGGCCTCCGCAGACACTGGTGCCGAGGGGCAAGAGCACGAAGCACACGGATCCATTTCTGTTGCGCGTGAAGTCCTGCCTCCCTCGGTGCCTGAAATGAGACCTCCTCTGAGAAAGCACATTGGACTGCCCAGGGACAAAGCCTGGCAAGGGATACTCTGTCCACTGGCACCACAAGGGGGGGAAGATATGGACAAAAGAGGAACCACCCGCTGTGCCAATGCCAGGTCATCCTGACTTGTCTGTCTCAGTTCCTTTCACCTGTTGAGACGGAGGCAGCTGTCAGGGGGGTTGGCCCAATGGAAGCCCTTTGTAAAGGCCGGCCGGGAGGGTTTCTGACCCCAAAGGCCTCAAGGGTGGCAAATCGTACCCCACCTTTAGTGCCAGGCCTGGGAGTCAGCTGCTGGTCAAGGACACCCCCGAGGCAGAATCTCAGGCAGGAATGTGGCAGTGGGGCAGGAATCCATCCTTCAGTAATTGCCATGTAGGATCAAGAAATTTAAAAAAGGGTGGTGGTGGTGGTGGTGTAAAAAGGAAAAGTCTAATGGCCATGACTCTCACAAGGCAAATGGCTCCATCCAGATGGTCCATCAGGTAGGGGTGTGTGTGTGTGTGTGTGTGTGTGTGCAGGCGTGAGACAGAGAAAATAGCAGGAGCAAGTGAACAAAATAGTCATTAGCAAATGGATCCATCAGACCTGATACATGCACTAACTCAAGTCGAAACAGTTGCACAGAAGGGAGAACCTTTGGCCAGTGTCACCTTCCCCACTACAGCCGGATCATGGAAGAAGCTGCGCCTGCCAAAATTCTCTTTTGCACAACCTTTAAAGGTGTGTTAGAAGTTTGTTTGAAGCAGAAGCATAAAGGGGGGCAGTATTTATTTCTAAGTGCCCCCTCTTTCCTTGCTAAAGGAAGCATTACAGGCACACGCTGCCTCTGGAGGCGACCTGACCTTTCCCACTTTGGCCCGTCCCTGCTTTCTTTGAACGAGTGAGATTCCAGGCCGAGGACAAAAACAAGGCAGCACGCTTTGATTATTTCCTACTGAGCTGATACAGGTGGCCCATGAGAGCGCGTGCTTTTAAAATGCCACCTTGGGGTTTTTCCATTTTGCAGAGTGCAAAAGAGAGACAATCGCCGCCTCCCCCATGGAACAAAAATGATGTATCTGCTGGTTCCTTTTCCGAGCGACTCGGCAGCCCAAATTGCTCTTCTCAAGGGAAGGATCGTTAACAGATGCGCGACGCTAATGACCAGCGAAAAACATGATGCTGCCGTGCACGACGCCCGTTGCGTAGGCTGCGAAGCACCGTCCTGCTCGCACCCCCGTGTCAGGGTCAGGCTTCCTGTGTACTTCTCCTTTCCAAGAAACCGGCGAGAACAGCCGCCGACCCCCGGGCAGGGTCAGGTTTTGGCTCCTGCGTCAGGAGCCCGGAGGCCTCGTGGACATGGAATTCCCCCAGCTAAACTAGGCCAGTGATAGGGCTGTGTGTGCGTCTCGCTGGAGACTTGTTCCACCCAAATGATTGGAAACCGAAAGAAAGCTGCAGAGCAAATGAGCGCATGGCAGTGGTTAGCAGGTCAAAGCAACACAACAATGTGTTCCCTGCTAGCTGTGTTCGCCATGTAGCCCACAAGGCATGTCTCTGAGCCTCCTCTAAGCACAGAGTCTAGGTTTGCCTCCTCTGAGAAGTGACAATGGGGTCTCTTCGCCTTTCTGCAGACTGGGTGCTAGCTTAAGAACCACCTCGGAGTGGTTAACCCACCCAAAAATACTTGGTCAATTGTGCAGTTAAAGATTGGTCACATCCTGTAAACAATGGTCAGGAATTTAAAGCATCCGTGTTTATGGGACGTGTAATAAAGAGAAATTCCAAAATCTACTGACAGGAGGTATCATTGTTAAAAGCAACCAAAATGTCTCACAAGTGGGAAGGCGTGTGTGTGTGTGTGTAAAAAACGGCTTGGTGTTGAAGCTATGAAGTCTGCATTTGTTCACATTCTTAAAAGGGAGTGTAGGAGAGATTGCAGACTTTCAGTGAAAGCCAGCGCATGTTTACTCAAAAGTAAGCCCCACTAAGTTCAATGGGACTTACTCCCAGGTAGTAGGGATGTACAGATTTTATTAAATCTGTTCCACCTGTGTCCCGCAGATTGCCAGGTGTTCTGTCATCCACTCATTGATGGAATTTGATTTTTTTGTAATAACTAGAAAGGCCAATAATTGAAGAATGATTCTTTTGTGGCTGTAATAGAACTTAAGATGTATACTGTGAAGGATCACTAGCTGGATCCTTTGCATGAGTTCGGCGCTTAACGGGTTAACCGGCACTGAGTTACAGTCCGTCCGAGTTCAGGAACCCGCCTGAGAGGCTCGTGCACACAAGAGGAAACCAGAGCCCTTTAAATGACCAAATAAGGCTTTTATTTGTTTATACAAGTTACGGAGCAGAACTAACAGCTTTCCAAGAATACTACAACGTCAACACAACCTCAGTTGACCTCTGCGTTTCTCAATGAACAGGCTCCCAGGCTAGCGCTTTGGGATTAGTCAATTACCTCAGACCAAAGACTCTACGCTAGTCAATGTCAGCCTGGCTCCGGGTCGGCCGATCCGGGGAAGGGAATAGCTTACTCCAGCTGCCGCGTGGAGGCTGATCCTAGTTCCGAAGCACCCTGGGTTCCCAACAACCTGTTACCGGAAGGGAGAGGGGTTTTCTACCCCTGAGTTCCCGCTCTCCCCACCCTCCAGGTCAGGTGGGGGCTTATGCCTGCCCCTTCGTATCAGGTGGGCTTATTCCTGCCCGGGAAGAAGGTGATGTACTGGGTACTTTGCAGCTCTTTGAGACTGCCCTGATAGTTTGATGGTTCTTGATGGTCCTTCCTTGGGTTTTGTGGAATTCCACCGAGTCTCTCCATTGTTGGGGATGACGGTCTGTCTGGCTGCCTTTCCTGTGGTTCCACCCTCCTTTCTCGCCCCCTTCCCTTGGGCGGAGACGGTGTGTGTGTGGATGTGTGTGTGTGTGTCGTGTCAGGCTTTCTCCACATATACAAAAGGAATTCAGGGACAATGATCCTAAAATATGTTGAGAACCTGTGATAAATAATGTAAAATAATGTAACACAGGGTGTGTGTGTGTTGATGTTTTTGTTATCTGCTGGTCCAGTACTGTAATAAATGGATTGATTGATGTTTTTGTTATTATCAAATAACATTTCTAAAATAAAATTGTGAAGGAAAGAGCCTTTGGGGGTTCCTACATGCACACACACACACACACACACACACACACACCCTCATGTGTGAACCGGCTAAAGGCTGGGGGGGCGGGATGTGGGCGTCCCAAAGTCTACAGTGACCCAGCTTTCAAATGCAAATGTCATGAGTCATGAGTTCCCCTCCCTGCCTGGCCAGGTGAAGTTCATCCTGATTGGCTGGAGGCAGCGGAGCTACAGGAAGGAGGGGGGGAGGGGGAAAAGGTATATTCCCAAAGTGTAGCCTTTGTGTCTTTGTCTTTGTTCGTCGCGTGGTTGCTGGCTGTGGAGCAATGGCAGCAAGCCAAGCAGAGGTCCAAGCCTTCGGGCGGCCTCAGGATCCGACCCCAGGTAGCTCCTGGTGAAATTAGCTGAATGAGGGCTTTGGCAAGGCAAGCCTTGTGGAGGGCTACCCATCTCGGACCTTCGGGTAGGTGTGTAGTCTTCCCGGGCAGCAAGGCTGTGCTGGACCCAACCCTGGAAGAGAACTGACCCCCAGGTAACTAGTTGTGTGCCTGGGAGATATAAGGAATCAGTAGGTTTTGTTATTTTTGCAGCTCTATTACTTTGTACCAAAGCGTCTCTCTCATTTTTGTGTCCTTCCCTCATTTCCCACCTTTTGTGTACTATGCTACCTGAAATAAACCTTCTTTGGTTTTTTACCCCACATGGTGTTTGTGGATTGCTCTGTGGTTCCAGCAACTAAATCCAGGCTACAGTCAGAAAGGCAAGTCCCTGAACAGAGATTCAAGTAGGATTGCAGACAGCAGAGGCTGGCAGTCTGGTACCTTGAGATCTCTGGGGGTCTTGGGTCCTTTGGGGTAGGAAAGGGTGGGTTGTGGCGGGTCAGCCAGCCCCCCCTTCCTCCACAAAAATACTTGTTTCAAAAATAAATAAATGCGCATTTGCACAAATGTACAAATCCCCCCAAAACCTGTACTTTCACGTTTCAGTCTATGTGGGAAAATGCACGTGTTTTTTTTTTTAAAGTTTGTATTTTGTACAGCTAAATTTGCATACAGTTCCAGAAAGTAAAAAAAAACAAAAAACAAACAAACAAAAAAAAAAACCCACAGTCCACAAGTGCGCAGAATCTGTGTGACTTGGAAAGGGCTGGTCCGCTGTGGAATCCGTGGGTCATTTTCATAGAAATCCAAACGCACTAGAATACGTTGCAGGTTTCTCTGGCATCCCAAGTGTGCACAGGACTGCAGCTTTAACGGGCGGGCAACTCATGGCCCTTCAGATGTTTTGGCCAAGAACTCCCATCCACCCTAGCCAGCCAATCTGATGGTGAGGGATTATGGGAGTTGTAGGCCAAAACTGCTGGAGGGCCAGAAGTTGCCAGCCCCTGCTCTGCTAGATGCTCGGACTACAAGTTTCAGACTGCATCTAGGAATGCTGGGAGGAAAGGACACACAATGGCTGATTCTCCTGTTTTTGAAAATATAAAACCCAACAGTTACTTATATCTGTGGGACTCTGAAAGACTGGACGTCTGCTACCTCGTCCAACATTCTGGCTTGCGACTGCAGACAAAATGCATTGCAAACTTTGCCCCTTCAGCATAAGCCAGCTTTTATCTCTCCCGCTGCCCCTGCTTCCCACTTTACTTAACCTGATGAAGAGTCCTGAAGAACTCGAAAGCTTGTCCAGTATTTTGTGACATTTTGCTTGATCCTAATAAAGGTATCGCCCAACTGTGGGTTTTGGCATTTTTCTTATGGACCAACATGGCTTCCTTTGTTCTGTGTGTAATAACAAGAAAGACTGATATTAATTACAATGTTCGGGCTTTAATTATGTGAAGAACCCCTGCTAACAAATGCCGTGTGTGTGTGTGTGTGTGTGTGTGTGTGTGTGTGTGTGTGTGTCTGTGTCTGTGTGGGGACCTAGAAATCCTCACTCCAGAGAACTTCATGATGCATATTCATAAGGCAGAAAAGGCTGGGGGAGGCCGCATGCCGCCTACGTGTTGCCCACCCAATTTACAGAAAAAAGTCCTACAACTCCCATCCTGGCTGGGGAAGTTGTAGGACTTTTTTTAAAAAAATCTAAAAATGCATCGGATTGTGCCTTTATATATCCATACACACATTTTTATTTATTTATACATACTGTTTTTCTGGGAAGTTCAAAGCAACAATAACAGACATAAAATATAAAACAAACAATATAGCAACATGTGACTCTGTTACTCGTTAACCCAACACGGGGACCTAGAATATTTGACAATGTTTGACCACGGCCAAGAGGCAATAAACCAATCAAATCAACTGACAATATTTGCTCAGTCAGCTGACATATTCCAACTCTAGCAGTATAGGAAGTTTGCCCAAACTTTGCTCACTGAGCCGCCAAGATCTGGAATGCATGCCAAATTGTAGGTGAACAACTGGGGGGGGGGGTGAGTTTGTGCAGCAGTGATCCACATGATTGCTTCATCCTGCAGTGCAGATCCTGATCTCGCAGCGCATGCCCACACCTCACTGTGTGGCCACAAAGACTTCCAATAATCGGCTGTGACACACGGTAAAACATAGTGGCAAGCATGGGAAAATTTGGAGCTTGGCACACAAGGGGAGGCGGTCACATGATTGTTTTAGGATAGACAGAAACTCAACCTGCCCACTGTAGTTGTTCTGATATGCATCTGGGATTGTGTTGCTTCACTCCAGTGCAAAGAGATATTGACAGTGCTTCATACTCAGGCTTGCTCACGTGCCTTTCGAGGACATGGCTGGATGCATCTAATTATTTGCATCCAGGCGCCCAGCACCCGTCTGTCCCACCCATCTGCATTCCAACCAAACTGAAGGAGCTCATTTCTCCTCCCACACTTTAATTCCACGCCCAAAGATTGCTCCAATCTTCGTGGGATATTTTTGCAAGGACTTTGAGGTATGGGAGAGAGGAATGGGGCAGACCGTGGAAGAAGGCTAGGGTTCAGGGAGAGGCATTGTGCTATCTTTCCCTCCTGTGATGAACCCTTGGGGCTCCGTTTGTGCATTAAGGCAACACCAAACCTTTCCTCTCTTTACATCAGCGGTGCAATAAAACCAGGTTAATAGATGTATGCAAAATAGGCTCCGTGTCCATGTGTGTTTCAAATATTCTATTTTTACCATTACAATACCTTGGATTACAAGTAACTTGGCCTGAGAGCGTTTTGCAAGACAAGCAAATTTTTTAAGAAAAAAATTTACTTGATAAAGGAGCAAGGTCTTGCAAGACAAGGTAGGGATGTAACCGCTCGCCTCAAGCGGGCGTAGCGGGCCGAAATCGGCCCCGCTCACGCCTGCCAGAGACTCGCTTTGATATAAGAGTGTTTTGGATTACAAGCATGGTTCCGGAACGAATTATGCTTGCAATCCAAGATATTACTGTATACTATAAGCCTCCAAAATGTGGGAGCCCCCTAGTGGAGAATCCTGTCCTCATCAGTACATGATTCCTCATTGATGGCCTGCTGCATGAGTGCTTCTCTGTTCGGTCTACAGTATCAAAGGCCTTAGCCAAATCGATAAATGCCATATAAAGGGGTTGATCTTGCTCCCAGCATTTTTCTTGGAGCTGACGTGCAGTAAAAATCATGTCTACTGTCCCTCTAGAGGGGCGGAAACCATATTGAGTTTCAGGTAGGATCTCTTCTGAAATAGATAGAAGACGGTTTGCGAGAATCCTAGCAAATATTTTACCTGCGGTAGCTAAGAGAGAAATGCCCCGATAGTTTCCACAGTCTGTTCTATCACCCTTCTTAAAGAGGGTGATAATTTTGGCATCCCTGAAGTCTTCTGGGATCTCTTCTCTTATCCAGATTTTTTCGATGAGTTTATGAAGATGTTGTACAAGTTCAGGGGGCCCTTCTTTACAGATTTCAGCAGGAATCCCATCTGGTCCACTAGCTTTATTATTCTTCATTTGATTAATGGCTTTTATAACTTCATCCAAAGTGGGGAGTATTGCAAATTCCTCTCTAATTTGTTTTTGCGGGATTTGCGAAAAAATCTCATTATCCACCTTAGATTTACGATTGAAAAGATCATACTCGGTCACGAGTGATCGCCTGATGATGATGATGAGTGCTTCTCTGACTGACCAATAAAAGCAAAGCCTAGTTTAAAGTAGTGGTATGCATCTTTACACCTCTTGGACCATTTCAGATTAATAAATACTTAGTGTCTTTGTGAAAACACAACCCAAGGCAGGAATCCTACTGCTGGAGCCAATCTCCCTGTTGCTCTTAAGCAATTACTGTGCAACACATACAGACAGACGGATTCAGAGACGCCTCTTACCTCCCTACGATCGGAACAGGAGAACCCAAGGCATTTGTATTCAAAAATTGTCATATGAAACGTGTTCAATTATTCATTCTGGCTAATTGCTGTGCGGAGCCCAAAACGCACATAAACACTTGCAACATTAATCGGCCCATCAACCTAAGAGCTGCTAGATGAGGTTATCCGTTTGGACAAGCTTTTGCTCCACCTCTAATGATCAACCATCTTGCAGCAGCTGAGTTTTGACCTCTGTCAACCCTGCAAATGGATCCAAGTGGTGCTTTTGAAGGCATGTCCCAATGCTGCCGCCCCCACAACACTTCCCAGTTGTATCCAACAGAACCCAGGCAAGAGCATGACAAGCGACCATCCAGAGAAGACCCCGGAAACTGCCTTTCACCAAGTCCAATCGATGGTCCATTTTGCTCGGTATTGCCGACACCGAGGGTGCAGAACCTGAAGGACAGGCTCCCAATCTGCTGCTCAAGGGGGAGGTTTATTTCTTTGATTGTTGCATTTTTAATTTATTTGTTTTCACACTACATTTTAATTAAGATTTTGCTAATTGCATTTTACTGCTAGCCGACTCGAGCACCATTTTTTTTTTGTTTTGGCAGACAGGCAGGATTGGAAATACAGTAATACGGTAATTCGTTCCGGAACCGTGCTTGTAATCCAAAACACTTCTTATATCAAAGCGAGTCTCTGGCAGGCGTGAGTGGGGCCAATTTCGGCCCACTACGCCCGCTCGAGGCGAGCGGTTACATCCCTTACTTGTATTGCAAGACCTTGCTCGTTTATCAAGTCAAAAATTTTTTTAAATTTTTGCTTGCCTTGCAAAACGCTCTCAGACCAAGTTACTTGCAATCCAAGGTATTACTGTACATAACTAAGGATGTGATCCTGTGCATGTTTAGAGAGAGAAAAAGTCCTATAACTCCCAGCGTTCCCCACGCTAGGAGTTGTAGGACTTTTCTCTCTCTAAACATGCACAGGATTGCAACCTAAGTCTTGTTCGCCTGGGGTCCCCTTCTGACCTTCCCCATATGGCCACGCCCCTTCCCCCCAACTCATTTGGTGGTTTCACACCTCTTGTGCATTTTCCTCCCATTCTTAAAAGTAGAAATGCCTCCCCAAAGGCTTAGTTACTCCAAGAGCTTTCAACTATAATATACAAGGTTGTTTTTTTTTAAATCCCCCCCGTTTGCTTTTAGCCTGTGCCCACCACTGGAATGCAGCCCCCGAGAGCTTTCTCAAAATGGGATTCACCCTTTGGGCTGAAAGAGGTTCAATACTCCTGGTCTGCAGACTGACAGGCAGCTGCTCTTAATGGGGCATTTAACCCGGTGCTTTACTGAGGCTGTTTCTTCCGTTTTCCTTGCGGGAGTAACAGAGCATCCTTTACACATGTCGTCCCGTCTCCCCCGGGGTGTGTGTGTCTTTCTCTGCATTTATGTATGTTCCTATATGTTCCATTACACAGCCACAAGGTGGCACTGTGGTATAGCATAATTGCGGATATACACGTGCTTGTTTTAGCGCGATAGCTAAATAATAGCTCATTATCCCCATTCTAAAAAAAAATCTGTGGGGAAATGCTTGGAAAGCATGGGAGAGTAAAGAATCATGAGCGCACAATAAATGTCTCCTGTAGAAAAGCCCACGGTCTCAGGGTTCCTCCCTGCCTTATATGGACTTACCAGGGATTCAACCGTGGTCCTTCTGCATGCAAAACATGTGCTCTATTACTGAGCTACAGTCCTATCCATAGATTTCATAGATCATAGAGTTGGAAGGAGCCTACAAGGCTTTCGAGTCCAACCCCCTGCTCAATGCAGGAAACTAGAGGAGGGGTCTCCCATCCAAGTAATAACCAGGCCTGACCCTGCTTAGCTTTCCACGCTCAGACAAGCTGAGCCAGCATAAGCATCCTGCAATTGCTCATTCTCTCCTGATATTCATCAGGTGCAGCTTCCCTCATCACTGCACCTCTATGCCAGGAAAGGCTTCCACTCCTGATTTGTCTGTTTTGCAGCTGATACAGACAGGAAGAGAGCATTTGTCCATCAAGATAGCAAGCCCATTCATAGCTAGCTATTTGCCTGCTGTATCCAGATAGGACACTGATAACTACTGGTTATCTCCTGTCCCAAGCAGCAAAGTCTTTCTCTCCCCCCCCCCCCCCGCTTCAACCCAAACAATCAAGGAGCCAAGCACACCTCCCTAGATCACCACTGAAAAGGCTCCATTTTGTGGAGCCACCCAATACACCACAGGCTATAGGGAAATACAGAACAGGGGACAGAATATGATCTCTAACAAGTTGGCATGGAGCTCTATAGGGGAGAAGGTGGTTGAGTTATCCTGGTCCCAAACCACTGAGGTCCCAAAAACTCACTGGAAGTCAGTGCACATGATGTAAGATGTAGTGGAGTAATGTTTTCTGAGTGGCCGAGTGGTTGGACCAGCAGTAGCTTCAGAAGGCTTTTTCAAATGCAGAGTGCGCTACAGCAGTCCAGTGCGGCCGCTAATGGGGCATGAGTGACACCAGCCAGGGAACGGTGTCATTGGCACATACCACCCTCAGCTGCTCAAAGGCCACCAGCTTATCTAGGAGCAGCACCACCAACTGATCCATAAAGCAAGAGAGGGCAACACCACGTGGCCCGTGAGCCCCCAGCCGTTTTGCGGCCCATGCTGCTGAGTTTGATGCTGTGGTGGCAAAAAAACAACAACCAGCGATGTTCCTTTAAAACAAGGTGTGCATGTTGGGAAGGAGGATCTTGCGCCCAGAAACCTCCCTGGAGCATGATTCTGCTTCCCTGCTGATTTTAAAGGGAAATCGCCGCTTTTTTTGCCACTGCCACATTGCCAAATTCCAACAAAAAATCAGTGGGGAGCAGTGCACCGCCTGATGGGCTTGGGGGGGGGGGTGCAGTGGCAATTTTGGCAGGGAGAGGCGTGCCCCCTGCTGGGAATTGCCCACCCACCCCGACCTGTGGAAGTTGACTACCCGTGCCATCAAGCCACAGAGGCCCCCTCCTGGCCAGCAGCACAAAAAGACCGTTGCCCTTCTGCTGTAACACCGAGCAACTGTGAGCAATCTGGGCCACTCTGTGCGCAAACATCTTTAGAAGTACGTCTAGAATCCTAGTGGGGGATTCTTGTAGGCCATTTAGTCCAAGCCGCTGCTCGCTGCAGGGAATCCAGAGCAAGAGCATCCCCAGCAGAGGGCTGTCCAACCTCTGCTTGCAGAACTCCAGCGAGGGAGAGCCCCCCCCCCCCCGGCCCGCATGCCACCAGGACATTGGTCCCATTGTTGAATGGCTCTTAACATTTTCTTCTAAGATGGTTTCTAGGTGCGCGCCTAAAATTGCAAAATTCAGCACTAACTTTCGAAGCAGAGTAGTAGTGCTCCCTAGTGGGGCCAGCAAGTCTCAGGCAGGAACAAGTGCCCCCAGAGAGGATTTTCTCGTCTGGCTGCTGCTGCTGCATGTTCTCTCTCCCTGCAGCAGTGTCTAGAGAGCAGAGGTGGGCAACTTGTGGCCCTCCAGGTGTTTTGAGGAAACAGCAAGAGCGGAAGGCACTTGTGCGTCGTGTCGCAAAACAGAAGAGAAAATGTTCTCAGGTGCCTGAAAAAAATACTTTTATTACACCCAACACATTTTGGAAAGGACTTCCCTTCCTCGGAGGGGGGAGGCACTTATCTTTCTCCACAAATGCTCCCGAGAATGCTTTCTCTTCTGTATTGGGCCTCCTGATGTTTTGGTCTAGAAATTCCCATGATCCCTCACCATTGGCTATGCTGGTTAGGGGTTCTGGGAGTCATAGAATAGAACAGAATAGAAGAGTTGGAAGGGGCCTATAACGCCATCGAGTCCAACCCCCTGCTCAATGCAGGAATCCAGGTCAAAGCACCCCTGGCAGATGGCCGTCCAGCTGCACCTTGAATGCCTCCAGTGTGGAAGAGCCCACGACCTCCCTAGGTAGTTGGTTCCATTGTAGTAGTAGTCTAACACATTTGGAGGGCACCCATTGGGGGAGGGCTCCCATAAACCCTCAATCCAGTGTGGTGTAGTAGTGAGAGTGTTGGACTGGGACTCAGGAGATCCGGGTTCTATTCCCCGCCCAGCCATGAAACTCACTGGGTGACTTTCGGCTGACTCTCAGCCTAACCTACCTCACAGGGTTGTTGTTGTGAGGATAAAATGGAGAGAAGGAAGATGATTATGTAAGTCGCCTTGGGTTCCTTGCAGGAAAAAAAGGTGGGGTATAAATATAATAAATAAATAAATAAATACCCTGCAAAGAAGCCCAAGGCTTTGGGTCCCAGCGAGGACTCCACATCCACAATCTGGGCCCAGGGCTTCCCTCCACCACCAGCCAGCAAGCCCGATGGGGATGGGGGCTATCCGCACCTGGGCTGTCCATGACGGTATATACTGCCTCTGAACAGGGAGCCTCCGCTTCGGAAGCTACCATGGCCAACAGCCGTCGAAACTGTCCAATCCCTTCTTCTTCTTCTTCTTCTTCTTCTTCTTCTTCTTCTTCTTCTTCTTCTTCATTACTATTCTCCTTTGTTGCCAAAGCCTGAGCAGGCTCACGCGCAACTGCCCGTTTCCGCGCTCCTTGCGCAAGGGACTTCCCTGCATCTCCCGCCGGCGCCTTGCGGGCCCGTCCCGCCTCCCAGGACTTCCACGCCTTGCGCAGCGCCGAGCACGCGGGGCCAATCCAGCCCCGTTCGGAGGAGGAGGGCGCGATCCGGAGCCATTTCCCCGCGGGGCAGGGCAGTTCGCCAGGAGCTAGCCCAGGGAGGGGCCGCCAATTTCGGCGCCTAGCCCGGGAAAAGGGGAAGGCAGAAGCGAAAGCGAAAGGGCCCGCGCCTCTTTCGGTTTCGCCCAGCAGGTCCTCCCGCAGCGAGCCGCGTTCTTGGGAGGCCGCCGGGGTCCGGAGGTGCCCCCCCCCCAGCCCCAGCCGTCGGGCTTAGCTGCAGGAGCGAGGTCCACGCGGGTCTGGGAGAGCAGGGAAAGCGGGCGTCTGGATCGGGTCCGCTGCGGACTGGGAGCCGTTGCGGAGAGCCCAACTCGGTGCGCCGGTGGTCCTTCCCACCTCGCCAGCACCTGCGCGGGCGTAAAAAGCGCGATCGCGGACGCGTGCGTGCGTGGTGGGGATGGCCCTTCCTCCCCCTGGATCGAAGCACATGGCTGAAGCGGGGCCCCCCCATGCGGCTGAAGGAATGGCTCATCGCCCAGGTGGACAGCGGCCAGTACCCGGGGTTGCGCTGGGAGGACGGCGAGAAGAAACAGTTCCGCATCCCTTGGAAGCACGCCGCCAAGCAGGATTACCGGCAGCAAGAAGACGCGGCGCTCTTCAAGGTACTGGCGCCGGCGCGGACCCCGAGGCGCAGGGAGCGCCAAGGGCGACTCTTACCCCCCCCCATTGCTTCCCCCCCCCCATCATTACCCCAGTTTCCTTTGAAACTACGGGTGTGTTTTCAGTTTACTCATAAATGATCTGGAATTAGGAGTGAGCAGCGAAGTGGCCAAGTTTGCTGAGGACGCCAAATTATTTAGGGTGGTGAAAACAAAAAGGGATTGCGAGACGCTCCGAAAGGATCTCTCTAAACTGGGAGAATGGGTATCAAAGTGGCAAATACAGTTCAGTGTAAGCATGTGTAAAGTGATGGATGTTGGGGTGAAAAATCCCAACTGTAGGTATCAGCTGATGGGATCTGAGCTAGCTGCGGTGACTGACCAAGAAAGAGATCAGTTGGGGTTGTGGTGGACAGCTCGATGAAAATGTCGACCCAGTCAGTGTGCAGCTGCTGTGAAAAAGGCAAACTCCATGTTAGGCATAGTTAGGAAAGGAACTGAAAATAAAACTGCCAGGATCATACTGCCCTTATACAAATCTGTAGTGTGACCGCACTTGGAATACTGTGTACATTTCTAGTCACCGCACCTAATAAAGGATATTGTAGAGTTCGAAAAAGTGCAGAGAAGGAAACGAAAATGATCCAGGGGGTGGAGCAACTCCCCCTATGAGGAAAGGTTACAGCAACTGGGGTGGTTTGGCTTAGAAAAAAGGCGAGTAAGGGGAGACATGACAGAGGTTTACAGAATTATGCATGGTGTGGAGAAAGTGGACAGGGAGACATAATAATACTAGAACCCAAAGGGGTCATCCCATGAAGCTGATTGGTGGGAGATTCAGGATGGATAAAAGGAAGCCCTTCTGCACACAGCGCAGAGTTAAACTATGGAATTCCCTTCCACAAAGTGTAGTGATGGCCACCAATCTGAATGGCTTTAAAAGGGGATTGGACACATTCATGGAGGAGAAGGCTATCAATGGCTGCTAGTCCTGACTGGCTTTATTCTACCTCCAGTATCAGAGGCAGTGAACTTGTGCAAGATCACAATTTCTTTTGAAATGACACAATTTCTGCAAATTGCAAGACCCCCCCCCCAAATTTGTGCAAATTGCTGCCATTAAAAATCCCCTAGAATCCACGTATCGGTTCGGCTTGCTACAGACTGAGTTGATGCTGTTGGGGTGGGGGAATGGAATGAACTCTGCAGGGCCGTACTGGAAAAATCCATCAAGTTTTCACCCTGAAAACGGCATTCTCATACATCTCTATTTGCAACCTCCCCTTGGGCAGTCTGTGCGCCCCAACCTCCACCGGCAGCTTGGGCTTCTTTGCGCGTTCCACGGTGTGGACGGCTGGGGAATGCCAAGGGATGTGCCAGAAGGGGGCACTCCTGAGTGCCCTTTGAGTTTCCAAACCAAGTGGCTGGTCAGTTTGCCAATATATATCATGTTGACTCTCCTCTGCAGGCCTGGGCTATCTACAAAGGCAAATACCACGAGGGGCTGGACAAGGCTGATCCCTCCGTCTGGAAAACCCGCCTGCGGTGTGCCTTGAACAAAAGCATCGACTTCAAGGAGGTCCCTGACCGGAGCCACCTGGACATCTCAGAGCCCTACAAAGTGTACCAAATCGTCTCAGAGGCATCTCAAGAATCAGGTATATCTGGCCACCTGAGGCCCCAGGGGGGTGCTGGTGGAGAGCTCTCTCTCTCTCTCTCTCTCTCTGCAAAAAGCAGTTCGCCCCTTCTCATTAACCACCCCCAACTGAATTGTGCGCCACAGCAACCTTGTATTTCATGAAGGCAATCAAAATAGGGAGGGGCCGTGGCTCAGCGGTGGAGCTCCTGCTTTGCATGTAGAAGGCCCCAGGTCCGATCCCCGGCAGCATCTCCAGGTAGGGCTGGAAAAACTCCTGCCTGAAACCGGGGAGAGCCGCGGCTGCCAGTCAGTGTCCACAGTACTGGGCTCAATGGGCCAAGGGTCTGACTCGGCACAAGGCAGTGCCCCATGATCCCTGCCACCGGAACCAATTTGAAGCATCTCCCACACGCCATCCCACCGCAGTGCAGCTTCCATTCAGTTGCTCCTGTTTCCATCGGACAGGCATTTGGGGAGGCAAAAGGAGTAAGGTGCCTGCCGGGCGTTGCTGTTGTTCCAGAGGAGGGAGAGGGCTTGCGCAGTCGCTCCAACAACTTCTGGATCCTTCCTGCGGGCTTCTCCAACTTGTGCCTGAAACTTGCCTGTTCTTTTCAGCCGGCCTAGTTTGTGGCTGCCGTGCCTCCTCCCAGCTGCTGAAATCTGTCCTCTTGGGTCCCAGTGCCTTAAGTTAGACGCCTGAATAAGGAACGGAGGTTTGCACACGAAGTTCTGCTCCTCCAGATAAACCTGGGGCCACACACACACCTTCCATGACGATGCCCTAGCAATGTGTCCGGCCCAAAGGTTCATTTTTGTGTAAGGCAAAATGCTCCTGTGCCAACGATCTTAATTTATCTAAAGCCGGGAATGGCTAGGGACCTGGTTCCTTTCCATCTCTGACTGCAAGCCCAAAGAGGGCTGCACTGAGCACCCAAAATGTCTCCGGAATTTGGTCCAAGGCAGGAGCTGGTCCTTCCACCCAAAGCAACTGCCAAAGTCTTGGATTGAGCAGCTGGGGGATGAATTGCGTGAAGGCGTGGTGCATTGTTCTCCCTCCAGCAGCCCATCCCTTGTTATCCCTGAAGTGTGAGGCAAGATGCAAAAGATATGGGAGGTGTGTGAGGCATTCGAAAGGGAAGCCCAAGGATCTCCCTCCCCCAGAGTCACCATCCCCACTGCTGCTTCTTTGGGGAGGGCGCAGAGCTCGCTGGTAGAGCCCAGAAAAGGGCGAGGAATGTGGGGGTGTCTCTCCGGAGTCTTAGGCACAGGCTTCCTTGTCTCTTCCCCATGGGTATGAGGTCCAGTGACAAGGCGAAGGGCCATAGATCAGTGGCAGAGCACCTGCTTGGCATGCAGAAGGGCCCTGGTTCGATCCCCAGAAGCATCTCCAGGTAGGGCTGGAAAAACACTTACCTGAAACCCTGGAGAGCTGCGGCTGCCATTCAGTGTCAGCAATATTGAGCTGGATGGACTGAGGGTCTGACTCGGTAGAAGGCAGCTTCCGATGTTCTCACCTCCAGTTAAAAAGGATCCCAGATAGTAGGTGATGCGAAAGACCCTTCTGTGCCTGAGACTCCGGAGAGACACGGCCAGGCAGAGCAGACAAAACTGGGCTCAGTGGATCGTGGGTTTCACTCAGTATGAAGCACCTTCAGATGTCCACGTGCTTGGGGGAGGAGGTGTGGCTGGGTGGCAGAGCCCTGGCTTTGCATCCGGAAGGCCCCAGCTCTGACCCTGGGCCTCTTCATTTAACAGGATCAGGAAGCAAGTCTTCTTTTCGCTGTTCCAAAGAGTTGCTGCCAGCCAGAGATGGCAAACTTAGGTTTGATGGACCTGGTATAAAGCAGCTTCCTAGGGAAAGGGCCGGCATTAGGTGACTAATGGTGCAATCCTATGCATGTTTAGACAGGGGAAAAGAGTCCTACAACTTCCAGCATTCCCCAGCTGGGGAATGCTGGGAGTTGTAGGACTTTTTTCTATCTAAACATGTATAGGATTGCACCCTTGACATTCTTGTCTTTTATTGTGTTACAGTTTTATTGTTTTAAATTGTCCTTTGCTGCCTTGATGGCTTTTTTTTTTTTTTTAAGCAAATAAGGTGGCATATTTTTATTTATTTATTTATTTATTTATTATATTTATGCCCCGCCCTTTTTCCTGCAAGGAACCCAAGGCAGCTTACATTATCCTCATCCTCCTCTCCATTTTATCCTCACAACAACCCTGTGAGGTAGGTGAGGCTGAGAGTCAGTGACTGGCCCAAAGTCACCCAGTGAGTTTCATGGCCGAGCGGGGACTAGAATCCGGATCTCCCGAGTCCCAGTCCAACACCCTAACCACTATGCCACACTGGCTCATATGTGACGTTAATCCTAACTAAAGTAAAGAGTAAAAAAGGCTTTGCTGTCTCTTGTCTTCAGAGAAAGAAAATGGCAAGGAGCCCCTCCTGGAGCCACGACAGCCCTCCTCGTCCGCACATCAAGAGAGCAGAGTGAATTGTCAGCCAAATAAGGTAAGGGCGTCGCTTGTCCACATTGTCTTCTGCACCCAAAGATTTGCCCAGCTAGTTCAGTCTCCCCAGAAGGCCAATCCATTGGGCATCACGGTGCGGACGAGATGAGCCTCTGCAGCCACATTGGCTGTGCTACAGCCTTACCTGACGAAAGAGGACCTCGCCACAGTCATGTCTGCCCCGGTGGCCCCCAGGCTAGACTACCGTTAACACGCTGTATGTGGGGCTACCTTTGAAAGGTGTTTGGAAACTGCAAGGTATTTATTTATTTAATATATTTAATATATTTTTTCACCGCCCATCAGCCAAAAGGCTCCCTGGGCAGTTTTTACAAAACAAAGCAACACAAAAATAACAACAAAAATAGTATAAAAACACAAACATATTAAAATATAACATGATAAAAACAAGCAGCCAAATAAATTCAATCCGGAGGTACAGTGGCGATAATAAAAGGAATAAAATCAACCATTAAAATATTGGGCAAATAAAAAGGTTTTCACACCTGGCGCCTGAAAGAACAGCGGGTAGGCGCCAGGCGCGCCTCCTTGGGAAGCTGATTCCATAGATGGGGTGCCACAACTGAGAAGGCCCTTCCTCTAGTAGCCACCCTTCTAGCCTCTTTTGGAGGGGGCACCCTGAGAAGGCGATACGAATGAGGTGATCAAAACATATTATGCCCAGTTTTATGATCTATGCTGGTTGCCAGTTTGTTTCTGGGCCTGCTTTGAGGAGCCGGTTTTTAACTTGTAAAGAAAAACGACGAAAGGGGAAGGCACTGGTATAGCACAAAAACAAGAGAGAGGGGCGGGAAATCCTCAGGTTGAATTCTCATAAGCAGTAGCGCAGCTGGGTGGGATTCCCAGCCTCTGCCGGGCAGTACCCGGGCTAGATGCCTGCTGCAAAGGGGCGGCGGGCAGGAACCCAGCCTGGGTATTGCCCAGCAGAGGCTGGGAATCCCCGCCCCCTGGTTTCTGTTGAGGCGAGCTCTCAGTAGAAAACCAAGGATCATTCCCTGAGAAGGAGGTATTTGAGGGGGAGTTACACCCCTTCTCAGCAAGATCCCTTTTTGGGGTGGTGGTGGCCCCCTTTCGTTCCTAAGGGGGTGTAATCTTTCCCCATTCTCTCGAGCCACTACGGGCTCGTGGAAGGGAGAAATGGCTCCCCTGACCTTTTTGAAAGTGACACCACGATGGACAGATAGCTGCACCCGAAGGAATGCCTTCCCAGCTGAGTTTGCCAAGAGACTGTGTGACAGCCTTCCCCAACCTCGTGCGGCAGTTGCTGGGAGTTGTAGTCCCAACATGCTGTAGGGCACCAGGTTCGGGAAGGCTTTTCCGTGGGGTTTGGAGTTTGGCCAAAACCTGATTGAATAAGAAGGCCTTCAGCTGAAAACCTTTTCACTCCTCAATACGGATATGATGAGGCTGTTTTCCTTTATCTGTGCTTCCACTTTCATTTCTGCTGTTTATGCGTTGCTATTTTGGTTGATTTTGGAATGTGTTAGTTTTTATGACGGTGGTACTCCAGGCCAAACCTCGGGGTCCCTTAAAAATGGGTGGTTTGGGGGACAAGGTGGGTGGATTTGGACTGGGACATACCGCTGAGGATGTCCCAGTCAAAATCCCCCGAAACCCCCCCTTTTTGAAGGCTCCCAAAGTTTGACAGATCTGTCAGAGGGCAGTGCGGCTTCTTGTTTCTTGCGAACCCGGCGAGGGTGGCTTGGTGTTGTGGGTAACAAGCTATCCAGTCCCCAGGGGCTGTTGTAGGGTTCTGGGTGGCTTGGCACCCCTGGCAACAAGCCACATGGCTGGGTTCGCACGACACAGAAAGCTGCACACATCTTCTAATGCAGTGTTCTCCAACCTTGGGTCCCCAGATGTTTTTGGCCTACAACTCCCAGCATGCCCCAGCCAGCTACGCTGGCTCGGGCATGCTGGGAGTTGTAGGCCAAAAACATCTGGGGACCCAAGGTTGGAGAACACTGTTCTAATATATTGTACGTCTACTTGACTGTCACTTTGCAGCTGATCTCTCGTTTCTGTCTTGCACATCCAGCTCAATGGTTTCCTGAAATTCGTTCTTCCTGCAAAAGTTGTTGTTTTGTTGATATTAAATAACGTGCTCATTAAAAGACTATGGACTTGTTAAAGCAGAAATAATCTGTCCTGAAAACTGGTGACCAACCACGGCCTTTGCAGCGGTTCTGAGGTTGGGCCCTGGTTCAGTCATCTAGTTCTACCATTCAGAGATGCTGCCCACATCAGAAGCAGCGGGCCAGTCCAGGGTACTCACTTCCTTCTGACCTGGCTGGTGTCCTGAACAAACTGCTCCAGAATCCTCTGCTGTGTGTCACGGGGGCAGAAGGGGGGGCACATGTAGGGCACACTCAGTTAATGTGGAGGAGGAATGCTGGCACCCACAGCCACCTAAAGCAGCTTAAAAAAAACTGGAGCAGCCTTCCCGGTGAGGCTTAAAGGAGACATTTTGAGCTTATTTCTAGCAGCTCGATAAGCTTGTTAGAACAGCCGCACAGTACAATTGCGCTACGTGGCATGAGACAGGACAATGGAAAGTTTTCTGCCGAGATAATGATCGCACTATCTGAAGATACTTGAATTGTTCCAACTTGAAGGACAGGAGCAGGATGTGGTTAAGATCTGTCACTTTCGTACTCCAGATATTGAACAAAATTTGTGTGAGTCTTTTAAGCTGGTCTGGCCTCACCTCTGAGGAAGCTTTATTTCAGGCTGCAATGTCTGTTAGATTGATCAATTAAAAACACTGAATCAACTCAAAGGGTGCCCCTGATTAACCGGGCAGCAGAATCAGATAGATAGATAGATAGAATTTATTTATTTATTTATTATATTTTTGAATCGCCCATCTGGCCAGTCATCCGGCCACTCTGGGCGATGTACAGTCCAATAAAATACAAGAACAAAACACAAGGTTTGGCTTCCGACTTATGGGTTTTTGGTGTTTTTAGGTTAGGTTATTATTGTTGCATTTTTAGCATGAGAGTATGCCTTTGTGGTTGTTTTATCGGCACTTCGTGTATTCATACTGTAAGCTGTCCTATGCTACATTTTTGGAGGAAGGACGGTGCATACGGATTCTTAATAATACATAAATATTCAAATTCCTGGACAGAGGTGCCTTGTTCCTTTCTTCCAAATGTCACCTGTTGTGTTTCTTCCCAGGCCAGAACATCCTCAGATTCAGGCCAGGACAGTAAGGATGAGCCAGTGGTGACATGCCAGACATCACCGGGTTCGCCTCAGGCTTCCCACAAGCCAAGCCACACAGAGCAGCAGGGTAAGGAGGAAGGGAGGTCTTCTCTGCAAAACGTCTGGGGCTGTCTTAACGGTGCCTGTCACTCCCTGACCTTATTTCATCAGCTTCCTCGGGACAAGTCGCTGGGTTCCAGACCCGTCACACAGAGAAGGGCCAGGATCTTTTCTCAGCCATCCCAGAATGCAGGACACGGAATAACGGGCTCAAGTTACAGGAACCCAGATTCCGCCTGGACATCAGGAAAAACTTCCTGAATGTTAGCACAATATGACAATGGAACCAACTCCCTAGGGAGGTGGTGGGCTCTCCCACTCTGGAGGCATTCAAGGTGCGGCTGGACAGCCATCTGTCAGGGATGCTTTGACTTGGGTTCCTGCATTGAGCAGGGGGTTGGACTCGATGGCCTGGTAGGCCCCTTCCAACTCTACTTTTCTATGATTCTATTATCATTTCTCCCCTTGTTTTCCAGTTTCTCTTACTTTGGACAATGCAATGCACAACATTTAGCTCTTCCTCCTAACTTGCAACTTAGTTGCCCCTTCCAACTCTACTTTTCTATGATTCTCAAAGGGAGCCTGTTTGCCATCCCTCCATAGGGCTGTTTGGACAAAACCCCTCCATGCATTCAAGGAACGGAGAAGGAGGGAGTGCTCCCGCGCTTGCTAGCCTCACCCCAGTGAGCCGCTGGCCACACCCCTGTGATGACCCTAACCCTAAGGGCCACTGAGCATGTGCATATGCATAATCAGGAACCCCGGACCACCTTGCAATTACATGGAAGAAGAGCCCTGTGCATGGGGTAGCTGTACGCACAGACGGCCAGTTCGGACGAACCGTGTACGTGAGGTTGCTGGAGGGGCATGGCCAGTGGGAGCGTTAGAGGAAACGCTAATGCAGCCTTCCCCAACCTGGCGCCCTCCAGATGCGTTGGGACTGCAACTCCCATAATTCCCAATGCATCTGGAGGGCGCTAGGTTGTGCCATACTGGACTAATAGGTACAGTCTTACTTCTTTCTCATGCTCTCACAGAACACATGGGGCCCCGGAAGGTGGCCTGAACAGCCCTCAAGAGGGAAGTGAAAATTGATTCAGGGGGAACATGTGGCCCTCTAGATGTTGGTGGCCTACAACTCCCATCATTCCTAGCCAGCATAGCCAGTGGTGAGGAATGATGGGACTTGTAATCCATCAACGTCCACACATTCCCCATCCCTGCCCTGTAGCAAGTCCTCACAGAGGAAGACCTCAAGCCCCATCTTTTCTGCAGGGCCTTTGGCATCACCCCTTAAGCCTCATCCCCAACTATAACCCGAGCTTAAATATAGGTAACGGCATTAACTCTCAGTCATTCCTAGCTACCTCTTGGTCTCTCCCAACCTTGCAAAATTGCCATAAGCCGCTCCAAGCCCGGTGGGATGGAGTAGAATATATAAATCAAAGCAATAAATAAAGTGTAGCCTTCTTGCGGCAGAGACCTGTCTTGTTTCTTGGCTTGTGAAACTCTTGTCAAGGGTTACGTACACCGGTGATGCTGATGCTCTGAGCAACTGGCAGGTGAGGCAGACATATGACTGGTGGCCGGGCTGGGCTGGGGATTGCTGTGTCTAAGCCACTAATGCGCATCGAATACAATGAACAGGTCCACTGAGAGGCACTGGTCTGTTGTGCTCCCTTCACGCAGGGTACCAGGTGAAAGGGTATTTCTACGGCTGGAGCCCTGCACACTTCCGCTGTCACCCGAGTCCTCGCGTCATCAGTCCCAACTCCCAATGCACTGACAGTGAAAACATCAACTCAGGTAGGGCAGGAAGAAGGGCTTCCCCCCGAAGAAGCTGCTGGCCGCCCTGTTTGAGGGCACAGTGCAGGATGCGTCCATGCTGACCTAACCCTGCCACCTGCACCCCAAGGGCTACCCGCTTCCCCTTCCACAGTGCTGGGCCTGGTAGAGCCACTCAGGGGAGGCCCTTCCCAAATGCTCCCAAGGCCCATTCCCAGGAGCTTTCCGATCCTTGCTGCGGCTTGCCTTGTGTGGTGAGAGTGGCCCTCCTCAAGGCAAGAGAATTTGGCTTGGACCTCCCTGCGACTGCCAGGTGCGAAGTCCACCACCCCTTGGGTGAAACAAACTGAAACCAGTTTGAACTGCCACACCCCTTTCTCAGGAACTCTGGAAATGGTGATGAGCTGCCGCAGGCTTCCCTTTCCCCGCTTCCCTTCCCTTCCTCCTCCTCTCTTTTTTTTTAGATGGTAGCAGGTGTGTGGGCCCTTGTGCGTTTTCGTGCGTGGACTGGGGCCTCGTACGTTCTTCAGAACAGCCTTTGCCAGCCTGGCACCCTGTAGAGCTGCTGGACTGTGGCCACAACACCTGGACAGATTTTTGGACTTCCTGTGTCTTCCCCCCCCTGACCTGCTTTTTGTACCCACCTAGCCCGCTGAAGAGTTCTGGAGAACTCGAAAGCTTGAACCATTTTGTGGAATCTTGGTTGGTCCTAATAAACTGTGGATTGAGGAGGAGGAGGATTGGGAGATTGGCATGCTGCAAAGCACAATGTTACTCCCCAGCACCATCTTTATTTGGATTCAGACATGTGGTTTTGTGTTTGGGAGCTCAGATCTCTCCTCTGCCTTGCAATTAGGTTCTGGGGCTTGTTACTTTTCCTTTAGTTTCACCAGTTTGCTTTCCGGGAAATGAGTGACCAGGCATGCCCCCCATGGCAGCCGTTTTATGAATGGGCGAGCCCCACCCCCATGGCAGCCATTTTGTGAGTGCGCCCACAACACTCACTCAGCATTCCAAGTGTGTCCACCAACCCCAAAAAGATTGGGGACCTCTGCTGGAAACGTCACACGTGGATAATGCCATAGTTGGATGAATACCCGCGTTCTGATTCTCGCCCCCTTCTTTTTCCTCTCCAGACTGCTGGCTGCATATCCGCCTTTACTACAGTGACGTGCTGGTGAAGGAAGTCACAACGAGCACAGTGGAGGGCTGCCGGATCACCCATCGTCCAGTGCCGGCCGATAACGAGTGTCTTTACGGGCCAAGCACCATGGAGCAGATCCAGTTCCCCTTCCCAGGCATGCTGGCTGGGAACAGCTGGGCGGCCGGAACAGCCAGGGTCCTGGAACAGCTGCTGCCCCACTTGCACCGCGGCGTGCTCCTCTGGGTGGCCCCAGAGGGGGTCTTCATGAAGCGCCAGTGCCAAGGCAGGGTTTACTGGAAGGGACCGCTGGCACCCCACAACGACCGGCCCAACAAACTGGAGAGGGAGAAGACCTACAAGCTGTTGGATACTCAGCGGTTCCTTCAGCGTGAGTACCTGTTTTCTCTCTCCGCTCGGTCCAGCTTCCTGTTTATCCCAGTGGCTGACCAGATGCCTCTGGGATGCCCACAAGCGGGACGTGAGGGCAGTAGCACCTGCTCCTTGCGTTCCCCAGCAACTGGTATACAAAGGTCTGATCCTGGAGGTAGCATGTACCTCTGATCCTGGAGGTAGCATGTAGCCATCAGGACTAGTAGCCATGGATAGCCTTACCTTTGCCGCATCCGAGGCCTTGTAATATGGCTGGACCCGATTCTTTTCACCCTTGCTTACTTTGTGCCTGTGCACAACCCCAGGACTTGTTTACAATGCCCACGCCACATTCAGCCTTGGAATATGTGAAGCAGCCATAGTGTTTCTGAGGATGTGCAGAGTTCATTCACGCCAAGGATGAAATGGCATGTGTATCTCAGTAAGGATATATTCCCCAAACGTGCTTTGGCCGAGGGCATCAGCAGGGGAGAACTGACGGGGAGGCGCTTACGCCTTAGTCCCCTGTTGCACTTGCTGATGCTCCCCTGCAAATGACCCCCTGGCTAAAGGCTGTTTTCCCCAACTAGGCTAACTTCCGGTCTCAGAACCCAGTGGCAGGGCATGGGGGGAGATGCTTAAAAATGTCTCGGGGGGGGGGGACACATTTGCAGGGGAGAATTGGCTGGCAGGGAAAGGGTTAATTGCCCTCCTCCCGTCTGCTAATTCTCACCCCCTGCTCAATGCAGGAATCCAGGTCAAAGCATCTCTGACAGATGTCTGTCCAGCTGCACCTTGAATGCCTCCAGACTGGGAGAGCCCACCACCTCCCTAGGTAGTTGATTCCATTGTCTTATTGCTCTGACAGTCAGGAAATTTTTCCTGATGTTTAGGTGGAATCTAGGTTCCTGTAACTTGAGCCCATTATTCCGTGTCCTGCAAACTGGGATGAACGAGAAGAGATCTTTGCCCTCCTCTGTGTGACATCCCTTCAAATACTGGAAGAGTGCGATCATATCTCCCCTCAGTCTCCTCTTCTGAAGGCTAAACATGCCCAGTTCTTTCAGTCTCTCCTCATAGGGCCTTGTTTCCAGTCCCTTTATCATCCTTGTTGCCCTCCTCTGAACCCTCTCCAGTTTGTCTATGTCCTTCTTAAAGTGAGGTGCCCAGAACTGGACGCAGTACTCAAGATGAGGCCTAACCAGTGCCGAGTAAAGGGGAATTATCACTTCCCGCGATTTGGAAGCTATACTTCTATGCCTCCATCCAGCCCACGGTTCCCTCCTCATCACGTGCAAATCCGTTCTCCATTGTCACAGCGGAACTCTACACTTCTTCACTTAGGCAGGAGGGCGCAGAGCAGAGCCCCTACTAGGAGCTCACTTTAAAATCAATCACTGCGTATATGATCCTGCACAAGCACTGCCCAAGTCCAGACTGTGGCTCTGAGTGCAGAATTCCATATTCAGCATCTGGAATATGTGAGCATTCTTTTTTTAATTGTGCATTGCTACTGTTACTGCGTACTGGGTGGTGTGTTGTTTTTTTTAAAGATTTTCAAAGATAGGTATGAACGCCTGTGGATAATACTAGGCAAACCTCAGAAGGGAAGAGCATTGGGAATGATTTTCAGTGGCTGGTGGTAAAGCTGCAGGCAGCACCTTGCATGATTCTTTAAGCCTCTCCACAATTAGCCGAGGCAGAGTCAGTTATGCAAAAATATGCCCTTTACCTAACTTGCATAATATATATAAGTTGCAGAATGCTGCTGCCTTGGGTTTCCTGTGGTGCAGAAAACTGATTGATTGATCTTTTTATCTGTAGTAGAGGAGTTGCACTTTCCTGCTTATACAGAATCCATTCTCTTCACTTCCCTGAGCAGTCGGAGGCTATGGGGCAGCCTCTTGAAGGGGTTGTTATTGTTTCCCTCGTGCAGAGAGGGGACTGGAGGTTTATGCTGTCCTTGTAATTACAGATTTTCGGATTGAGCATGAAGAAATCAGCCAGCCAGCCAGTGCTTGTTTGCTTTCAGAAACACCCTGTACACCCTCTCATATGCTTTCTTCTTCATTACTACATCACTCAGCAGCAGATCCCCCAAAAGTAAACAGCATACAAACAAACAACTACATAGTTGTTGTTTGTTTGTATGTTATAAATTTAAAAATCCTAAATATATATATTTTAAAACAACAACAAAAGCAAACAGCATGCTCTTGGAAACTACGGCCTGCTCCCTCCTTAGCTGCAAAAAGAAATAAAAACCCAGTCTCCTTTGCTTCTTCCATTGCCCCTTCCGACTGCTAAAGTGTTTCACTCCATCCTCACGTGCTGGGGGCCTGTAAGTAGCACCAGCAGCCATCCAAAACCTTTAAAGGCCTGGAGAAGAAGGCTATTTCTTAACTTGGAAATATGATGCCCATAAAGATATTACCGTAAGGAGGCATGGGCAAAAATGCTCTCTCTTCCACTTTCTACCAGCTATATAAATACATGTGGTGGCCCTTTCGCCCTTGCCTCATCGCAGCAATCTCTTTGGGAATGACATTGTCAAGTGAAGCAAGAAGAACCATCTCTGGGCCTTTCTTTAGCTAACTTTCTTTAGATAACAGATGGGCACTCATAAGCAAAGGTGTCCCTTTATTCCCCCGGTAAAGCTGTCACTACTTCCCGTTCTGTAGGCCAGCTTTCCCCAATGTGCTGTGCTCCAGATGTTTTGGACTACAACTCCCAGCGTTCCTGACCATCGGCCATGTTGGCTGGGGTTGATGGGAGTTGGAGCCCAAAACGTCTGGAGGGCACTGGGTTGGGGAAGGCACCACTGGCTCCCTCTTTATGGCCAGTGGGCGCCTTCTCTCCGATTCGGGCGATGTGTGTGCCTTTTCCATCGGGGGTGGGGGGAGCATGCAGAGCTCCTCGAATGTCTTGCTCGCCTTCTCCTCAATGTATCCAGAGCGCTGTGTGAGTCACAGCTGGAATCTCTTTGTGTGCCACTCAGAGTTACGGGGCTACCTGAGCCACGGCGAGCCACCGCCCCAGTATCAGATCCACCTCTGCTTTGGAGAGGAGTTCCCGGCAGCGCCCAACCAGAAACTCCACAAGTTCATCACCGCCCACGTGAGTATCCTGGCAATCCCGGACTGCGATGCCCAGGATTTGGGCCACATGATGCACGAGGGCCACAAAAACGGCGCCTCGCCCCAGTCATGAAGCTAATAAAGGGGAGGCAGTTCCACACCTGGAGGTCTGTTCTCACTTCCTGTGGCCAACACAGAGAGTGGTGGGAGAAGGATGCAGGAGCGGCCAGACAGAGGCCTCCAGCTTTGGCCTGGCTGCTTCCTTTTCTTCTGCCCCCCACTCTTGTCCCTCTCGCTTGTCCAGTGCCCACTGTGAGGCTGGGGGCGGAAAATGCAGCACAGAGGGAAGACGGCGGCCACCATGGCACTGCTGCAGTTCCACAGCCTCAGCGACAAAGCCTTGGCAAACACTATTCATGAGGACCAGTCACACCCTTCTCTGATGTTTGGCTTGGCCTCCGACAGGGCCTCTTGCTCGCGACCCTTCTCTGTCTCTTTCTTTTGTTTTACATAGTGTGGTCCGTAAAACACTGGCACCACAGGAGGAACTCCTGCTTTGCTCTGCCTTCTCCTGATACTGGAGATGGACAACCGTTTTTAGAAGGACCAAGGGTGGCTTGAGGCTGAGGGACCCACTGTGGTGTGGAGGGCCATTTCTTGCGTCCCGCTATTGGTCTCTGGTCAATGATGTTGCAGCCTTTGGAAGCACTAGAGAGGTCTCCAGAAAGTGCTTCCCAGGCATTAGAACAAGATGAACATCGGGCCCACTTTCATCCCTCAGGAGAAAGCTGCCTCCTGAGTGGGCTCCAGCGGCCAGGTGGATCACCCACCTGATGCATCAGCCGGGAGCCAAGTGATGTCAGGGTGTGTGGCTCCGCCCTCTGTAGCCATTTGGCCCACGGAGTAGTGGGTGGGTCATCTGCCCCCCCCCAGGATACAGTTCCCCATCCATGAGGAAATGGGACAGGGCCTGGGAGAGGGGGATGAGGAGAGAGGCGGAAGGACGCGCGGTCCGCTAGAACCGTTCTGTTCCCGTGTGCCCTGCAGTGACTTGCCAACCGTTGCTCCCCCAGGTTGAACCAGTGTTCGCCCGCGATCTCTGCCTCTATGCCCAGCGGCTGGGGCCGCGGTCGCTCCAGGACTCTCAGCCGTGCGGTTCAGATGCTCCCAGGAATATCGTCCAGATCCTGAAACAGCTGTGCTCACCTTGATTCGGCTGGAAGGGGCTTGGCTTGGGAGAGGCAGGGCTGCATGGGCGTAACACACACCCCCTCCCGGGAAGAGCAGACTTTGCTGCCTCGGCCCTGGCCACCTCTGCGGCCCAGGGTGCATCTGTCTGATTGCTGGCCGTGCCCCTGTCATGCTTTAGGCACGGGCGTGGTCTCCCCCAGCCATGCTGTCAAGAGTGTCTAGTCGGCTTGTGTGGACAGAGGGCCCGCATCAGGCCTCATTTTCACAAACAATAGATGAGGTTTCTGGGCTGCACCATTTCAGACTGCCGGTGGAGACTCCCAGATGCTCCTCCCTGTGAACAGACAGACGACCAGATGTCAGAGCGAAGCATTCTAACCTGGCTTTCTCCTTGCCAGGGGAGTTGGTTTTTCTACATGCAGGGATTTGGGGGAAGGGCATCCGGTCAGCTGGACCCTCGCCTGACTGGACGGGGCATTAAAATGCATTTGGAAGAGCAGACTTTGCTGCCTTGGCCCTGCCCGCCCGCCCGCCTGCCTCTGCTGTCCAAGGTGCGTCTGTCCTGATTGCTGGCCGTCTGAAGTGCTGCAGCCCAAACACAAATTGGTCGTCTCCTTTCCGGACTGTGGGAACTAGGTCTGTGTCAGAACATCAGACGCCTTTGAAACTGGCTGAACGGCCTGGCTTCACCTCAAAGCACGTGTTTTGCAACCGCGCGTCGAACTGACTTGCCTTCATTCCTGGTTGCGCGTCCCAACACGCTGCCGGCCCATGCTGAGTTCAAGGGAACGGGCAGGATATAGCCCGAGCATCCCATCCTGTGCCTGCAGGAAGCCCCCCTGGACGCTGCGTAGCTTCATCCCAGGCAAATTGGGACAGGTCGTCGCTTGGTGGTAGAGCCCCCGCTTGACATGCAGAAGGACTAGGAGAAGCTTCTGCCGGAAACCCCCGGGAGCCATTGCTGCCCTCCCACGTAGGTAATACTGAGTTGGAGGGATCAAAGGTCTGACTCCGTATAAGGCAGCTTCCTAATTGTGCATAGGATCGGGGCTGTAAACAAATTAATTCTGCAATGGAACCCAGTTACATCAGATTATGAAAAAAGTAAAGGTTGGTCTCAACGGGAGGGGGTGCACACAATCCGAGCTGCCTGGGCATCCCGGTTTCCTGGCATAGCCCTGCTGCCCGCAGACAGGACAGCTGAAAAGAGGGACTCTCTTGCACGTGTGTGACACGCTTTCCGTCGCGCGCTCACACACCCGGATGGGACATTGCTGGGTGTTCGTTGAACTTGTTGGCTTCCAAATCATCTGTGCCAGTAAACAGACCACGCCAGTTCCCTTCTTTAAAACAGATTTTGCAATGGATCAGCTTGTACTTTCTGGCTGCTTCACGAGGAGCTGGTTTGAGGCCACTGAGCACGTTGGTGGGGTTGGTGGGGGGTCAACCTTTCCCCCTGTGCCGTCTTTCTAATCTAAATCATTCCCAGTGGGGGAAATACAGTATCCTTGCGGGTAACACAGACTGGGAAAATCCCTTGGGAGGAAAGAGATGCCCCTCCTCAGAGCCATGACCCCCAACCGGGAGCCCCCCAGATGTGCTGGACTACAGTTCCCATCAGTGCCATGCTGGCTGGGGGTGATGGGCATTGTGGTTCCCATGGGGGAACGTTCCATCGTGTGAGTCTCCCCCGACACTCTGAAGTGGTTCAGCCCAGAAACAGGTTGACCCCCAAAGGCCTTGCTATTGTGGATGTATCGTGAGAGTTCCAGTTTGGGCACTCCCTGCGGCACCTTCCAGATGTGTTGGACCACAAACCCCATCATCCCCAGCCAGCATGGGACTGGTGGGAGCTGTAGTCTGTCTCTACACATCTGGAGGGCTCCCAGCTGGAGAAGACTGGTATAAGGCAGCAAATGGGCAAACAGGTACGGTAACTTTGGACTAGAGTTCATTTCTAGTATTTGCCACTAGGGGGAACCATGAGCCCACGTGTAGCAAGGCACCGGCCGGTTTCCTCCTTTCTAGTGCTGCTCTTCTCAAGGGTTTCCATGGCTTGTTCGCTCGCTTGTTTTTTAATTGCTGGATCCTCAGTGGGACAAACCCCAATCCAGACCAACAGCAGGATTTCCCATCCCCATCCCCATCTACCAACCAGGCAGTAGGGGGTTCAGACTGGAGGCTTAAATCACCTTGAGCCTTTCTCACATCATTACAGAAAAGAAAGCGGAGAGGCATTTGTAATGCAAATGAGCAGCCTGGACAATGCATGGCATAGCGGGTAAAACTGCAACTCTGTTTTGCTGGTGTGCGTTCGTTTCTTTTTCCTTTTTGAAGCTGCCAGGCGTGCCTTGATGGCAGGGGAGGATGGAAGTTGTAGTCCAAAACGCCCGGAGGGTGCCACGTTGGGGAAAGCCATGCTGGCTGGGGGTGATGGGAGTTGTAGTCCGGCGCACTGGGTTAGGGAGGACTGTCTTCGATTACATGCTTTGCATGCAAACAGCTCTGCCAAAATGGTCAAGCATTGAAACCCTCCCTTATACGTGTGATTCTGTGATGAGTGTCCTTTGAGGAAGCTCTCCACCACGGCTCTCAGGGCTTCAAACTTTTAATCCTGGAATGTCTCTTGTGAACCTCTGAGAAATAGCTCAGCCAGAACTGTGAAGCTGCCAGGGTCTTTTTGCTCTTGTATGTTATGTGCATTGCCAAAGCTTTATATCCTAACTGGCCGTTGAGGGCGATCTCCTGAAACTGGTTAAGTGACCTGCTTTGTTTGTCCTTCTGCAATCTGCGGATACTGAGCCTTCATTGCTATATACAGTAATACCTTGGATTGCAAGTAACTTGGTTTGAAAGCGTTTTGCAAGACAAGCAAATTTTTAAATATTTATTTAATTTTTTTTAACTTGATATACAAGCGACGTCTTGCAATACAAGTACTGTAGTACGGCTTAAATTAAAAATCTCTGTACAAATTTTTTTGGGGGGATTTCGTTTTGATATAAGAGTGTACAGCACGTTTCCGGAACGAATTATGCTCTCAATTCAAGGCATGACTGTAGTTTGGATTGTGTTCCATCCATTTTCATCGTGAAGTTGTTTTAATTCTGTGCATTGTGTATTTGTATACGACACATGTTTTACATAGTTACTGCTAGTGGTTCGTTCTTGTTTCTTGATTTGTTTTGGAGAGCTTCCTTCATGTTCTTGCAAAGAACTACCAAAAGATGAGAGAATGCAAAATGATAAGCAGCCTGCTGATAAAGGACACGTAACTTTTGCTAGTGTTTGCTACTTTAAAAGGATATATTTTAATGGCTGCATATCCAAAGAGATTAGGAGTGGATTTCTCCATCTGCACAGGGTTGGTTTTTTAAAAACTACTAATAATATTAATGCTAAAATATTTTAAATGACTTTTAAAAATTAAAGCTGTTTAAAAATTCAGCAAATGGTGTTGGCACAATTATTATTATTGCTTGCTTCTAGAGCACAATCGATGCAGACAAATGCTTTGCAGAGCAACCTTTGCCCCCCCCCCAATGTCCCAGAGGTCTCTGCATGAAGAGAAATTTGTGTCTGTCATCAACCAGCCCCCCCCCCCGACACACAAGGGCAGCAGATTTGGGGGTACCATTTAAAGGGCAGGAAATTGTCAGGTGTACAGGCTGCAATCCTAGGCACATGTACCTGGGAGTAAAACCCCATTGAACACAGTGGGCTCTACTTCTGCGTAATATGCATTGGATTGCACTGTCTGTTTATCAGGGGTTGAACCCTGGCTTAGTCCTACCTAGAGTAGACCCATTGAAATCAATGGGACTGAAATTAATCACAACTATAAGTCCGATTGATTTCAATGGGTCTACTCTTACGTAGGGTTAAGTCTGGATCCAACCCTATATGTTTACCACCACAATGGTGCCATTTAGATATTCCATCTCAGGCAGCAAAACGCGTGAGTACTAGCAAAATGAAATTCAGAAGAAACAAATACAGAAGTTCTGCGTTTAGCAGGAGAATCATCATCCATTTAAAAATCAAGTGCCCAGGTATAGGATAGGGGATACAGTAGCACCTGTCAAAAGTTGCTCGGGATGGTAGCCAATCACAAGCCGGACGTGAGCCAGCGGTGTGCTATGGCCGCAAAAATGGTGAAAGCGACTTGAGGCGGCTGCGTTACTTCGCAGGCCTGTCATTTTCAAGTCATGAAAAACAAGAGTTCGACATTATTCCAATCCACACTAGTCAGACTCAGACCCCACCTGGAGCGCTGTGTGTGTGTCGCGTTCTGGGTGCTGCACTTCAAGAGACTTCCCAGTTCATTGGGCAGGGCAGACTCTCAGCCACAGGACGAGTGAGCTCCGTCTGACAGTGCCCCTTCCAGCTTCGAGCCCGGGTCCTGACTGAGCGAGAACAGGGGAGCACTCATTGTCGTCCGGCCAGATCCAGCAGCGACTGTTGACACCAGATACCTTTGGGTAGCACTGATCTCACCCAGCCTGACCGGGGGTGGTGGTGGGTGGGTTGTTTTTGTTTTCCGCCTCCCTGGACTAAAGATCGAACTGGAGCCTGTGTGTCATCCTTGCGTTCTCTGTCCCCGACGTGCCCCCGCCAGCTCAGTCTGGGAACGGCTCTGCCCTGATGGCTGAGGTGGCATTTCCTCCTCCTCCTCCTCCTCCTCCCACGGGCCGAGCCTGCCCTGTGGGCTTGGAAACGCTTGAGAATGAACAGGAGCTGCGGCGGCGGCAGCGGCTCGCCCCTCCTTTGGGTCCCTGGGGGCAGGAGGTGGAGCTGGTCAGCCCCTTCTTTTGCCTTTCCCAGAAGCAAGAGGCTGGACACACGGCAGAGTTTAAACCAAGCGGTGGGACAGCGATCGTGCAGGACTCCCAGCTGGCAGTCTGCTGCTACTGCTGCGTGTGGCTGGTGAGAGGATGCAGCTAGAATATCCCACGCCGGTTTCCTCCTCCTCCCGGTCCATCCTGCCTCCCGTCTGCGAGTCAGCAGGAGGCAGCCAGGTGGCCCTGGGGCTCTCCGGGTACTCCCTTTCGGAGGCCTTCCGGGGGCCCCGCTCGCAGGCCTCCGACGGGACCAAGCCGCCGTACAGTTACATCGCCCTGATCACCATGGCCATCCAGAGCACCCCGGAGAAGCGGATCACCTTGAACGGCATCTACCGCTACATCATGAGCCGCTTCGCCTACTACCGGGACAACAGGCAGGGCTGGCAGAACAGCATCCGCCACAACCTGTCGCTCAACGAGTGTTTCGTGAAGGTGCCCCGCGACGACAAGAAGCCCGGCAAGGGGAATTACTGGACGCTGGACCCCGAGTGCTACAACATGTTCGAGAACGGCAGCTTCCTGCGACGACGACGGCGGTTCACCCGCAAGCGAGGCCCGATGCGGGCCGCGACCGACGGGGAGGGCCGCCAGAGGCTACCCAAATGCCAGCCCAAGCCAGCCGGCCAGACTTTCTCAGGAAAGGCAATCAAGATGGAGAATGATCCTTCTTCACCACCAATTCCTTTGAGCGGGATCCAGAGCTCCTGCCAGGAAATCCCGGGCACTGAGGAGCCTCTGCCCTCGGAAGTGGCCACTGCTGGCCGGAGCAGCAGAGATCCAGCCCTTCCTGGCCAAGAACAGCTGGGCCCCGGCAGCCTGGCGTGTGCCAAGGACTACCCGCCAAGGCCTAGGCAGCTGTGCCCACCTCCGCAGGGCCTGCCGGGCTCCAGACCTCAGCTCTATGACCGAGAACCCTGCTACCCTTCCCGGATGGATTGTGCCCAGGTGAAGGAGGCTGTGCTTGGGGAGCCACAGGCCGGCCCCCTGGCGCGGGGCACCCACCTGGGCGAGAGGATGGCCCGGGCACCCACCCAGCCCAGTGCGGATGCCAAGGAGCTTCTTCAAAGCACGCCGAAGGTGCCTCTGGGTGCTCCCAAGAGCGGGCCGGAAGGTAAGGAGGTGCCCCAGACGTTTAGCCAGGCAGCCCTCTCCTTTCCAGCCCTGCTGGGCCCAGCCAGACCCTCCCAACCCTGCAGCCGTCAGCCCTCCCCGGCCTGCCTGCCGGCCTTGGAGGGCGAGAGCTACCCCAAGCCGTCGGTGTTGCCCATCTTCGGTTCCTACTCCAGCCCTGAGGCACTGAACGGGAACTACCAGTGCCGCCTGCAGGCGCTGAACTTCTGCGTCAACGAGCACGGCTGTGGCACGGCCCTGGAGCACCTCTTGGCGGCTCCCCCGACACCCACCGCTCCCATCCAGCCGCCCTCCTTCATGCAGCTTCAAGGGGAGCAGGAGGCCTGGGCCGGGACCCCCTTTTCCCTTCAGGGGGGGAGCGGTTACCAGCTGGGCCTCCCGCACTGCCTCTACAGGACACCGGGCATGTTCTTCTTTGAGTGATGGCGGGATGGGGGAAGGCGCCTTCGGGAGCAGACGGGGCGCGTGCCACGGGCCTCGTTTATCAAGCGGGGCTCGACACCCATGTAAGTGATTGACTCCTGCCGGGCAGAGCCCAGAGGAACTCGGAAGTGACTGGAGGCCACCAGCATCCTATTGCTGGCCACTTTTATGCTATCTGAGAAAAAAATAATCTCCCATCTGATGGATCAAAGTAGTTTTTGACTTTTTTACGAGCAGAATAAATGCATACTCCACCCCTCAGTACAGATTCCATTTCTCTGGTGGCCTTGACAGGATTTGAGCACAGGGGTTTGTCAAGGGTGGGCCGAGGGGCTCGGGATGCAGCTGGATCCCAGTTTGGTACGTGGCTCGCAGAAGAGCTGGGATGTTTCAAATTGGACAGCTCCTGCCCAGCCTCCAGTTTCAGCTTCAATAACCACGTTGCATCCTGGTTGGCGGCTCGCTTTGCTGGCAGTGGCAGGCGCTTTCAGCATGGGGTGGGCGGGCCAAGGCCTCAGCACCTAGTGTGGGCCTGCTGGCAGGCCCTTTTGCCCCAGGTGGGGTTGCCAAGCGGCGAGAATTTCATCATCCTGGCCAGTTGCCAGAAAAGACGAAAGTAAAGCCAAGAAAAGCAGTGTGTTCCGTGGTTTCGACTCCGTTGTTTCCCTCCTTTCCATAAGCCTGAGAAAAACAATGAATCAAAAGATGGAACCCTTTACAAGGGCAGTGCTCTGCACGCGCTCAGAGGTACTCAAGCCTTACATTAACTTGTTTAATACGAATGTTTCCTGTCAGGGGAGGGGGGAGGCACTCTGCATATTCTATTTATTTATTGCATTTATATCCCAGCTAACCCACCTTTAGCACCATTTTCTTGGTGGAACGGCAGCATACAAATCAATTCAATAAATAATCCTGCCTTTTGTCCAATGGGCATGAGATGATGCATATGGGCCTTCCTCCCATTCTGTCCATACAACAGCCCTGTGAGGTAGGTTAGGCTGAGAAATAGCGACTTGCCCAGGGTCACCTAGTGACCTTCATGGCTGAACAGGGATTGGATCCTGAATCTCCCCAGGTCGCTGAACGCCTATGTCACACTGGGTCTCGGAAGCGCTGCCTCTGCTTTGGGATTTTATTATATTTAAGCAGTATACAAAGATTGCAAATAAATGATGCCACTGAGGCACTCTGCACATGCTCAGAATCAGATGCACTGTGTTTGCGGGTCCGGAGCGACTGAAAACGAACATTTGCAGCTCTGCCCAGTCCACAGCCCTCGCTCGTTACGACTTTCTCTTTGGGGCTGGCAACTCTGAGTGCACGTGGGGTGGGCTGTGGGGGGTGGGTGGGAGGCAGCAGCCCAGCGAGACTGCAACTTGGCCCAGAGACCACCAAACAGTGGCCGCAGTTCAAAACGAGCTGCCCCAAAAGATCCGCCAACTCACTGGACTGCTAGACTTTTTGAGCGACGACCCATGTCGGCATTTTAAGCCAATGTTCATGTTTCAGCATGGGGAGGGAAGTCTTTGTAAATCCTGCCTCGGCACCTGTCCCCACATGGAAGGACCTTCATTCCAACAGGGCAGGGCTGACCCTGAATCAGTGCAAAGAGCAAAATATGTAGGGGGGGGGCACGGGGGAGTTAGCAGAAGGGGCTCTTCTGGTGGAGAACGGAGGGGCCAAGTAGGTCGCGACTCCGGCCGCGTCAGCAGTAGATTTTAAAATGTTAAATCTCTGATGTGCAACCTGGCCACCCAGTTGCGGGGGAAGCCCGGGGATTCCTTGCTTGCTGTTTTTTTATTCCTTTTTAAAACAGGCTCATTTGGGCTCCTCCAGCACTGCAGTGCTGGAAACACCACCTCAAATGAAAGAGGGGATCGGGGAGGGAAATTACCCCTGAGATGGCACGGGATTGCTGCAGCAGATAGGTGTAAACACCCCACCCCCAGATTAACAGTTTGTATGACACAGCAGCTCCAGCTTAGTTACCAGGGCCTGCTCTTGCACCTTGAGCAGCTAAGACGCTGAAGACCTTCGTGAGGGATAATGTTTGTGCCCAGGCCGTGACTGGCATCACACGCTCGCCCGTGTCTGCAGATCAACTTAGGCACGGGTTGCAGCGGGCTGTTTTCTACCTGGCCTGTTTGCAGCCCTTTGCAGTTCCAGTTGGAGGAGATGGTTCTGGGGTTATAGTGGGGGGGGGGGGGCTGACCCCGTTGAAGGCAGCTTCGTATGTTTACACGGTTGCTACATTCTGTACGGCCCCGATTCTGTGCTTCCATTGACACACCAGTAGTGGATGAAGCTTTCCCCACCACTTGGCCTCCGAGCCAGGGAAGACGCTGCCCACTGAATTCCCCTGTCGTAGGCTGCTGAGAAATACACGGGAACAACGGCGGGGGGGGCAGCAAAAGGAAGAGGGCGCCATCAGTGTGGCGTAGTGGTAAGAGTGCTGGACTGGGACTCGGGAGTTCCGGGTTCTAGTCCCCGCTCGGCCATGAAACTCACTGGGTGACTTTGGGCCAGTCACTGACTCTCAGCCTAACCTACCTCACAGGGTCGTGAGGATAAAATGGAGAGGAGGAGGAGGATTATGTAAGCTGCCTTGGGTTCCTTGCAGGAAAAAAGGTGGGGTATAAATACAATAAAAAAATAAAAATAAGTGCTGCATCTCACTCAAGATATCCATCAACATCTGGACTGCCAGATGTTGGGAGTCAATGGCAGGCAGGCAGGAAGCAAACGGACTCGCTGTTTCCTCATGCCGTTTGTTCAGTGGCATCAGATCTGGCCTGAGCCAGCCTGACAGACTCCATAGCCGGGGTGAAAGGAAGCCATTGTCTGGGCCAGCCCTGGGGGCTTAATTTGAGGAAGGTTTCAGATTTGCAACCTTTACCACGATGCAAGAGCCCGCCCAGCCTCAGCACACGCAGAACCGGACAGTCAGCTATTTCCCTTCTTAACAGGTCTTCAACAAGTGTGCGCCAAGTGTCAGACCCAAGAGACTGAGTTCAAATCTCTCTCGCTCTTTCAGCCTAACTTAACTTACAGGGCAGTGGTGAGGATAAAGAAGGTAACCCCATGTAAGATGCCTGGAGCTCCTTGAAGGAAGGCTGTGATACAAATATGATAGCTAAAGGAGGACAATGTATTTATCAGGAGAATATGGGATTTCTAGGCACCCAGGGGCTCCTTTCCACCCTCAAGATTCAGAGGATATTGTCCCTTGGTGGTTATTCTGAAGTAGCAGTGACTGTCTTTACAAACAAGGAATTTTGGGTTTCTTCGCCCATCTGCACACCCCTTGATGGTTTGGGGGAGTTTATTCAGAGGTTTGTCAAAGCACAGTTTGGAACACAGCATCACTGACAACGTGGGCGGTATTTAGCCACTAACATTTTTGCTCATCTAAAAAGGCATCTCCAACTAATCAGGCAGTTGGTATTTAAAATTATTTTTCTTTTCATTTATTGCATTTCTATAACGCCCAATAGCTGAAGCTCTCTGGGCAGCTTACAAAGATCAAAACCTTAAAAATACATTATAAAATCCATATACATACAAACATATAGACATACAACACAGAGACACGTATATCTAAAAAAAACCTACTTTAAACAATCAACAAGAAAATATTCAAGACCTGATTAAAAACCTCATTTTTAATATGGTTACTTATAAAAACAGCAGAAGGCAAGCACCAGTCTGAACAAGCGGCATTCTCTCCCGTGCAAGAGAGAACAAGGAATGGCTCCTCTCAAATGATGCCATCTAAAAACAAAGAATGCCTTTGATACAGCTGTCCCCAACCTGGCACCCTCCAGATGTGTTAATAGAATCATAGAATAGTAGAGTTGGAAGGGGCCTATAAGGCCATCGAGTCCAACCCCCTGCTCAGGGCAGGAGAACAGATGTGGGCAGCCCAGGCAGTCACCCATCCAAGCACTGACCTGGCTCTTACCTGCTTGGTTTCAGCATGTGGCCTGCATTATGTGCTCTCCACACCACCTGGACTGCAGCTCCCATGATTCCCAGACATGCTACCTGGGAATCATGGGAGCTACAGTCCAACACAACTGGAAGTCTGCTTTAGAATGACTGGTCTTTCTCATCTGCAGCTTTTAAGTGGATTGAGGATGCTTCCACCCAGACAAAGCTTTAATGTGCAACTGACTAGTGCAGCTTGGCAGTTTTAGACCCTGGACCGAAGGGTCTTCTGAAGGGCCCCCTTTAGACGGCCACGTTGTCTTACTTCAGTTGTGAAGTGCGCAGCCAACACTCCTCTCCACTGCCCGGCCATGCTTTGCAACTGTTTTGACATTCCTGACAGGTCAGAACACAAGGAAACAAAAACCCCAAAGTGTTTGCCGACTGTGATAAAAAAGAAGAAATACCGTACTCTGAGCGTGTCCACTTTTGCAATTTAAGGGCGCAATCCCATGCATGTTTAGACAGAAAGAAGTCCTACAGCTCCCTGCGTAGCTGGCTGGCTGGCTGGGGAATGCTGGGAGTTGTAAGACTTTTTCCTGTCTCAACATGCATAAGATTGCACACTAAACTCACCTAAATCTTGGGAGGAAGTCCCACTGAACAGCGGAGGGCTTATGTCTGAGTAGAGATGCGTAGGGCTGTGCTGTTAATCCATGGAATAATTGACTACTGCTGTGACCCTCTGCTCACATAGCTGGAATATGCCCCATTAAACTCAGTTGGACCAGACGTACTTCAGAATAAGCTGGACTTCCCCAACCTGGTGTCCTCCAGATGTGTTGGACTACAACTCCCAGCATCCCCAGCCATCTGGAGTTGTGATCCAACACATCTGGAGGACACCAGGTTGGGGAAGGTGGAATAGGCGTATAGAGGATTGCCCTGGAAAAATCACACTTGATCAACTCGGGTTTCTTGAATTGGATGTCAGTGCTAACCTATTTGGTACAGTGAGTTTTAGTTCTGATTTCCTGTATCCGTCCAAGCTTTCCAGGTGCTTGCTGCAGCCGGGGATAATATACGGTAATAGAAAGGGAGGTGAATCTCTCAGGACCAAGCATTAAGAGTGTCTTTGCGTTTAATGGGCAGCTTTTTAAAAACACAGGTCGCATCATGAGAGGAGTGTGTGTGTGTCGGGGTAATTATCAGGATTGCAGCTGGTGGGGAGGGGGCACATATGAAACCTTTTTCCTTCCCTGCTATGGTCCTAAGGAAAATACTTCCTCTGAAGCTGGCATTTGCTGATGCCGTTTGCATTTTTAAAAAACCTGCATGTTCAATGCAAAATACGCATTTTAACGTCCAAGCGTGGTTTGGTCCTTAATCACGCCACCGCACATGCAGACGCTGGCACGGGATGCAACATTCAGTGGTCACGAACTGAAGTGCAGCTGTTGCACCCCTCCGGGTGGAAAGGTGAGCTTTGTGTGTGGGATTGTGCGTGGTAAGCCGCTGGCTTTATTTTTGCCTTTTAGAGGCATTTTGGAGGTAGGTAGGTAGCCAATGGCCATGTTGGCTGGGGATGCTGGGAATTATAGTACAACACATCCGGAGGGCACCAGCTTTGGGAAGGCTGGCTTAACTTCACTCCCACTGCCACTCCAGAACTGTCAGAATGAGCTTATGAGTTGCTGCCCTTCCGCAAGAAGTCCGACCAGATCGTAAAAGTAAAAGTAAACATTCTATGGCAGGGGTCCCCGACATGACACCCTCTCACATCCAAAGTTTTTTATTTTATTATATATATATGTGTGTGTGTGTGTGTGTGTGGATTTGTATGAAATGCATACAACTTTCTAGCAATTATTCATAGGCTTCAACAAAAGTGAACAAAATATCAAAATAAGTAGCCATCAGAAGGTGGCGTCTATATGCCACCTGCTCAGCTACTGAAAGCGTTGTAAGGTCCTCCACCCATTGCATTGTAGGAGGTGAGTGGTTATCCTTCCAATGTTGTAATATACAGTCATGCCTTGGATTGAGAGCATAATTCGTTCCGGAAACATGCTTGTAATCCAAAACACTGTTATATCAAAACGAAATTCCCCCAAAAAAATTTGTACAGAGATTTTTCATTTAAGCCATACTACAGTGCTTGTATTGCAAGACGTCGCTTGTATATCAAGAAAAAATAATAATAATAAATATTTAAAAATTTGCTTGTCTTGCAAAACGCTCTCAAACCAAGCTACTTGCAATCCAAGGTATTACTGTAAGTCTTTTAGCTGTCAAAAGGGCACGCAGAGAATCCATGTATGCTGAGCATTTGTTAATTTCCATGGAGCAGGTAGATAATTTAAAAGACCATGTACATCAGTGAATATTAAAGACTGTTCCAGTACAAAATTTATCTGTGTAAGAACCGCTTCCCTAAAAGAAGCAGCAACTGGACACTGTGAAAACATATGTTCAGAAGAAGCATTCGCTGTATTGCACCGCCAGCAATTAGCCAAATTAGCGAATCCTTTATTAAAAAGACGTTGCGGTCTCCAATAGACATGAAACAAAAGTTTTTGCTGAATAAGATGCAGCCTAAGATCCATAGATGTGACAGGTAGGTAGATGCCAAAGTGGCAGTCCACTGATTAAGCATTTTGTGGTGGTGCCCACAGCAGTTTCTCAAATTCCCAAATGTGCCCACGGCTCCAAAAAGGTTGGGGACCCCTGGTCTATGGAGCCTTCGTAGGTTTTTAGCACCTGCTCCAGAAGCCAGAGCAGCCCAGGCTACTGTCTGCAGAGTCACCAAACGGATCCCATGGAGGAAAACCTTCCGCAATGGGTCATAAGAGTGAAGGAAGGGGTCAGTCACATGGTGATTGGTGTAGTGGTGAGAGTGTTGGACTGGAACTCAGGAGATCCGGGTTCTAGTCCCCACTCAGCCATGAAACTCACTGGGTGACTTTGGGCCAGTCACTGACTCTCAGCCTAACCTACCTCACAGGGTTGTTGTGAGGATAAAATGGAGAGGAGGAGGAGGATTATGTAAGCCGCCTTGGGTTCCTTGCAGGAAAAAAGGCGGGATATAAATAGAATAAATACATTAAATAAATAAATAAAATCCTTCAAGTGAGGACTGTGATGTTTTAATAAATGCGCAAGAAGCCACGGCTGGGCCACCTGGTATCTTTCGAGGCTGCTCGCTCCCGAAAGAAGCACGAGTTGCATGGCACAAGAGGGTGTGTGTGTGTGTGTGTGTGTCCTGCCTTGAATGGCTCCCGCCCATCCCATGGTTCTCCTTCCCAGCGCTGTTCGTCCCAGCGTGCCGCAACACACGTTACTCGATACATAGCCGAACCAACGAGGACCGAGCTCCGGTCCAAGCCCTCATGCTCTCGGTCCCTCTGCACCTTCTTTCCCTCCTCTTCCCCACGCCTGGCTCTTCGGCGAAAAACAATATTTTGGGACGTACATCATGTTGGCGTCTGAAAAAGCTGTCTGCACAGGGAAATCTTGGCCTCCGCTCCCTCCTTCTCGCAGTCCCTGGGGGCACTGGAGGAAGCCAGCTCGGATGAACTGTGCCCGGGGCTGTCTGGTTCCCACAGACCCAGCCTGGGCCTCCAATCACCCTCGCCGGAGGCTCCAGAACCAGGGCTGGGAACGCAGGCTCCGAAACGCAGCTGCCTGCCTCTCTGGTCCCCTGTCCGCTCCCAGGGATGGGAACTCGCAGCACGGGATAAAGATCGGGAACACGAGGCCTCGGCTCCTTGGGGAGCAGGGCTGTGCTGGTAGGAAGAAAGCCGGGACGAAGGAGGGAAAGCCTGGGGAAAGCCGTGGTCCGAGGAAGGAACGCTGATGGCTGGGAGGTGATGTGGGGCGTGCGGCGATGCCCATCTTCCGGCTGCAGACTTTTTCACATGGAGGCTTTTCCATCTTCTCGAGGCTCTTGTTTCTAACCTGGACTTCGTTTCTGCGTTCTGCCCTCCTAATGCTGCTGCACCCAAGCTGGTGCCCGCCAGATGCATTGGACTGGAATGCCCATCATCCCCAGGCAGCACGGCCAACGGCATTCCAGTCCAACGCATCTGGTGGGCACCAGCTTGGGTGCGGCTACTCTGGCTTGTAGATTTTTTTTTCAAAAGCAAATTCTTGTATAGCCCTATGAAGTTCCGGGAAGGGCCCATTTCCCTGGACGTCCTGAACAGTGCGACCTGGAGAACGCGGAGTGAAACCCACCACTGCGTTCCGAGGACTGTCGTTCCGCATGCCTGGCTAATGAGGGTGATGTAAAACTCCTTGAAGCTGTGCACACAGATGATTCTTTCTGAACCGCCGAGGGGTGTTGGGCACAATGGAGCTCAACCCGGGAGCTGGCTGGCCAGAGGCGCACCCGACCTGCAATGCAGCATGGGAGCAGGGGGGACGGGACGTACAGGCAAATCCAGGTGGGGCATTTGCACAGCGGCCCATCATCTGCCGGGGGGGGCAGTCACATGGCCCATCTGCTGTGTGGAGGCCGATCTAGGAGGTCAGAGGGCCAATCCGGCTGAAATAGAAAGATTCCCTCCCAGATCAGCGGCCCTGGCCCCCCGGCGCCAATGGTAGTCATGGTTGGGCACTTGCCAAGGGTCCACAGCCCAGGAGGGGCCCGGTGACAAGAGTCCTCTGGAGCGGCTCCTCCTCTTCACCATTGTGGCCCGTTTGTTCGCCTGCCTCTCGCTCTGGCCCAGACAACGGTGGTGGTGAGGAGGAGGAGGAGGAGGAGGAGGAGGAGGAGATGCCGCGGCCTGCTTGCTCATGGCTCCTCTGCCTCCCAAGCAAACCAATGATGAGAAAGAGGAGAGGAACAACAGCAGCTGGCGACAACGGCGGTGAGAAGGCGGACTCACTGAGGGAGGGGGCCCACGGAGGTTGGCTTGCCCAAGGGCCCCCCAAAACCTGGAGCCGGCACTGCTGCCGCCGCCTTTCTTCAGTCCGGGCAACTTGTCGCCAAGGGTGGCTACCAGGTCCTCCCGCCCTCCTTACATGCCAAAGTACTTGGCTGTCCACCCAAGGAACGTGGCTCGCCACTCCCAGGCCTGAGCTCGCCATGCCCGACAAGAGCGGCGGCGGCGGCAACCTTCCCCTCACGGCTGCGATGGCGGCATGTGCCGGTCCCTGTAACTGGCTGCGGGGACTTGAAAGCCATACACTGATCTAGACTGTCACCCGCTCCCCATTTCCCCACGTGGGCTAGGGGATTCTGGGAGTGGTAGTCCATCTGGACAGCACAAGGTTGGGGAAGTCTGTTCTGTACCGAGCAGCAAGCGGCTCTTTCTTCTCTCTCGCGTACAGAGTTCCCATGACCAAGGAACATGGGACTTTGCACACTGGAGTAGGTCCGAGTCTCACTGGCCTCCTGGGCTCCCATTGTCCTGTCCCCCTGGTGTGCTGCTTTGCTCTTTCCAAAACAAGCGACTGCATGCCATTTGCTCATGCAAGGTAAAAACACACGCACACAGAGGCATCCTTACGATACCCAAGTCCTCCCCGTCACACGTGCCGCCGCCCTTCATAACGATGGGGATTTTCTTAGTGTTTAGCACTGATGTAGCACACCTGACAATGTTGAAAGCATTCCGCAGACAATACCTCAGTAATCCTCACAACAACCCTGTAAGGTGGGACAGTATTATCATCATTGCTGCCAGTGGTGGTAGGGCAGAGAGAGAGAGAGAGAGAGAGACTTGCCTTAGGCATGCAGCGTTGAGCCTCTTTCAGCCTAGGAGCCGAATTCAAGTTAGGAGAAGCTCTTGGGGTGTCACATTCCAGGGGTGGGCGGGGCCAAAGGCAAAGGGGGCAGGACCAGAAATACTGGGCATGTTTTAGCTTAAAGCTCTTCCTGCCCCTCGCTCAGCCCCCCCCCCCGAGGCTTTTCGACCTGTTAGAATGCGGGGAACTGCACAAAAGCTGGGAAACTGCCAAATGATTGGTGGTGGGGAAGGGGGTGTGGCCATCTGAGGGGCCCCAGATTGGGACCCCAGCAGGGCTGGATTTCCGCCCCTCTGCCCCCTAGGCCACCGTGGGAGAGGCCAGGCTGCTCTTAGCTCACTGCAATGCAGGAGAAGGGGAGCCCTGCTTCATGGGGGGGGGCAGGGATGACCTTGTCCTTGGGGGGGGGACGCGCATCTTTGCTACTTTTGGCACAGCCAAATAGATGAACCCAAACAGGCAAGGCTCGCTCTAGAGCTGAAGAACGAGCCGCCTCCGTTAAAATCTGTGTTCTAGTCTGTGCCACGGTGAGTTTTCTTGTTCTCCTGGCGGAATTGTCATGCCAGCAATTCCCTGAATAAAAAAAGGTCAGCGAGCTGCTGTGCGAGGAGGGCTATACCGCCTTAGAATGACGTGCCTGAATTGGCCCTGGGTTTCTTCTCTGCCTGACAACGGGGCTGATTCAGGCACTCACTCGCTGCTCAATGGACGCAGCATCAAGAGGCAACTGGCACACTGTCGGTTTGCCAACTGACCCACAGAAAAAAATGGCCCTGGCCTGCTCTTGTGCCTTCAACGATAGCTTGTTGTGCAGATCCCGTGGGGTGAAGCTTTTCTGAGCAGGCAGATGAGCATTATGGCAGGCTGATGTCTGCAGACCAAGTACAAAGGCACAGCTACAGAGGCCAGCTGAACATGTGGCAATTCCAGCTGCTGCTGCTATTGTTGTTGTTGTTGTTGTTGTTGTTGTGAAGGACTGCCAACCGGTCCTTTTCTCAAGACCAGAGATCAAAGGTGCCAAACTGCCAGCCTTAGCTCTGCCGTCTTGACCTGATTCTCTCAGGGCCTCGCCCTTGTCTATACACTGGATTTAGCACTGAACCACAGAGGAACCACACACACCGTGTGGGGTAGAACCAGGAAACTTTATTTAAGGTAGACAGATTACAGTAAATGGTGGGGAATGAGGGAAGAGGGAGAAAGGTGGGGAGACACTTTGGTACATACAAGTAGAGCTATAAAACAACAAAAGCTAGTTCTTTACTATCTAAATACCCAGGCACTCCCTTTGTCTGGGGGTTGGTCTTCTTTAGAGCTTGCCTCAGCCAAAAGCCCTACTCCCGCGAAAGCGTGCAGACAACAACAAAACCCAAAAGCCACAGCAGCAATATAGATTCTTCCCCCCACCCCTCCTTTCAGTAGCCCAGGTGTCTTTAGCCAATCAGGATGAACTTCATCCGGGCCAGGCAGGGGAGGGGTGCCTCTTTGCCGCATTTGCATGCAAATAGCTGTGGCACCGGCCATCAATAGACATGGGAGACTCTGAGGCGTCAGGAGCCATCGGAGAAACTATGTACATTTTGCATTTCCCAGACCCAGACCCAGACCCCAGCTGGGATTATACCTGTTTACACGTGAGGAGGTGTGTGTGTGGTGCAGGAAACTCTGGTGCTTTTTCTCCACAATTAACAACAACACATTTATACCCCACCTTTTTTCCTGCAAGGAGCCCAACGTGTCTTATATGGTCCTCTTCCTCTTCATTTTACCCTCACAACAACCCTGTGGGGTAGGTGAGGCTGAGAGTCGGTGACTGGCCCAAAGTCACCCAGTGAACTTCATGGCCAAGTGGGGACTAGAACCCGGGTCTCCCGAGTCCCAGTCCAAAACTCTCACCGCTACGCCACCCTGGCTCTGTGTGACACCGCTATGACACCGAGCAGCCTTCCGTCCTCTGCCTGGTGCCCTCCCAATGTGTGAAACAGCCCAATGTATCCGGGGGGGGGGCACCAGGTTGGAGGAGGTTACCATAGAGTTACGCAGGTGACATTGACAGGGTCCCCACTCTCAAGGAGCTTACAATCTTAAAGGGGTGGGGAGGAAGAGCCAAGGATGAGGAAGAAAGAATGTGGCCAAGTGTGGCTGCAAACACCTTCATTTCCATTTCACTTATTACATTTCTGTACTGCCCAATAGCCAAAACTCTCTGGGCAGTTAGCAAGATTTAAAAAAAAAAAAACACCTTAAAAATACAGAATTATGCATAAAATAAAAACAATTTAGCTACAAACATATAAACAGAGCAGACACACCCCCATCCAAATATCCCATGACCTGATTAAAACCTCATCATGTGCTGCGAAATACCTGGGAGCAGAGGAAGGTCTTAACCTGGCGCCGAAACGATAGCAACATTGGCACCAGGCAGGCCTCACTGGGGAGTTCATTCCATAATTGGGGGCCACCACCAAGAAGGCCCTCTCCCTCGTGGCCACTTACCGAGCCTCCCTTGGAGGAGGCACTGGAGGAGGGCCCAAGATGTTGATGAGTGTAGTGTCCGGGTAGGTTCATGCCAGGAGAGGCGCTCCATCAGGTGTTGTGCTACCTAACACCCAAGCTTCTTGGGGAGGTGGGCCTGAAGAAATATCATATAACAAAGGATGGTACCCCTGAACATATATAGGGTGCCATTCCCTCACCACTGCAACCTTTCCCCATGCTCTTAGAATTTAGGAGCTGCACTTTCTTCCAGGGCGGGTGGGGCTAGAGTTTCTGCATAAACAGGGCCCTGGCACCCCCCTTTTGAGAAAAACCTTGGCTTGCTCCCATATCCCCTCAACACGGTGTCTAAGAACACCGTCCAAAACGGTTCAAAACGTTTTAAGTGCACCAGAAAGCTCTTCTGTCAGTGCTGAACCATGTCCTGTACCTGACCAACGCCTGCTTACTTGCACCACAAGTAATGTGCCAGCCACAGAAGAAGGAAAAGACAGTCATTTGGAAACAATGGTGTGTACACCTTACAACACAGGAGCACATGTGTGCGCACGCGCGCACACACAACGGACCGGCAATCCCAAATATCTCTTCAAGACATCAGCAGGCTTTGGCTCTGGGCCCTGCCTGCCCACCCACCTCTTCCTTCTTCCTCTTGGTGGGTGGTCTGGACGCATGCCTGCATAGAACAGGATCCCACAAACGTTCTCCTCGCATCTGGGCGGAGGACGCAAGGGACCAAGGAGGGCCGGTTCCGGGCTGGCTATGGTATGGGAGGGCTTTCACCACCAAGGGCTTTCACCACCGCAGGCTGCAGTGGGCCCATGTGATGGAGCCAAGGAAAACAAGAGCCTTGGGGAGCAGAGTTCCAGCTCCCCCTTTTCCCCGGGCCCCGGTGCTGAGAGGAGGTGCAACTGAGCAGAGCAAAGGGAACGGAAGGGACGGGGGAAGAGGAGACGTCCTTTTTCTCCCTCTCTCATAATACTAGAACCCAGCGGGGTCATCCCATGAAGCTGATCAGTGGGAGGTTCAGGACAGATGAAAGGAAGCCCTTCTTCCCACAGCGTAAAGTTAAACGATGGAATTAACTTCCACAAGATTAGTGATGGTGACCACCACCAATTTGGAGGGCTTTAAAAGGGGAATGGACAAATTCATGAAGGAGAAGGCTATCGATGGCCACTATTTATTTATTTACTTATTACCTTTCTATACCACCCAATAGCTGGAGCTCTCTGGGTGGTTCATAACAATTAAAACCAAAAAATGCAGGATGATAAAATACAAGTGTGGTTCTGGGCACCACACTTTAAGAAGGACGTAGACAAACTGGAGAGGGTTCAGAGGAGGGCAACAAGGATGATAAAGGGACTCAGGGCTGGCGCTACCGCTAGGCAGACCCAGGCGGCTGCCTAGGGCGCGTGGCGGAAGAGGGCGCAGAAACGCTGCGCTCCTTCCTCACCGCCGGCACGCTCCTGCCCCGCCTGGCCGCCTCGCCGACAAAGGCACCAATCCGCAACCACCAGGTCTGTGCGGGGGGGATTGCGGGAGCTGGGCGGGCTCGCCATCGTGCTCGGCTTTCCTCCGCGCCCAGAGCTAGGCCGGGTCAGGAGGAGCGCGCGCGCACACGCGCGGCGGCGACCAGTTGGCAGCAGGGAAAGCGGCTGCTGGAGGAGTAGGCCAGCGGGCGGGGGGGCACTGGGCAAGCAGGCATTTCCCGGCTGCTTTGCTCCAGAGCCCTCCCCCCCCCCGGCACGAGAGGGGGGGCGCTAAATATAAGCCAGCCTAGGGTGCCAAACTGCTCTGCACCGCACCGGTCCTGAAGGGACTGGAAACAAAGCCCTATGAGGAGAGACTGAAGGAACTAGGCATGTTTAGCCTTCAGGAGAGGAGACTGAGGGGAGATATGATTGCACTCTTCCAGTAGTTGAAGGGTTGTCACACAGAGGAGGGCCAGGATCTCTTCTCGATCATCCCAGTTTGCAGGACACGGAATAATGGGCTCAAGTTACAGGAACCCAGATTCCACCTAAACATCAGGAAAAATTTCCTGACTGTCAGAGCAATAAGACAATGGAACCAACTACCTAGGGAGGTGGTGGGCTCTCCCACTCTGGAGGCATTCAAGGTGCGGCTGGACAGCCATCTGTCAGGGATGCTTTGACCTGGATTCCTGCATTGAGCAGGGGGTTGGACTCGATGGCCTTGAAGGCCCCTTCCAAGTCTACTTTTCTATGATTCTATGATTCTAATATAAAAGTTTAAAACTACTGTATAAAAAAATAATAATCAAATCAAACCTAGCAGCAGTGCAAGATTTGAAATACAATACCAGATTTAAAACAGAAACTGAATAACTAAAATGGCTGTGAAAATGAAAAGGACTTCACCTTTTTATTATTAGCATACTTGTCCTGATGGCTCTGTGCTACCACCGGTATCAGTCTGATCAGAGGCAGTGTGCCTGTGTACACCAGTTGCTGGGGAACATGGGCGGGAGGGTGCTGTTGCACTCACGTCCTGCTTGTGGACTTCCCACAGGCAGCTGGTTGGCCATTGTGTGAACAGAATGCTGGACGAGACAGGCCTCTGGCCTGATCCAGCATTGCTCTTCTTATGTTCTTAGGACAGTGTTCTCCAACCTTGGGTCCCCAGATGTTTTTGGCCAAAAACACTGTCTTAGGAGGAGATCTTGTTTAAGGACAGATTGGTAAAAGTTACAGCCAGTGATGTAATGGTAAATTTTGAGGTGTGGGGACTCATCACGACAGTGTATATATAAACATACCAAAAAGTGGTACTGCACGTAGCATAATTCTCAATTTATTGGGATCAGCACAACTGCAGCCCTGTGCACAGTTACCTGGGAGTAAACTCCATCAAAACTCAGCAGTGGTTACTTCTGACTGCAGAGGTTCAACAAGTATAACCTACACTCAAGAGTTGAGTATGGGTTGAGCGTGGGTAGTCACTGAACTGTGGGTTGTTGTTGAAACGTGGGTTAGCGTGTTGTCTGAACCCAGCCGAGATAACAAATCATGGTGAACAACCCACAGTTCACAGCCCAACAACAAACTATGGGTTAACAAGCCGTGGCTTGTTAGTGCAACTGGGTTCAGACAACACAATAACACACGGTTCAACAACAACCGCTAGGGATGTATGAGAATTTCATTTTTGCTCAAAAAACACGCAAGCATGCCTTGTTTGAAGCCCCAAAGACAAGCATGTGTCCACTGAAAATGTTCGCAAATCATTGAACACGTGCCCGCATACACCTCATTCCTGATTCCAAATCTGATTTGTGCAGATTTCCTAATTTGCACAGATTTCCTCAGTAGACTAAAGCAGCCGCACTTTAGGCTATGGAGGACATTTGTGCAAATTACGAAGTTTGCGCAAAATTTGGGAGATTTGCGCAAATCTCCCATTCACACAAAGCAAGTGGCAGTCGCAAGTGCGAACAGGAACCAAGCACAAGATGAGTGGCAAGGTGAGGTTCAGAGAATCCTAGCGATCTCAAACATTGCTCGCTCGCCCATCCCATTGGAGACATTTTTCTCCCTCTCATAATACTAGAACCCAAAGGGGTCATCCCATGAAGCTGATTGGCAGGAGATTCAGGACTGGTTAAAGGAAGGACTTCTTCACACAGCGCACAGTTCAACTATGGAGTTCACTTCCACAAGAGGTAGCGATGACCACCAACTTGCATGGCTTTAAAAGGGACTTAAGGAGATACCTCCAGTATCAGAGACAGTATACTGGGGAATCAAAGCAGGAGCGTGCTGTGGGTGGCGCTCATGACTTGTTTGTGGGCTTTTCACAGGCCTCTTCAGGCCACTGTGGGAACAGAATGCCGGGCTAGATAGGCCTTTGGTCTGACCCTGCACTACTCGGCTTATTCCAGCCGTGCTGGGCTATATGCCCCATTATCCCCAGCCAAGGGCCCTGATGGCTGGGGATGATGGGTTCTGCAGTCCAACACAACTGGGAGGCCCGAGCTACGCAGTACAGATGAACTTCTATTTTGGAGTTGTCACCATCGTAGCCATGCCCTTTGGGAGAACCAGCCCTTTCAGCTCTTACAGTTTTCGGGTGGACTCCCTTCCTATTGCGGTTCTGAGTGGTTCGCTCCTGATCTCGCAGGGCCCAAAGAACCAAGCTGCCCTCGGCAGGAATGCGAGCGGAGAGTGTGGCTCTGCTCTGTTCTGCTCCTGGCCTCAGCTGCACTGCGGCCTGTCCGGGACCATTTTTAGCCTGGAGCCAGGCTGGGTTACCGCACGTCTGAGAGATGTGAATCAATAACCCAAAAAGCCACTTTAGCAGGCTGGGAAACTCCCAAGGGGAAGAAAGTCAGGATGGAGGCGAACGAAAGCGGCCTCCGGCCATGCCCAGCCTGATGAAAGCATCAGCCAACTCTGGAAAGCGGTCAAGGAACCCAGGGCAGTTCCCCCGTGCCTTCCTTTATCTCTGCAGCCAGCCATGCCTGTACTCTGCTTTCTGCAGCTCTGCCTGCCCCCGCCACCCCCCCCGAAGCCAGCTCCGTTCTCCTTCCTGCTCTCCCCACCGAACCCTGAAGGTGGGCGACAGAATTTTTGGGCAGAGCCAAACTCCTGGGAAGCAGACAGGAAGGAGACGTCAGCAGCTCTCGGTGGAACTCAAACCAGATGCGGCTGCTCTGGCTGTTCTCGCTTTCCCAGCCAGGGCCGCAGGGGTGGTCAGTGGCAGGAACTGGTCAGGGGGCTGTCGGCAGGAAACGGTCTAGGAGGAAACTCCCTCGGCTCAGAAGAGGATGGAACAAACGCGCTGGCACTGTGGAACGCACCCCTCTGCCTGCCACTCTCTGAGCAACCTCACCTCACCTCACCCCCCCGACACTTCCCGGACAGCCTCCCGGGTGCCAGGGGCTGGAGCTTGGAAGCCCGGGCCCTGGGAAAGCAGAGGGCGATCTTTTCGCTCGGTGGCGTGTATCGCAAAGGCAAACAGCTGAGAGGGAACCAAAGCCTCTGGCCGTCCTCTCCCAGTGCCAGGGACCTTGCTCCGCACTTAAAAGATCTGGGGGCCCGGCCCATGGGACACAAAGCTGCATATATTTGCATGTGCTAGTTTATATATAAATATGCACATTTAGAAATAATGAATTGGACTCATGTAAATTTCACAGAAGGTATATAGCCAGCCAGCTAATTTCTCATCAAACCCACCTCAAATAAATGAATACATTTGTGTGTGTGTGTGTGGCGGCATGTGGCATGGGGAATCAACACTTCCCTCCCCAGCTGAAATCCCCCTTGAAAATCGCCCCCAGCATGGCAATTAAGCTGACACTAATAAACACTCAGGGCCCTGATAATAGATCTGGACCCCTGGAAAATAGATTCGTGGCCAGGGCTCCAGGCTTGTCAGTGCCCTTGCTCAGCCCGATCCACCTACGCCATCCAGACCACGGAGCGCCAAGGGGAAAGTGTGTGCTGTGGAACCGATGCACCGCAGATAACTCAAGCGAGTGAGTCAAGCCACACGCTGCAGAGGGCAACAGAAAGGATGAGCGTGGTCCTGGCCGTGTTGCCCTGACTTGGTCACTAACTGTGCTTGTGAACTTGTGGGTATGATTGAGGCAGAGGATCCCAGCTGCCCCTTGGGTGTTGGTTCACACCAACTTGCAGCATGGGAAGAACCAGCGAAATTAGCTTCCTGGCTCCACGGAGCGGTGGTGTGGGACCTGGAAGCAGCTCCAAGGGGTTTGAACTGTTTGGCACCTGCAGGGCTGCTGCTGTTGCTTTGGGACAGATGTGGCTGCCAGTCTGGTACAGCCTCCGGTGTGCTTGTTCCTGCAACTCACATGATGCCTGCTCTATTATACTTCTGCAGGTTTGGGGGAAAGTTACCAGATATAACGTGTGTGTGTGTGTGTGTGTGTGTGTGTGTGTGTATAAAATCTTATATCTTCAGTATCTTCTCCCTACAAGGAAACCGACCTTGTTTACGTATTTATACAAACTTTTCTGCACATCTGTCTGGCCATGGCAAGTCCCCAAAGCAATCCCCCACTGCCAGAGACGTGGGGAGCATGGAACAATGCAGCACAGGGCAGGATCTCCATGCAGGCGCCCGGCTCCGGAGCCTCGACTTGCCCTCCGTTTAGAGATCCTCTAAAAGAGGGTAGGGAGGCTCATGCTGAAGCAGAAGCGCTGCCTGCACTCAACAGTCGCCCTCGGCGACCTCCCATCCTCACTTTTGAGCAAGCGCATGATGCTCCTTCTGCAGCACCCCAGTGCCCAGAAGCACCCGCTGGCATGAGCGCTCATCCCAGAGAGTGGAGCCAGCCTCTCTGCGCTCCTCCCTGGTTAGGAGGTCACGCAGAAGTCTCAGCGTCTGGTGGTCTTCCCCTCCTGGACAGGCTGTTCTGGCTGGAAAACACCGCTAGAAAGGCCAGGTTGTTTTCTGGTCCCTGACTCACTCTCCTTCCGCTGCTGGAATCTGATGGCGTGGTGCGGGGGGGCAGGGGGAGAGGCTGGCTCTCGGTCCACCAACGTCAGTGAAAGGGAATCTGAGATGTGTTGAAAGTGACAGGCCTGGCTGGGCCGCCAAGTCTGACTCTGCCGGCGGCATTCAGAGAAGCTGTGTGACGTGGGCGCGGCGGCGGGGTGTGTGTGTTGTAGTGGGCTTTTTACTTTTTATTTTGCTCCTCTGCACTTGAGTCAGAGCGCTGGAAAAAGGCAGGACATGGGAAAAGGCAAAGAGAGGTGGGTGCGGCAGCAAACATCTTCTCCACCCACAAGACACAGACGCCGCACACGTTGTGTAGACCTTGGCCCTCTCGGGTACTTGCCGCCTTCCCTACACTGCTGGCCTTACCGTGGTGTTGTTGTTGTTGCACTACTAGCCTGGATTTTGCTTCTCGCCGAAGCACCTGTGGCGACCTTTGCTTTTTGCCCCTCTCACAACTGCCAGGCAAGTGGCATGTTAAAAAGGCTGCAGAAACGGCACGGGTGCCCAACACTCCTTAACAGATGCTTGCCTGCCGGCCACAACCAGGGTTGAAGGCAGCGCAGCAGGGCCTCTCCCTCACTTATTCCCCGGCACCTGCTCTTCTGAGGTATCCTGCCTCCGAGTGTGGAGGTGCCGTTCAGCTAGCACAGTGTTCTCCAACCTTGGGTCCCCAGATGTTTTTGGCCTACAACTCTCAGCATGCCCCAGCCAGCCAGCATAGCTGGCTGGGGCATGCTGGGAGTTGTAGGCCATCTGGGGACCCAAGGTTGGAGAACACTGAGCTAGCATGACTAGTAACCCTGGGCAAACCCATCTTCCTCCATGAATTTGTCTAACCTGCTTTCAACGCCATCTCAGCCGACGGGCAGCGAGTTCCGTAAGGCAATTCTGCAGCCTGCAATGAAGTACATCACTTAGCCTTCACTGGGTGACCCCTCATTCTTTCACCATGAGGAAGGGAGGAGGAAAAAATGGTCTGTCTCCACACCATGCATAATTGTATCAAACCTCTATCACCCCCCACCCCCCACCCCGGTTGCCCTTTCTCTATACTTAAAAGCCGCCAAGTGCCTTTCCTGGGAATCGCTGCCAAAAGTCATTTCTGGCTAAGATGAAGTTCCTTGACGGCCAATCTTCGCTTGGACTGAGATTTAAGCGGTCCCTTGAGTTGGGGTAATTATCCTTGCAGTGAAGATACCAGCCGACCCCTTGTTGCAACAAAGATGTTGTCCGCATTTGGCTCAGCAAGCAAACGCTCCAGCTCCTTCCCCGACTTTCACATGGCTGCAGTGTTTCTTCCCTTCCTAGCCTATTGGACTGGACACCTCCTTCCTTGCTTGGGCCTGCAGGCCTGATCTCCAATTACTCACTGAGCACGGTGGGTGGCGGGAGCAAACAGATTGTGCAAAAAAGACAGGAGACTTGTTCAGTGCTCAGAGAATTCCCAGCAGGCCAAACACTTTTGGCTGTCTCATGCTGTAGGGGCAGAGCTGGGAAATGGCAGAGATTGAGAAAGATCCCTTTCCTGAATTCTTGCAGACAATTGGGGTTGCTCCCTCCGTAACATGAAGAGGATGCCACAGAGCTGGAGAAAGTACATAAGGGGTGGGGGGGGGGGACCCGAAGTGATTACAGGGGTGGAGCTTCCTTACAGTAAAAAGCTTAAAGAGCTGGAGGTTTCTTCAGCTGGGGGGGGGCGCTGGGGGGAGCTTGGGAGCCAGTGTGGCGTAGTGGTGAGAGTGTTGGACTGGGACACGGGAGATCCGGGTTCCATTCCCCGCTCGGCCATGAAACTCACTGGGTGACTTTGGGCCAGTCACTTGACTCTCAACCTAACCTACCTCACAGGGCTGTTGTGAGGATAAAATGGAGAGGAAGAGGAGGATTATGTAAGCCGCCTTGGGTTCCTTGCAAGTGGAAAAAAGGTGGGGTATAAATATAATAAATAAATAAATAAAATAAAACCCCAAGGCAACGACAAGCTTATACAGGCAGCTCAGAGCGTTTGCAAGGACAAGGGATCAATCTTTGAGGAATTTGTCGTTGTCCCCCTCTCGCTTCAATAAAATCCTCAGGCCTTGCTTTTCTTGATGAGAAAGAAAAGAACAAATCCAGAAGGGTCTGCCTCCCTCTTGGCAGAACTTGTAAGCCGCCGTTTAGGACTAACGCAAGGAGGGAGCACTTCACAAGAATGAATAGCTCCCTGGTGAAATTTATTGCCACAGCAAACTGTGACGGCCACCAACATAAACGGCTTTTTAGAAGGGGGAGAGAAATAAAGACGGGGCGGAAAGGGGTGGCACCCGGCTGCCAGTGGAGGCTGGTGGCAGTGTATTCACTCTGGGTTTTAGTCTGAACTTTTAAGGCTCTATCCATGGTGCTGAACCCTAGCCCCCCCCCCCAAAACAGGTTCACCACCATGGATAGCGCCTTTAATGTTCGGACTAAAACCCGGAGTGGATACACAGCCCCGCCAACATTGGAGCCATCAGCCTCCACCAGCTCCAACCCGGCATGGCCGTCCTTTCATTCCCGGGCCAGCCACCTCAACCTCCCTCCTCCTCCCCCTTGCAAAGCAGGGCCATCATCCGCACTTCGCCACCATGGGGAGCAACCCTCCTGCCCTCTGAAATGGATCCCGCCCGGTCTCCCGTATTTCCCTCCTAGAAATCTTTCTCCCTTCACCTCCAATGCTTCCACGCCTCCTTCTCCATGAGGCCTTTGGCTTGCCCCCAAATGAAGCCAAGTCCAAGGCTGCCATCCTGTGTGTGTGTGCATACCTGGGAGTAAGCACCATGGTATATAGTGGGGCTTACTCTTGAGTAAACACACATTGGATGAACTGCATTGTAAGCACATATAATTGCATCGACTCCCATTCAACGAGGGCTCTCCCTTTCCTGCCCCTGTAGTGTTCCCCACTATTGAAAAGTTGATGATTGTAGGCTCCTTGAGGGCAGGAGCTTGCCTTTTTCTGCTTACGTACCAGTAATTCTGGAAAGCACAATTGGCACTGTATATTATACTATACAAATAAAGCTGGCTGGGGCATGCTGGGCGCTGTAGGCCAAAGACATCTGGGGACCCAAGGTTGCAGAACACTGCTCTAGACACATCGAGGCCAGTCTTACCCAAGGCGTGCCGGGCAGCCACCGCTTCGTTTGCACCCGGGACCCATTTTTAGTGCCAGTTCCCCCATGCTTGGGGCATGGAAAGTCACCATCAGGCAAAGAGTCTGTGTGTGAGCTCGCGTCGTAGGATGCCTTTTTCCGTGGAAGGCTCCTCGCTCTGCCAATCAAAGGGCACCACTGGGCACCTGCGTCTTTCCTCCTTAAAGGGTTGTTGTTTTTCCTGGTAAGAATGAATACAGAAGCGGTGGGAAAAGATGGGAGGGTGACAAATGGAAGGCAACTGGACCCCCTGTACAATTTGGCGAATGAGGCATTCGTGTCCCAGCTGCCTTCCATTTTGTCCCCACTCCGGAATGATTTTCGACCTAGGAAAGTTTGCGTTTATCGCTCCAGTCGTGCTTGTGGAGTGAATGCGAGCGTGAAAACACCACAGAGCTCTTCTTTAAGCAGGCCAGTGTTCTCCAAATCCAAAAGCTTGCACATTTTCCTGAAAAGATGTGTATGTGGGAGAATGGCCAGCATTGCATGCCTTGTCACTCTGCAGAAATCAGCAACCGGCACTTTGCAAACAGTGAAGACCGAAGAAGCCCACCAGCTCTTCCTGGCGGAGCAGGCCCTAGCACCGCCCAGGGAGGGAGAGTAGATGACGCTTGAGAAAGGGGAAATGCACACGTTATCCCTCACTGCACACAACATCTGGAGAGGGATGGAGCATGGTTCGACACCAGCCTCCCCCAACCTGGCACCCTCCAGATGTGTTGGACTACAACCCCCAGCACCCCCAGCCTGACATGCTGGGAGATGTCATCCCACACACCTGGAGGGCACCAGGCCGGGGAAGGCTGCTCCGTGCTCAAAGGAAGCAGCGCATCAGCAAGCAGCTGTGGATAAAAGCGGTTTTCAAGGAGAGAAGAATGGGTTTCTCAGTCTGCCCCGAGAAAGACGGGAAGGAAATGTTACTGAAGAAGAGGCAGCTGGAGAGAGAGAGAACACGCCCCGACCACAAAGCCCCACGTCAGAGCACCAAATGGCCCTCCTCCGGGGAGAAAGCAGGCCTCGCTTCTGTGCTTCTAGCCGCCACGCTCCAGCTTGCTGGCCTTTTCGGTTTGCTCAGCTCACAATACAGCAGTGTTCTCCAACCTTGGGTCCCCAGATGTCTTTGGCCTACAACTCCCAGCATGCCCCAGCCAGCTTTATTTGTATAGTATAATATACAGTGCCAATTGTGCTTTCCAGAATTACTGGTACGTAAGCAGAAAATGGCAAGCTCCTGCCCTCAAGGAGCCTACAATCATCAACTTTTCACAGTAAACAGAAACAGCCTATAAAAAGCAGTGAAGCGTAAAGCTCCAATTCACAAACCGGCTACATGAGGCTTGCAAAGGCACAGACAGGATACTACGTTACATCAGAGAATCTGACTAACTAAACTGACACTGTAAGCCAGTGTTCTCCAACCTGGGGTCCCCAGGTGTTTTTGGCCTACAACTCCCAGCATGCCCCATGGCTGGGGCATGCTGGGAGTTGTAGGCCAAAAACATCTGGGGACCCCAGGTTGGAGAACCCTGCAATACAGGAACTATTCCCCCCTCTCTCCCTGCCCTATGTTGAGGGGGTTCTCGGGCTGGGCGGGGGAGGCAGCTGCTTTTCCCGAAGGCACTTCCAGAACCGTGCATAGACATAAATAGAGCTGCCAATTCTGCATTAAGAGAGGCTGCACTCCATAACCTGTAAATATTGGGTTGGATCCAGAGTTAATCATACTTAAAGTAGGCCCACCGAAATCACTTAACTTCAGTCTTACTGATTCAAATGGGTCTCCTCTAAGTATTACTATCTCTGGGTCCAACCCATTATGTAAAGCAGGGGTGGGCAACTTGTACCATCACCACCCTGATGCTTTAGCCTACAACTCCCATGATCCCTCCCATGTTCACTATTGCTGATGGGAGTTGTGGGCGAAAACAACTGGAAAGGGCCTCAAGTTTCCCACCCCTGAGCTAAAGTAAGCCATTTCTGCGTGCATTTGGCATAATGTATCGTTTAATTTTGGTACTGCTGGGCCATGAGCTCTGCAGGTTGCATGATGAACTCCCAGCCTCTGGCCAGTGGAAACCCTAGTCTCTCTTGGAGATTTTACCCCAGGGGTGGGGACTCGGACTCCAGGACTCGACTCGTGAGTCGGACTGAGTCCCCCCTCTGACTCGACTTGGGACTCGAGACCAAGGACTCGTGTTCCAAAATCATGTTCCTCAAATGCAACATGGATAGGTTTTAGGAAGTACAGCAAGTTTATTTTTTAAAATCATTTCCCTAAAATGCAACCTTTCAGACATTTTGGGTTTGGCTGCTTCTGCCTGCCTGTTTTGGGGTTCCCTGCCTCCTCTGCCTGCCTGGGTTTGTCTGCCTGGTCTGTTCTTGCCAAAATCAGTTGCAGAGTTTTGAAATAAAAAGGCACACTTGTGCCTAGAATTTATTTAAGCCACACATCTGAAGTAGCCTTATTTTGTTGGGGGGAAAAACCCATTGATTTTAATGAGGACCCGTGGAGTCAGCTTTCGGAGTGACTTGTGAATCACCATTTTGGACCAAGGACTCGGATTCGGGTCCAAAGACTCGTGACTTGAAACCAAGGACTCTTCAACATCCCTGTTTTACCCACATACTTCTAAGCCGTAAGAGCTAGAAACTTGATTTTGTTTCAAAAGGAAAGAACAGACACTGAGATTATCAAGCGGCAGAATCCTGCACCCGATACCAAAATTCTTCACGTGTCGTGCAGTTGCAGAATCATGATGCACAAACAGGTGTGAGGCACTTCCTGAATGATTGTGGGGGAGGCGGCTGTCAGCTGGTTGACATCTTGGAAATGAGACTCTCCGTGTAGGACTGTATGGGCTCTGGGCAGGGACTGCCAAGAACGGTGGTGGCAGGTGGGAACACCAGGAGTTTAGCGGAGGTCCAAGAAGAGCTCCCAGGAGCTCGCCGAGTAGCTCAGCCAGCAGAGCTCAGCCAGCTGCTGCGATGGAGGACCTGGGCCAGCGGCGGCAGCATTCAGGGCCAGGTGGGGCGCTTCCACGGACTGGCTCTTTCATGGAATTTTACGGGGGGGGGCAGACATCTTCCTCATCGGGTCACTGCAGAAAACTGCAGTACCCCATCCTGCCTGCTGCACTGGTGGCGCTGTAGAGCACCGCAACGCTGAAGTCAGCAGTCCCCTCCTCTGCTTACAAGTAGGCGTGAGGGAGAAAGGAGTTCAGTTTGCATTTTAACGTACACCTACTGAATTTCAAACCAATACACGAACCGGAACCTGGTCATTCTTCAGAATTCGCACCTGTCCGAATTCTGCGATGGAATGCTCCAATCAAAAAAAGTGCACCAAAATGGGCATCTTAGGAAAGTGTATACACAAAAACGCATATATTCATGAAAATAATGTTCAAAAATGCATTGTATTGCTTGCAAAAGATGTGTATATTAGGCAAAAATAGCATACAAAAAATGCATACGAATTTCCATGCAAACTTTAAAAAGAAAAACACTTTCTAGCCCAATTTAATATTGGAAAAATAAGAAACTGGGAGAAAATGAAAATTGACAGATTTATCCATTCCTACTTACAAGCCACTGCACAGAACAGCCTTCCCCAACCTGGTGCCCTCCAGATGTGCTGGACTACAGCTCCCATAACCCCCCAGGCCTGCTGCCGAGTCCCTGGACTCGCCTTGCACTGCACCCCTCTTCTGGGTGGACGGCACAGCGCTTAGCACCCGGCTCGGCTGTGCGATCAACTTGTGCTAAGTCAGAGCAGAGCTTCATCGGAGGACACAAACCGTCGAGACCGACAGGTGGTACTGGGCCTGTACATTTATTTACATTCAGCCGGGAGTGCTGCCCTCACGCAGAGGAAATATTCCGGCACACGGGGGGGGGGGCACAGAGGAGCAGCAGCGCGGGGGGGAGGCTTCTGCAGCACATCAAGGATCGCTCAGCCAAACATGGTACACCGAGATCAGGTCAGATGCTGCTCCTTGCCAGAGACAAGCATTGAGAAAACCAAGGAGAAGAGCAGGGCTGACACTTGAGAAAACGTCCCATAAATCCATAGGAGCAACTCCCCCTCCAGGACCAAAGTTAAAATGGACAGAATTCTAACAGCAGCACGCCACATCATCCGCTAAGAAACAAACTTTGTGCTAAATGACCAGAAACGAAGAGGGTCAGAAATCTCATCTTTTGTTTTCCAGCAGAGAGGGTGTCGGACCCGATCCCAGGAGACCTGTCCGCAACTCCTTTATCAGCCGCGTTGCTCTTTGGGTGGCTTCGGGGACGCCACCAGCACTGAGGCCAAAATGAGGCGGGAGGAGGGCTTCTCCCCTCCTCCTTGGTAAGGTGGAGAGAACAAAATGTGTCATGACCTCATGCTCCGGAGGAGGACGGATCGAGAAACTTGCCACGTCGTTACATGTCGCCTCATTTCTCTCCATCTTACCAGGGGGCGGGAGAGGAAGAGACACACGAGTCGCTGCTTTCGGTGGTAGCCCACACGACCCCTGCCCCCCAGCCACTTCTGTCCTTTGCCTCAGTTGCCCGTCAGGAAAATGGGTTCAAGAATGACCTACCTTGCTTGGCTGTGGAAAAGATGTGAGATAAGGAACTCCAAAACACTACACACTGGGTGCTGCAGGAATTATGAGTCAGAATAAACTGTTCCATGGGTGTCGCGGGGGGGGGGGAGTGGGCAGGGATTATGACGATGAGATAGTAGGTGGTTATTCTAGGTCACCACCAACCTAACGAGGGAGAACCATACACAAAGGGTTCTGTGCAACAAGCTCAGGTTCGCCTTCAGCTCCAACTGAGGCTGGTTTCTTGGGCTCTCTTCACAACAGGGCCCTGACCCAGGGCTAGAGGAGAATTGCTACAAACATGCGTACGCACACACGCGCGCACACACACAAGTTCCTGTCTGTTGGTGGCCAGCTCTGAAGCAAACCTTTCAAAGGGGTGAGGAGGAGGAGGAGGAGGAGGAGGAGGAGCGAGCACAGATGGTCTACATTAGGCCGGCTCGCTTTGCTCTGTGCGCGGCATTGCTGCCCTCTCCCCCTTCCAGACCTTCCCTTCGGCAGCTCAGAAGGGCAAAGAGGTTAGCACAAAGAGGTTTGCACAATGCATCCTTCTTTCTGTGCCGGCTGCCCATCTGGGGGATGCGCCTGGAACGCCTGGGTGTTTGCTTCCTGCACATCCAGCCCGCCCAGAGCCTAGAGGAACTGCAGCTCCGCTTGTGCAGGAAGAGAGAGAATTTCCTGCCCAAATACCAGTTTCCCACAACAGTCCAATGCTGCTGGGACGCAGAGGCCTACACGGCTTCACATCTTTGGGGGGGGGGGCTATGGGAGGGAGCTGCTTGTGGGTATGATGGCTTCTTACACTGGAGAGGAGCGTGACACGACTCTTAAGAGCATGCTGGGAACACAATGGCTGATAGAGAGTACTGACTGACAGCTCTCCCTGGAGCATGGCGGGGTGGTAGAGGCTGGGATCTTCTTAATAGGGTATTTGAACTATCTAAAATTATTTAAAGGCCACCTTTTATGGTCGAGCACCTCGTCGGTGTATGTGGAAAGCTCAGAGCAGAGACATCTCAGGGGGTGTCAAGGCAGACGGCGCTGTGCAAGGTGCCGGCCATGTTCAACAGTCACAGGTTTGGACAGCGGGCCAACGTTTAAGAAGCCAGTTCAACAAGGGCCCGTTTGCAAATCAGCGTTTAAGCCAAGAAGCCATTTCACAGGGCGAAAAGGGGTGAGGGATTCTCATTTCTCAGTCTAAAAAAGTAGATAAAATCTGGACTGCGACCTTTCGGCAGCCTTGCTTCTCAGTCGGAGGAAGTGAACACCCAGGCACACTGCTTGGGGACCGCAACAGTGCTCTCCACAGCATCATGGAGTTGAGAGTTCAGGTTGCAGTAGGGGAAAAAACCCAGTGGCAAGGAGTGGGGTGTGCGTTATAGGACAGACCCCGGTTGGCACCAGTCTGACGGGACCAAATGGTCCCAGCGGGAACCTCGCAGTGCAGCAAAGTCACAGGGAGGCGACAAACCAGTTTCCTTTACATGGGGTGTGTGTGTGTGCATGTGTGTGTGCGCGGGGGGAGGGATTCAGTGGGAAACTCAAGCTGAGCAAGAGAGGATCCCGACTGCGCCGGCGCCCGGCGGCTGTTTGGGACGGTCCCTTCGAAGCAGCAGGCATTCCAACGTGGGCGTGGTGAGGTATGCAGCGGTTGCGCGGTCACAGCACGGCACCCACTAAAGCGGGCGCTGGAGTCCCGACGAGGAAGGTGCACAGCGGCGGAATACCAAAGAGCAGCACGAGGGCTGGGCGGGGGCAGTCTTCCGGGGAAACCGCCCAGGGCCACGACGGGGAACGGCCCCGGGGGAGAGAGAGCAAACCTCATGCGCATGGATGGAGCCTGCCCTCAAAAGTTCCAGGCCAGCACCCATGGGCTCTTCACCCCCCTGGCTCCCTGGGAAGCCGCAGCAACCATCCTGCCCTCTGCGGTGGATCCGGCCCCCCTTGGCTACACAGTGCCCAGGATGTAAGGCAACACAAACACAATACAGTCCAAGCTTCCTCTGGAGGGTTCCCCGCTCTCGTTCCCGTGCCACTCAGTTCCGCCCGGAGCTTCCCACCCCACCACACTCAGACCCCCAGTGCTGTCAGGGACCCCGAGCTGGTGATCTTCTTGAACCTGTTAGCAGCGCAAACGCCAATGAAGTTTTTCTGTTCGAAGGAAGGGAGGAAGAAAACAGCAATAAAAAAGGAGAATTAGATCAAGGCTAGAAAACTTGCATTATTAAGCAAGGTCACAAGCATTCCGCTTTCAAATAAGCCATCAAAATTCTGCATCAAGAAAAGCAGCATTCTGCAATCTGAATAAGTCTGCAAATCAAACAAGTTTGTACTATTAAGTTGTTTTGCAGAACTTAGTCAGCTTCTGTTATCTATGGCAAGAATTTCACCGGGCATTGCCGATACATGTCAAAGCGAATTTCCCCAGACATAGGGACTAGATGCTTTTTTTTTTCTTGTTAAAGCTGAGATTCTCAGCCTGCTTCAGATCAGATTGCAAATACAACATCACGTGCTTGTGCAATGCTATTGCTCATATGTGGAATAACTCAAGCCCGGGTTGTAGGGTTTGCTCTGCTGGACACTTGCTTAAGGGGCATTCTGTGTGGCAGTGCTACAGGAATGCCACTAGCTGTGCCTTTATGTTTATGTTAAAGCTGCTGCAGTCCCAGTCTTTCACAGCAGGGAGGAGCTGACAAGGTGGTATAGAAGAAAACTGTAACCCTTAAATCCAGAAATGAGGGGTTGAAGACAGCAGTAATGTTTTTAGAGCAGTGGGGTTGATTTGGAACAGAACTCATTGCATTCAATCCAAAATTTCTCCCCAGGGTGAAAAACCACTTAGGTCTGCCATGTTTGTAACCGTAGCTGGCTGTGCACAGTGCCAACTGGCTAGCGCCCTTGCAGTCATCAAGAAAGTTCCATCCATCTGAGGAGCTGTTTAGCACTTGGGGGGGGGGGTTCTTTTTTTAATTAATAAGGCAATTGAGTGATTTGCATGACACAAGGGTGATTATGCCGCACCTGTCGAGGGTAATTATGTAAATCGGTCCGGCACCTGCAGGCTGGTTAACAAGCCACTGTGGCTTATTAACCACCCTTGTGTTGTGCAAACCAGGTCACACAAGTGACTAAATGCACCTGTGGCAGTTGAACATTGTTTTTAAAAGGCAAGGAGCCTGCTTGAAGTATAGTGGGAGGGGCAAGATGGATGGCAGAATTTGACTTGCTGGTATGCATGTCAGTCATGGCAGTGGCAAAGCCAGGTGGAAAAGGGGAGCCCCTGCGAACTTTCCCCTTCCCTTGCGTGTGTGTCGAGCCTCAGGGTGCATCTGCATCTCCCACTGCTACTGCTTAGACCAGTGTTCTCCAACCTTGGGTCCCCAGATGTTTTTGGCCTATAACTCCCAGCATGCCCCAGCCAGCATAGCTGGCTGGGGCATGCTGGGAGTTGTAGGCCAAAAACATCTGGGGACCCAAGGTTGGAGAACACTGGCTTAGACTCAGTGGGGAGTGCGGCTGCGAGGCAGCTCACAGAATGATACCATTAGAAGGGAACAACGGGTTGTATCCAGTGTTAGTCTCCCCTACTTCCCATTCATTTCAATGGGTTTACTCTAAGTAGGACTAACATTGGATACAACAACCCAATATGCCAATCAAGCTGTCCATGTCCTGTCCCCCCCGCCACTTCCCCAAAGGCAGAACCGTCCCTGCGATGCACAGAGAGAGGGAGAAAGATCAGGCTCCCTGCAGGGCAAAGGGCTCAAGCCAGTGAGCCAAGCTGCACAGAGCGTAACAGCATCCATATATGGTGGCTGCCCATCCCGCCCCACCCCACCCCCGACTCTTCCCTGCCATTACCTTCCAGCGCCTCCGCATCACGTACTTCCGGAGCAGGACCTGGGATTTCAGACGCCGGTTGACTTGCTTGGCTTTATCTGCGAGGTTGTTGAGCCAGGGGTGCTGCAGGCACTGTGCCGCATTCATGCGCCCACTGTGGCATGGGTGGGGGGGGGGGAGAGAGAGAGAGAAGTTACGAGGGAGTCACTGTCTGCAGATACTGTTTCCCAGCCAAAACGAGGAGCCAGGAAGGACCAGGTCCCTCGCTTTGAATCTTGCATGATGTGCCCCATGAGCTCCCAAAATCACCCTAGGCAAACTACTCCAACTTCTCAGCGTCTCCTTTGTAAAATGGTGATAACAATACTGACCCACCTGACAGGATTGTTGTGAGGATGATAAAGAAGGTCGATGAAGTACAACTAGTGTAATTGGTGTGTTTTGCCTAAGGACTGGGTAATAGCTGGATTTTATCTTTTCGGACAAATCCTTGTTTGTTTGTTTGTTTGATCACCCCAAAAGTCCTAGGTGCAACCAGAAACCATCACAGCACCTGTGAGAGCTTAATTTGAACTTCTGCTACCTTGTAAGAACATAAGATGAGCCTGCCGGATCAGAACAAAGGCTTATCTAGTCCACCATTCTGCCCCCACAGTGGCCAATCAGATGCCCCAATGGGAAGCCCACAAGCAGGACACGAGTGCAACAGCACCCTCCCGCCCATGTTCCCCAGCAACTGGTGTACACAGGCAGACTGCCTCTGATGCTGAGGTAGCACAGAGCCATCCGGACTGGTACCCACTGACAGCCTCGCCCTCCTCCCACACTCTATTCGGTGACATTTTGGTTGGTCTAATAAGAGTATTGCCCTAATGGGGTTATTATAACGAAATCACCATCTCAGGGGGCCATAAGCATCTCACCCACCAATCCTTCCCGAGCCTCAAGATTTCAGTAGCAACAGAAATAGGATACCCTGAAAGTTTTGAGGAAAAACTTAGGTGTCTGCCTTCACCACCATGCCGTACAAAAAAAAAATTAGACACTTTGGATGAAACTGGAAAGTTCTATTCTGAAAATTACTTTCTATCCTAATCAAGAATGAATATGTTGGCGCTCCCGCTGCTTCTCCAGAAACAATGGGCGTGATCCAGCCATAATCAAGGACTTTGGGGTCACATGGCTTTCAGGGAGAGAAAGTTACTCCAATGGCCATGCTGGCTGGGGCTGATGGGAATTTCGGTCCAACACACAGGAGGGCACCAGGTTGGGGAAGGCTGCAGTAGCCCAATGAATCTGACAGCAAGCACAATACTATGCATGTTTACTCTGAAGTAAGTCTCTCTTACTGTCTTCAGCAGGGCTTACTCCTGAGTAGGTGTGCCTAGTTGTTTTAACCCACGTTTCATTTTGAAAATCAAGTAAACGCAGCAAATTCCCCCCAAAAAAACTTCAGGTTATTGAAGGCCAAGGGAGCAAAACGTGTTGTTCCCCCCCCACACACCTCCCAATTTTCTGGAATCTCTCTCGTGGTGATAGCGGAGATCAGATTCACCTCTCTCCTACACCATTTTTCTACATGCCTCCTGACAGCTAGAAAATTAAAAGGCGGGTGGGGTGTGAGAGTCCTTTTGCTCTCTGGGTGACCTCGAAGTTAATCACTTTCTGCAGAGGATGGAGCTTAGCTTTCTCCATTCCTCCACTAGATCCAGACCTTTTGTCCTTGATAATCAAGTTGGAGACAAAGTCCTTGGCTTCCTCAGAGATGCCCTCGAAGGCTTCTTCGTCAAAATACCAGTTGGCCGCCAGGACGTTGTTGAGGGTTTCCGTATCGTTGTCCCCCAAGAAAGGGGAGAGTCCACTCAGCCTGAGAGGGGCGGGAGGGGGGACGGGGGTGGGGGGTGGAGAGGAGGAGAACATGAATCAGAGCATGTTAGGAAGGGAAAACCCTCCGGAGACACGGCCCCGTTTCCTTGGCAAAAGTAAGTTCCTCTGTCTGGGGCCGTCTGGTTGCACAAGAAACCCAAGCGGCCATGTAAGGACATAAAGGATTGCCTTGCTGGGCCCAGGGAGTGAACGAACAGTTGGAGGAACGACACCAGATGATGGCGGGATATAAATGTCGTATATTTTATGTCTCATGTACAAGCCCAAGGGCCGGGTTCCATTTTGGAGAAGCTTTCGAGGGCCGCATTCCAGCGGTGGGCAGAGCAAAAGGAGCAGGGCCAGAAATACCAGCATATGTTAGGTTAAAGCTCTCCCTGCCAGTAAGTAAGCTTTAGGAAGAAGCATTTCAACTTTTTAGGATAAGGTCCGGGGGGGGGGGGAGTGCACAAGAGCAAAGAAACCACCAAATGATCGGTGGTAAGGGGAAGGGGGCATGGCCTTCCAGATTTGGCCCCCAAGACTCAAGTTCTGCACGCCTGATATATAAGATTGTTGCCTTGCTAGATCGGACAAAACAATCCACTTGGCCCGGGCACCCTGTTTCCAGCGGCAGCCAGACAGACAGATGCCTCTCAGAGCTCACAACCACAGCACAATCACAACAGCATGCTTGCATCCACTCTTTGTCCTCTGCAACTGGCATTGAGAGATATGCTGCCCCTGAATGTGGAGGCTCCATTCTTTGCTAGCAACAGGGCATAGCCTGAAGGCACATCAGGCAGCCACCTCGCTAAGCAGGTCTGGGTCTAGTCGGTGCTCGGAGGGGAGACGACTGCAGGGATTGGGCCCACTGCTGCTGCAGAAGAGCTTCCAAGGGAAAGGGGAACAGATTCTGATTCAGATGCGGGGGGGGGGGGACTCACAGCTGAAATGCCAAGGACAGTTGAAGGACAGATAAGTAGGGAGGTGGAAGAGAGCAGTGGGTCTCAAATACTGTGGGAAGCAGCACGCCCGACGAGGAGCAGGAGGGCCAAATGGGCGTGACGGATCCCAGAGTGAGGGATCAGTTGAGAAGGGAAGCTCAACAAAGGAGTGTAAGACCTTCTAAGCGGCTAGCTCTAAAGCAGTGTTCTCCAACCTTGGGTCCCCAGATGTTTTTGGCCTACAACTCCCAAAAACATCTGGGGACCCAAGGTTGGAGAACACTGCTCTAAGGCAACAGGAGCCGCCTTGAAGGAGGGGTTTTGACATCTTGCATCTGGGAGGGAGGAGGGCCCTCAGTCTGAGATCAACTTCTTTCCATGAGGCTGCATTTCCTTAATGTATCGATTATCTATCATTCTGACCGAGCTTGTTACTTTTGTTCTTGATTTTGTTCTTGATCTCATACAGGCCTGTGGCTCACGCTGGCTCAGCTTGTCTGAGCGTGGAAAGCTAAGCAGGGTCAGGCCTGGTGATTGCTTGGATGGGAGACCCCTCCTCCAGTTTCCTGCATTGAGCAGGGGGTTGGACTCGATGGCCTTGTAGGCCCCTTCCAACTCTATCTATGAAATCTATTAAAATCTCTGCAAAAACACTTAATTTGTTCTTTAAAGCAGGCCTTGCTGGTTTGCATCACCACAATAAAAGCTAATAGTTAGAAGGTGGGTGTCTGCATCCACCTTCGAAAAGAGAGAGACGGCCCCTACGACCACCTGGGAACCACACGTAGCCGCCTTGAGTGCCACCATGGAAGAAAGGTGGGATATATAAATGTAATACATAAAATAAACATGACGGATGGACCTCTCTTCCATGAAGGCCTTTTCATTCTTTTTTAAAAGCCATCTAAGCTAGCGGCAGTCACTACATCTCACCCATCTTGGGGAGACGACGGTTTTTAGAGGCCGCAGCAGTGAAGCACTGCCTGCGGAATCCGAGAGGCAAGCCCTGATGTGGCTGGCGGAGTCTCAGGAGGACATCTGATGGCAAGTATATTGCCCTGCCAGGTCAGACTCAGGATCCATCGAGTCCAGGAAGTCTGTTTAGAAGCAGTGGCCCGAAGCCTTTTTGGGGAACTCAGAGACTGGGCTTGGCGGAGTGCGGAGGCGCCCTTGCTATTTCTTCCCAGCACCTGGGATTATTCACAAGAATTTTTCCTGTGTCCATGGAGACTCCATTCACATGCCATAGCTAAGAGCCATGGGTGGAATTATCCTCTATGAATTTCCTTAGAGCAGTGTTCTCCAACCTGGGATCCCCAGATGTTTTTGGCCTACAACTCCCAGCATGCCCCAGCCCGCGTAGCGGGCTGGGGCATGCTGGGAATAGTAGGCCAAAAACATCTGGGGACCCAAGGTTGGAGAACACTGCCTTAGAGCCATCTAAAATGGGAAACTGGAGGAGCGGGGGGGGGGGGGTGCTGGGGCATGTTGCTAGGTAATGAAGGGTGCAATCCTATGCAATGCTTAGCCAGAAAAAAGTCCTACAACTCCCAGCATCCCCCAGCCAGCCATGCTGGGAGTTGTAGGCTTTTTTTTCTTCTTCTGTCTAAGCAGTGCACAGGGAAGGGAGTGTTAGTGCTTCCCCAACTGTGATTCCCTTGAATATCCCGGCCCACTGCAAGGGGGGGAACCCTCCTATTTGCACCAATGGAAAGATTTTTTCTAAGCTTAATTGCCATGCAAGGGTGGGGAGGGGGTGTTCCCCCTTCTCTCCCCAGCTGCAATCCCCCTTGAAAATGGGCTCCTGGCCCCATGGACCCTAGCCTAGCAATGCCTCTGTTGGGGGGGGGGGGAGGGGAGGGGCACCTCCTGGACTGTGCGTTACAGTTTCTAGAGACAAGCGAAAGAGCAGAAGCCCTGGGTCACTCAGCCCCATGACACATTCAGGGGCTAATTTTGAAACAGGGCTCAGTGTACAAGGGCAGGCCTCCTCCCCTCCGAGATGGAGCCCTTCCCTTCCTCAAGGCCAGAGGCATGGCTCCCCCGCCTCCCACTCACAGCATGTATGTGATCACGCCCATGCTCCACATGTCTGTCGTATAGGAGACTTGCTCGTAGCTGACCACCTCGGGCGACAGGAACTCCGGGGTGCCAAAGTTCACTTTCAGCTTCTCTCTGGGATTGTACCTGATAGGGTGAGAAAAAAAACCCCGGTGTCTGTCCTGGTTCATCTGAGGCGCACATGCGCGCGCATGCAGTCTCCAGAGGATGGGCATCGGCCCATGCTCCCTTTGGAAAGAACTTTCATCCCGCCTTCAGCTTGCTCGGTGCCAATCCCTCCAGGCCCCAAGGCGTAGCAGGGGCTCATCATGCGGAAAGGGGAGAGGCTGCTAGGGCAGGTCCCAGGACATATTTACCTTCGGGCAAGTCCAAAATCAATTATCTTCACCATGTGGCCCTTGGCAGTCACACACAGGATGTTCTCGGGCTGCAGGGCGAGAGAAAGCGCACACTCGTGTTAGTGCCTTGAGGTGGCTTGGCAATGGTGCCCCTGGGAATCGGGGGGGGCTTACTGGAAAGGACACCCCCCCCCGGTCACACGTCAGAAATGTTGGCCTAGCCGCAACTGGCTCAGCAAAGAGATTTTGCTGGGGACCCCAAGCCTGTCTCAAACATGCAAACCCATCACTCGCTGTCCCTCCCATTTCTGGGTGGTTTTTGCATCCGAAAACCATTGCAAAACCATTGCATTTCCAGTGATAGGAATGTTCTTCGTCAGCCTGTGGCAGGCAGCCTCCCCCAACCTGGTGCTGGACCACACCTCCCATCATACTCAGCAAGGGCATGCTGGCTGGGGATGATGGGACTTGCTGCCCAACACATCTGGAGGGCACCAGGTTGGGGAAGGCTCGTTTGTGGGGTTTCAGCTACAACGGATGCGTCACATGCAGTACAACCGAGAGCGGACGACAAGGGGTGGGTTTCTCTCCCCACTTCTTTCTTCCAGAATACTGGAAGTCGCGGTCACCTAATGAAACTGATCCGCAGAAAACTACGGGTAGGAAAAAAGAGGAAGCACTGCTTCTTCTTAGGTTTTGGAATTCGTCGTCACAGGATGTGGGTGAGGGGCACTGGCGAAGATGGGGAACATGCGCAAGAAGGTGCTCTTGTCCTGCTCATGTCCTGCTTGTGGGTCTCCCGTGGGCAGCTGGTCGGCCACTGTGTGAACAGAATCCTGGACCAGATGGACCTTTGGTCTGACCCAGCCTCAGGGGGCTCTTCTGATGTTCTTATGGCTTTGAGGAGAGATAGACAAATTCAAGGAGGGCAGGTCTGTTGGCCACTGTCACTCCTGACAGTTAAGAGGAACCTCCATGTTTAGAGGCTGTCTACCTCAGGATATCAGGGGCTGGGGGTAAAAGAGCTGGGGGCTGTAGCCTTCGATGCCCAGCGTGTGGCCTTTTGGAAGCATCTGACTGGCCACCGTGGGAAATTGGCTGTTGGACTCGCTGAGTCTGTGGTCTGATCTTGTAGGGCTCTCCCTGTGATCACTTGATGGTGCTTGCATTGTGGGAAGAGTATGCCCACCTGAACTCAGTGACAGCTGTTGCAAGATGGAGCTTTTTTGCCCCCCCCCCGAAGGACACGGTAGTCCTCAGGTGATGCCCTGCTTCTATTTGGAGCGGGGGAAGACCCCTGCTGCTTGGAGGTAGAACTCTGGCTTGAGCAGCGTGGCCTTCCAGTTCCATGGGCAGGCTTTCACAGACCCAGGGTCCGCTCACCAGTTAGCCCAAAGTTATGCCTCACTGCTTTGCCCCTCCTCTTGTGTTGCCCCCGGCCGCGTACCTTGAGGTCGAGGTGAAGCACCCTCATGTGGTGCATGAACAGGATGCCGTCGCAGATCTGCCGCACGAACACCATGCAGTCTACCTCGGTCAGATGGTAATCCTCGTCAATGATCCTCTCAAAGAGCTCTCCGCCCTGGACGCTGGGCACACAAAACGGGCTGGATGAGGCCGCTGGGCCAGGCTGCATTCGTTCACCTCTACAAGGCTAACAAACCATCTTTTGCTTTACTCACCTTGGTCCTTCATTCTCCTTTCCACTGTCATGCTTCTTCTCTCCACTTCCTTTCCCACCCGCCCCCGCCCCAGTTAGACTTCTCAATCCTGCCCAGTCTCTGGCTGCTTTCTCATTCCCCCACCCCCGTGCCATTTCCAATTATGCAAATTGGCCCAAACTATCACTTTTTCCTACGTCCCCTCCTTCAAGGAGTTCAGGGTCGCGCACAGAGGGTTATCCTCGTTTATCTTCAGAACAACCCTGCAAGGTAGGTTAGGCTAAGAGTGTGTGACCAGACCAAGACCATCGAGTGAGCTTCCTCAGAGAGTGGGGATTTAAGCCCTGCTGGTGCAGACATGATCCGCTGCACCGCATCGACTCTCATGCCAATGAGATGAACTTCCTTATTTGAAACCATCAGTGCAGCTTCTGATAATCAGCAGAGCAGGAAAGAGCCATGCAAAAGTCTGTGGTGCCCCCCTCCATGAATTTTCTGCTTAGGGTTCCACAGGCACCACCCACACCTTTTTCCACCCTACCTTTGCATATCCATCTTAAGGACTAGAAGAGTGCCATTTTAAAAACAAGACAAGAACTGAAATTCCCATTTGGCCAAATGCTGCTTCCCCTACAGAGCACTGTACCTGGAGCATGCAGTTGCAGAAGGATTGCCAAGCCCTGCTTTCGGGTCCCCTCTAGTTCAGAGGGTTTGTGCTGCTCTCTCCAGGGCTGGCCCGAGACCTTTTGCAGAATAGCAGATCCCTGCCTGCCCCCTGCCCCGACTCAAGTCGAGAGGCATAGAATTTATTCATTTTATTTATTTGTTATATGTATAACCTGCCTTTTTTCCTCCAAGGAGCCCAAAGCGACATACATGATCCTCCTCTCCATTTTATCCTCACAACAACCCTGTGAGGTAGGTTAGTCAGTGACTGGCCCAAAGTCATGGTATTGTTATGTTTACTGTATATGTTATTTGTCCTGCCCTTTGGTGTAAGGGGCGTTATAAATAAATGATGATGAGGATTGTTGTTGTTGTTGTTGTTATTATTATTATTGTCCCAGTCCAACACTCTGTCCACTACTGCACCACAACACTGGCTCAGTACCCAAGACCCAGTCAGGCTACAACACCAGAGGCAAAAACTCCCACATCGCCCCTCTCCCTCCCTGGCAATAAACATACAACAACAACAACATCAACAAATGGTTTGCTGCCCTTTCGTAACACCTAAAACAGTTGCCTCAGTCTGCTTAAGGATAGGGCTGGCCCCGGCCGCCTCCCGCAGACATCCTCACTGGAGTGCTAACTGGGCGTAGGAACGGTGGAGGTTGCTGACCAGGTCAGACAATTCGCCCGTCTTGCTCAGTTTTTCCATTCCGTTCATCCATCTTGCCCACTTGCACTCTGACAGGCAGCAACTCTCCCAGTCCCAGACAGCGGTGTTTCCCATCACCCGCTACCTTGGATCCTTCTAACTGGGGATTGAACCTGGGACCTTCTGCATGCAAGGCGTGTTCTACCGCTCAGCTGTGGCCCGCCCATCCCAAAGGCCTCCCACGTTGCCTCTCTCTCTTGGATGACTCACAACTCCATGAAGAGCATGATCTCCCGCGGCGTCTCGATAGCGTCGTACAGCTGGATCAGGTGCCGATGGTTCAGCTGGTTCATCACGTCGATTTCCACGTCAGCCATCTCCTGCGGGGCAAAAGTTGCGTCACGCGTGGTGGAGACCGGCTGAGGGACAGGTTCACCTGAGGCTGCTTGATGCAGAGTCAAAACAATGGCCTGTTTTGTCCACAGGACTGCCTGCTCCATCCAGCCTTCTCCAGAACAAGTGCTAGCACACAGGTTACATTTTTCCTCAACACCAACAACCAGGTACCCTCCAGATGTGTCAGATGGCAACTCCCATCATTCCCAGCCAGATGATCTACTCCAACGGACTTGCTAGCCAAGGACTTCCCCCACTAGCCAGTGACCTTCTGCATGTGAAGCAGATGCTCTATCCCTAAGCTTGTGTGTGGCCGTTTGGCCCTCCTCTCTGAAGCTGCCCTTATGCCAGGCCAGACTCTTTTTTTATGCCTGGACAAGGAGACATTTTTCTCCCCCTCTCATAATACTAGAACCCAGTGGGGTCATCCCATGAAGCAGATTGGTGGGAGACTCAGGACAGATAGGAGCAGTGTTCTCCAACCTTGGGTCCCCAGATGTTTTTGGCCTACAACTCCCAGCATGCCCCAGCCAGCTACGCTGGCTGGGGCATGCTGGGAGTTGTAGGCCAAAAACATCTGGGGACCCAAGGTTGGAGAACACTGGATAAGAGGAAATCTTTCTTCACACAGCACATAATTAAACTGTGGAATTCCTTTCCACAAGATGCAGTGATGGCCACCACTTTCGACAGCTTTAAAAGGGGATTGGACAACTTCATGGAGGAGAAGGCCATCAATGGCTACTTGCCCTGATTGGCTTTATGCTACCCCCAGTATCTGAAGGCAGTATATGCCCACGTGCACCAGTTGCTGGGGAACATGGGCGGGAGGGTGCTGTTGCTCTCATGTCCTGCTTGTGGGTTTGGGTTGGCCACTGTGGAAACAGAATGAAGGCTAGATGGCTCCTTGGTCTGATCCATCAGGGTTCTTCTTCTTATATTCTTATGTTTTTCTCACATTATCTTTTATTATTACATTTATATCCTGCCTTTCCCGCTCTTGCAAGGACCCCAAGACGGCTTCTTCCTCTCCCATCTTCTCCTCACAACCACCCTGTGAGGTAGGTTAGGCTGAGAGTCAGGGACTGGCCCAAAGTCACCCAGTGAGCTTCATGGCTGAGCAGGGCCTTGAACCCGTGGCTCCCCAGTCCAGCACTCTAACCACTGCGCCACACTGCTTTTGTCCATCTAGTCCAGTCTTATCTACTCTGCCTGGCAGCGGCTGTCCAGGGTCTCAGGCAGAGAAAGGTCCCTTCCCCTCCCCTGTTATCTGATCATTTTAACTGGAGAGGCCGGGAATTGAACCTGGGACCTTCTGCATGCCAAATAGATGCTCTACCACTGAGCCACGGTTCCCTCTAGCCCAGTTCCACGAATCATTAGAAGTCCCTGATCTCTCTTTCCCGACTTCTCCACCTGATGCAGAGCGTAACGCCCGCCCCTGAGGGGGGACTGCCCCACACCTTCTTTGGTTACTACACGTAGCAGCACCATCTTATATAAACTCTCTGCATGTTTCATAGCAGCAGAATCGTTAAAGCATTAACAGGATGCGTACAACATGTGCAATTCCACTTCTTTAGAAAAAAAAGAAAAGAAATCGTGGCAACATGGAGATACAAACCACTCTGCTCTTAAGCAAGCAGGACCGGAAGCAGTCATCCGTCCACTGGTACTCTTTGTCTCAGGACCCAGCAAGAGATGAGCCAGACTGCGCATTAAACTGGGACCTGCCAGTCCTTTACTGTGAGTGGCAGACAAGCCCTCGGCACAACAGCCATGCTAGAAAATGTGGCGCAAAGCTATTTATTTATTTCTTATATTTTATTTCTTATATTTATTAATCGCCCATCTGGCCAGCCACCTGGCCACCCTGGGCGATGAAAATTATGATGAAAATTATTCATCGCCCAAAGCTATGATGATGAAAATTATTCATCGCCCAAAGCTAGAGGCAAAAGAGCGTGCCCAACCTCCTTATATGTCAGGGGTGCAGAAACGCAGGCCAGAAACTCGCCCCGCCGTGTTCCTCGGAGGCCATGCCTCTTTCCCCAGCCCTCCCCCTCCAACCATCAAGTGTTGGGTGGTTTTGTGCAGTTCCCCCCCCCCCCCATTTCAAAAGGCCGAAATGCCTCTCCTAAGCCTTAGTTACTGGCAGGAGGAGCTTTCAGCCAAACTATGCTGGTATTTTTGGTATTTTGGCCTCGCTCCCTTTGCCTTTGGCTCTGGCCCTCCTGCCTTCAGTCCCACCCACCACTTGAACATGGGCCCCCAAGGCCCTCTCCAAGACGCAACTCAGCCCTCAGGCGGAAAGCTATGAGCACCCTGCCGCCCCCCACCCATACTTGTGGGATCCCCCGGAAGACATGCCTTGTCCTTTGTCCCCTGCTTCTTAATAATTTTCACAGCAAGCTTGAGGCCCGTCTCCTTCACGGTACAGATCCGGACTTCTCCAAACTTCCCTCTGTGGTGAGAAAGGGAGAAGACACATGTTGCAACAGCGTTGCGTGAAGAATTCCTTCAGAGCCCAACTCGAAAAGCTCACTTTCCCCATGAGGTCGATAACCGAGTTTTAAAGTACATGTAACTTGATCTGCCTGTATTCATCCCTCCTCTCTTTCTGTTCTCCCCATTGCCTGAGTCTATATTGTAATCTCCTGGGGCAGAGACCCCTTTTTGCCTCTTAAACTCTTAAGGTACTGCATACAGTGGTGGCATAATAATAATAAAAGTAACAACAACAACGATAACAATGGGATGCCCAAGGCAGAAGAGCTGGCCAGGGACCAAGTGCCCACCTCCCCCTTTCTCACCCTCCTAGCATCTCCTTGGTGTTGATGCTGTACGTTTCTTTGAAGTCTGCAGTTCTCAGCTGGACGATGCGGTGGGTGAAAGGTGCCGGTGGCGGAGGAGTGTCATCTGGAAGAGAGGGGTAAAAGAAAAAGCATTATGCTACTACCCTATAGGTGGCACATCTCTGTGCCTTTCACAGAGGTGGGATGGCCGCCTGCAACAGGTGAGGGCAGATCTCTGGCCTGAGCATCTCTAAGGCATGTTCAGAGGGTGACACCTACTGGTGAAACAGTAAAAGTGCATTTGGACAATCCCAGGAGGGACCGGACCGTGCCCACTAGCAACCTTTCCCCAAGGCATGTCCAGAGGAGGACCAACCCACTCTGCACAGACAATCCAAGCAGTTGCTTGGGGGCATAAAGAGTTTTTGGGGCGCCGGCAGAGTGCATCCTGACAGGTGTGCCCCAGGAACCCTTGCAATGTCACCCAAGACATCACAGAGAGGTCTCGGACTGCATGCGACAGCATATATGACCCAGGATTCGCATCCTTCTCTGGCGGTGCATTGCACCGTCTGATCCTGGGTGGACAGATCTAATTCAAGGGCTTGGCAGACCTAGTTCAGGTGTAAAATTAGTGCTGGTCCTCGTTGACTACAAGAAATGGAATGGGGCCAGCAGGGGACTTCTTATGCTGACTGAGGAGGCAGGGCCGGCCCGCCTATGATGCAGAGTGAAGCTCCCGCTTCAGGTGGCAGAGTGAGAGGAGTGGCAAATTGTGCCACTTTCCCACTCTGCCCCCGCCAGGAGGGCCTGCCGCCACCTCCAGGGGGCGCTCTGGAGAGCTCCACTGCTCCCCACTCTGAATGAAACAGAGGAAGGATGGCTGCTTTTAGCCCCCTGCCCCCTGGCTCACGATGAGGATCCACTCAGCATGAACCAGGGGGTGGGTGGGCTCTCCATAGAGCCCTGTCGGCCAGAGAGAAAGTGGCTGGCGTGGCTCTTCAGAGAGCTGGCGAGACCCAGATGCCTGGCTCTGTGGCGGTCCTTCTTCACAGCCAGGCATTGTGGAATGGCATGCCCCAGGAGATTGCCTGCACCACAGTACAGGTAGTGGGAGATTCTGCGCCGGCCCTGCGAGGAGGCCAGCAGTGCCCTGGGGAAATGAGGGCACGTCCCAGTCCAGAACACCACACACCCCATGTTCCTGGCCGTGGTCCTCCTCAGTTCCAGACCAGGAGTGTGGGAAGATAGTATCTGTCCACACTGCTGCCTCCTTTGTGTCACAGCAGTCGAACACAAATAGATACTGAGCATATCGTATGAGCAGGTGAGGGATTCCTGTGAAGTCAGTAGTAAATTTAGGCTCTGTTTTAGTCCAACCACTTCCTAAATCCACCCACCACCCATCCCCCCTATTTATACAGCTCACAAATCTCCCAAAGAGCTCCCATTTCACACACACACACACCCCACAAAAAAGAAAATCACTGGTCCAGCTCGGAGTTCTGCATGTTTCGAACACTTTTTTTTGTTGTTGCTCTGCCAATCGCATTGCAAGCTTTAAAATGTTCGACCGCAGATTGCATTTGGGTCCAAGAGCTGTGAACTGGGTAGATGTTGGTCAAAAATGAATTAAAAGAAATTCCTCATACATCCCTAAATCCACCGGCATGTTCTCCTGCAGAAGCCCCACTGAAAAGAATGGTGCTCTGGTCTTGCACAAGTCCTGTTCGTTTCAGTGTGGCTTGCACAGGTGGATTGTCACCCACGGATGAGATACAAGGGCCTCACACTCCTCCGCTGCTCTTAGTTCAGAACCCAAGACGCACACAAGCGCCAATGCATGGACTGCATCCGTGCAGGGAAAAAACAGTACACGTGAGTCAGCGCATTAAACAAGGAGTCAGCGAGAGTCTGAAATCACTGATGCTGCCGAATCTTAAGCAAATAATATGATATCAATTAGTTTTCCTGGGGACTAAGCAAGACTGAAAACTCATCCACACAACAATTTCATATGCGTTAAGAACACAAGAATTGAGACCAGTTATTTCAAGGCACTTGTAGAATTTGCACCATCAAGAGGAATCCAAACCAAGAGGAATCCAGGGAGGAATTTATGCATATCTGTTAATTTTTGCATTGAAATTCTTAACTCTTATTAATTTTTCTGGGCTGCCTTTCCACCCAAAAGTCTTTAAAAAAAAGAAAAGAGAGAGAAATGTTATGAAACTATTTTGATGAAATAGTTTTCATAATAAAATTATGAGGGGTTTAGGGAGATCTTTTACCAAATGTTTGACGACATGCGGGCCAACATTAAATTACAGGATTACAATTGCGTGGAAGCTGTACCAGTTGAGCTAACAGGCAGCCAGATCGGAATCTGACCATGGCGTGTGCGTCAGGCAAGCTTCTCTCTGAGAGGGAGAAACGGAAAGGCAACAGAAGGAGTGCTGAACGTAAATCAGCAGACAGCGCGGCTGATTCAGGCAGCGGCAAGCTGGTGGGAGTTACCCAAGCGGCAGCTTTAAAAGTGAGAAAATGCTTTTGTTGCGGTTCGACTTCGCATCTTAAAAGGGAATGTAATTTTAAGAGCAAGCGGAAAAAGAAGAAAAAGGAAGTTACCAGTACACCTGAGGAGACAATTAAAACGGGCAAAAGTTTGATTGCTCGGGTGGGTTTTTCCAACAAAGACATGTGGGTACTTGACAGCAGAGCTTCTCACCACGTGGCAAATTCCAGAGACATGTTTCAATCTCTGGATGATGGATATACAAATCAATTTGTGGAACTGGCTGATGGAAAACGAATCCAGGTGACAGCTGCAGGAACAATTGACTTTGCTACTTTGGGTCAACAAAGGGCACTGCTTGTTCAAGAACTGGACACAAACTTGATAAGTATATCACAATTGGCTAATGATGGATATGAAATAAGTTTTTCTAACAGCAACTGTGTAATTTCACATGAAGGGGTGATCTGTGCAAAAGGTGATTTGCAGAATTCTCTGTATGTTATAAATCCATTTGTAACACATGATGAGAAGGCAAAGTATGCAAATTGTAAAACCCATGAAAATTGTTTACATATTTTCCACAAGAGGTTTGCACATGCCAACTACAGAAGCATAGAAAAAAATGCCCGGGTCTGTGAGAGGGTATGAAAATGAAACCTTGTTCTAAGTATGTGGAATGTGAAGTATGTAGTACAGCAAAGTCACACAGATCTAACATTCAGAAACACAGTGATAGAGTTAGCACAAGAATCTTTGAGCTAGTACACTCTGATGTTGCTGGTCCATTTGAAAATAGCTATGGGGGGAACAGGTACTATATGACTCTGGTTGATGATTTTTCAAGATTTGGAATTGTATATCTTCTGCAGCATAAATCTCAGGTTCAAGAGAGATTTGAATCATTTGTTAAATGGGCTGGGAACAGATATAAACAATATCCAATAGGAGAATTACTCACAGATGGTGGGGGAGAGTACATGAGTACAAAGTTCAAGAAATTTTTGGAAAGTGAGGGTATAGGGCACAAAGTCACTGCCCCATACTCCCCATTTCAAAATGGCGTTGCTGAAAGAAGAAACAGGACACTCCAGGACATGATGAGGGCCCAATTGACTGAGTCAAAGGTGGGAAACCGTTTCTGGGGGGATGCATTGTCAAATGCTAATTATCTGCTGAACAGGTTACCAAATTCCACAATTGGGAAAACTCCATATGAAATGTTTCATGGGAGGAAACCAAAGATTGCACACGTACGCATTTTTGGGTGTAAATGTTTTGTTCATGTACAGGCAAGAAGCTTTGAATGTTTTCTGCTGGGGTATGATGCACAAACAAAAGGGTACAGGTTGTGGTCACCACACCACAACAAGGTAATTCTGAGCAGGGATGTGATTTTTCATGAGCAAACAGATGACCAGAAACAGCTGGTGGAATTGCCAATGCATGCAATGTCTGAAACACAGCAGGATGCTTCTGGGACAGAACAGGCCACTGGGCAGATATCTGGGGAACAGGAGGGAGGTGAACAATCTCTGAGGCGTTCAACCCGAGAACGCAAAACACCTGTTAGATATCAGGATGAATTCCAAAGTGGGAAAACTGTTGTACATAAAGCTCTCAAAATAGCTTTAGAACCACAAAGTTTTGAGGAAATTCAAAGCATGGAACCAAAAATGAAGAATGATTGGTTTGAGGCCATGCAGGATGAAATCAATGCAATGCATGAAAACAACACATGGAGTCTAGTATCTTTGCTGTGGGGCCAAAGCAAATGGGTACAAGCAGACGGGCAGCGTTGGTGCCCAGGAAATGATATTTGCGCCCCCCTTCACTAGGGCTGTATTTTTTTAGCAGCGCCCCTTTGATAGGCACAATCACCAGGGGCAGGTGGAAAGGTACAGGGAAGGCTCTTTGCAGTGGTTTTGCACAAAAACATGGGGTAGAATTTTGATTCAGTGTTTGCACCAACAACAGGTAGGCAATGTCAGACGGTTGTTTAAATTGGCAGCACAAAGAAGAAATGATGGCAAGTCATTCATTTGGATGTAAAACTGCTTTTTTATATGGGGAATTACAAGAGGAACTCTACATGCAACAACCACAAGGTTTTGTAGAAGACCCCAGTCTTGTATGTCCGTCTGAACAAGTCCATATATGGGGTTGAAGCAGGCAGCTCGATGCTGGAACCAAAAGCTAGACAGAGTTTTGATTAGTTTGGGATTCAAACAAAGCAAGGCTGATCACTGTCTGTATACAAATCACACAGAACAGGGAAACTGGGTGTATTTGCTAGTCTTTGTTGATGATATCTTACTGGTGACACAATCAGTAAGTCAAAAAGACAAAATTGCACAACAATTGCAAGCACACTTTGAACTGAAAGATCTGGGTTTGGTACAACACTATCTTGGAATGCAATTATCTCAAGATGAGGAAGGTTCTTTCATGATTGAACAAAGTGGGAAAATTCAGAAATTGCTGGAAATTCATGGGTTGGAGAATTGTAACCCAGTTACTACTCCAATGACTCTTGAATATCAGAAACACACAGATAACACTGGATTTGATGATATGGAGAAATATCAGAGTGTTATTGGAAGCCTGCTATATTTGGCAAATGTGAGTAGGCCAGACATCAGCAATGCTGTAAACATACTTAGCAGGAAAACGCAAAATCCTTCTAACTATGATTGGCTAGCTGTGAAACGAGTGTTAAGATATTTAAAAGGTACCATGAATTGCAAACTGAAATTGTCATCACACACAAATGGAGGTTTTTGTGTGTACACTGATGCTGATTGGGGATCTGCAACAGATAGAAAGTCCACAAGTGGGACAGTTTTAATGTATGAAAACAGTCTAATCGACTGGTACACACGTAAACAATCTTGTGTGGCTGTTTCTAGCGCAGAATCTGAATTCATCAGTTTATCTCAAGCATGTAATGAGATTGAATGGTTCAAACAATTGTTTGCTGATATGCACATACCAGTAGACAAGGCTGTTACAATTTTTGAGGACAACCAAGCTTGCATTAGCATGGCTCAAAATGAAAAAAGTAGGCCAAGAACCAAACACATTGATGTTCGTTACTCTCATGTAAAGGACTGTGTGCAAAAAGGGTGGGTAACACTCAAGTACTGTGCAACAGGGGATATGGTGGCAGATCTTTTCACAAAACCATTGCCTGTAGTAAGACACAGGAAACTAATGACGGCACTAGGCCTCATTGAGTAAATGTAAACAGGATGTATCACAGGCTGTGGGGGGATGTTGTGACATGTAACAAAACAACAGCTGTGGCACAATTGTTTTCATTTGGAAAGGTACAGAATGGCTGGAAAAACAAGTCGTGTTATGTCTGCCACTACTGTCCTGTTCTCATGGGGAAAGTAGGTGAGAAAGAAATACGAGCTGATCACATGGTTTGTACTTTCTGATGACCTTGTATGATTTGTTAGGTTTCGTTTCTGTAGCCATTTTTGGTAGAGAGATGGATTGCTTTCTTTGGTTCTTTTCTCTGATGCTCTGACTGATTGCTTGCTGGACTTGCAAACATGTAACGTCTGTGCTGCGGTGGACTTGCTCCACTGGACTAGTGCGTGCTATGCAGTATAATCTGCAATATGGACTGTAATGTAGGAGATTGTATTTACTCTGATGTAGAAATAAACAGGTAGCAAGAAACCTGTTGTATTCTACAGGGTTATTTCCTTATTACTGAAAGCTGCTGGACGAGGCGAGCTGGCTGAAATCCGAGACGCTTGGAATGCTGCGAGGGGGGAGAGACAGGTCTGGAGCTCTGTGTGTACTTCATGGGCCAGTTACCCACACAGAACAGGATCTTAAATCTTCCATCTCACGCTCTGCTTTTCCACAAGGCCGGCAGGCCTACAGGGTGGATTGGTTGTAAAAGCCTTCAGGGCTGAGTCATTGCCCTTTCACTTCTTCCAGCATCGGAGACCATGGGCTTTTCTACATGAGGCTTTTAACCCGCCACTTTACGGAGGCTACTGCTTCTGGATTCTTTGTGGGATTAAGATCAGCTCCTTTACATGTCCCCCCCCGGGGGGGGGGGTTCTTTCTCTGCCTTTCTATATGTTCTATTACAGGACCACTAGGGGGCTCTGCAGTATAGCGGAATTGGGCAACTACACAAGGGTTGCATGCCGCCCTTCACAGATAATACCAGACTTTCCTCAATCTAAAAAAAAAAGCCGTGGAGACGGTGGCAGAGAACGGGAGAGGCCCTGGAGGATGACGGTGTTGTGCAAAGCACCCGCAAACTACCGAGAGGTGAGGAATCATGAGTGCACCATAAGTGCCTCATGTAGAAAGGCTCCATAGCTCTGAGGCTAGAGCACCTGCTTTGCATGCAGAAGGTCCCGGGTTCAGTCCCAGAAATCTCCAGTTAAAAGGACCAGGCAGCAGGGGTTGGGAAAAACACTCCTCTGCCTCTGCAAGTCAGACAACAATGGGTGAGATGGACAGGTAATCTGACCTGGTATAAGGCAGCTTCCACATGCCTCCAAGCCGATCATTACACTCATGAGGACTAGAAACTTGTTTTTAAAATTAACACCCCTCCAAAAAAAACCCCACACACCGAGGTTCCAGAGTCTTTTTGGCAGGCTGGTGGGAGGCCTGGTTCTGCTGGGAAACAGGCATGCAGGGAGAGTCATTGCAGAATCCTGTGCTTCTTCTGGGAAATGGGCATGCAAGAAGGACACTCCTTGCATGCCGATCTCCCAGCAGAATCGGGCTCTTGCCACCTCACCACACAGCTGGTTGGCGGGCTGGCAGGAGCCAGATTTTGTTGTTACACAGGGCACGCCGGGAAGGCTCTATTCCTCGTGTGTCCTGTGTAGCAAGGTAGTAGCTTGTGCAGGGGAGGGGGAGGGGGGCACCCTTGCGGGGGCAGGGCACCCTTGCGGGGGCAGGGCACCTGTGGTGGGGCCACACAGGCAGGCTTCTGTGGGCCACATGCGGCCCACCCCTCTTCCAAACATAGTGAGTTCCGTACTGGATGCCAAACTCAATACTCCCGCAGCTGTACGGCAGACACACCGCCCTGGTTACACCACAAGGGCCAGAAGACGCCGCCTTCTGCAGAACTGCCAGGTGGTGCTGATTGTGCTGAAAAAACATTGGCAGCTGCCTCATGCCAAGCCAGAGCATGAGTCCCTCTTGCTCAGTATCAATGACACTGACTGGCAGCGGCTCTCCAGAATTTCCGGCCGGATTCTTCCATAGCCCTCCCCTGGAGATGCTGGGGATCGAACCGGGGAGCTTCTGCATGCAAAGCGGGGGCTCTTACCCCGACATACTGGACCCTCACAGCACATCACGCAGCTGGTAGAAAGATCACAGCGGCGCCAGACACACCGCTCTCTCTGGTTACTTGCTTTGCCTGCCAGCTACCTCACGGAGAGGTGCTTCGCTCCGGATGCTGGAACAGGGGCAGCAAGGGGCAGCGGTGTGCATGCCAGATGCAGGATGGGGGGCACCAGGTCTTGTCCCGGCAGAAGGCAGTTTTGCCAAGGAATCTCTAGCCCCAATCTCAGCAGAACCAGAGCCAAAGGCACCAGCTGCTCAACAGATCCTCTAAGGCAGTGTTCTCCAACCTTGGGCCCCCAGATGTTTTTGGCCTACAACTCCCAGCATGCCCCAACCAGCAGAGCTGGCTGGGGCATGCTGGGAGTTGTAGGCCAAAAACATCTGGGGGCCCAAGGTTGGAGAACACTGGGCTAAGGCAGCAGTCAGCAGCCGGAAGCCCACAGGCCAAAGACAGACTACCTGTTGGACAAGCACTCCATGGGCCAGGAGCAATAGATATCAGAAAGAGGCTCAAAAGCTTTGTGAGTGCACTTTGAAATCTCTTTTGAATGTCCGTGCGACTGGAGCAGCGCACTGTCTGTGCGCACAGTGGTGCACTGAAAGCTGCTTTGTGACAACCTCATGCACAGGGCTCGGAAGGGGCCATCACCCAAGACGAATGCTGAGCTGGACTGATCCCCGGTCTGGCTTGACACAGAAATAATTCTGCATAAACCAGAAGGGTTGCTTCTTGAGCGTGTGGTGTTTCCCCGCCCCTATGCACAGAGGGCAATGGGGGAGCGCACACCTCGCACACAGAAGGCCACAGCTTGATCCAGGCCGTATGGAAAACGGTACTTTAGTACGCTGAAACCACTGTACGTGCGGTGCATTTCTTTGTTACCTGCTTTTATTATCTCTGGACATGGTTATATCCAGAAATTGGTATGCCCCAGTTCATGATATTGCGTATTTTATCATTTTATGCTGTAAGCTGCCCAGAAAACAATGTGATTGGGTGACTTTATATACATATAGTAGATAAAATATAATAAAGGGCTGAGAAAGAACCTTGTCTGAAACCCTGGAAAGCCTCTGCCAGTCAGTGGAGATCCGGGGTGGGGAAATCTGTGGCCCTCCAGAGGTGGTTGAACTACAACTCCCATTATCCCTGACCACTGGCTGGGGCTGATGGGAGCTGAAGTCCAGCCACCTCTATGCCCCCAGCCAGCTACATGCTGGGAGTTGTAGGCCAAAAACATCTGGGGACCCAAGGTTGGAGAACACTGCTCTAGAGGGTCACAGGGTTCCCCAGCTCCTGGAGTAGACAGGACTGAGCCAGATGGACTGATGGTCTGAGATGGTGCCGGGCATCCGTGTGGTCCTGCGTGGCCCCTCAGCAGAGCGAAGAAGCATCCTCAGACTGTGTGCTTTAAATTCTGTACCAATATAGCCCAAGCTCTTTGCCAAAAAAAAAACCAAACCCAACCCTGGTTCCTGCAACTAATATACATTATAACAATGTGCATATTACTGGCTTGGCTTGTGTCATCTGTTCCTGTTTTCCACCCTTCCCACTACACCCCGGAGATAAAGCCAGCCAGGCACTGCCCACACCCACCTCCACAGTCTTAAGAGCTAGAAACTTGCATTAATCTTTAAAAAAAAAAAAAAAGCTGTTCTGTGCCCAAAATGGATCTCAGTAGGCCCTCCCCTTCCTTCCCTGCTCTAGCCTGGGCCAATCCGGCTGCCGGTCAGCCACTAATGTCAGAGGCCTCGATGACCTTACCCAAGATCTGAGAGGGGTCCTCCTTGCCAAAGTCCGGAGTGAGGTAGGGGCTGGACAGGGTCTCCGGCAGAGGAGCTTCAACATCCGCGGGGGTTGCCGCATCCTCCCGGTTTTCGGAAGGCAGTTGCTCAGCCGGCCGGGGCTCTTCCGTGGAGGTCCTGCTGGCCCCACCATCCTGACCTGGGCTCTCGGGAGCTAAATGAGGCGGCTCCTCTGCCACAGTCCTTTCTCCCTCTTTGGCAGCGGGGCTCGGCTGCTCTCCTGCTGGCTCCTGGGCCGGGCCGGGGGCCGCCGGGGGCTCGGGCTCTCCAGCGGCCGGCTCTTCTCTGTGGGCTGAAGCTGGCGGCTCTTGAGGACTCTGCTCTCTGTGAACTGCCGGAGCCTCCTCGGGAATATCTTCTAAGCTGAAACATTTGAGACACAGCTGAGATCTCCAACAGACATTGAGTCCCAAGAGTCTTCAAGGAGGAGGCAACTTCCTTGCCATGTACAAAACCCACGCAATTCCATCCCTGATTTGGGCCTAACTGATTAAGCTGACCCCTCCTCGGCCCCTCTGCGACACCGTTGGGAATGAACAGTCAAAACCTCAAGCCATGTATAGGTGCATGATGTAATTGGGACCACAGAGTCTCCACATCCTAGAGCAGACACTCTGTGGAATGCTACCCAGGACTCACCTGGTGCAGGATGTGGGCGTTGCCAGACGCCTTCTCTTCCTGCCCCGGGAAAAAGAGTCTGAGCCATGAACTTGTGTGTGCAGCATGTCTGAAGATGTAGCCGAGTTGCAGTTCTGAACTTTTCCCAAGTTCAGAACAGGTCGACTACCATATGATTCCTGCACAACTGTAAATACATTCTTAAGCCTGCCTGTATCCAATCTGCAAGATCTGAGTGAGTAAACTCTGTTTTTAACCTCCAAAAGACTGTTTGTCTTATTGGTAGTGTAAGGGGGAAACCAGGTGAAGATCCAGCCTGTCCAAAAGGGACAGTCTGTATCAACTAGGCCTGTGGCTTACGCTGGCTCAGCTTGTCTGAGTGTGGAAAGCTAAGCCGGGTCAGGCCTGGTTATGACTTGGATGGGAGACCCCTCCTCTAGTTTCCTTCATTGAGCAGGGGGTTGGACTCGATAGCCTTGCAGGCTCCTTCCAACACTATTGAAACTATGAAACTAAATGTCAGCCCTGCTTTAACCGGCAGCTCTGCACGCACACCTTTTTCGCCTGTAGTTGGGTATACTCTGCTGTGTTTGCAAAAGCAACAGGGGAGAGATAATATATCACAATATCCTCTCCCAGGTCTTTTGGCAATCCCCAACACACCCTTTGTTTTTTCACCCTCTGTTTCTGCTGTTTAGCATTTGCTTGCAACTGGACCTAGTCTGGCTTCCAGAAACCGTTGTGGTATCGGAGGCAACACAAGGGGACCTGGCATGCACAAGCCTTCCCCCGTGCAACAGTACCAGCTCTGTAGGGGGAAAAAGAAAAACACTATTTTGATTCCCAATAAAATGTCGAACACCAACCCCATGCAAGGGGAAATTGCTTCACAGATAAGGCTGTTGGATCACCTGTTTTGCGCACATCACCATGTTAAAGAAGTCGAATGGTTCAAACGGATACAGAGATGCGCACTAAGCAGTGACTGGCTTTGTATCTGTTGAAGCTGCTTTACTTCCTCAACCTGGTAAGAAATGTTTTTATATTATCACACACACACACACACACACACACACACAATTATATATCACTCCCTCTAATGGCAAACTTGCGTGGTGGTGAGTGCCAACAAGATCAGAGAGTCTCTGAGAAATTAGAAGGTATGTTTGGCTAGTACCCTGTACAGGAACAATCCTGCTAGGAGATGAGGATATACTGCAACATTTTGTTGCAGGCCATGTGCATATGTGTACACATATACATTATATTGTATGTATGGATAGTTACAGACACAGAGAGAGAGAGAGAGAGAGAGAGAAGACTGAATGGAACTCTCTTAGATGGGTGAATAAATTCAACTGCCTTACTGATTTGTGAAGAAATTCTCCCTTGGAAAAAAACTGGCATTCAAGCCATGTTGGGAATTAAGCCGGGGCTGTTACAGCTGCCTTTCTGTGGGAGCCTCCACAGTGGCAATATAAATCCTTGAGACACCTTGAGGAGCTGACCTTCCTAACCAATCCTTCCTAGGCAGAGGATGACTGTTAGGAAATGCATCCTGTTTTGGCACACTCTAAGGTGACAGAACGCCAGAACCACCTTGCTGGACCAGACCGAAAGGCCACCTCGGCTAGCCAAGCAGTGTTTCATTTCCCAGCCAAATGGCTCCAGGGCCAGGCACTTACAAGCCAGGAACAAAGGCCATGTTGGGAGCTGCAGCCTCACCATTGGCCATGCTGGCTGTGAGTTACGGGAGTTGCAGTCCAACACATCTGGAGGGCACTAGGTTGCAGAAGGCTGTTCTTTGCCACTGCGGTGGATCTGAGTTTTATAGACACAGATCTGCTACTATCACATTTCTGCGTCTCATCACAGACTCGCTTCTGGAGAAGAAGCAAGGCAGAGCAAGGCTTTCTTCACGGTGGCCCCAAAGCAGAGGAATGCACTCCTCAGCAAGGCATAAACGGTGATGCGTCTAGACAATCCTGCAAGGCATCTTTCTCTCTTTAAAAAAAATGGATGGAGGGTAAAGCCAGCATTAGGAGCAAGTTTCTGGCTGTGCTTGCCCCTCCATGCAAAATGTCTCAGGGCATTTATTTATTTATTATTTATTATTTGCATTTATCTATCGCCCATCTGGCCGGCAAACCGGCCACCCTGGGCGATGTACAGAAAATAAAACAGAACAAAATACATTAAAACATTTTTCTCCATTAAAATACATTAAAACAGTATAAAATTTTAAAATCTTAGCCCACCCCATATTCCCGCCTGAATAACCAAGTTTTTAATGAGCGGCGGAAGCTCAGCAGAGAGGGGGCATGGCGGAGGTCACTTGGGAGAGAGTTCCATAGTACGGGGGCTGCCACAGAGAAGGCCAAATTCAGACATGCCCAAATTCTTACACAGAAGTCAGTCCCATGTAGGAATTTGTGTGAATCCCCTGCTGCATAGGATATCACAGGTGACAATCCTGGGAATTTAGGAAGCTGCCGTACGCCAAGTCACACCACCGATGGTCCATTTCGCTCAGCATCATCTTTACCAACCGGTAGCGCCTCTCCAGGGGTTCAGGTGGGGACCTGTCCATGGCCAACCAGGGGTGCTTCCAGACGAAGCTTTTATAGCGCCATCGCCCTGCCACATCCACAGAATGGGGGGGGGGGAGATGACGTCATCTTCCGCTCGGAACCCTCCCGTGTTTTCCCACTGCTTCTTCCAACTTTTTTTCCTATCGCAGAAAATCCATTGGGTGCGGAGGAGACAGAATTGCTGCACCAGGCACTATGATTGGTGGTGCTAGGAGCCCTCCATCTGGAAGCACACCTGAACATGGCAGGGTTCGAACCTCGGACCCTCCGCATGCAAAGCTACAGCCTTTCCTCTTACACTCTGGGTTCAGACAACACGATAACCAACACTCATGGGTGGAGTGTGGGCTGTCATTGAACTGTGGGTTGTCGTTGAACTGTGGATTATTGTGTTGTCTGAACCCAGCCGAGATAACCATGGTGAACAACCCACAGTTCACAAGCCAACAACAAACCATGGGTTCTCTTCATGGGTTGTTCATGGTTAACAAGCCATGGCTTGTTAGTGCAGCTGGGTTCAGACAACACGATAACCCGTGGCTCAACGACAATCCACACTCAACCCGTACTCAGCCCTTGAGTGTGGTTATCGCATCGCATTGCCTGAACCCAGTCAGTCAAAGGCCAATCTGCCAACCCAAGGGCCAATTTGCCATTGGGCTGCCAGCTTGCCCCTTTTCCTCCATACATGTATCACCTTCTACCTGTACACCCTCCGGCAACACGGCCCACAAGTGGCTCCGAGCTTCCCAGCGCTTGTAGACTGCAAGTGCCCACACAGCAAATGACAGAGGAGAATGATAGGGTGGCAGGTGTCCCACTTTACAGAGGACTGTCCTCTTTTTGAAGTCATCCTTCTATTTGGTGGACAGTCAAGTCCAAGTCTGGTTTAAAGTCAAAGGGCCACGAGGAGGGAGAGCCACAGTGGCCTTGAAGTGGCCCAGTGTGGCGCAGTGGTGAGAGTGTTGGACTGGGGCTCGGGAGATCCGGGTTCTAGTCCCTGCTTGGCCATGAAGCTCACTGGGTGACTTTGGGCCAGTCACTGACTCTCAGCCTAACCTACCTCACAGGGTTGTTGTGAGGATAAGGCGGAGAGGATGATGATTATGTAAGCCACCTTGGGTTCCTTGCAGGAAAAAAGGTGGGGTATAAATTAATTAAATAAATAAATAAATAAATAATAAATCAACAGCCCCTGGACAGCCGACTGGGCTGGCATGCAGCTCACCTGGCCAGCTTTCTGAACTATGGGAAGATGTATTGTATTTCTATTTAACTTATAAATCTTTCTAAATTTGCACCTATCCATATAAATTTGCACAAGTACATGTTATGCAGATTGACGCCCGCTTTTGTCCTCTTTTTTGGTGATGCAGCTCCTCTTTTTTGGCAATTTGGCAGTGGCTATTCTACATGCAAGATCCACCCAACTCGCTGCACTGACCCCCACGTAGGAAATCCATCTTCAGAAAAGTAGCCCTGTCCAAAGCTCTCCACCCAGCCTTGCGGCTTGCGGTGTCCACTTCAAACACCACCAGGCCATGTGCAATTTGAGCTGATTTCCATGATCAGCCCTGCAAATGGACAATGGCCACCCCACGGGCACACATCTTGCGGCAATCCCAAGGCAAAAGGTGGCACAGAACAGGAGTGTTACCTGTGCATGGTCGCTGGGCAACTGAGGCTTTGCTGAAGATGCAGCTGCTTTGGTTGGGTGCCGATAGGAGGGGCTTGGCTCTCCTCTGCCCCCTTGGCCTCCTCTGGGCTCCCCCCTCCTGCTACAGCATGACTTGGCTCCTCTGGGGGGGCATGGCTCTCCTCTGCCCCCTTGGCCTCCCCTGGGCTCCCCGCTCCTGGTACGGCATGACTTGGCTCCTCTGGGGGGGCATGGCTGTCCTCCACCCCCTTGGCCTCCCCTGGGCCTTCTCCTTTCACCACGTGGCCTGGCCCCTCGGGGGCTGCTTTTGTCTCTTTCTCTGCTGCGTCCACCGCAGGGGCCTCTGCTCCCCCGCCGCCAGTATCATGAGCGCTGCAGGAACCGCCATCCTTCTCCATCGCCTGCTGGCCTGGACGAGTCGCCTCCTTGACCGCTGCGTGCTCAGCAGAGGCGTCCCAATCTGGGTGGGCCTTCCCTTGATCTTCAGCTCAGCTTCTGCACGACATACAAGACGACGACAACAACAACAACAGGTCCGTCACCAGAGCAGTGCGTTTTTCCATACCGCAAACAACAAAAATAAACCAATGAAGGTTGTGGGAGGTTGCAAGGATTCATCCTTTATAACTAGGGGTGGGAAACCTGAGGGCCAAATCTCATCTTGGAGGAGCTTGCGGGGGGGCATTTCAGTGGTGGGGCCCAAGGCAAAAGGGGTGGGCCAAAGGCGGGAGGGTGCTGTGGCACTCATGTCCTGCTCGTGGGTTTCCCATTGAGGCAGCTGGCTGGCCACTGTGAGGACAGAATGCTGGACTAGGTGGACCCTTGGTCTGATCCAGCAGGGCTCTGCTTATGTACTTATGTTCTAAAACAGGGCTCTCCAACCTTGCTGGCTGGGGCATGCTGGGAGTTGTAGGCCAAAAACATCTGGGGGCCCAAGGTTGGAGAGCCCTGTTCTAAAGGGCAAAGAGGATGGGGCCAAAGCTACTGCCGGTAACTAAGCCTTAAAAGAGGCATTTCAACCTTTTAGAGTGAGATGCATAAACCAATCCCGCCCCATCAGACTAGCTTGTTTCTCTTCCGTGCACAGGTGTGCCTGTGTGACTCACCTGACCTAGGGAGAGAAAAGAGCGGCTGCATGGACAGACCCCACTCGGCAACAGAGCCATAAATCCCAGCTGAGTGTCCTGGGCTTCAAGAATTAATTTATGGGTTGTTGTTCCTGAAACACCCCTCCAGCCAACTAACACAAAGTGGTACCACAGAATATATGTTCACCGCTCAGACAGTACCGGAGCAGTACAAAACTTTTTGCAATGATGAAACAAGCAAAACACATGACTGCAAACAGCACAATTCGGATGATTAGAAGCATAATAGAAAGAGCAGCTAGCATGATAAAATTAAAGCGCTATTCCTCTGAACCAGCAAAGCAGTCCAAGGGGCATGCTGGTTGGGAATTATGGGAGTTGTAGTCCAACACATCAGGTTGGCGTACATACAAGCATACATAAAATCAATCCGTCAATCCTTGTGGTGCTGTGGAAAAGAGACATGTCTGTCACATGAATGTGCAGCTCTGAGAAGGGAAAAAATAAACTTCTTGGAGGGGGGCCATCGTCTCCCCACCCGCCCCGCCCCATTAATGGAGGCCCCTGCTGTGGCTTTTTCGATGAAAGGTTGTTTACGAGCCCCGATCACTGAGGAAGTGCCTTCCTGGCATTCCTCGGTCTCGGCCTCCATAGGGCTGTTCTGCTCGGACAATCTTTCAGCGGGGATTACTTTCTGGCCTCCGCGTCTCTCCAGGCTTGCTCTCAGAGTGGTCTGTCTTACGCTTTCTGGACCATCCCTGTGGATTATCTGCATCTCAGCCAGGCAAAACAACAACAACAACCCAACCCTATAATAACCATATCCTTTGGCCCAGGACTTTAAACGGATGGGCCAGACTTGCCAGACGGGGGAGGGAGAAGCCTGGCTGGAGGGAAACACTCTAGCCCCAGCTTTTCCCCTGACATGCTAGACCAGTGTTCTCCGACCTTGGGTCCCCAGATGTTTTTTGCCTACAACTCCCAGCATGCCCCAGCCAGCATAGCTGGCTGGGGCATGCTGGGAGTTGTAGGCCAAAAACATCTGGGGACCCAAGGTTGGAGAACACTGTGCTAGACGCCGATGCACAGGGAGGATTACCCCCCCCCGACCTACCCCAGGAAGACATACAACATGCAATTCCATTCCCTAAAGTGGTATAGTCCAGCAAGAGCCGAACCATGTGGCGTGGATTATGCCGATCGTATGGTTCGGCTCTCATGAATCGTGTGGTCACATGCATTGCTAAAAAAAAGAGAACATGCATCACCAAAAAAGAAGAGGAATGAGGAACACCAATTTGCACAACATTTGCATATGCTAATTTATATGTACAGAGATGCAGATTTAGGAATAATAACTATAATTGGAATAGACCTTCAATACATCTCTCACCACAATGTGGAAAACTGTGACCAGGTGACCTGTCTGCCTTGTTTGGTCTGCTGCCCAGGTGTTAGCTGCGGGTGGGCAAAGGCAGGCCGCCCTGCTCCTCCTGCTGATGGCTCTTTCTCTTTAAACTGGACTTGGACTGGAGAGCCCTTCAACTGGAGGGTTCCTTCAAACAGAGGACTGCCCACTGGCAGCCCTTCAAATGGAGGCCTGTCCTCTGTAAAGTAGGTCAACTGGCCACCCTAATCATGAATGAATCTGTATGTATCCTTTAAAGCAGTGTTCTCCAACCTTGGGTCCCCAGATGTTTTTGGCCTACAGCTGGCTGGGGCATGCTGGGAGTTGTAGACCAAAAACATCTGGGGACCCAGGGTTGGACAGAACACTGCTTTAAAAGGAACTTGCAAAATGGCCACAACTTCCCAAAAGAAGCCAGCACTAGCTGGGGCATATCACTGCCTCTGCAAACTGGGGTTTCAGATCCCCTGGTTCCTAGCATGACATACCCAAGCTCACACCCACTTATTCTGGATGAATCTATCAACAATAACTTTTGTCCCTTTCCCTGTTCCCAACCATGACTGTGGTTTTAAATCCTTAATTCACACATAACAAGCTTTCCCCAATCAGACACCGACCAGATGTGTTGGACTACGGCTTTCATCATCCCCAGCCTATGTGGCCATTGGATGGGGATGATGGAGTCATAGTCCAACACATCTGGAGGACACTAGGTTGGAGAAGGCATAAAGGTAGGAAACATTCTCCCTTTGAACATACATTAGCCATTGAAATCATTAATATGACAGCACAATTAAAGTGTCGGGCGGAATAGCCAATCTGCATTAAAACAATCGAATACAGGCTAGAGGAGGGCCTGGGTAGACCACCGGGATGCACAGAGCTCCTCTTTCTAACGCTTCCTGTCCCAGTTCTGCCCACAGGAATGCCAAGCATTAACCAAATATCATTTCGGGACTGCCCTCGCTCGGTATCTGGAATGACCACAGCAACAGCCTCGGGACCAAGGTAGGCGGCACCTGCACAGCTGCGGGCCGGACAGAGACCAAGGACGAGGCTGTGCCAAGAGTGCCGTGCTAACCAGGCCTGTCGTCCATCTGGAGGCTGCTGCAACGGGGAGGAGCATCCCAGAAAGCCATATGGAAACCAGAAAGCCACTCCAGCTGCAGTAGGTGACAAGGCTGCCCATTGAGTTTGCGTGGATTAAAGCACCCGGCTTTCTCTCAGGATCATAGAGTTGGAAGGGGCCTACAAGGCCATCACGTCCAACCCCCTGCTCAATGCAGGAAACTAGAGGAGAGGTCTCCCATCCAAGTAATAACCAGGCCTAGACGCTGCTTAGCTTTCCACGCTCAGACAAGCTGAGCCAGCCTGAGCCACAGGCCTGTATACTTGGTGCTCCGTCCGGCATCCAACCTAGCAGGCCACTTCTCAAGTGTCCTTAATGGTCAGGGACTGTCCTTAGTTGAACCAATTAATGCTTTTGAGCTGATTGATCACCTGCCTCTCAATGCATCACCCCATCCCAAATTGTAACCAAACTAAGCTGCATGTCGCTGCATTTGCTCACGTTCCTCCTCCTCCTCCCTCCCGCTGCCATCTGCTCCACTGTTGCTTGTCCTTTTCGTTTATGCACTTTGCAGTTCTATTAAGGTGCCAGGCACATTGATTATTAAATAGGAATAAATTACACTTGTTGGGATGACTTTGGCCATTCAATAAAACTCTAATCACTGCAACCAGTTAGTTGAGTAATCAATTCAAGTACGTTAATTTGCATATCACAAAAGGCTCGCTAAATTAAACTGGAAATTGCAAACACCTCAATTAAATTAATTTGCGTATTACAAAAAAAAAACCATATCGGGCCCATTTTGAGATTCTGAAAAAGTGTGAGATGAACAAAAGTGACCGCTCTTCCCTAGAAGGAGAGGCCACCTCTAATCCATATCCCGCCACCCCCTCATCTCCTCTTACAGGAATATATCAGAAGCAAAATCGCTTCAAACAAGCAAACAGAGCTGCCCCATAGCTTGCAGCCCTAATGGTTGGAAGTTACCTCCATCAATCCACTAATGCCCTTATTCATCAATAAATTAAACCATTTAGGGCTTGCAGCCCTGTTTGAGATGTCCCTGATTTTCAGGTTGGCCTGCAACCATGCCCATCCAGGGAGCACATGATGGCGATTTCAGAATATTCCTGCGGCACAGAATAGTCGCACTGAGCTTCAAAAAAGGCCCAAGGAACAGTTGCTCCAGTGCCTAAAAACTCTGAACTCATCCACAGACAAGCCTCCAGCTTTGCAAAAGATTTCGCAGCTCCCCATAAACTCTGGCTTTGTTTCATGTGCAGTTCGATGATGCACACCGTTTCAGGGTATATTACCTGCCCAACTTAGAGGGAGCTGGTAACACATGTTAAGGTGCGCAGCTTCAGTGATACGCCAGGCGCCGGCAGAAGTCTGAAATCTGGCTGCACTAGAATAAAAAACCTGGAAGGGATCCTCAAAGGCCATCCAACTGAGCCGCTTGGGCCTCGTCGTGCCTATATAATCCAGACCAAAAGCAGAAAGCAGCTGTGCTGTGCTACAGGAAGGAGCCTGCAGGGCAAATTGCTCCAGGCAGTTGAAGGGAAAGTCGATCTCCCGTTGCCATCAGGAAGAGGCTGGCCGAGATTTCCCCGGTCTTGCCCTAGGGAGCTCTTGGAAATAGCCGCCAGCAGAGACATCTTGACCCAACACCTGCCCAAGCATCAGACAGAGACAGCAATCTCCGAGCTTGACTCTGAGTTGGGGAGATCCCGACGGCCCTGAGGATCTCCTTGAGCCATGGCTTGTCCTCAGGAATAGAACAAAGGCATTTGGGGCACTTGAGACAGATAATCCAAATACAGCTTTCTCACCACCACACACCCCCATACAGGAATGCGCTTCCGCAGCTCCTAATCGTACGAACAAGGCTTCTACAGGAGAACGTCCTGGTTGTATTGCGACCAACTCTGCCTCCTCCTTTCATGGTGCCCCAAATCCATCTCATTTTGCCATCTCTGCTTGTTGGCCGTAAACGTTACCTGCACGAGAAATACCTACCCAAGCTGGAGGTTACCTGAGCAGGCAGCCCTTGTTATATGTGACCCGTGCAAGGGAATCCTCCAGGGAATCCTCCGGGGAAATCTGCAGATAGGCTGCGAGTGAAGCTCCAGGCTGCAGTAACTAGAACTCTGCCTGCCTCGGGCGATCGTCCCCAAAGAGGGTGGGCGCTTGGACTCTCTACCCTTGGGAAAAGCAGACCGGCGGGTTCTTACCTACTGTCACTGTCACCGAGGGCCGTCAGCAGCGTATTAAGAGTAGGACAGAGCTGTCCCCCTTCTATACTCGGCGTAACGGAGGTGGATTAAGTGCTGGGAGAGAGAAGTATCTTTTACCCCCGGACTCGGGCTGTTATGAGCCTGCTGCACTCTGCCGCTGGGCCACCTGTTCCTGTTGGCCCCCGTTCAAAGGACACTCCATTCTGCTACTCGTCTCCCTCCTGCGCGGAGAGGAGACGGGAATTCAAACAAACAGAAACCAGATGACCGAGCCACCCTCGCTGAACCCGCAGCTTGTCCGTGGCTCATGCCAAAGGGGTTTGGACAAGGAGCAGAGGCCTGCCCACCCCCAGCCCTCTCACCCCAGCAGCAAATTCAAAGCCAGTGGCAGAGCTGGGATTTCTTACAGGAGTTATTCTGGGTTGGCGTGTGCATGCAGGCGAAGGGTGTCCCGTAACTGCCCGGGGATATGCGGCAGCATTGGGATCAGGCCAGGCAAAGTGGGCAGAATCGCTATTTTCTACGCTTTGTGCGGTGCCAAGAGAGGCCGGCTTTGCGCCCTAAGCAGACGCGAGAGTTGCCAGGGGAGGGTTCCTCGCCACTCAAGAGAGACTGTGGGCTATATTAAGACCAGGAAGGAAAAGGGGTAGTTTGGATGGGGAAGTCGAGGATCAGCTCGGACAGTCATTCCTAAACTCTGTGTCACAAGATATACATTATAGGAAGAAACTGTTATAGAATCATAGAATCATAGAAAAGTAGAGTTGGAAGGGGCCTACAAGGCCATCGAGTCCAACCCCCTGCTCAATGCAGGAATCCAGGTCAAAGCATCTCTGACAGATGTCTGTCCAGCCGCACCTTGAATGCCTCCAGACTGGGAGAGCCCACCACCTCCCTAGGTAGTTGATTCCATTGTCTTATTGCTCTGACAGTCAGGAAATTTTTCCTGATGTTTAGGTGGAATCTAGGTTCCTGTAACTTGAGCCCATTATTCCGTGTCCTGCAAACTGGGATGAACGAGAAGAGATCTTTGCCCTCCTCTGTGTGACATCCCTTCAAATACTGGAAGAGTGCGATCATATCTCCCCTCAGTCTCCTCTTCTGAAGGCTAAACATGCCCAGTTCTTTCAGTCTCTCCTCATAGGGCCTTGTTTCCAGTCCCTTTATCATCCTTGTTGCCCTCCTCTGAACCCTCTCCAGTTTGTCTATGTCCTTGTTAAAGTGAGGTGCCCAGAACTGGACGCAGTACTCAAGATGAGGCCTAACCAGTGCCGAGTAAAGGGGAATTATCACTTCCCGCGATTTGGAAGCTATACTTCTATTAATACAGCCCAAAATTGCATTTGCCTTCTTTGCAGCCACGTCACATTGCTGGCTCATATTCAGTTTGTGATCTACCACAATTCCAAGATCCTTCTCACTTGTAGTATTGTTGAGCCAAGTGTCCCCCATTCTGTAACTCTGCATTTGGTTTCCTCTCCCTAGGTGCAGCACTTGGCATTTATCCCTGTTAAATTTCATTCTGTTGTTTTCGGCCCAGCGCTCCAGCCTATCGAGGTCACTTTGAATTTTGTTTCTGTCTTCCAGAGTATTAGCTGTTCCACCCAACTTTGTGTCATCTGCAAATTTGATAAGCATTCCCTGTACCTCCTCATCCAAGTCATTAATAAAAATGTTGAAGAGCACCGGGCCCAGGACCGAGCCCTGTGGTACCCCGCTCGTTACCTCTCCCCAGTTTGAGAAGGAACCATTGATAAGCACTCTTTGAGTCCGATTCTGTAGCCAATTGTGGATCCACCTGATAGTTGATCCATCTAGCCCACTCTTAGCTAGCTTACTAATCAGGATATCATGAGGCACTTTGTCGAAAGCTTTGCTGAAGTCCAGGTATATAATGTCCACAGCATTCCCACAGTCCACAAGGGAGGTTACCCGATCAAAAAATGAGATCAGATTAGTCTGACAGGATTTGTTCTTGACAAATCCATGCTGGCTTCTAGTAATCACTGCATTGTTTTCAAGGTGCTTGCAGACTGACTTCTTTATAATCTGCTCAAAAATCTTCCCGGGGATTGATGTCAGACTGACTGGCCTATAGTTCCCAGGTTCCTCCTTCTTGCCCTTTTTGAAGATGGGAACAACATTTGCCCTCCTCCAGTCGTCTGGCACTTCACCTGTCCTCCATGATTTCTCAAAGATAATAGACAGTGGTTCTGAGAGTTCTTCTGCCAGTTCCTTTATTACTCTAGGATGCAGCTCATCAGGCCCTGGAGATTTAAACTCGTTCAGAGTAATCAGGTGCTCCTTGACCATTTGCCTATCAATCTCAAGCTGCAATTCTGCCCCTTCAGTCTGCATTTCAGGTTTGCCAGGGGGGTCATAGACCCTCTTTTGGGAGAAGACCGAGCCGAAGTAGGAATTGAACACTTCTGCCTTTTCTTTGTCTTCTGTTATCAATTTGCCATCCTCATTGCGTAGTTGAACCACCAGTTCTTTCTTCTGTCTTTTACTGTGCATGTATCTGAAGAAAGCTTTTTTGTTGCTTTTAGCATTCCTCGCTAACCTTAGCTCATTCTCAGCTTTAGCCTTCCTGACACTATTCCTGCAGTTCTGTGCTACCTGCCTGTACTCTTCCCCTGTAGCCTGTCCTTCCTTCCACTTCCTATACGTGTCCTTTTTTGTTTTCAGGTCATCTTTGAGTTTATTGTGAAGCCACATTGGCTTCTTCTGTTGCCCTCTGCCTTTTTTCCTTGTGGGAATTGTTTGCAATTGTGCCTTTAAAATTTCCTTTTTTAAAAACTCCCACCCCTCCTGGGCTCCCTTTCTCGTGAGAGTCATTTGCCATGGGATCTTACTAATCATTGTTCTGAGTTTGTTAAAATTGGCTTTCCTAAAATCCAGGGTACGTGTTTGGCTACACTCAGCTTTTGCTTCTGTTAGAATCAAGAACTCAAGTATAACATGGTCACTTTCCCCCAGAGTTCCCGAAACTGCCACTTTATCCACTAACTCGTCTCTGTTGGTTAGAATCAGGTCAAGGATAGCTGATCCTCTAGTTCCTTCCTCCACTTTCTGTAGGAGGAAGTTATCAGCAGCACAGCTCAGGAATTTCTTGGAGGGGCCATGTTTGGCTGAATAAGTCTCCCAACAGATATCAGGGAAATTGAAGTCTCCCATTACTACCACATCGTGCCTCCTTGAAACACTGGCAATTTGTTTTTCAAAAGTTCCATCCTCGTCTTCTCCTTGATTGGGTGGTCGGTAGTAGACTCCAACCGCCATGTTCGCTTTATTCTTTGCCCCCTTTATTTTAACCCAGATGCTCTCAATGGGGCTGCCAAGCTCCTCTTCCTGTATCTCTGTGCAGAGATACGTATTTTTAACATACAGTGCAACTCCACCTCCCTTTCTGTTGCTTCTGTTCCTTTTGAACAAGTTATACCCTTCAATTGCCGTATTCCAGTCATGGGAGTCATCCCACCAGGTTTCAGTTATCCCTATCAAGTCGTACTTGCCCTCATGTATCAAGAGTTCAAGTTCGTCTTGTTTGTTGCCCATACTCTGGGCATTAGTATAGAGACATTGAAGACTATGTGCTTTACAGTCCGACTTTCCCCCTACATTTTGTGGTAGACTATCAATGGGCACCGCTGGAGCTGTTCTCTCCATTGTGGCAAAGAGGCCTTCTTCCATTGGTACCCCCGAGTTTATGTCTCCCTCCCCTGTTGGATTCAGTTTAAAGCCCTCCTGATTAAGTTCCTCATGCTGTGTCCAAACACATTCTTCCCAGTCCTTGTGAGGTGCAACCCATCCTTTGCCAGCAGTCCATCTTCCAGGAAGTGTAGCCCGTGGTCCCAGAATCCAAATCCCTCACGTCGGCTCCACCTTCGTAGCCAGTCATTCACTCGGAGTATTTTTCTTTCCCTTTCTATGCCTCTTCCAAGTACTGGAAGGATGGATGAGAAAACTATCTGGGCCCCGAAGTTCTTGAGTTCCCTTCCCAGCTCTTCAAAGTCTGCCGTGATTTCTTTGTAACTCCGCTTGGCAGTATCATTTGTACCCACGTGGAAGAGAAGAAAGGGGTATGTGTCGGTGGGCTGCATGAGCCTCGGCAGCTGCTCTGTCACATCCTTAATCCGTGCCCCAGGGAGACAGCACACCTGGCGAGTCCATGGGTCTTCGCGACATACTTTGGCTTCGATCCCCCGCAGGAGGGAGTCTCCCACTACGAGTACTCTTCTCTTCCTCTTGCTGTAGGCCTTGGTTTGATTGCCTCCACTTGACTGACCCTCAGCCTCTTGCTCGCTGTCACGTTGGGTGCCCGGTAATCCGTCCTCTGCAGGCTGTCCTCTGCTCTCGTCCTCAAGTACATGGAAGCGGTTCCATAGCTCCACTGCTTCCACAGGCGCAGAGTGTCTTGTAGTATTTCTGCTCCTAACAGTCACCCTTTTCCAGGGAGTTCCCCCTGCGTTATTTTCCCTTGCCTCTGCAGTCTCCGACTCCGCCTCATCCTGCCGTTGCCCTTCTGGCTCCTGTACTGTGCTTTGGTGCTGTAGATCCACCGTTCTGTCTAAGAACTCCTCGCTTTCTCTTATGCTCCTGAGGGTTGACACTTGCTGCTCCAGTCCTCTGACCTTTTCTTCCAACAGCGTGACCAGCTTGCACTTGTTGCACGTGTAGGCCATGTTGATCTCCGGCAGGAAAACAAACATTGCACACCCCTTGCAGGTCACCACCACTGCTGAGTCCTTTCCTTCCATAGTGCTCTGTTTCTGTCTTCCTAGAATATATATATATATATATATATATATATGGGTTTTTTTTTTGGTTTTTTTTTTTTTTTTTTTTTTTTTTATTTTATTTTTTTAGGGACCTCCCCCTTGACCTCCCCTGCCGAACTCCGCTGCCAAACTCCTGTTTGCTCTCCCTGTTCGCTCACTCTGCTTGCTCGCTCTCTGGGAGCCTGCTTGCCTTTTCACAGTCCCAAAAACAGTCCCAAAAACAGCTGGAGCCTCTCTCCTGTTGTGCTCCTGCTCAGCTGGGAGTCAGGAACAGAATGAGCTCCCAGGCCACGCCCTGCAATCAGCCCCACTTCCTGCAATCAATCAGCTGCAATCAGCCCCAGGTAGTTGCAGTCAGCAGGAGCTTCTGCTCAACAGAATGAGCACGCCTTTCCCTTGCAGCACTTGTTGTTGTACTACTCCGCTGCCAAACTCCTGTTTGCTCTCCCTGTTCGCTCGCTCTGTTCGCTCGCTCTCTGGGAGCCTGCTTGCCTTTTCACAGTCCCAAAAACAGTCCCCAAAACAGCTGGAGCCTCTCTCCTGTTGTGCTCCTGCTCAGCTGGGAGTCAGGAACAGAATGAGCTCCCAGGCCACGCCCTGCAATCAGCCCCACTTCCTGCAATCAATCAGCTGCAATCAGCCCCAGGTAGTTGCAGTCAGCAGGAGCTTCTGCTCAACAGAATGAGCTCTCAGGCCACGCCTTTCCCTTGCAGCACTTGTTGTTGTACTACTCCGCTGCCAAACTCCTGTTTGCTCTCCCTGTTCGCTCGCTCTGTTCGCTCGCTCTCTGGGAGCCTGCTTGCCTTTTCACAGTCCCAAAAACAGTCCCAAAAACAGCTGGAGCCTCTCTCCTGTTGTGCTCCTGCTCAGCTGGGAGTCAGGAACAGAATGAGCTCCCAGGCCACGCCCTGCAATCAGCCCCACTTCCTGCAATCAATCAGCTGCAATCAGCCCCAGGTAGTTGCAGTCAGCAGGAGCTTCTGCTCAACAGAGCTCCTGGAAGCAGGGCCGGCCCTACCAATAGGTCGGGTGAGGCAACTGCTTCAGGCGGCAGATGCCGGCGGGGGGGGGGCACAGAGTAGGGGCAAGGTGTTGGGAGGCCAGAGCTATGTGTGCCATCCATGCAGCCTGCCGTGTGCCCCCTAAGCTTGCCCGCTGCCTTCGCTTTCAGCGGAGGGGGCTGCCCTGTCACCACAGGGCTGAAGTCTAGTTCAGCTACCAATTGAGTCAGCTACCGTATGTGGCACGGGGGCAGCGGGGAGCCATCTTCTCCTTTGCCTCAGGTGGCAAAATGTCTTGGCTGGCCGCGTCTGGAAGCCCGAAGTAGCCACTGCGTCTGGAAGCCCGAAGTAGCCACCGCACAGGAGGTGCCCCGAGGGCCGGATTCAATTTTGGAGAAGCTCTCGGGGCCTGCATTCCTCTGCTGGGTGGGGGCCTGAGGCAAAGGGGGTGTGGCTAACGACAGAGTGGGCGGGGCCAAAAAATTCAAAAATCGCCGGCCTGTTTTAGCTTAAAACTCTTCCCGCCAGTCACTCAGCCTTCAGAGATAGGTTTCAACCTTTTAGAATGGGGTGGGAAGCCGGGACACCACAGAATGATTGGAGGTCATGGGAAAGGGGAACCCCAGAGGGCTGGACTGGGACCCCAGGTAGGCCTGATCTTGCCCCCAGGCCTGAAGTTCCCCACCCCTGTACTGGGGGGACAGGTAATTTTGCCTCAAGTCCTCCCTCTCTGTCCGGCATGACCGGACCATTAATTCCCATGCCAAGATGTGGCAGAATCTCCTGCCCTAAGCGGAGGCAGCCCATTGCTCCTCCTTCTCTGTAAGAATCTCTGGGCTGGCTTTGCCACTTCCTGATCCGGAGGCATGTCCAGAAGAGTGACTATTGTAACGGTAATTGAACATTTTATTTATTTATTATTTATTTATTTATTTATTTATTATATTTATTAATGATGCTATCCTTTACTCACACACACACTTCCAAATCGGAACTCTTCTGGTTTAGAAATCATGCGAAGAAGAACGTAAGAGCCACCCTGCTGGATCAGACCAAAAGCCAATGTCGGCCAGCATCCTGCTTCCCCCACAGCAGCCACCCAGAAGCCCACAAGCAGGACACGAGGGCAACAGTGCTCCCTTGCTTGCCGCACATCAGGGGGCATCTTCCATCTAAGTTGCACATAGCAATCATTGATTACACTTTTTTAAAAACTGGAAAAGAGCCTAAATTAGTATCGGGCTTGGGAAGAACGTGGCCTAAAAGCGGCCTTCCCCAATCTGGCACCTTCCAGATGTGCTAGACTAGCACACAGCCCCAGCCTGCAGGAGGGTGGGGAAAGCTGCCTAAGAGACTGCCCCCACCCTCAGTTTGAAACGCAAAGGCCAGCTAAGAAAGCCACGGGGCGATGCTGTTCATACATTGCGTTCATATACAACAGTACATAGACATTGCATAAGCGTTCCTAGCTACGGACCTCCCTTTCCTTGGAGGCTGGCCAGTGCCCGGCCGTCTTCCAGAAGGGTTGCAGTTCCTCTGCCATAGACAAGATATTTGGCTGGCCCAGGAAGCCGCAGCGCAGATTCCTAAAGGTCTATCCCTGAATCTCTTGCGGTGCTGCAGGAGCCAGGTCGCAGTCCTCAGATCCTGCATAGAATATGCCTTGGGGGAGGGCGGTGAATTCCAGGTCCACCAAAACATTTCTGGAGTGGAACTGAGCAGTTCCCACATCCCACACCTGCCATAGGGACATCAGAGACATGAGAGCCAGTGTGGCATAGTGGTGAGAGTGTTGGACTGGGACTCGTCGGGAGATCCGGGTTCTAGTCCCCACTCGGCCATGAAACTCACTGGGTGACTTTGGGCCAGTCACGGACTCTCAGCCTAACCTACCTCACAGGGTTGTTGTGAGGATTAAATGGAGAGGAGGAGGAGGAGGATTATGTAAGCCGCCTTGGGTTCCTTGCAGGGAAAAAGGCGGGGTATAAATCTAATAAAAAAATAAATGATACCTACTGAGTCTCTGCAAACCGCGGGTCATCCAGCAGGACAGGGGGAGCTGCTGGTGAAGGGCATCTGAACTGAGAGTGCAGGCAGGCTTGTACCAGTACAGGTGATCTCTCAGACCCAAGGTCCCAAGCTATCTAGGGCTTTACAGGTAAGCGCCACCAAGAGATTGAATTGTGCTTGAAACAGGCCAGGAGACGGCAGGACAGTTTAGGCACTGAGGAGATGAGTTGCCAACAACCAGTCCTGGCGACCAGCCCTGCAAGTGCGGCCAGCCCTGTGGGGCCCCCTGCATCCAACCACATTTCTAGCGTCTGTTCAGCTTCAGCGTACACATCACTCACACTTTGTTATCTCGTTGACCACAAAGACAAGTCGCTTCCAGGCGGCTGTTTCCAATACTGGCAAAAAATTTCACGGAGAGTAATACTTTATCAAAATTAGTTCATCGAATGCCTCCAGTCCACGGGGAGACTGTGCAAATCCCTAGAGAAGCCTCCCCAAACCTGGGGCCTTCCAGATGTGTGGGACTACTACAGCTCTCATCATCCTCAGCCAGAGTCCAGCACATCTGGAAGGCCCCACACGGGGAGAGGCTGCCAGAGAGCCAATGTGCAAAAGCAAATTGATGAGTCGCATAGATCTGCACTGAACCTGACACAGCTGTGCGATGGGGCAGCCCCATCCAGTATCAATGAGGCCAGCGCACGAGAACTTCCCAGTAGATCGGGCTGAGCATCCACTGAGGTGGTAACAAAATCGATCCATCCACTTACCACTGGGAGGGCTCATTTCCCTTGCCAGGTAAGGGCATTCAATGTGCTGAGACAGGTATGGCAACAGCCACTAGCTGAGATGGCTTTACAGATGAGGTTACACAAAATCTGTGAAGGAAACATCCATCAAGCATTTGCCAGAACAGGCAAATGGAACCTCCATGTGCAGACAGTGTGTGTCTGAATTGCAGATGCCGGGCAGAACTATTGTCTTCATGCCCAGCCTTGGGCTTCCAGCAGCACCAGGATCGGAACAGCATTCTAGACCGAATGGACCTGATCCACCAAGGCAGTTCCTGCACTCTGGCAGGGGCGGTGCAGCGGGGGGCGGGGAGGGAGAGATCCTTCCAAATGAATCAAATGGAGGATGGATCTACCCTTGCTTGCTAGTAATGCAGGCTAAAAATGGAACCCCCACATCCAGTGGCAGTATAACTCTGCCCACAAAAGTAGTTGGGGCAAACAGGGTGGCCCACACGCATAACGCCCCACTTGCGAGTTCTCCAGTGGTATTTGGTGACCGGCCGTGGTTCAAAGCAGAACGCTGGACGAGACGCCTATCATGGCTGCCCCCCCCCCCAAGGCTCTAGGGTTCTTTCATGGCAACTTTGGCTTCCTTTCTTCTGGCGCGCATGCACACACATGGGAGCTGAGAAGTCCAGCATGGAGGAGACCGTCCTGGCCAGCCCCTGCCCTGCCGAAGAGCTGCAGTTAACACCTGCCCAGGAAGGAACTCCTTGTTTGCAAAATGTCAGGCACGGTGTCTTGTGCTGCTCTTGGCACGAAAGCCAAGGACCAAAATAAGCCTGGACACTGAACAGGGCCAGGCAGGGCAGGCAAAGAGGGTCTCTCAGGCAGGGTAAGAACTGTCTTTGGTATCCGTCAGGGGTGTTTCTAGGCCAGGGGTCCCGGGCCCAAATCTATTTCCTGGGCCTCTAGATCTATTCCTCAGAGCCCTGAGTGTCCATCGGTGCATCTAGTTTAATTGCTATGCAGGGGGTGGTTTTTAAGGGGGTTGCAGCAGCTGGGGAGGGAAAGGTTAACTCTTTGCGCTGCAACACAGCCTGGCCCCCAGAACTCTCCCTGCACGGCAACTAAGCTTAGAAAAAACGTTCCCCCTTTGTTTTAGGATGCTCTGTACAAATTAATTGACTATATCTGAGGCTATCTGGATGAGAAATTTTGGCTGGCTCTGCCTCGTATGAAATTTAAATAAATCCTAGTGATTATTTCTATATTTACATATATAGATACCAGTCAACATATATACGTTTTATGCAGATTTGTGTCCTATGGGCCTGCCCCCCCCAATCTTTTAGCAACACCCCTGGACATCGTAATGGAAAGCAGTGGGCGAGGGAGCTGCTTTGACCTTTCCAATCCGCGTCCTGCAGCCCAGCAGCTGCCAAATGATAAGCCCCATTTTAGGGGGCCGCAGATAAGCAGATTCCCCACCTGGAGATCACTTCTCTTTCTTATCCTAACTGGAGCAGATGTGTGGGTGCATGGGGGGGGGGGATGAACGGATGCATATCGTGGGGAACGAAATGAGCTTTGTCCGTTCTCCTGAATGCACACATGCAGCTGGACTAAGCGAGGACCCAGGGATCATATCCTGTCAGGCTTCCAGCTCCGGCCTAATTAAACAAGTCATCCATCCGCTTCCTTTGCTCTCGTGCCGGGAGTCAGATTCGCACAGCGAACGAGCGTGCCAAGGATCGGAGGCTACTACAAGGGCTTTGAGCGAGCAGCTGGCCGGGCCCAAGCGCGGAAGGGACACGAGCGTCGTCGGCTCGCTGGGGCCAGCGGTGCTTTCCAGCAGGGCACCAACCAAAGCGGCGCAGGGTCCGAGATTGGGCCCCAGGGTGCCTTCAATGAGGCAGAAGCTCCTGGGGTGCGCCCCCCCCAAAGCACACGATGCAACTCTGGGCCTCGTGTGACTGGTGAGAGGTGGTACTTAACAGGGGGAAGACGGCAAATATACGCGTTGAGCATGGAGGAGAAGCCAGGCACTTGGATAGACTACTGCTCTTGTATACACCACTCCCCCCCCCCCCGGTAAAGCAAACAGTATCTGCTTGGAGGGTTCTTTTGTTCCTGCCAGCTGAAAAGCTCAAGAATTCCGTTTGCTGTGCTAGATATATAACCCAACTCCAATTGGGATCTGACTCCAGCACAGCCAAGCTAAGCATGAGCCTGCACGAGTGTATGTGCGATAGCTAGTAGCCACCAGCCGCCAATGCTCATTAAAGAACCACATTCTAGCCATCAGAGATGTTGAGCAAAGCCTCTACGGCTAGCTCTAGAAATATCACCTGAGCAGCTGTGACCATTGCTTCCCAATCAAGCATAGAAAAAAAATGGCCAACTCTTCTCTTGACAGGACATAATTCATGTGCAACCCACAGTCTACTGGCTTCTGTCCCTCATTCTGGGGGTCATGCATTGGAGGAGGTGGGGTCAGTGGCTTGCGGTGGGGAAGAAATTGGTAGTACGCAGTTACCTTTTAGTGTTTGCACACCTCCGGATTTTGTGATGGTGTTCGCCAATCAAAAAAATGCATCTGAAAGTGCACATTTTATTTATTTATTTATTATATTTATACCCCGCCTTTTTTCCTGAAAGGAACCCAAGGTGGCTTACATAATCCTTATCCTCCTCTCCATTTTATCCTCACAACAACCCTGTGAGGTAGGTTAGGCATTTTAAGGAAAGCTGCATAGAAAAATATGTATGTATGTGAAAATAATGTAGAAAATGTACTATATTAGGGGAAACCACTTGCAAGAAATGTGTAGATTGGGCAAAATTGTGTACAAAACTGTGCATATTATTTCTTTATTATTATATTTATACCTCGCCTTTTTTCCTCTTGCAAGGAGCCCAAGGTGGCTTATGTGATCCTCCTCCTTTCTATTTCAACCTCACAACAACCCTGTGAGGTGGGCTAAGCTGAGACTCAGTGACTGGTCCGAAGTCACCCAATGAACTTCATGGCTGAGTGACAGGCTGAGAAATGAACTCCTGGTGATTGTTACCATACGGAATCTATTAAGCTATGAAGGTCTTTATAGCCCTTGAAGAACAGTCCTGCTTTCTCCATCTCTATAGTCTAGGAGGACTGGAAAGAGAGACCAGGGGTTCCGCTAGAATCATACTTCCAAGACAAAAGTGATTGGGCCTCCATTTTACCCAGAGTGACCATATTCTGAGCTTTCAGGCGAAAAAATTCCACGTTAAACTTCAAATACAATAAACTGAATCTGGGCATTCTACACATGTGCCACTTCTTTGCAGGATATGATATCACAGCCTTCTTCCACCTGCCTCCCCTCCAGATGTGTTGGACTACAACTATGCTGGCTGAGGGATGCTGGGAGTTATAGTCCAACACATCTGGAGGGGCGGCAGGTTGACGAAGGTTGTGATATGCTATCTGCATATAGGTCAGAATGTGTGATTATCTTATACATACATGTAAATCACTACACACACACACACACACACACACACACACACACACACACACAGAATAATGGGCTCAAGTTACAGGAAGCCAGGTTCCGCCTAAACATCAGGAAAAATTTCCTGACTGCAGAGCAATAAGACAATGGAACCAACTACCTAGGGAGGTGGTGAGCTCTTCCACTCTGGAGGCATTCAAGGTGCAGCTGGACGGCCATCTGTCAGGGATGCTTTGACCTGGATTCCTGCATTGAGCAGGGGGTTGGACTCGATGGCCTTGTAGGCCCCTTCCAACTCTACTTTTCTATGATTCTATGAAACCACAGCCAAATCACTGGCTCCCGTAGTGCAAGCATGCCATATCTTCCGTGCAGCGACCTGCATGTGGGAATCATCCCATTTCAATTTTATCTGCCCTGTGATCACTGGATCTTCAGACAATTTATTTATTTATTTTTACCCCGCCTTTTTTCCTGCAAGGAACCCAAGGCGGCTTACATGATCCTCCTCCTCTCCATTTTATCCTCACAACAACCCTGTGAGGTAGGTTAGGCTGAGAGTCAGGCCTAAAATAGAGAAGGCGCAGCAGGGTCTGCTTAAGTCTTGATCCTGGACTTATGGGCCATCTAGGAAGGCCACTTTTGAGCTAGGTAGATGCTCTGCTCCCGCACCCCTGCCCAGGAATGTTGTGGCAGGCGGTGGGGTCTCAGCCATCAGGAGCTGCCTATATCACATAAACCAACCCGAGCCTTGAGATCAGCATTGGGGGACCTCCTCTCGGCCCCACCCTTAAGTTAAAATCTGGTTGTTAGGAACCAAAGAGAGGGTCCTTTTCTGTGGTGGCCCCACATCTTTGACGTTCTTTCCCTGCTTTGAAACATGCTCTGAAAATCTTCTGATTTTGGAAGTCTGTTAACAATGGATTCCTTTGTTTTACTAGATAACTGTTTAAAATTGCAGGTTTTTTTATTGTAAGGTTTGCTGAACTGGTTTTTGTTTTGTTTCTTTTAACTGTTTTTAAAGTGGCATTTCTACTGTTTTGGTAGTATTATAATCAACCTTGCAACTGTTTCTTGCCTTGAAACATGAATATTGTGAAGGACCACCGCTGGTCCTTTTGCGTGAGTTCGGGAGTTAACGGGTTAACCGGCATGGTAAAAAGTCCCTTATGCGGCTCCCAGGTGAACTAAGGGCAACCGTGTTGAATTGCACTGAATCAGACTCAGCTACCATCAGGCAGCTATTGTTTATAACACGTTTAATTGAGCGAAGCGGGTCAGGCAGATAAGGAATTCACAGTAAACAGAAACAGTCTATAAAAAGCAGTGAAGTGTAAAGCTTCAATACACAAACCGGCTAAATGAGGCTTGCAAAGGCACAGACAGGATACTACGTTACATCAGAGAATCTGACTAACTAAACTGACACTGTAAGCCAGTATTCTCCAACCTTGGGTCCCCAGATGTTTTTGGCCTACAACTCCTGGCTGGGGCATGATGGGAGTTGTAGGCCAAAAACATCTAGGGACCCAAGGTTGGAGAACACTGCTGTAAACTAATCCTGACTATTCTCAGTAAATCCTTCAGATTTACAGCAGACTACCAAGCGTCCAGCTTGGGGTTGAGAGTCCTGACTTGGCTGTGGCCGAAAGCCCGTTCCGTGCTGTCCTGCACCTTGTTCCCAACCACCTCGATGGTGCTTGGTTACTCTTTCCCCTCCCTTGCCCCCTCCTCCTCTTCTGATGACAGGCTGAACTGGTCCTCCTCAGCAGGGGACATGGCGCCCCTCGGTGCTTGCGGGTACTTGGCAGCTCTTTGAGACTGCTGGAGCGGGACCATTGGGGTAAATGCAGATGTGTCCCATTGAGGTGAATGCAAATTTAGCTGGAGGTAAATGTCTGCTCGGAACTGAGCCTCCTTGCCCTGGGCAGAGATTATGCAGGCGGCGGAGTGGGGTATGTGTCCGGTCAGGCTTTCTCTCCACAAATACCTATAGTGCAAACCACCTGGCATGCTCAGATTGAACATGTGAACTGTGCCAGAGCAGTGTTCCACCTCGCTCACTGCCACTTCCTTAGCCTGACTGGTCACTTCTGGAGGCCTTTCCCAGGACTGCTTTGCAACGGGGGGGCCTTTGGCACCCAAAGCATGCGCTGTGGCCACTGACCCATGGCCGTCACGGATGGCAAATTAAGCCTCCTGCACCAGCCCCTGAAGAAAACTTGGCACCCGGACACACTCTTTCCTTCACGGCCAGAGCTGAAGAAGCCGGAGCACTGCTGCTTCGCCGCATCTTTTCCAGTTCTCCCTTGAGCTAAGAACGGAGCGGTGATTCATACATTGTTGTCTGTGGCATAGCAGCGAGTTAACACCCCCAAACTATTCCACTCACCTCATTAGCCCTAATCAGACTGTTCCATGCGACAGCCGGCAAACAACAGCGCAGGAGCAATTGTCTAATTAGCATTGGCTTTCACAAGGCTAACGAGACTGGACAGATTGGGAGGAACCATTACGGCATCCGTAGGAGGTAGCCGGCGCTGAAGGCTTAAAAAGGAAGGAAGTGCTATTCGGTTGCACTGAGGGAGCACACTTGCGACCCAAAGTTGTGGTGATGGCCTCGAGCACTGAGGCTTTTAAAAAAGCATTAGGCCAGGAGTGGGGAATCTCAGACCACAAACCAAACTGGCCCTCCTGGGAGCCAGATGCCCCCCGGGGGGGCATCTGGCAACCCCTCTGGGCTTTCCTTAAAATGGCATCCAGCACTCCTGGGAGCCAGATGGCCCCCCACGGGTTTTTTTTTAGCCAGATGGCCCCCCACGGGTTTTTTTTTTAGCCAGATGGCCCCCCACGGGGAGATTTTTAGCCAGATGGCCCCCCACGGGGAGATTTTTTAGCCAGATGGCCCCCCACGGGGAGATTTTTTAGCCAGATGGCCCCCCACGGGGAGATTTTTTTAGCCAGATGGCCCCCCACGGGGAGATTTTTTAGCCAGATGGCCCCCCACGGGGAGATTTTTTAGCCAGATGGCCCCCCACAGGTTTTTTTCTTTCTTTCTCCTGACCTCTGATCGTTTGGTGGTCCCCCAGGCTTTGCAGCTTTGCCCCCCCTTCTAAAAGGTTGAGATGCCTCCCCTAAGGCTTAGTGACTGGCAGGAAGAGCTTTAAGCTCAAACAGGCTGGTATTTGGGTTTTTTTTTGGCCCCACCCCTTTTGCCCTTGGCCCAGCCCACCGCTGGAACGCGCCTCCCCACGAGCTTCTCCAAACTCAAACACAGCCCTTGTGCTGAATGGTTCCTCACTGCTGCATTAGACAAATTCATGGACGATATAGACTGAGGGATGGACATTCGCCAGGAGACCCCCAACAGAGCCCCCATGATGGGCATTTCTATATCTTGGGCCAGCCTTCCCCAGCCTGGTGCTCTCCAGATGTGTTGGACTAGGAGAGCTGTAGCCCAGCGCATCCAGAGAGCCCCGGCTTGGGGAAGGCCGCCTTGCGCAAACACACTTGGCCAGGGCTATCGCATCACAGTCTGCCTGCCTGTAAGCTTCTCTGGTGCATTTGGCTTGCCTCTGCCAGGAGACAGGATGCTGGGCTCGGTGGCCTTTTTTTGGACCCAGGAAGGCAGCACTTCTGCTGGTTCCGAGCCGATAATGAAAGGGAAGGATAAGCTGCATGCAAGATGACAACAGGAGGCTTTCCGGAAACATGGAGGCCTCCAACACTCGTGTTTCAGTATCAAAGCCAGTCTTTCAAGACAGACTAAAGCACACGGGCACCACCAACCCCGCCACACACACAGAGGCCGACTTTTGGGAGTGCATGTGTGGTGTATTCTTTACCAAAGAGGAGAAAACAAGAACACAAACACAGAGAGATAGTCCTGGCTCTGTGGACAGAGCTGGAGGCTCGGCAGTGGCTCTGGCTGGTGCACAGTGTCCTGGGAGAGTTGGCGTAGAGTCAGGCATGCCCGTTCCCCTGGCTACGCTGCCGTCACAGCCTCCAGGAGGACACACTTTAACCTTTCCGCTCTTTCCACCGACCTGAGAAAGCTGGTTGGGCAGCCAGGCCTCGTCCCCTCCAAAGGGAAACTCGATCCTTTAGCTAAATCGAGCCACTCAGCGGGGCAGCCGATTCTGAGATCCGAAAGGAGATGCGCAGTCCTTACCTGAATCCCAGCCACTGCCCCATCTGTAACCGGGGAGCCCGAGGAGAACTCCGTGATGTAGCCAACGGCTTCTCAGCTACTTCCATCGGTGCAGGGGACTTCTCCGGTGGGGGGAAAGGAGCTGGGAACATGTTTTGACAACTATTGAAGAGGGTGGGAGAACAAGTCTATAACACTCACCCTGATGGACAGCGCTTGGCCAGCATCACTCCCGAGGCACTAAAAAAAGCAACACTATTTACAGCCGACACAATCGCAGGAATTGCTGCTCTGCAGGATCCAGGCCACCCGCTTCGCATCTTATGTTTGCTGCCCCCTCCCCCTCCTAATATAAGCTGGAATTTGGTTGCTTTGGCATAACTGGCCTTGACAAGATTAACTTGCAGGGCAGAGGCTGCCCGCTTGTCACAGCGGTTGGAGAAGGAACCCTCAGGCCTGCTTTTGCTGCTATCAAGGGTAGAAAGTGGCATGATGTGGTTTAAAAAGGTAACTATCTGCATAAAAGGTATTTACACACACATTTGACCATGGACAGGATAGGAAATTGATGGGGCTTTAGCTTGAGAGGGCTCAAAGTTGAGCAGCAGTCATCAGGGGTGGACAATGTGGTGCTCTCCAGCAGTTTGCGACTACAGCTCCCGGAATCCCTGAACTTTAACCAGGCTGGTTGAAGCCTAGGAGAGCTCTAGTCCCAAAGAGCTGCAAGTCACCAGGTTGCCTAGACCTGAGGCATATACTTTGCACACAGAGGGTTCCAGTTTGGCGTAGTGGTGAGAGTGTTGGACTGGGACTCGGGAGATCCGGGTTCTAGTCCCCGCTAGGCCATGAAATTCACTGGGTGACTTTGGGCCAGTCACGGACTCTCAGCCTAACCTACCTCACAGGGTTGTTGTGACATCTCAGATAGATGCGACAGGCTAGGAGTGCCTATTATCAGCTTCGGCTGATACGCCAGCTGCGCCCCTTCCTAGAACCGGAGGACCTAAAGACAGTAGTGCACGCGCTGGTAACTTCGAGGCTCGACTTCTGCAATGCGCTGTACATAGGGCTACCTTTGTACCTAGTCCGGAAACTTCAACTAGTGCAAAATATGGCCGCCAGACTGGTTACTGGTACACCTAGGGGTGCTCACATCACACCAGTTTTAAAAGCACTCCACTGGCTGCCAATCAGTTTCCGGGCGAAGTATAAAGTGTTGGTTATTACCTTTAAAGCCCTACATGGTTTGGGTCCAGGCTACCTACGGGATCGCCTTCTCCCATACAATCCACCCCGCACACTCAGGTCCTCTGGGAAGAATTTACTTCAGTCAGCCAAAACTAGGCTGACGGGTACTACCCAGAGGACCTTTTCTTCTGCTGCTCCCAGATTATGGAATGGCCTGCCGGAGGAGATTCGTCAGCTCACCAGTCTTTTGGAATTTAAAAAAGCCATAAAGACTGATCTCTTCCGGCAGGCCTATCCGGCGGAATTTTAGGTTGCCTTTAAGATGTTTTTACGATATTTTAATGATGTTTTAATGTTGTTTATGATGTTTTTAATATGTTTTAATATGTTTTAATAGTATGTATTGTGTATTTTATATTTTTGTTGTTCCCCGCCTCGATCTAGACGGAGAGGCGGGTAAGAAATAAAATTTATTATTATTATTATTATTATTGTGAGATAAAATGGAGAGGATTATGTAAGCCACCCTGGGTTCCTGTTAGGTTTTGCATAGGCAGAACGAGATTACCACCTGACATCAGGATTATCACCTGACCTGGTGGGTGTCTCTTGAGTTCAAGTACACAAGGTCTTTGGTCACGAGACATAGTCTCAAGGTGATATGACTCAGCAACCTTGGACAGATTTGGGGTAAACATGTTGATGAATAGGTTATACAACTGGGGTGAGTAATATCCTATTTATAGGTGCAGGGTCTGGTATAAAGCTAACACACTTGTTGATAGCTTCACTCTTCTCTCACTCTCCTTCTCCTCTCACTTGCTGTCTTGCTCGTCTCGACTCGACATGTCTATTGTTCTGGACTTCACTTCATCTAGCCTTACCACTGGGGTATTGGATTTGAGTCTGCAATGATGTAGTGAGTAATAGATGCATTGCTTGCCTTAATCCCATGTAATTGGGTCTTACAAATAAACTCTTTAATCTTTATTAACTGCTGTTATCTCCTCCTTCCGCCTGCGTGACTGGGACTGAGGGTCATTGGCTAGGGAAGCTTTTGAACCCGGGTCAGTCCAGCTCTCACAGTTCCTTGCAGGAAAAAAGGTGGGGTATAAGTATAACAAATAAATAAATATGTAAACTCAAACTTGTCTTGGGGAAAAAAGGAGTGGAGGTAACAGGGGAAGGAAAGTCCCCTGCCCGAGTCATCAGAGAGCCACCACATGGACTTGATGAACTGATTATCTGACTTGGCACAAGGTAGTCCTTCATGTTTCAACCCTAGAAAGGTGGAGTTGTGATGATGGTTATATATTACTTCCAGTATCAGAGGCAGGGAGCCTGTGAATGCCGGTTGCTGGCAGCGGGAGGGTGCCGTCTCACTCATCTCCTGCTTGTGGGCTTCCCATCTAGTTGGCTGCTGGGGGAACAGAATGCTGGGCTAGAGAGGCCTTTGGTCTGATCCAGCAGGGCTCGTCTTATGCCCGCCTCTGCTGACTGTTAGAGCTGGCCATGCACTGGATCCCTGCTCCAAACGGCCTTCATTCAATGCCTAAACAAGAGCAACTGTGCCGTAGATATGGATGTCAAGTTCGTACTATGCATAATGACTTACATTTAAAGCCAGCTGGAGAGTCTTAAACAGCTTAAGTTAAATATGTAAATCATGGGGGCAAATCGAACAGTGCCAAAATATTCATTAATGAGGGCCAGTTCTGCCTCAATTTGCAAGATGGCATGTTTTTGAACCACTAACTCACGCTGTGTGCCAGGGTGCTGCAGGGGACTGAAGGAGGCCTGGAAACATCACGCCACCCTGCTGGATTGATCCATCACTTTATGGGTGGCGCAGGGAGGGCAAGCAAAACATCGGCCCTTGCAGCAAAATTAACCCCAGAGAAGGACCCCGCCCTACAGAGGCAGCAGCCCAGAAGAATCAACACTGCCCAGATCTAGCCTGAGCCCTGACCGAGTGGGCAAAGGGAACAGCAAGGAGGCAATAGGAGCTGTACCCCCCTCAGGTGCAAGGTGGATGCAAACCCGTTGTTTGGGAAGGTGATCAAGAATACGTATTCAGGTGTAAAGTTCATGGCCTGCTTCTGGCTGAAACCTCAGAGTTAGTCAAACACAAGAGCAGCTTCTGGGTCCCTCTCTCGATCCCACAGCTGTGCTCAACCTCCAAGCCCTCGCCTGTCACTACCCACCAACATCCCAACCCCATCAACCCCACTGCACAAGAGTCACACACCAGGCTGATTGCATTTTGTTTATGTAATACTATATACGTTTATTTAGAACATGGTCCCTATGAAGAACCAGAAACTAAGAACCACCCAGTCCCAGAAATGAGGCCACAGAAAAACCCGGAGTTCTTCACTTGTCAGTTCAAGCTCAAGAGATGTTATTTACAGGGTGGGGGCCATCTGAAGTGTTTTTGGGGTTGGGTTTCACACTCGGGAGAGTAACAAAAAAATGATCCCTACTCCTCCCAAGGGGCAGAGACAGACCTTCTAAGCAGTAACATTTCACTTTGCTCAAGTATACAATAGTTTATTGGTGTACGTACAAACAGGCCCACCTGAAAAAGACTGAGGCACTAAAAAAATGCAGACGGGCCCTCAAAGTGACAAAAAGTTGGAACAAAGGCCTGTCCTCCTTTGCTTTGCAAAATTAAGCTACAACAAAAACCATCAAGTGGGAGTTTAAGAGTGAGTCTGTATGAGGAATGCCAGTTGAGTGAAAAAGCCCATGGACAAAGAGGAAGAGTTCCCTCTCTTCTTCGTGCACACGGGTAGATCTTCGCTCCGCACGGTCTCACATCAACGCTGAAATCGGTCAGAGAAGTTGGGAGACTTTGGGATTGTCAGAGGATGCTCGCTGGGCTTGATCTCCACATTCTGGTACCTGCGGATGGGGTTGGCTTTGTGTACCTGGGAAGAGCAAGGAGGACGGTTCTGACTATCATAGAATCATAGAAAAGTAGAGTTGGAAGGGGCCCACAAGGCCATCGAGTCCAACCCCCTGCTCAATGCAGGAATCTAGGTCAAAGCATCTCTGACAGAGTCTGTCCAGCTGCACCTTGAATGCCTCCAGAGTGGGAGAGCCCACCACCTCCCTAGGTAGTTGATTCCCATTGTCTTATTGCTCTGACAGTCAGGAAATTTTTCCTGATGTTTAGGTGGAATCTAGGTTCCTGTAACTTGAGCCCATTATTCCGTGTCCTGCAAACTGGGATGACCGAGAAGAGATCTTTGCCCTCCTCTGTGTGACATCCCTTCAAATACTGGAAGAGTGCGATCATATCTCCCCTCAGTCTCCTCTTCTGAAGGCTAAACATGCCCAGTTCTTTCAGTCTCTCCTCATAGGGCCTTGTTTCCAGTCCCTTTATCATCCTTGTTGCCCTCCTCTGAACCCTCTCCAGTTTGTCTATGTCCTTCTTAAAGTGAGGTGCCCAGAACTGGACGCAGTACTCAAGATGAGGCCTAACCAGTGCCGAGTAAAGGGGAATTATCACTTCCCGCGATTTGGAAGCTATACTTCTATTAATACAGCCCAAAATTGCATTTGCCTTCTTTGCAGCCACATCGCATTGCTGGCTCATATTCAGTTTGTGATCTACCACAATTCCAAGATCCTTCTCACTTGTAGTATTGTTGAGCCAAGTGTCCCCCATTCTGTAACTCTGCATTTGGTTTCCTCTCCCTAGGTGCAGCACTTGGCATTTATCCCTATTAAATTTCATTCTGTTGTTTTCGGCCCAGCGCTCCAGCCTATCGAGGTCACTTTGAATTTTGTTTCTGTCTTCCAGAGTATTAGCTGTTCCACCCACTTTGTGTCATCTGCAAATTTGATAAGCATTCCCTGTACCTCCTGATCCAAGTCATTAATAAAAAATGTTGAAGAGCACCGGGCCCAGGACCGAGCCCTGTGGTACCCGCCGGTACCTCCTCCCAGTTGAGAAGGAACCATTGATAAGCACTCTTTGAGTTCGATTCTTTAGCCAATTGTGGATTCCACCTGATAGTTGTTCCATCTAGCCCACTCTTAGCTAGCTTACTAATCATGGATATCATGAGGCACTTTGTCGAAAGCTTTGCTGAAGTCAGGTATATAATGTCCACAGCATTCCCACAGTCACAAGGGAGGTTACCCGATCAAAAAATGAGATCAGATTAGTCTGACTATCATGGATTAGAGCAGGGCTCTCCAACCTTGGGTCCCCAGATGTTTTTGGCCTACAACTCCAGCATGCCCCAGCTATGCTGGGTGGGGCATGCTGGGAGTTGTAGGCCAAAAACATCTGGGGACCCAAGGTTGGAGAACACTGGATTAGAGGTTCAGTGTTTTCAGTAGGGAACAACTTGCCCACCGAAGAAAAAAGAGGCTGCTCTATAACGTGATTTGGATCATAGACTAATATTACAGCACTGGAAGGACAAACAGCCACCGATAACACAATGGGTTGAGGACTTAACAACGCTTTCAGTTTTTGAATGGGTGGTCTTTAGGCGGAATTCACAAATAGATAAATATATGGATACTTGGTCTGCCTTTGTCAAAGCCGATGCATAACTATGCCTATGGATAGCAGTATATCTCGCTTTATGTAAAATATATAGGGGTATACACTGCATATGTATCTATCGTAATTGATCTGCCAGCATCTCCCAGCCAGCATCACGGTGTACCAACAAAGGTTAATACACACGGGATGAATCCCATTTACTGATATGCCTACATTCTTGGGCAAGGGTTAGACATAGCGGCTTCAGGCCCTTTGGGTTTTGATGACCAGGGCTCGTGCCCCTCGATCCCCGTGGGCCTAAGCCAGGGCTCATTTACCAGCTCTTCTCGGAGCCTGGCCAACTCCTCCCTCGTGCGCTCCTCCTCAATGCGCCTCGCCGCCTCTTGCAGACTCGCTTTCTCAGCTTCAAGCTCCGCCAACCGACTCTCAAACTCCTGCCGCTCTCGGGCGCGCCGCTCTGTGGCCAGCTCAAAGCTTTCGGGGGCTGCGGAACCAGAAAGGCCCCCTGAGTTTAAAAATAGGGAGGAAACAACACCGATGCAGTAAGGACTGCAGCAGTCATGCAGAGCGCACCCATGCAGCATTGCACCGTGCAAGGAAACCAAGCAGGCTACATGCTGCAGGGTTTGGTAGCTTCTCACATCAGAATTCCGTAAACTGAACAAGATGATATCTCCGTAACACAAGAGCAGCGCTGCAGGATCAGACCAAAGTTGTGTCTTGCTCCCAACAGTGGCCAACTAGCATTTCAGTTGCAGAAACCAAGTTTTGCATGCAGCCCCTGCAGAGCAGTTTCAAGGTCAGATGCGGACAAGGTGCTTGGCCAAGTCTGGTCTACCACCTATGTGCTTGACCCTTGCCCATCATGGCTTATTACATCAAATAAGGAGGGGATAGCTGGCTGGGTCCAGGAGGTTGTAAATGCCTCCTTGAGAGAGGGAGTGGTGCCAGCCTCTTTGAAAGAGGCGGTGATTAGGCCACTCCTCAAAAAGCCTAACCTGGACCCGGATGATGTTAATAACTACAGGCTGGTAGCTAATATCCCATTCCTGGGCAAGGTGTTTGAGCAGGTGGTTGCTGGTCAACTCCAGGCACTCTTGGATGAAACGGACTATCTAGATCCATTTCAATCTGGATTCAGGCCTGGTTTTGGAACGGAAACTGCCTTGGTCGCCCTGTGGGATGACCTCTGCCGGGAGAGGGACAGGGGGAGTGCGACCCTGTTGATTCTCTTGGACCTCTCAGCAGCTTTCGATACCATCGACCATGGTATCCTTCTGGATAGGTTGTCTGGGTTGGGAGTTGGAGGCACTGCGCTCCAGTGGTTCCGATCCTACTTGGGCGGCCGATTCCAGAAGGTGGTGCTGGGGGATTACTGCTCTGTCCCTTGGCAGTTATGCCATGGGGTGCCACAGGGCTCTATTTTAGCTTAGGCTGATATACCAACTACGTCCTTATCTGGACAGAGATAGCCTAGCTACAGTTATCCATGCTCTGGTAACCTCTCGTTTGGATTACTGCAATGCGTTATACATGGGGCTGCCTTTGAAAACGGCCCGGAAACTTCAGCTGATCCAAAACAGGGCAGCAAGATTATTAACCGGGACTGGCCGACGAGAACATATTATGCCAGTGCTTTCTCATCTGCACTGGCTGCCAGTCTGTTTCCGGGCCCAATTCAAAGTGCTGGTGCTAACATTTAAAGCCCTAAACGGCTTGGGGCCAGGGTATCTGAAGGATCGTCTCCTCCCATATACCTGCCAAGACACTAAGATCTTCCTCAGCGGTCCTTCTCTGAGAGCCCCTGCCAAAGGAAGTGAGGCAGGTGGCTACTAGGAGGGCCTTTTCTGCTGTGGCACCCCGGTTATGGGAATGAGCTCCCCAAAGAGGTTTGCCTGGCGCCTACTTTGTATTCTTTCCGGCGCCAGGTGAAGACCTTTCTGTTCTCCCAGGCATTTTAATCATTTTAATCTTGTAATTGTTTTTAATTCCGTTATTGTAACTGCTGCTGCTAGCTCTGCTGTTTGTTTTTAATCTGTGTTTTTAAATTTTATATTGTATTTTATGATTTTAACTGTTGTAAACCGCCCAGAGAGCTTCGGCTATTGGGCGGTATAAAAATGTATTAAATAAATAAATGCCTCAAACACAATGCTTAACTGCACAGCAGCCTCATCTCTTCCTTGGAAGCCTCATTCCAGAACTGGGCTTTTAAAGAGCAGCCGTAAGTCAAGCCCTTTGCCCACAAGGGGCAGACAAAGGGAGGGAGGGCCGAAAGCTGTTGTCCAGATCACCGCTCCCTGCCTGCTCTTTCCACCTGTCCCACCTCCCCACTCAGTCAAAAGCCACGGGGCCACGCAGCTGCCATGACTCCACTGGGCACAGAAAGCTACGGGGCTGTAACAAGTAGGCCTTACGCAAGGTGGCACGTCTCTGGGTGTAGGGCTGGCATTATGGCTGGCCAAGGGAGCCTCACCTGAAGGTGGTTTGCCGTCCTTCTTTGGCACAAAGGGTTCCTGGTGCAACACGGTGCTGGGCTGAGCCTTGAAAGAGGCGGCTTCCTTCTGCCGTTTCATCTCTTCCTTGAGCTGGGCAGGGGGAGAGGAAGAGAGGCGGCGGCGGGGAGATTGAAGAGGACCCTCCATTTATGTGGCACAGAAAGGCCACGAGAGAGACAGACCGTGCAGCAAAAGCAAGATACAGTGGGGCTGGTATCCTTAAGGTTGCAGTGTGAAGAGTTGGGTTCAAATCCTAACCACTGCCATGTATTATCGAAGGGCCAATTTGTACAGACATTTCACACTGGTGCCCAAGTACAAATACACTCCCTGTCAAGGGTGTGACAACATGCATCTTTAAAACACCCCTGAACAGTGCTGAGGATGGGACTGGTCACCTCTGCCGAGCATTTTTTTTTAAAAAAGGACATGGTAGGGAGCTGAACATACATATACCCTTCAGAAGTGATGAAAGGGATGTAGATTTCATGCTGGGGAGTTTCATGCCGTAATAAAATGGCGCAGAGCACTTCCCCATTTATACAAAGGGTACAGTGGCCTGCTTTACAGGGTTGTTGTGAGTGTGCGATTACAGAATCCCCAATGCCTCAAGAGCTGTCTGAACCCTCATGCACTACGTATCAGGGGAGATCATTTCACACAGCTGTCGCCAGGGCTGCAAGCTACTCAACAAGAAGTGCTTCATTCACAGACCCCACAGGAATGAGTGCAGGTTGTTTTGAGCTTTGCTGGTCAGTGTCCTAGTAACTGTAACACAGGGGACATTAAAGTCCTGTGGGGGGAGCTTTGGCGATAGGGGTGAGGCACTCCATTTGACCAGACGTAGGCACACACTTAATCCTTTCCTTGCAGGCCATTTGTTTGCCAACACACACACACACACACACACACACACACACACACACACCCAACCACCTCTGCTTCTTTCCTTTGAGGGAGGGGAAACCCCACACACACTTAGTACCTTTTCCCTGAGTGAACAGTTTTGATCTGAAAAGCAGCCACAGGGTAAAGAATTGAACACCCTCCCACACATTAAAGCAAGAAAGCAAAACCACCAGAGACAGAAGACCCTTCACAATTGTTATGGGAAGACACGTCTCAGAGGTCTTTCATCCTGAACAAGGTGGTTGTGGTCCAGACTCTTCCCCTTTCGAGATGCGAGGGAGAGCCGCCAAGTGCACCAGACAGGGCTCCTAGCCCAGTGAACTAGATCCAGCTTCTGCCGCGGAGCTCTGTAGCCCGGCCTTCTCACCTGCTGCTGCCACATTTCGTGCCTCAGAGCCCCTCGCGTCTCAATGGCCAGCTGGAAGGGCTCCAATTTGGTGGGGCTCTTCACCTTCTTCTCCGGCAAGCTGATGTGGTCAAACAGAGGCAGGGCGTGTGCTTTGAACTTGGGCACCTGCCAGACAAAAACAAAACACAGAACAGGGCTTAGAAGAGCGGCTGGGAAGAGGGCTAAAGGAGGTGGTAATTAGGCACTCCTGAAAAAAGTAAATCGCTTTATTTTTCCACAGAAAAGTTTCCATTTCATAGGTTCACTAGTAACAACAAATGGATGCCAGTTGCAAATGCAATGTTACGCAAGCTTGGCAGTTTCAAAATTGAAATTGGTGTATTTCAGGTGATTATCCCTAGTAGCAAGTTTGTGAGAGGACACATGTATACCTCGGTGCAAAATTGAACTAATAAGTAGTGATAGTGAAACTGAAGACACCCCAACAACTTCAGTGGAAGAGAGTTGAACTGTGTTGAAATACTTGAGTGGTTGTCACCATATCGTGCACAGATCTTTGGGCTGCTAAAATTAAATTAGTGTGTTAATAGTTTCCAGTACCTTTGTTTTCTTCTTTAATTTAACCTATGTAAGGGAAGTACATAGCATAGTCTTTAAATTTTTATGAATATTCCAGTAAAAATTTCTACACAAGATTTAAATCACATTACGTGTGCTTTAATTCCTCCCCCCAAATATTTTATGTCAAGTACTTGTTCATTCTTTGTCCCAATACACCACGTGTAGTACTTTAGCTTTGTTTACTAAATAGAAATGAAATAAACATGCTAAAATAGCTTACGGTACTTTTTAGGGCATCAGAAAATTTCCCGATGCAAATCAGCTTAATTTGCTTAGGGTTATTTGCAAGGAAATTTTTCCAGAAAAACCACAGCACTGCCTGGATGTTACCTCCTCTTTTATAAACAAGTTAGTGCACGTCTGAGATCAGGATTAAGACACCATCCCAATGTCTAAAACACGATTGCTGGAGCGAGTCATTATTCTACATTGCCAGTATATTACCCTCACATGAACATCTATTTAGATGCCATGTTGGAATCCTCAAGCAAACAAGGACTCAAAGGACTCTTTGGGATAATGCGCCCTTTTAAAGGGGGGGGGGGGGAGAGAAGAGATATTATAAGTCGGAATGGAGCGGCTACAATCTATATAGTTTAATGAAGTGGGAACAGTACCTAGGTTACTACTCGGAATGAACAGGTGGGAAGAACACGCTGAGCCTGGGCTGATAAATTAGTGCCAGTGTGCTAGGCCTAGGAGGTCATCTCCTCATCTTTGGAAACCAAGAGCCAACCACTAGGACGACTGGAGGAATCCGAAGCCAAACACTTCTCCACAGCTGCATACAACGCAGATGGCGATGACAAAGCCAACAGAAGTGAGCCTCCCCAATGAACTCTGGACCACAGATTGGAACCTCTCCAGCCTTTGTTTTAGCATCTCAATTGGTACATTCCTTTGTAACAAAAGTGTTACATTCCTAGTGTTACATTCCTTTGTAACAAAAAGGATTTTGTTACAGATTAGACATAATAATGTGGTAATTCTTGTGAGATGCATACCTTTTTTTACAGAGGAATTTTTAATAAACTTAGAGCTTGTGTGGTAAAATATAATTTAATATATGATTTCTATATTATATATAAACACATAACCTATCTGCTTCTAACTCTGAGGAATGTAGCACTGGGGTTGAGATGCTAAAACCTGTAAAACCTGTCTGCTATGACTTACATATTCTAAGTTCCTGTTCTCACACAAAGGAATTTAACACCAGGATTGAAATGCTAATTTAACAGCTCTGGCTCCCTTGAAAATGCAGATGAGTCTAGTAGGCTAGCAAAAATCCTTAATTCACCTTGAGTGAACAAAACAGAGCTGGCTGAGGCAAAAACCTCCAGTTTTTTTTAGCACATCCCTCTGACCTTCCCTTCTTTGACAAAGACATTTTTAAAGAACATAAGAGCAGCAATGCTGAATCAGACCAAAGGTCCATCCAGTCCAGCATTCTGTTCACACAGTGGCCAACCAGGGCATTCTGCCCCATGGGAAACTCACAAATAGGACATGAGAACAACAGCACCATCATGCTTGTGTCCCTCCGCAACTGGTATAGAGGCATTCCTTCTCTAATACTGAAGGCAACCTTTTTAGAAGCTTGGCCATAATGCGATCAGCCACAAAGATATGATGCATCCCAGGGGATAACCAACAACTGCCCTTCTCTTTTATTGCAAGTTGTGCAAGGAGCCACCTTTGGGCAATAGGCCACATATATCTGGAGGGTGGCCCCTCCAGTGTGGCGGAGTGGTTACAGTGCTGGACTGGGACTTGGGAGACCTGGATTCTAGTCCCCACTTGGCCCTGAAGCTCACTGGGTGACTTGGGGCCAGTCACTGACTCTCAGCCTAACCTACCTCACAGGGTTGTTGTGAGGAAAAAATGGAGGATGATTTTGTAAGCCGCCTTGGGTTCCTTGCAGGAAAAAAGGCGGGATCTAAATATAATAAATGAATAAAAAACCAGAAGGCTGTGTCCTCAGCTAGATGCCTTTTCTTTGCACCTACCTCTTCTTTCTGCAGCTCTTCAATTTTCTTCTCTTTCTGGAGCAGCCTCTCTCTGTCCCGGGAATCAAAGGAAAAGGGGCACATCTCCACCTGCCTTGGCTCTGCGGCTTTAGGCTTGAAGGGCACCCCAAAGTGTGGCATTGGCTTGGCTTTAATCACGGGGACCACTTCCTCTTCCTGCAGGAGACAACAGCATCAGAAACGTGCTAGGGGAGTGCAGCAAAGGAAGGGGATGGCTCGGCTCGCAGCCATGTGGCCCGGCCCCCACCCCGTTCTGAAGAGTTTCCTCTTAAGGAGACTTGGAGAGAGTGGAACACTTGTTGCCTGGGGAAGGCTCACTGTGGCAAGAACAGGAGTCCCAAGGCGGGTCCAAAGACAGACCCCAGAAAATCACTCTGCCCCCACTCCAGATATTTTCAGCCCAGCAGAGTCAGCTAGTGGTCCAGAAATGGGCTGGTGTGAGCGAAGAACCCCTGCTGGCAAGGCCGCTCAATCAGAAGAGCAGAGATGTGCGTTTAGCTCAGTGTTCTCCAACCTTGGGCCCCCAGATGTTTTTGGCCTACAACTCCCAGCATGCCCCAGCCAGCTACACTGGCTGGGGCATGCTGGGAGTTATAGGCCAAAAACATCTGGGGACCCAAGGTTGGAGAACACTGGTTTAGCTACTGTCCTGCATCACTTTGCAGCACCACACCTTGGCCGGCTGCCGCAGTCAAGCAACACCAGGGAGACCGGCTGCTGCTCACTACAGAGATAAGAGTCACCTTGTCCTTCTCCTCCTCTCGCGCTGGGGCACCCACTCTGTTCTTCAGAGCAAAAGCCGGAGACTTGGGAACTGTGATAGGAAGCGGCTTCTTCTCTGGAACGCCCTGCAGGGACAGAGTTAAGTTGTAGTGAAGCTTCCCAGTTCGTCAGGAAACATTTGAGAATACACCACCACAGTACTAGATGTTTTAAAACTAGTTCTCCTTTTAAACCCTTTCCTGGGGACAACTCAGGTTTTCCAGTGGGAACCCAATGAAAACGGAGCAGTTTCAGTGGAAGATCAGACCCAAGAGACGCTGTAGATAGCAGAATTTGCGCGCCCTGCACAAAAGCCTCGTCTTTCCGCGTAGCTCAAGCATGACCAAGAGAGAGTTCTGTTAACATTAGAGCATGACGGGGATCCCTAATAGCACACCGAACACTTCCTTCGGGCTGTGCATTACAGGGAGCAATTGGCAGCGGATGGCCATGCGGTCTTTAAGGAAGTTTGTCTGGCATGACTGACTGAGCAGAGCTAGTCTAGTGTGGCGGCCAAGAAACTGAGCTATGAATCCAAACATCAGTTCAGCTCTCATCTCTGCATAAACTCACTAAGGAAAGCCACCCCCTCCCTTCTGCAAATTGGGGTTAATACTGAATGACATTACAGAACAGTTGTAAGGATTAAAAGGGAATGCACGTAAAGCATTTTGAACACCTAAAAGTGTTATATAAATGCTAAGATCATCCTCATTCAAAAACCCATGAAAAACATGGGTAGCATATGGCCAATCAGGACTAGTGGCCATTGATAGCCTTCTCCTCCATGAATTTGTTCAATTGGTGGCCATCACTACATCTTGTGGAAGTGAATTCCATAGTGTGTGTGTTATGTGAAGGATTTCCTTTTCTCTCTCCTGAATCTCCCCTGTTCAGCTTCGTGGGATGACCCCTTCAGATTCTAGTATTATGAGAGAGGGAGAAAAATGTCTCCCTGTCCAATTTCTCCACACAGTGCATAATTTTGTACACCTCTGTCATGTCTCCCTTTACTTGACTTTTTCCTAAGCTAAACAATCCCAGATGTTGTGACCTTTCCTCACAGGGTAACATTTTCATTGAGCTGTCCACCACAACCTGAAGATCTCTTTCTTGGTCAGTCACCACTAGCTCAGACCCCATCAGCTTATACCTGAAGTTGGGATTTTTTGCCCCAACGTGCATCACTTTACACTTGCTTACATTGAACCACATTTGCCATTCAGATGCCCGTCCTCCCAGATTGGAGAGATCCTTTTGGAGCTCTTTGCAATTCCCTTCTAAGTATCCTAAATAATTTGGTGTCATCAGCAAACTTGACCACCTCACTGCAGTCACTCCTAATTCCAGATGATATGTAATACTACCCATTCATCAATCACCAGCCGAAACTAGGACACAGCAGGAGCATTACATGTCAAAAGCCGAATCCTAGAGGGTGAGAATCTCATAGAAACTTCGAGCAAAGCTGAAAAAACTAGCAGTGAATCCTTGAGCTGATACATTAAACCTCAACCAGAAACCTAGACTAAACCCAATTTTGGAAAGGGGTAAAGCTAACCTATAGTTCTATGTTGATGAGGGCTACACAGCAGACCGGGCTATTTCCCGCTTCCCCTTTCAACCGGTGTGCCAGCTGCACGGCTTACCACCACATCCTCCAGGATTTTGGTTGGACATGGCCTCGAATGGAACTCAAAGTGCTCCTCCTCCTCCTGCGGCTTCTTGCTCTCGCGCTCCTGAATGCGTTTCTCGATTTCCAAGTTGAAGCCGATGGGTTTGGTGGCCTCCTTCACCGGAGGCTTCTTGGGTAAGATCGGCCCACCCTCCAAGATACGGTGGTTGAGTTCTTGAGCTCTGAACTTGTACCTGTTGGAACAATGGAGCAGAGGATGAGGCTCCCCAGTGCAAAGCAGGTAAGGTTCTTCTGCGACACTTGGTACTGGACGCTAATCCATCCATGCCCCAGGCTGACATGAAAGCACTCCGTATCAGGGGTTTGGCAGAGGGGCCCTCAATGGAAGCTACCCGAGCACAGTCAATTGCACCACGGAAGAGACTTCACAGGCAAAGCTACGTGTTATGTTGCAGGTCCACACAAATGAGGAGTGCGGTATTGGGTGCAAGAAAGCTGTAGTAACCCTTGAAGGTTCCTTCTGCACCCCTCCTTTATCTGTGGCCATACAGGCAGCAGCTCTTCTGGGTCTTTCCCAGCCCGGCTACCAGAGATCCTTCACTGGGGATGCTGGGGATTGAACATGGCATCTTCTGCATGCCAAGCATGCTCAACGCCACTCCGCTAGCTTGCGCTTCAGACGTGGCCTTTGGACAAAGAGTTACACTCACTGTTGAAGCCTGGCAATCTCCTCAGCCTCCAGCTCAGTGGCACTCTTGCAGGTTATAAGTCTCAAGCGGCTTTTGGTTTCAAGGTGGGGAGTTCTGGGGTTGGTCAGCCTGGCCTTCAATGGTCTGCCTTGAGCTATGCCTGCAGGAAAAGCCCCTAGACAAAAGCACAGTATGTACATTCATTACCCAGACAATGGTACACAAGCCTGAGAATCTTTTTTAAAATTTAAGAGGTGCATGTAGCTAGCTCTCACCATTGCAAAAAAGTGGCTCATGCTGGCTCAGCTGGTCTGAGCGTGGAAAGCTAAGCAGGGTCAGGCCTGGTTATTACTTGGATGGGAGACACCTCCTCTAGTTTCCTGCATTGAGCAGGGGGTTGGACTCGATAGCCTTGTAGGCTCCTTCCAACTCTATGAAATCTATGAAAACCATTAGGAAAGCAAGCAGGATAGGATGGTGGCCCTGATGTATTCCACCCTCGCAAGAGCCAGCCACCTTTCCCTCCTGGCGTTTAAACCTGGTGTCTTAATCCTCGCCGCTCAGGACAAGTCTGAATTCTGCACATTAGCATGCTTTATTCTGGTGGAAGTAGCTGGACGTTTAGCACGTCATTCTTCTAAGGCACTTGGAGAAGCTTTGCAAATGAATGCCAACCCACTACAACTGCCTAGTTCCCCCCTCCCTCCCACAAGGGCACAACTGGAAATTAAAAACAACAAGGAGTCTTGTGGTGCCTTAAAGGCTAACAAATTGGTCCAAAATGGTGACTCCCGAGTCACTCCCAAAGCTGACTCCACGAGTCCCTATTAAAATCAATGGGGGTTTTTCCCAACAAAATAAGGCTACTTCAGATGTGTGGCTTAAATAAATTCTAGGCACAAGTGTGCCTTTTTATTTCAAAACTCTGCAACTGATTTTGGCAAGAACAGACCAGGCAGAAAAACCCAAAATAACCAGGCAGGCAGAGGAGGCAGGGAACCCCAAAGCAGGCAGGCAGAGGCCTTTGTCTTGGACAATTTAACTGTTGAACTGGTCAAGAAGAGACCAGGCAGGTAGAGGAGGCTGGGAACCCCAGACAGGCAGGCAGAGGCAGCCAAACCCAAAATGTCTGAAAGGTTGCATTTTAGAAAAATGATTTTAAAAAATAAACTTGCTGTACTTCCTAAAACTTATCCATGTTGCATTTGAGGAACATGATTTTTTCTAAATGTTTGGCCCCCATTCTGGAACGGTGAGATCTCATCACAATTCCACCTTCACTGAACACCCGCTCCACTGGTGATGAACTTGCTGGAACCAGAAACACACTCAGAGCAGCCACACAGAGTAATCTCAGGTCCTTCTTCTGCCTCTCCCAAGAACGCAACACATCAATCAAAATAAATCTTGACACACTGTTGGGGCTGCACTCCTGGTAGCCGTCCATAGTGGCCGAGCAGCGGCACACCTTGCTTCCATGCGCTCTTCGCCGGCAATCACGCTCCTCTCCACTCCTTCTGGCACAGCCCAGGGATGTTGAAGAGTCCTTGGTCTCGAGTCCCGAGTCGAGTCTCGAGTCCCATTAAAAATAATGGGACTCGAGTCAGAGTCGAGTCAGAGGGGGGACTCAGTCCGACTCACGAGTCGAGTCCTCGAGTCCGAGTCCGAGTCCCCATCCCTGCTTTACACTTGCTGACACTGAACCGCATTTGCCATCTTGATGCCGATTCTCCCAGTTTGGGGAGATCCTTTTGGAGCTCCTCACAATCCCTTTTTGTTTTCAACACCCTAAATAATGTGGTGGCGTCAGCAAACTTTAAGGTCAGTGACTGAGTGTCCCAGGAGGCTGAAGTGTTCCCCCACTAGAAAGACTGAAGCATAGTTCACCTGATCTTAATGCACAGTAGTTCTGGTTCTGTGGGCCTGGTGGCTCGGGCAGGCAGGGGGTACCAAAGTTTGATAGGCAGCAGCACCCAGAGAGGAAGAGAGTGGAAAATTGCACCCCTGATTAGTGTGATCCATTTAAAGCAGTGTTCTCCAACCTTGGGTCCCCAGATGCTTTTGGGCCTACAACTCCCAGCATGCCCAAAACATCTGGGGACCCAAGGTTGGAGAACACTGAGTTAAAGGGACGGGTTAACGGTGTGCCTCCCTCTACCACAAAGTGATTCGCCGCTAACCCATGCGTGGTCTTACCTTCCTCCTCCTTCCTGCTCCTCAGATGGTAACGTGGGGGGGTGCGTTTCTGAAAGTTTTGAACCTGCTGAGCCAATGATACGTACTCCGAGGCAACTTCGTCCATCTTCCTTTTGTTGCCCTGGGATAAGTTGAAGGGCCTTGGGATTGTGGGTCCCTTTGCCACTCGGGCCTGTAAGAAGACACGGCTGGTGACAGAGCTGCTCTTGCAGAGCCAAAGACTCACGCACCTTCGCTGGAAACACAAGACTAGAAAAAGCAGCATTTCCCCAAGCATTACAAAATGTACTTGGCCTGCAAGTCTATTCATTCCTAATGAATCTTAGCGTACTACGTGGGCTCCAATCATCTTCAAAAGACTGCTTTAATTCTATGCATTGGTCTTATATTTTATGATTTGTGTACACTGCTTTGAAATCTGTAGATGTAAGTGGTTTATAAATACTAGTAAATAAATAAAATGAACAGAGACAGGAGTCTAGAGGGGAACAGGTCTCGGGGTAATTACCTGCTTCAGCTGCAGGTGATGCTGCATATACAAAGAACCCTCCCCTGTTCTTTAAATAAACGGTCCAGGATTCTGTTCCCATGGTGTCCAACCAGCTGCCTAAGGGAGGCCCGCAACAGAACATGAATGCAGTAGCACCTTCCCACTTGTGTTCCCCAGCAACTGGTGCACTGGATGGGCCTTTGAACATAATTAGAGCCATGCTGGATCAGACCAAAGACAACACATGTCGAAGCGCCGGCACCCACTCCAAAAGCACCAGCCCTCATACTTTTTAATCTGCACCTGCTCTTGATAGAATTTGCTACTCGCAAATGTTTTCGCCTGCTGCTTCAACCCCCGCCAGAGTTGCCACCGCTGCCAGCTGAAGGCTCTCAAGCCGGTGCTCTCCCCTCTCACCGGAGATGGTGGGTGCCTCCTCAGGGCAGCTGTGAAATCCACCTCCTTATACTCCACGCCAGGCTGGCTTTCCCCATGCTGTTTAATCCTGTCATCTGTGCAGAAGCGGAAGTCTACTGGCTTGGTGATATGGCTCACTGGCTTCACAGGTTGCCCTGATGGGGGAGAAAAGGGGATCCGAGATGTAACGGGAAGCAGCAGTGAACCTAGGAAGCATTCCAAGGATGACAAGTCATTGTGTCCATTAGACTCAGGCTGGAGCACTAATGTTTCCATCCAGTCAAGGTGAAGTGGCCAGCATACTAGCCTTCTCCAACCTGGTGCCCTCCAGAGGTCCTGGACTACAACTCCCAGCTGCCCTCAAGACAGCCGTATGACATAGGATTATCTGCTCCAGGCAAACCGACGTGAATGGGACGGGCAACAGCATTTACAAAGACATAGCAGATGCGAGACTCAGAGCTAAGCAGCGCTTCTGCACTATTCTCATTCAACGAGTTGCCAGATGGCTCATGTGATGCCTCTGTACAGCTCAAGGAACAGAGAAGGTAACTTAAAGTGATCAAGGGGCTGGAACATCTTCCCCATGAAGGAAGGCTTTTGGAGATCAGTTCTCTCATTTTCCTTCCTCCAAGTCTCTTCTTCTGGGCTCATGTTTGTATCTAGATTGTTAGGCTGAAGGGCAGAGACCTGAGCATTTTATGCATGTGCAGTGCCTAGCATAGTTTAGGTGCTTCTATAAATAAGGCATGATGAGAAGAACAGCCATCCAGGGGTAGGGGAGGAGAGCAACTTGAGAGGTCTTGCAAAGCAATTCCTCTTTTCACTTAGTTCACAGAGGGAAGCGTGTCTTGCAGCACTAGAATTTGGAATCACCCAATAAAACCGATGGGCAGCAGGTGCAGGGCAGGTATTCTACACAGCTTTTGGTGGTCTCTCCAAACGACAAATTAAGAATTGCCACCAGTGGCCCATGATGCTCACCCGTCTTTAGAGGCTGCGACTGATGCCTGCACGAGGCAGTGCATACGATACTCGTGCGCAAGTCCCTAGGAATAACTCGGGTCAAGCACATTTAGCAGCAGCCAAACCATGTTTGGCACGTGCAGGGATGGCCAATGCACCAGGAAGGGTGCTTGTTTTTGTTGGTTTTGGAGGGGGGAGGGGGAGAGACCTCATCAACTTGTCCAGGCATCCACATCATCCTCAGAGGCCCTCCCGTCATTTGCAGTGAGGTGGATGGAAACACGGGAGGCGGCCTCAGTTGAGCGCCCCGTTTGGAATCCTCTCCCCAGAAAGGTTTGTCTGGTGCCTACACATTTGTCTTTTTGGCATCAAAGGCCTTTTAAATTTTTTTCCAGGCTTTTAACTCGGGTCATGTTGTGCTACGTTTGACCCCTCTGGTGTTTTTAAACCATTTATAAAAGTGGGCGGGTTACAAATGTCTTGGGCCGCAGGGCTTAGATTTCTTGGGAAGTCTGACAAAGCTGGAGAGGGAACAGCACAGGTCTGTTCAGAGCTGCTGATCTCCTCATATGCTTATCCAGAGTGCGTGATTGCTAACAAGGGCACCCTCCCATCCCGTGGGCACCTCGCACCCCATCTCCAGAAGGGGAAAGGTGTTCGTCTATTACAAACAGATTTGGGGCACAATCTGCTGGGGAGGGTCTCCTGAGCAAGCCCCACTGAGATTCACTGGGCTGCCCAAGGAGCACTTCTTTCTACTGGACTGGGCTCTAGCATTGCTGCGCTGAGATCTTGTAAACTGACCAGAGAACTTCAACTGCTGGATATTTGTTGGCTTCGCTGTTACAGTCTTTCCTGGTTTTATATTATATATATATATAGATATAAATCTGTATATCCCGTCTCTCTGTACGCTGGTGCCCAGGACTCGACCCTTCCATACACGTGTTCCCAAGGCAGCTTACTATATATATAGTATATATAGTATATATATATATATATATATATAGTAAGCTGCCTTGGGAACACGTGTATGGAAGGGTCGAGTCCTGGGCACCAGCGTACAGAGAGACGGGATATACAGATTTAAAACAAAAAACGCTGGAGCAACAGAGGTGGCATCAACTTTTGTAAGCCACTATTGAGGCAGTGACAGAAGTTCACCTGGTCCGGCAATGGCAGCTTTTAGAGACTCCTCGTTCTTCCTGCGCAACTCAACCACCTCTTGCTGCAACTGCTGCATTTTCTCTAGCTCCAACTCCTCCGTGGACTTCCCCTTGATCGATGGATTCCTCTTCCTGAAAAATAAGGAACGCCAGTACATTCAGAAAGGAGAGCGGGAGAGACACGGCAACCTTGACATGGAGAAGGACAGTTGTAGCTAGAAGAGCAAATCTGAGAGATGCCCCATCCCTCAGCACAAAATAGGTCCCGGACCTATCTGAAGCCCAGCCCACTGTGAAAGGCCCAGACCTCTGCCGGTTGCATCAAGCGCAGCCGGAGGCCAGGGTCATCGGGGTTTTGCTAATTGAGAGCAACGTAAGGCTAAAGCTATTCTCGCTGCACCTAGTTAGCACAGGCCAACCAATGTCAAGCTACCTACTTTGGTGTTGCAGGTGTGATGGGCACTTTGGCCTTCACTGGTGAGACGTTTCTGTTCAGGGAAATTTCACCCAGCTTCTCCCGGTTATTAGATCTGGAAGAAAGAGAGAAGGAACAACATTCTTATGAATGACTTGGATGAGGAGGTGCAGGGAATGCTTATCAAATTTGGAGATGACACAAAATTGGGTGGGGCAGCTAATACTCTGGAAGACAAACAAAATTCAAAGCGATCTCGATAGGCTGGAGCGCTGGGCTGAAAACCACAGAATGAAATTTGATAGGGATGAATGCCAAGTGCTGCACCTAGGAAAAAGAAACCAAATGCACAGTTACAGAATGGGGGATACTTGGCTCAACAATACTACAAGTGAGAAGGATCTTGGAATTGTTGTAGATTACAAACTGAATATGAGCCAGCAATGCGATGTGGCTGCAAAAAAGGCAAATGCTATTTTGGGCTGTATTAATAGAAGTGTAGCTTCCAAATCACATGAAGTGATAATTCCCCTCTACTCAACACAGGTTAGGCCTCATCCTGGGTACTGCGTCCAGCTCTGGGCACCACACTTTAAGAAGGATGCAGACAAACTGGAAGGGATTCAGAGGAGGGCAACAAAGATGATCAGGGGGCTGGAAACAAAGCACTGTGAGGAGAGACTGAAGGAACCGGGCATGTTTAGCCTTCAGAAGAGGAGACTGAGGGGAGATATGATAGCACTCTTCCAGTACTTGAAGGGTTGTCACATAAAGGAGGGCCGGGATCTCTTCTCGACCATCCCATTCATTAAAAACATGGCTTTTCAGGCGGGAATATGGGGTGGATTAGGATTTTAAAATTTTATACTGTTTCAAAAATAAATAAATTTAAAAAATCCCAGAGTGCAGGACACAGAATAATGGGCTCAAGTTACAGGAAGCCAGGTTCCGCCTGGACATCAGGAAAAATTTAGAGCAATACACCAGTGGAACCAACTACCCAGGGAGGTGGTGGGCTCTCCCACACTGGAGACATTCAAGGTGCGGCTGGACAGCCATCTGTCAGGGATGCTTTGACTTGGGTTCCTGCATTGAGCAGGGGGTTGGACTCGATGGCCTTGTAGGCCCCTTCCAACTCTACTGTTCTATGATTCTACGAAAGGGGCTCAAGATCAGGCCTGCTAGCCTCAGACTAGCCACCGCATCCCTCTCAAGTGCAAGAGTTTCCAGGCTGGCACCACTGTGCAGATGGGCCCCAAACACCAGTGCTGAAAGGCAATCCAAAAAGTTAACCTTACCTCAACACACAGGCGGGGCCGCAGGGCTTAGATTTCTTGGGAAGTCTGACAAAGCTGGAGAGGGAACAGCACAGGTCTGTTCAGAGCTGCTGATCTCCTCATATGCTTATCCGGAGTGTGTGATTGCGAACATGGGCACCCTCCCATCCCGTGGGCACCTCGCACCCCATCTCCAGAAGGGGAAAGGTGTTCGTCTACTATAAACAGATTTGGGGCACAATCTGCTGGGGAGGGTCTCCTGAACAAGCCCCACTGAGATTCACTGGGCTGCCCAAGGAGCACTTCTTCCTACTGGACTGGGCTCTAGCACTGCTGCGCTGAGGAGACCACCCCATCGGCATTGCAACCCTTGTCAACACAGGCAGCACTAGCTGCGGCCGCATGTTTTCGGGGCCGCCTCAATTCTGCAACCAGAATAGGCAACTCGGTTAGCGTATTTCGGCCTTCCCCAACATGGCACCCTTGATGGAGGAACAGAGGAAGCTGCCTTACACCGAGTCAGACCCTTGGCCAGCAAGCCCAGCATTCTCGATACTGACTGGCAGCAACAGCTCTCCAGGGTTTCCGGCAGGAGTTTTTCCTGCCCTCCCTGAAGGTGCCGGGGATCGAACCTGGGACCTTCTGCCTGCAAAGCAGGGGCACCACCGCTGAGCCACGGCCCCTCCCACAATGGCCATGCTGGCTGAGGATTGTGGGAGCTGTAGTCCAACACATCTGGAGGGCACCAGGTTGGGGAAGGCTGGCGTACTTGGCGTTTCCAGAACTATTTCAACTCCAAGAATGTATAGGGTGGTCCCCCTGGCTCCCCTCAATAAATGGGGTGACAGGAAAAATTAAAGGCGGGAGAGAAACACAGATGGAGATTAGATATATAATATAATAAATTAGATATATATATATATACATATAATAAATAAATAGACAGACAGACGAGCAATAATTAGGGGAATGACTGCTGGGTGGGGCGGGGCGGGGCAGGGAGGAATTAGCCAGTTTTCTGCTGGTTCTGACCTTTCCTAGACACTGCCAGTTCCTTCCCACAGCCCATATGAGATAAACTTTTTTAAAGGAGGGCTGGTGTACTCCAAAGGCACTGCCGCACATCTGTATCAAGGTAACCCTGGGTTTTAGGCAATTTGCAGAATCCAGCTTGTCAATTTGCCGGGTTTTCCTGCTAGTTATGGAAAGGGCATGTTAAGCATTGAACTTCTGCCTGCAATTTAACCTACCTCACAGGGTTGTTGTGAGGATAAAACAGAGAGGAGGAGGATTATGTAAGCCACCTTGGGTTCCTTGCAGGAAAAAAGGCGGGGTATAAATATAATAATAAATAAATAAATAAATAAAATCATAAGAAATCTTATTCAAATCTTGTTTCGGATAATTCAGACATTTCCCACACATGTGCAGCCTTGAGGGTTAAAAGGTTACTTTTTTAAAAAAAAAAGTGAATGAACTGTTGAGGTTCCCCAGGAGCTGCGGCCTGTGTCCAGCACAACACCCTGTGCTTGGATAGAATCATAGCACAGTGCAAGTCCCAACACAAAGCCTCTATCCTTGCATAGCTCTCGTCGTTTCAATGAGGTCCGTGCAGGGCAAAAGTTCCCGGCGGATTTGGACTCTGTTCTAACATGTCTGACAAGCTCTGTACTTGAAGAGTGCCTGAACAAGGTGGCAGTACGAGTACCACCAGCGAATTCAAACTTGTGCCGCCGCCCCTACCCCCCCACACACACACACACCAGCAGACCTACATTTTCAGTTTCTTGGGAGGAGGAGGCTCTCCCTTCCTAGCCAAGGTGGCAGCACATCTCTCTGCTTGGCTTTTGGCCATGAGTCTGCGCTGGGCGCTCTTTTGCCGAGCCGACAGCCTTCTTGCCACCCTATGGAGAAGAAAAGGTCAGTTTTCATGCTGAAGCCTCTGGATGGAGCAACAGGGAGGAGACGTGGACTCAAAGCTACCAACAAGTTCCACCGCCTGCAAAGATATGGGGCCACTTCTGACCAACAGGTAAAGACAGGAGACAGTGTAATAGCCAGTGAGAATTAGAACATTAATTTCAGGGCAGTGGCACTCAAATTTTGCATGGGATGCTGCCTGCCCCTTTGAGATGAAGCATCGTGAGCACAAGCACTCAGCAAAGGAACGGAGGATAAAGCTACCAACGGCTATTAGCCATGATGGCTATGCATTTCTTCCAGGATCAGGGGCAGCAAACTTTTCATTACCAGTTGCTGGGGAACATGAGCAGGAGGGTACTTTTGCGCTCATGTCCTTCTTGTGGGCTTCCCACTTTGGCAGCTTGTTGGCCACTGCGGGAACAAAATGTGGGACTAGAACGGCGTTGGGTCTGATCCAGGATGACTCTTCTTATATCCGTATGACAATCGCAAATAATTTGGTTGCAGAGGGTGGGGGGTGTACAGCTGGAGAGGGAAAGGGACTGGAAGCTGTGATCCAGGAAACAGTTCAATTACTCCAAAGTTTGCAGCATCTGATTTTAATCCGTCTGGGCTTTGAAATGCTACACAAAATAGCCTATCCACACATTATCATACAGATGACAAAGACTCGTTTTTGTAGAGCAGCTGCAGAGAAATTAAAGCATCTCTTTGCAAGGAGGCATCTCACGAGACAGCCTTCCCGCCCTACCCACAAACCTAGGTCTTCCCAGTGTGGGTATTGATGAGGTGATGGGGGGGAAATCCTGGCTGGTGTCCTTCTTAACCCTTCAGTACTGAATTGTATTCTGGAATGAGGCCCCCCAACTTTGCTCATTTACACTGAAATGATTCTCATGGGCAATCTGAATTCAGAATTAGGGCATTAGAGCCATATTGGAAATTCTTATCATTCCTGAGGACTAGTAGCCTACTTTCTCACTTTATGAATTCAGTGACCTCATTTGCACAAAATGCTATGTCAGAATTGCAGAGAATTTTGGGTTATGGGTAACTCTAGCAGTGTGCCGATTACCAATGAGCCAGAATTCTCTGCAATGCTGGAGTAGTATTTTGCGCTAACAAGGCTACTGAATTAAAAAAATGAGACAGTAGGCTTCTAGTCTTCATGAGTGCTACCACAGCCACTATATCAGCTAGTCTGAGAACAAGCCCACTTTCGATGCACTTCGGCAGGAAGGGCTGTGCAGCACAAAACTACAACTTGTATTTATTTTAGTCCCATGCGGATAGTTTTGCAGCTGACCAGAATTACAAACCCAGAACAGAGCCCACGAGCAGGCAAGTGAGAAGCAGGGGCAACAGGAGCAGGGCCTGTAGGTCAGCTGGAAAGGCTCAGCAGGAGATTTCTTGAGAAAACAGGAGGAGCACTTGTGGGAGGATTATGTCGTCAAGGAAGCCGTGGTCTAGGTCAAAGCTTGCCAGCTGCGTCAACACCAAGTCCTGCGGGAAGGCCGACCAAATTTCAGACTAGCATGCTTACCTTCCCGGGGCCCTCACAGGAGCTGCCGCTGCCACCTCATTGGATGCGCTGTGCCAGTCTGCCAGAGAACAAACCACATTTGGTGGCACCCCATTTTCTGGTTCCACCTCCATATTTTCACTGTGATTCTCACCTACAGATAAAGGTATCTCAACTATATTTTTTTCAAGATTTACATCCTGTCTTCTCCTCTTCCAGGTCTCATGCCAGCTAACAGCTTATGCAGCAAAACAAAAGACACCAATAATTAGTCACAAAAAAAAATTTATGCAGCAAGGCATTTTGGGTAAGCTCGGTAACCTACCTGGCAGAGGAGGAACCTAGATTCATAGATCATAGAGTTGGAAGGGGCCTACAAGGCCATCGAGTCCAACCCCTTGCTCAATGCAAGAAACTAGAGGAGGGGTCTCCCATCCAAGTAATAACCAGGCCTGACCCTGCTTAGCTTTCCACGCTCAGACAAGCTGAGCCAGCATAAGCCACAGGCCTTGTGCTATATAAAGAAACCATAGAATTTGCTACCACAAGATGCAGTGACAGCCACAGGCCTGTATACTGACACACCGTTACAGGGGAGGATACTACCCAAACCAGATGAGTCTTGAGCTTGTCGTCAGGAAGCAAGGTCATGAGCTCGGAGCTTCCAGCACAGATGAGGAGAGATTAGCACAGTGAGCAGGAAATAGATCCTGTGCTAGCTTCAGCAGGAAAGAATTCATTTGTGTACTTGGGGTTGTAGTTCATCTGATCATATTGAAAGCCTGCACTGTACCATGCTTGGTGCATCCGGCATGGTCATGGGCCACCTAATAAAGCCTCCTTGAGGGACATTCAACCAGAGCTGACAATTTACAGCCTTAACATGCTCCTATTGGGACAACTTGTACAGAAGTCGGTGGCGAGTAAGGAGGCAGCCAAGTTTGCAGAGGACATAAAAATATTCAGACTGGTGAAAACCCAAGCAGACTACAAAGTGCTCTGAAGGGTGCTCTCTAACTTGGGAGAATGGGCAACAAAAGGAGTAAATGAAGCTCAACAAAAGTGTAGAAGAGATTTGCAGTAGAACAAAGCATCTTCACACCAGGGATGGGGACTCGGACTACAGGACTCGACTCGTGAGTCAGACTGAGTCCCCCCTCTGACTCGAGTCCCAATATTTTTAATGGGACTTGAGACTCGACTCGGGACTCGAGACCAAGGACTCGTGTTCCAAAATCATGTTCCTCAAATGCAACATGGATAGGTTTTAGGAAGTACAGCAAGTTTATTTTTTAAAATCATTTTCCTAAAATGCAACCTTTCAGGCATTTTGGGTTTGGCTGCCTCTGCCTGCCTGCCTGGGGTTCCCTGCCTCCTCTGCCTGCCTGGTCTCTTCTTGACCAGTTCCACAGTTTGAATTGTCCAAGACAAAGGCCTCTGCCTGTCTGCTTTGGGGTTCCCTGCCTCCTCTGCCTGCCTGGTTATTTTGGGTTTGTCTGTCTGGTCTGTTCTTGTCAAAATCAGTGGCAGAGACAGTTTTGAGATAAAAAGGCACACTTGTGCCTAGAATTTATTTAAGCCACACATCTGAAGTAGCCTTATTTTGTTGGGGGAAAACCCCATTGATTTTAATAGGGACTCGTGGAGTCAGCTTTGGGAGTGACTCGTGACTCGTCGTGAGTCACCATTTTGGACCAAGGGCTCAGACTCGGGTCCAAAGACTCGTGACTTGAAACCAAGGACTCTTCAACATCCCTGCTTCACACACACACACATGCACAGCTGCAGCTACCCAGGGGAAGCTCAAGGTAATCACGGATAGCTCAGTATTCAGCAAGAGCCGTCAAAAAGGATAAATTCCACAGCTGGGAAATTAGTGGCTGATGTCACGTGGCTTCAGACCATATCCAGGGACTTACCAGGCTGCAGGAGGGGAGGGGAATGCCCCCCTCAGGTAGCACATAGAGAGACATTAAGTTCACCCTTTTCTCTATGTTGCAACTGAACCCTGGGTCACATTAAACTTGCCATGAATCTGGTATGGAGGACACAGAACAAAATGGTGTGGGGGTGGATCGCTCAGGTCTTGAGCTGGGCCATTGCCTGAGCCTGAAGACACACTGTCGGGGGTGAAGAAAGCCAAGACCTAACTGAACAAGTTCACAGGTCACTGCTGGACTAAGCCCGTATGCATACCCTCTCTTCGCCAGTATAATTTTACAAAATACCATTACTCTGAAGTGTTGCAACTTACTGGATTTCACCATTGGCGAGACGATGGCGTGTGGGATGTTGGCTCTTGACGCTGATGCTTTCTGGGAGAAGCCTGTTGCGAGCTCTTCTCTTGGGGTATTCAGAAAGGGAGCTTTGACATCTGCAAGAATCAACAGTGACCTCATAAGCTGAATGCACCTCCCAATGCTCTTTTCGGCCCCTTCTTATTTTCCCAGGCATTTCAGTCTTTCAGTTTCTGCTGTTTAAAATTTGTTACTGTATTTTAAATCTTTGCACTACTGCTAGGTTTTATTTTGGTTTATATTTTATACTATAGTTTTAAGCGTTTATATTGTATGTTGTGGCATTAATTGTTGTGAACCAGACAAAGAGCTTCCCAATGACAACTTTGGGACAGCGCAACTGAAACCGGGGAAACAGCTGAACTTCTCTCACTCCCTCCCTAGTCGCTGCTGCTACGATTACCTGTCGCCCCCTGTGCCTGTTTTAAAAGGTTCACACTCAGAGATCAGATAAGGATCTCCCACAGAGAGCCCTTCTTTAAAGGCACAGTTCTATTTTAATATATTTGAAAGATTGATATTTCACCCTGATATGTAACATGGTGGAAATCTGACATATTTAGCATTACATGACGCATTATCAAAACAGGATACAGAACAGCCCCTCTCAGTTGCCTTACAGATATCTATTCAAGGCTTCCACATCTGCAAAACAGAAGCGACAGACATTTGGATGCTCCCTCTTAATGGGTCTGTTTTGAAGCCTGAAGGGCCTAGAAGTTGACAGAACTGGCACAGCTGCTTACCTGCAGCGGCCTGAGTAGCGGCAGGAGCAAAGGTGGCTGGGCCAGCACCGTTTTTCATAGACACTTCTGACAGCAACTAATATACGTGCCAGGACGTCAAGGTGAACTTGCATGTTTTCCTGCAGCAGGTGAAGCCAATGGGTGAGGTGCAAATAGCCCTCATCCGGGGGGGGGGGGGGGGAGTACCAACACATATAGGTAGAGCCTGCTTAACCCATCACCTCCTCAAAATTTGCCTGCAGGCATGACCTCTCAGGATCCTTTGGTACACGCATGTGGGTCATAGAATCATAGAGTTGGAAGGGGCCTACAAGGCCATCGAGTCCAACCCCCTGCTCAATGCAGGAACCAAGTCAAAGCATCCCTGACAGATGATTGTCCAGTTGCACCTTGAATGCCTCCAGACTGGGAGAGCCCACCACCTCCCTAGGTAGTTGATTCCATTGTCTTATTGCTCTAACAGTCAGGAAATTTTTCCTGATGTTTAGGTGGAATCTAGAGTAGCTTTCTATTGCTCCATTACATCACTTCCCGAACATCACACTCTACGTTGTGAGTGCTTACCAGGGAACACACACCACCAGCCTGTGCCGCCACCTGGCCAACAGTATGGCAACCTGCCACCCGCCAGGAACACCTCCCCATCTTCACCTGGCAGAGAGCAGGGCACGCTACATACTCACCAAACCAAGCATCGGCATCGGCAGTCGCATCCTCATTCATGTCCTTGAAGTTTATGCAAGTATCTGGGACATCGTAGGAATATGTCCCCTGAGCCATTTTACCTCCTCCTCTGCTGGAGCAGGTCCTTTCCCAGCAGTTTTGGAGCAGTCACCTGAGGGGCAAGGATTTACACAGTGTTTATGGCATGGCAAGTGCCTCACAAATGCTGGCCTATTCACCTCCCACAGCTCTGGCAAAGCCAGCCAAAGATCCACGGTTGAGACGGGACCGTTACCTTATCCTAGGCCCATTTCCAAGACTATCACAACGGGGGTACTTTGTAACTAAAAGCACTGCAAGAGAAGAGACCAAGACGGAAGTTGGAGCCCCAAAGTATTCTACACCGAGCAACTTAACAGCCAGGAAGAGAAACATGGAAGACCGCCATGACCTTCCGTAAGTCACACTTCCAAGACCCCTTCCTACAGCCTTCCATAGCCCACCCGGCTATGCCCTTCACAGCAGTGTTCTCCAACCTTGGGTCCCCAGATGTTTTTGGCCTACAACTCCCAGCATGCCCCAGCCAGCTATGCTGGCTGGGGCATGTTGGGAGTTGTAGGCCAAAAACATCTGGGGACCCAAGGTTGGAGAACACTGCTTTACAGGACCTTTCCTCTGCCTCTCCCAGCAGTATGGGTAACTCCCAAGGTTGTGCAGAGTCCCGTTTCTACACAGGGACAATTTCCACGCATCAGGAGCAGTGAGCAGGGTCTTCTAGAACCATAAACCCAAAGCATCTCTCGATGAAGAGAACCCCGTTAATACACTGGATTTGTGCATGGGCATTAATAACTCCAGTATGTACACAGAGACTGCTGTTCCACAGTATTAGAGCAATGCGGGCCAGAAAAAGTATCAGTGCCTTATTTTCCCCACAGAAAATTCTCTGTTTCGTAAGTTACGGTAAATGAACGTATGCTAATTGCAAATACAATATTAGGCAGAGTTTGCAGTTTCAACGTTGTAATTAATGTTTTTCAGGTGATTATCCCTAGCAAGAAGACATATATGCCAATAAAACACACATATATCTCAGAGTGAAATGGAACAAATAAACAGGGAGAGCGAAACTGAAGGTGCCCCAACAATCTTAGTGAAGGGAGTCGAATTCTGCTGAAACGGATGGATGGTTGTGTCACCCTATCATGCACAGATCTTCGGGTTGCTAAAATTAAATTAGTGTGTCAAAAGTTTTCAGCACCTTTGCTTCCCTCCCACCCTTACATTTAAACAATGTAAGGGAAGTACATGCTATTGTATTTAAATTTGTAAAAGTGGTCCAATAATTTTTTAAAAACATAATATAGCATTTAAGTCACGTGAAGTGTCCTTTAATTTCCCCCCTCAAATATGTCAGGTCAAATACTTGTGGCATATTGGGACAAAAAATTAACATGGGGCATTTTGTTTCTAGCTTTGTTGTTTATGGCCTACAAATAAACATGCTAATTTGGAGCAGGAGTGGGCAACCTGTGGCCCTCCCGATGGTGTTTTGGCCTAGGGCTCCCCTCAGCTCTACCCAGCACAGCCAATGGTGAGGGGAGTTACAGGGCAAAACATCGGGAGGGCTGCAAGTTGCCCTGCCCTGCCCTAGGGCATCAGGACATTTTCCGAATCATACTGACATTTTTCTCATGCAAATTACCCTATTTTCGAATTCAAAATTTTCCGGGAAACCCACATCACTGGTATTGGCACACTGCAGCAGCAAGAACTGCCACAAAAGCCATTGGCTTGAGCTGAGTCAACAGGCTCCAAGTGGTGGTTTCGCTGAAGACAGACTTTGAGTGCACGGCCTCCTCAGTCAGCGGAGTCCCGGGGCAGGATTGCTGCCGGTTCATGTGCTTTTACAAAGCTGGCTTCACTCGCACGCGGGAAGGCTGCCCAGATATAAATTACAACACCATTAGCAGGTGCCATCCTAATTTATAACCCTCGGCCACCCCTTGCCAAGGCATGGAGCCCTGCCACATAACGGAGGTGAGAGACGTATCTGAGCACACAAACCGGCCAGAGAAAGGCAGAATGGGGGTCTTGCCACAGGAAAACAAAGCTTCCCAGAGTTGCAGAGAAGTTGGAACAAGAAATCAAGACGCCCCAAAAGAGGGGGAAGTGACAGCCATAAACCAGGGTAATGGAGCTCCAAAGCCTGGCTAGAATTAGATCCCTTCTTAACCCCGTTGATCGGGATCATGTTTCTGTCAACACTACTAACTTAAAAAAATAAATAAATTGAAGTGCGTCATTGACGTTCTTTTCGCCCACTTGGCCCAACAAGTCAAGCTGCCAAGCAGGAGGAGCGGGCATCGCATTTCAGGGATGGCTGGAACCAAGGCTAGCCTGCCTGCCTGCAGCCCCAGACCCTCACTCCGGGACGGACGTTTCATTATCAGGAGGCGGCGAGGCAACTGGAACCAGAGTGACACATTTACCAGGGGCCCATGTAGGGAATCCCCCTGTAGAAGGGTTTGGTTACCGGGCCATTTCCAGAGGGGGAGGAAAGGGAGGCTGACACATGTGGGGCGGCTGCATAAGCAATGGCCTGACCATTGGAGAGCATGTTGGCGGCCATAGGGTCAACCCTTCGGATCTCAGGCATGGTCTGCAATTGGGAGGCTGAACTCCAGCCACCCATTCAGGTTGGTAGGATTGCACTAGAGCAGTGTTGTCCAACCTTGGGTCCCCAGATGTTTTTGGCCTACAACTCCCAGCATGCACCAGCCAACACTGCACTAGAGAGACTATAGTCTTTTGCCATCTTGCGCTGTGCAGCGGTAAGGCCAAGCTACAACGCCAACTGCATCAAATTCAACCCTCATCTCTGCCAAGAACTCAACCCTCATCTCTGCCAAGAACTCACACCAGGGAGCCTTGGGGAAACCAAAATAGCTCAACGTTCTACCCTCCATCAGCAATGGGAATAACAACCTAGCTTGCAGGGTTGTTGTAAGGATAACACAATGTTAACCTTTTGAACACATTAAGGGGCTATATACGCACACACGCCAAGTGTTACCTTGAATGGGAAATATTCTTGCTAGAACCAACAGTTATGAACTGAAGAGCGTAGGCCAGCCTTTCCCAACACAATGCCCTCCAGACGTTTTTGGACTACCATGTCCACCAGCACCAGCCAGCAGGGCCAATAGTGCATATGTTGGAAATTGTCGTCTAAACCATCTGGAGGACACCAGGTTGGAGAAGGCTGCCTTAGGCCAGGCCAAGCCTGTCAGGTGGCTCCTCCCTCCAAGTCAAATTCAGCTGGCCAGTGGCTAGCTCATCCTTGCATGGCCATGACACCTGTGCTTCCTTCTGTCTTCCCAGTTACTCTGAAGAGATCAAGGAGCCCCCACTGCAGATGCAGCTTCAAATCCCCGCCCCTACAGACACTGGGCCAGTCTACAGAGCTGCTGTTTGACCTGTTCAGCACGACCCCACCCAAATAAAACACAGTTCTGGCAGGATAAATGCAAGTGCCTCTCAAATAAGTCTGCCAAAGGAAGGAGCTCACCTGCCCACACATACCAAGGCAAGCTCTTTGTAGCATACAGAGGCCCCCGGCCCCCCGAGAACCAGGCCTTGCAACTTATGAAGAAGCTTCTCCGGATGCTGCCTTATACTGGGTTAGAGCCTTGGTCCATCCAACTCAGTACTGTCGACACTGACTGGCAGTGGCTCTCGGGGGGTCTCAGGCAGGGGGCTCTCCCAGCCCTACCTGGACATACGGCAGGATGAGGCGGAGTCGGAGACTGCAGAGGCAAGGGAAAATAACGCAGGGGGAACTCCCTGGAAAAGGGTGACTGTTAGGAGCAGAAGAACTACAAGACACTCTGCGCCTGTGGAAGCAGTGGAGCTATGGAACCGCTTCCATGTACTTGAGGACGAGAGCAGAGGACAGCCTGCAGAGGACGGATTACCGGGCACCCAACGTGACAGCGAGCAAGAGGCTGAGGGTCAGTCAAGTGGAGGCAATCAAACCAAGGCCTACAGCAAGAGGAAGAGAAGAGTACTCGTAGTGGGAGACTCCCTCCTGCGGGGGATCGAAGCCAAAGTATGTCGCAAAGACCCATGGACTCGCCAGGTGTGCTGTCTCCCTGGGGCACGGATTAAGGATGTGACAGAGCAGCTGCCGAGGCTCATGCAGCCCACCGACACATACCCCTTTCTTCTCTTCCACGTGGGTACAAATGATACTGCCAAGCGGAGTTACAAAGAAATCACGGCAGACTTTGAAGAGCTGGGAAGGGAACTCAAGAACTTTGGGGCCCAGATAGTTTTCTCATCCATCCTTCCAGTACTTGGAAGAGGCATAGAAAGGGAAAGAAAAATACTCCGAGTGAATGACTGGCTACGAAGGTGGAGCCGACGTGAGGGATTTGGATTCTGGGACCACGGGCTACACTTCCTGGAAGATGGACTGCTGGCAAAGGATGGGTTGCACCTCACAAGGACTGGGAAGAATGTGTTTGGACACAGCATGAGGAACTTAATCAGGAGGGCTTTAAACTGAATCCAACAGGGGAGGGAGACATAAACTCGGGGGTACCAATGGAAGAAGGCCTCTTTGCCACAATGGAGAGAACAGCTCCAGCGGTGCCCATTGATAGTCTACCACAAAATGTAGGGGGAAAGTCGGACTGTAAAGCACATAGTCTTCAATGTCTCTATACTAATGCCCAGAGTATGGGCAACAAACAAGACGAACTTGAACTCTTGATACATGAGGGCAAGTACGACTTGATAGGGATAACTGAAACCTGGTGGGATGACTCCCATGACTGGAATACAGCAATTGAAGGGTATAACTTGTTCAAAAGGAACAGAAGCAACAGAAAGGGAGGTGGAGTTGCACTGTATGTTAAAAATACATATCTCTGCACAGAGATACAGGAAGAGGAGCTTGGCAGCCCCATTGAGAGCATCTGGGTTAAAATAAAGGGGGCAAAGAATAAAGCGAACATGGCGGTTGGAGTATACTACCGACCACCCAATCAAGGAGAAGACGAGGATGGAACTTTTGAAATACAAATTGCCAGTGTTTCAAGGAGGCACGATGTGGTAGTAATGGGAGACTTCAATTTCCCTGATATCTGTTGGGAGACTTATTCAGCCAAACATGGCCCCTCCAAGAAATTCCTGAGCTGTGCTGCTGATAACTTCCTCCTACAGAAAGTGGAGGAAGGAACTAGAGGATCGGCTATCCTTGACCTGATTCTAACCAACAGAGACGAGTTAGTGGATAAAGTGGCAGTTTCGGGAACTCTGGGGGAAAGTGACCATGTTATACTTGAGTTCTTGATTCTAACAGAAGCAAAAGCTGAGTGTAGCCAAACACGTACCCTGGATTTTAGGAAAGCCAATTTTAACAAACTCAGAACAATGATTAGTAAGATCCCATGGCAAATGACTCTCACGAGAAAGGGAGCCCAGGAGGGGTGGGAGTTTTTAAAAAAGGAAATTTTAAAGGCACAATTGCAAACAATTCCCACAAGGAAAAAAGGCAGAGGGCAACAGAAGAAGCCAATGTGGCTTCACAATAAACTCAAAGATGACCTGAAAACAAAAAAGGACACGTATAGGAAGTGGAAGGAAGGACAGGCTACAGGGGAAGAGTACAGGCAGGTAGCACAGAACTGCAGGAATAGTGTCAGGAAGGCTAAAGCTGAGAATGAGCTAAGGTTAGCGAGGAATGCTAAAAGCAACAAAAAAGCTTTCTTCAGATACATGCACAGTAAAAGACAGAAGAAAGAACTGGTGGTTCAACTACGCAATGAGGATGGCAAATTGATAACAGAAGACAAAGAAAAGGCAGAAGTGTTCAATTCCTACTTCGGCTCGGTCTTCTCCCAAAAGAGGGTCTATGACCCCCCTGGCAAACCTGAAGTGCAGACTGAAGGGGCAGAATTGCAGCTTGAAATTGATAGGCAAATGGTCAAGGAGCACCTGATTACTCTGAACGAGTTTAAATCTCCAGGGCCTGATGAGCTGCATCCTAGAGTAATAAAGGAACTGGCAGAAGAACTCTCAGATCCACTGTCTATTATCTTTGAGAAATCATGGAGGACAGGTGAAGTGCCAGACGACTGGAGGAGGGCAAATGTTGTTCCCATCTTCAAAAAGGGCAAGAAGGAGGAACCTGGGAACTATAGGCCAGTCAGTCTGACATCAATCCCCGGGAAGATTTTTGAGCAGATTATAAAGAAGTCAGTCTGCAAGCACCTTGAAAACAATGCAGTGATTACTAGAAGCCAGCATGGATTTGTGAAGAACAAATCCTGTCAGACTAATCTGATCTCATTTTTTGATCGGGTAACCTCCCTTGTGGACTGTGGGAATGCTGTGGACATTATATACCTGGACTTCAGCAAAGCTTTCGACAAAGTGCCTCATGATATCCTGATTAGTAAGCTAGCTAAGAGTGGGCTAGATGGAACAACTATCAGGTGGATCCACAATTGGCTACAGAATCGGACTCAAAGAGTGCTTATCAATGGTTCCTTCTCAAACTGGGGAGAGGTAACGAGCGGGGTACCACAGGGCTCGGTCCTGGGCCCGGTGCTCTTCAACATTTTTATTAATGACTTGGATGAGGAGGTACAGGGAATGCTTATCAAATTTGCAGATGACACAAAGTTGGGTGGAACAGCTAATACTCTGGAAGACAGAAACAAAATTCAAAGTGACCTCGATAGGCTGGAGCGCTGGGCCGAAAACAACAGAATGAAATTTAACAGGGATAAATGCCAAGTGCTGCACCTAGGGAGAGGAAACCAAATGCAGAGTTACAGAATGGGGGACACTTGGCTCAACAATACTACAAGTGAGAAGGATCTTGGAATTGTGGTAGATCACAAACTGAATATGAGCCAGCAATGCGACGTGGCTGCAAAGAAGGCAAATGCAATTTTGGGCTGTATTAATAGAAGTATAGCTTCCAAATCGCGGGAAGTGATAATTCCCCTTTACTCGGCACTGGTTAGGCCTCATCTTGAGTACTGTGTCCAGTTCTGGGCACCTCATTTTAACAAGGACATAGACAAACTGGAGAGGGTTCAGAGGAGGGCAACAAGGATGATAAAGGGACTGGAAACAAGGCCCTATGAGGAGAGACTGAAAGAACTGGGCATGTTTAGCCTTCAGAAGAGGAGACTGAGGGGAGATATGATCGCACTCTTCCAGTATTTGAAGGGATGTCACACAGAGGAGGGCAAAGATCTCTTCTCGTTCATCCCAGTTTGCAGGACACGGAATAATGGGCTCAAGTTACAGGAACCTAGATTCCACCTAAACATCAGGAAAAATTTCCTGACTGTCAGAGCAATAAGACAATGGAACCAACTACCAAGGGAGGTGGTGGGCTCTCCCAGTCTGGAGGCATTCAAGGTGCGGCTGGACAGCCATCTGTCAGAGATGCTTTGACCTGGATTCCTGCATTGAGCAGGGGGTTGGACTCGATGGCCTTGTAGGCCCCTTCCAACTCTACTTTTCTATGATTCTATGATTCTATGATACCAGGGACCAAACCTGGAACCTTCGCAGGCAAAGCACATACTCTGCCACTGAGCCGCACCCCTTCCCTGCATGGCTGCCTGGAGAGTCTTACTAGGCACAGGTTGGCAGGCACATGGTTATTTAGAAGCCTAAACAACAAGAGAGCGGCCCTGCTGGAATAGACCTCTGGAAAGCACCCGAACAGGGCACTGAGCCAACAGGCCTCTCCTCAGCGCCCGGATGCAGACGCTCTTGCACAGTGCCCTCCCTGCCATCTCAGTCGTGTCATGGCATGTACAGGGCACCTCACAGGCCTTAGTGAAGCTCAACACAGCTATAGACGGAAAACGTTTTTTAACAGCTCCTTTCAATGCTTTCACCATGGGGCAGGGCTATGTCACCTTCTGTCCCTTTGCAGGAAACGCCCCTGGCCAAACAGGAGCGGAAAGGGTCTAAAACAGGGGGTAGGCACCAATGTGCCCCCAGACAACTTTCTTGGTGCCTGCCAAGGTAAGGTGCCCTGCCCATCCCACGTTTTAAATTTTTTAACACATTTTCTTACCCACAGCGGGTATTGCTGTGAAAGAGGTTTCTGTTGGTGCTGAAAACTGTGAGCTCAAAGGAGTTCTTTAGTGCGTTGGTGCTCAGACCCCACCTCTGACTTGTACTCAGTCTTTAGGGCAGGTTACTTGCCCTTTGCCACGGCTCCCATGGCAGCCATTTTGTGGAGGTGCCCAGGACAGTTTCTCAAATTGCCAAATGTGCCCCCCAAAATTGCCTACCCCGGTCCAAAATGTGGCACCGAGCTGTGAAGGAGACAATAGCCACACTCGATCACTTGTAACCTCCGGTGCAATGCATCCTCCCCTGTGCTTGGCATGAGGAGCGCAGTTGCAATCTTCAACAATAAACAGAGGCTGCGCAACTGCCGTGACGGATGAATTACACCCAAGGATAGAAGTGATCAAATTCTGCCTCCGTCCTCCACCCCAGTATCTTCACTTCCAAGCCAACACTCCTCCAAGGGATGATTGTGCAATGCCATACCCGAGGACATGAGCCACTGGTGCTACAAATAGAACAGATTGGCAAGGGTGTTGCACAGACCACTTGCCCTATTGCCCAATTCTCCCAGACAACGTGCAGCTGTTTTGCACTCAAGAGCCCACATCCCTTCACAGCATAAATGTCTAGCGCAGTGTTCTCCAACCTTGGGTCCCCAGATGTTTTTGGCCTACAACTCCCAGCATGCCCCAGCCAGCATGCGCTAGGTATTCAAGGTTTCCTTCACACCAAGGAAGTTCCAGTACGACTGAAGGCTTCCAAGTAGGAAACTTAAAGGTAGATTGAGTATCTCAACTAGTTTAGATTCTCAGCATCTAGTGAAAGGATGACCGCCTGGCCAATCTGATCCACCACATGTATTCTGTGCTCTTGTCCCAGAGCCTCTTTCCTTGGCATTCCCTGGGCTGGAAAGTTAATTCCCAGGTGTGGGGAGACTGTTCTAGCTCCACCTGAGCAAGCAATGCGTGTGGCTAGGAGCTAGGCTATCTGTTTTTGGTTTTTAGGTTAACTCCAGATCACGGGAGGCCCAGAAAGTTTGAAGCCAACAGGAAAGAACTGAAAACACATAATTGGGGTAAGAAATTGAGATCGATGCATCTTAATTTCAACCTAGGTGGAGACACTAAGAACACAAAATGTATTAGAAACCTTAGCATGTACAAATATTGATGTTTGCTATATTGAGGCATGAGTTCCGTAGCTTTGTTTAGGTCATTTCAAATGTGGATGGAACGGCGACGACTGTATCTTCATTTGTTCTTTTTACTGTCTGGCATCGGCTGGCAAAATAACCCCTGCCATTACCCCTGCTATGAACAAAAAGCACGGCTGCATTATTTGGGCTTAGAAATAGAATGTGGAGCCGATATTCTAATGCAGAAACAGAAAATATTCCAAAATTTCAAGAAAAACAGACTCAAAATGAACAACCCAATAAGGCAGCGTTCTCCAACCTTGTGTCCCCAGATGTTATTTATTTATTATTTACATTTATTAATCGCCCATCTGGCTGGCAACCATTTTGGTTGTAGGCCAAAAACATCTGGGGACACAAGGTTGGAGAACGCTGCAATAAGGCAACGAACATTGGCCGTGTTCTTTGGATATGCCATTCACTTGCTAAGCCAAAACTCCTGGCTTAATCTTACATGCAAATCAGGTCATTCCCTAGAAAAGTTGAGGAACTGACCCTTACTCCAAGAACGCCCTTCTCCTGTCCACCCCACCTCCAGGTGTTTCTAGGCCGTTCTCTCTTGCTAACCCCAAGCCTTCCCCCATCTAGCTACTTTTGGATGCCATGCAAGGTCACTTCCCCCTCCACCATGAAAAGCTGCTCCTGATGCAGAGCTATGGAGCCCTCACATAAACATCTGGGAAGTCCTGCATTAGAAGGCCAAGGTGCAAGGCTTAAGTTGCCAGCCTGGAAGTCTTTTTGGATCTGCAATATGATCCCCAGCTAATTCTGCTTATCCATCATGCTTGATGTTGCAACAGACCCATTTGTGGAACAGGGACAGAGTCAAATGAGAGAAATAAAAGCTGTGCCAGTATTTCCCAGGCCTCTAAGCCCCATCTCCCCCGCTACAGTTAAATATCCGTGTCTCCCTTCCCAACAACCCAAAAATAAATGCCCCTGACACCACATGCCCTGTAATTCAGACCCCACAAGCTCTAGGAGACATCAAGATGGGACAAGCTAAAAATAGGCGTTAAAGCGACAGAGAGGATTTGGGGCTGATGTGCTGAACTGGGTGCAAAGTAGAGCCAAAAAGCTTTCTCCTCGGATTCCCCAAGGCTGCTGCTCAGAGCACCAGGCCGGCTTTTACCTAGTTGCCCCACAGAGATTTGGCACACATCATGAGAAAGTACAGGGAAGGGGCCCCTGAAGTAATGGATCAATTGCCATAACACAACACATTCCAGTGAACACCATGCAGCCAGATTTGACTGGTTACTCTGAGTCATAACATTCCTTCCAGTTATGTGTCTTGCTCCCATCCTCTTGTCCGAGATGAGTAGGAGCAGTGGTTTTAATCAGATGCAGTGATCAAAAGCCCCCCATTTTAATCTTTTTCCCCTCCCTGAGCATCGACAGTCAGGATAGTCTAGAGCAGTGTTCTCCAACCTTGGGGCCCCAGATGTTTTTGGCCTACAACTCCCAGCGTAGCTGGCTGGAGCATGCTGGGAGTTGTAGGCCAAAAACATCTGGGGATCCAAGGTTGGAGAACACTGCTCTAGAAGATCTTACCTGTACTGTCAGAACACAAAACCAGGACAGTCTTAAAGCAGAGCAAGCACACAGGCCTTGCTTAGTCCTTGCCACAGGGATGCATACTAAAGCGAGCAGATCAATGTTCCGGAATGTGTTGGCAACTGGGCCTGTACCTTCCATTAACACAGGTCATGCACCAAGGCATGTTGGGTATCAGAAAAATTCAAATCCTACTCACTGCAATGATCTTGGACTTTCTTTGTAGATGGAAGTTAATTGTATGCATATAAATGGAGTGGTTTTTTTTTACAGTAGACACATCAATGAGAGGACATATTTATTTATTTATTATATTTATATCACGCCTTTTTTCCTGCAAGGAACCCAAGGCAGCTTACATAATCCTCATCCTCCTCTCCATTTTATCCTCACAACAACCCTGTGAGGTAGGTTAGGCTGAGAGTCAGTGACTGGCCCAAAATCACCCAGTGAGTTTCAAGGCTGAGCGGGGACTAGAACCCGGATCTCCCGAGTCCCAGTCCAACACTCTCACCACTACGCCACACTAGACATATAGGTCTAGTTCAAATGTCACAACCAGGGGGGGGGGTTTAAAATTCCTGGGTTGTTGTGAAGTGAGCAAGAACAAGCATGCCGGCTCCGGCTTGTAGCAGGAGCAATCCGGCGGAGGGAGGGCCTGAGAGACAGTTGTTAGAGACAAAAATTGCCAGGTAACATACTGTTGTAGAGTTTGTCTCATGCAAGATGTGAATATTTGGCATACTGCTTTGTATTTCCCTGCCTGTGCAATGACAGAGTACTAGCCTGCATCAATTTCAAACGCTGACACAGTTGTGCAAACCACCACACCCACCATTTTCTTGTGTGCAAGATGCGGCCTCTAGCTTTTTCCCAATGGTAAAACTGTCAGTGAGCCAGCAGTATCCCACATCATTAAGACCATTGTGTTCACAATTCACACACACACATCCACCATGTTCTAATTGCCTGCATAATTTAGAGTTGTGAGTGACAGCTTGAGGAAGGGGGAGATGGAAAAGGATTTTCTCCCCCAGACTGACATGGGAAAAAGTCTTGCAAATATTCTCCCTTCTGGGATGAGCTATGCAGGAATATTAACTGCATTACAAGTGGAACTGGCAACAGTGTGGAGTGCTCCTGTATACTGTTCCAATAAGCCATGCCCTCTCCATTCCATTTCTCCTGCCCCCATCAGTTAGCATTCTGGGGCCGGCGTAGCTGGCTGGGGCATGCTGGGAGTTGTAGGCCAAAAACATCTGGGGGCCCAAGCTTGGAGAACACTGCTCTAGAGCAAGAGACTTTGGAGGCCCGGGTTCAGATCCCTATTTGGCTATGAAGCTCACCGGGTGATCTTATTTTATTTACAACGTTTCTACCACTCCATATCCAAACAGATTCCGGAGTGGTGAACAATAAAAAGATAAAACAGATAAAAGAATAAAACAATATGTTAAAAACGGGTTATCAATAAAACAGTGGCTCGTCAGTCAAGGAAGGCTTCCTGAAATGAAGATATTTTCAGGAGGCACTGAAACAACACAATGTTGGTGCCTGCCTGACCGGCAGAGGAAGGGAGTGCCGCAGAAATGGAGCCGCTACACCGAAAGCTCTCCTCTGGATGGGCTCCAATCGGGCCAGAAGTCCATGTGGAACCACCAGGGACATGCCATCCAATAACCTCAGCGACCAGGCAGGTTGGTATGGGAGGAGGCGCTCTCTCAAGTACAGTATCCCAGTCCCAAGTTGTTTAGGGCTCTGTACACTAGCACCAAATCCTTAAACTTGGCCTGGCAGCAAATAGGCAGCCAGTGCTGTCCCCTCAGCAAAGGAGTTGCCTACTGAAAAGGGGCAGCTCCCAGACAACAGCTGAGCAGCTGCATTCTTCTGCACTAGCTCCAGGCTTCTGGACAGCCTTAAGGGCAGCCCCACATAGAACACATTGCAGTAATCCAGTCTTGAGGTTACTAGCGCCTGTGCCACTCACTAGTAACACCATCTGGGGCTCATTCTCTATCTCTACCTCACCATGAGTAAAGATAAAAAGGCTTAGCCCCATGCCTTCCACTTTGAGCTCCTTGGTGGAAAGGCAGAATACAAGCATGATAAACATACATTTTCAGAGATTATCTCCCCATCACACATTTCATGACAAACTAACCATGTCTTCCAAGACAAAATTAGCTCTCTGGGCACCCTTACAGAAGGATTGGGGGGGGGGGGGCAACCCCTAAGAGATTCAGTGCCAAGTAATCCAAGAAAATTCTTTTACACAACACAGGAATGTTACCAGCATTAAAAACCTATCTTCTACCACTGAATGAATATATTAATGCAGACTACCATCTGCCGAAAATACCCAAGGCTATGACACTGAACACTTAAATCTCTAATTGGCAATTCTATACACACTGACCTGGGAATAAGTCCCACTGAACTCACAGGACTTGCGTATGAATAGACATGCACAGGATTGCACAGTTAGACTGCAGTTCTGACTCTGAGCACACTTCAATGAGCGCAAGCCTCATTCAATACAGTGAAACTTGCTTCCAAATATCACAAGTAAGATTGGGCTGCACAGCCTAGTTCTCCCTGAGGTGGTGTGCCGGTATCTGGGGATGTAAAACTTCAACCTGTGGGTGTGGGCTCACATCACTGACAGACTGCTCTTGCATACAGTCAAAACTCCGTGCACACAGAAAGCTAGAATGCAAGGTAGCAGGCTAGAATGCCTCTCTCCTACACCTAGTTTACAATGCGAAGAGGCATTCAATTATGCCAACATTTATCTGCAGGTATCACCCTGACGCAGGTTTACTACCTCCCTGAGAACTAGGACAAAGCTGTATTAGTTTAATTCATCTTATTTTTTAAGTACATTGGTTAGAATGCATTTAGGATGTTTTTGTTTTTTAAAAAAGCATGTCTAACAGGCGTGATCTACACTAGTCTTTGACTTTTTCAGAGTTTTTAAACATACCTACACTGCAGCTTAGCATAGGGGTCTCAGTGTCATTCCTTCTCCTCACAGAACCCTGGGAAGTGTTCTGTGGGAATGTAGGGATGTTTAACAAAGACTTCTTGGCACCTACAGCAAGTGACCCCAGAATTTTCAGAAGATGTAAGAGTTCAACTTCTATAGAGGCAGCATACTCCTTCTTTCTTCCCTACCTCCAGTCTTTCCACTTTCTTTCCCTTCAAAGAAAACAAATGTTGTGGTGCCATTGGGGGACCCACTTTTGGCTAGCGCACAACCCACCTATGGCCCCCAACTCAGAAAGCTTGGGTAGCATAGAAATATAGTAAATAAATAATCCCTTAGTTGAGGGCCAATGTTCTACACCCAACTGATCATTCCCTGTAATTGCAAACTCAGGTGGTGAGTGCCAACAGGACCAGGCCAAAATCAGGATGACTGAGAAATAAAAATGAGATATCAGCATGCTCAGGGGAACCCCAAGGGTTCACAAAACTAGAAAACATTTTTAAAGTTATGGGGCATGGCTAAGATAATGAAGGATACATTTTCTTTATGAATGCAAGAACTAATAAGATAATTAGAGTATAAATTATATTATTAATTCATATTAATATTGTATTTTTGAATCTTTGTTTTTACTATAAACAAGCCTTGACTTCACTGGCAGTAGACATGTCCGCGTTAAATAAATGCCTAGCTTTATTAGGTAGGTACCCAATCATCATCATCATCAGGCGATCACTCGTGACCGAGTAAGATTGTCTTCCGGGATAAAAGGAGGAAATTCTAAAGAAGATTGTGTAGACTCTAGCGATGGGTCCGTAAGTGACTGTGGAGGCCAATTCTAGATCCACACAGCTTCCCACAGTGAGGACACAGGTTACCAGATAGAAGATGGTCCTGTAAAGGATTCATTTGACGTGCTTTTCGCTTAGCACGTTTCTCCCTTTCACCTTGCACTCGGGCTTCTTCAAAGTCCATGGAACCTTTGTGAAAGGCCAACCTCCATTTAGATCGTTCATGGGCCAGAGCTTCCCAGTTTTCGATGTTTATATTGCATTTTTTTAGATTAGCCTTATGAACATCTTTAAACCTCTTATATTGACCACCGATATTCCGCTTTCCATTCTTGAGTTGGGAGTAAAGTAACTGCTTTGGGAGACGGCAGTCAGGCATTCGAACAACATGACCGGTCCACTGAAGTTGGCGTTGAAGGATCATTTTTTCAATGCTAGTAGTCTTTGCTTCTTCCAGTACACTGACATTTGTTCGTCTATCTTCCAAGTAATTCGCAGGATTTTCCGGAGGCAACGTTGATGAAACCTTTCAAGGAGGTGGAAGTGACGTTTATAGATAGTCCATGTTTCGCAGGCATACAATAAAGTTGGTAATACAATGGCTTCATAAACCAGTGTTTTGGTCTTCTTACAAATATCCCGATCCTCGAACACTCTATGTTTCATTCGAGAAAATGCGGCACTTGCGGAGCTCAAACGATGCTGGATTTCACTGTCGATGTTAGCTGTAACAGAAAGATAGCTGCCAAGATAGAGAAAATGATCGACATTTTCCAGTATTGTCCCGCCAAGCTGGATAGATGGCATCACCAAAGGGTTAGCTTGCACTTGCTGATGAAGCACTTTGGTCTTTTTGATGTTAAGTGAGAGACCAAGTTTTTCGTATGCTTCTGCAAAAGCATTTAGGATAGTTTGGAGATCATCCTCTGAATGTGCGGAGACCACATTATCATCAGCATACTGAAGTTCCACAACGGAGGTTGTAATTACCTTATTTTTTGCTTTCAGCCTGCTGAGATTAAAAAGCTTTCCATCTGTTCGATATATAATTCCCACACCAGTGGGAAGTTTCCCCTTGACAAGATGTAAAACCATGGCGATGAAAATGGCAAATAATGTTGGGGCGATAACACATCCCTGTTTAACACCTGATCCCACTTTAAATGGAGCACCATGAGAGCCGTTGTTGTCCAAAACCGTTGCCGTCATGTTGTCATGGAGAAGTCGCAAGATATTCACAAATTTATTGGGGCATCCAATTTTCATAAGGATAGTCCAGAGAGCTGTACGGTCTACAGTATCAAAGGCCTTAGCCAAATCGATAAATGCCATATAAAGGGGTTGATTTTGCTCCCGGCATTTTTCTTGGAGCTGACGTGCAGTAAAAATCATGTCTACTGTCCCTCTAGAGGGGCGGAAACCATATTGAGTTTCAGGGAGGATCTCTTCTGAAATAGATAGAAGACGGTTTGCGAGAATCCTAGCAAATATTTTACCTGCGGTTGCTAAGAGAGAAATGCCCCGATAGTTTCCACAGTCTGTTCTATCACCCTTCTTAAAGAGGGTGATAATTATGGCATCCCTGAAGTCTTCTGGGATCTCTTCTCTTATCCAGATTTTTTCAATGAGTTTATGAAGATGTTGTACAAGTTCGGGGCCCCCTTCTTTAAAGATTTCAGCAGGAATCCCATCTGGTCCACTAGCTTTGTTATTCTTCATTTGATTAATGGCTTTTATAACTTCATCCAAAGTGGGGAGTATTGCAAGTTCCTCTTTAATTTGTTTTTGTGGGATTTGCGAAAAAATCTCATTATCCACCTTAGATTTACGATTTAAAAGGTCATAATAATGCTCTTTCCAACGCAGTGCAATAGACTCTTTGTCTTTTAAGAGTTTGGTGCCATCTTTTGATTGTAAAGGGTTTGTACCATAGGTTTTTGGTCCATAAATGGCCCTTGTGGCCTTAAAAAAGCCCCGTGCATCATGAGATTCTGCAAGTTGTTGAATTTCCTCAGCTTTCTTTTTCCACCAAGCGTTCTTAAGTTCTCTTGTTCTTCTTTGGACCTCAGCCTTTGCGCTAGCGTAGGTTTTTTTCTTGGCAGCGCAGTTAATATCATTTTGCCATATTTGGAAGGCTTTCCTTTTTTGGTCAATTATATATTTAATCTCATTATCATTTTCATCAAACCAATCCTGATGTTTCTTAGTTTCATATCCAATAGTTTGTTCACAAGCTGCAGTAATGGAGGTTTTCAGCTTAGACCAATGGTCCTCAATGTTGTCAGGAGGTTCCGTAGGTAGATGTTCCTTAAGAAGTGATTGAAGACGAGTTTGCTTAATAGGATCTTGAAGGACTTGGATGTTCATTTTACGCCTTGGTTTCCTTCCTTGAAGCCTACGTTGGGGAGCAATGTTGATAACCATTGTGGACCGGATTAGTCGGTGGTCTGTCCAGCAGTCGTCGGCACTCACCATGGCCCTAGTAAGAAGTACATCGCGGCGATCTCTAACACGGACAATTACATAATCCAGAAGATGCCAGTGCTTTGACCGTGGGTGCTGCCATGATGTTTTAAGCTTATTCTTTTGTCGAAAGAGCGTGTTTGTAATAGTGAGATTATGCTCTGCACATATAGACAAAAGTAAGAGTCCGTTCGGGTTGCTATTACCAACTCCGTCTTTTCCAATAGTTTCTGGCCATAAATCAGAGTCACGCCCGACTCTTGCGTTAAAATCGCCCAGGAGGATAATTTTATCCTCCTTAGGTATCTCTGACAGGAGAGTGTCCAACTGGCTATAAAAACTTTCCTTGATGTCATCATCAGCATCTAATGTTGGTGCATAAGCGCTCAAAATAGTTACCTGTTGGTTATTGGCGAGCTTTAATCGAAGAGTTATCAGGCGTTCGTTAATGCCAGTAGGAACTTCTGACAAAGAGTTCACTAGTTCATTTTTGATGGCAAAGCCTACTCCATGTATTCGTCGGTCCTGCTCAGGTAGTCCTTTCCAGAAGAAGGTATAACCTCCTTTTTCTTCTTTCAACTGTCCCTCTCCTGCCCTTCGAGTTTCTTGAAGTGCTGCTATGTCAATTTTAAACCGTCTCAGCTCCCTTGCAATAATAGCAGTCCTACGCTCAGGGCGTTCACTATCTATGTTATCCAGCAATGTCCGTATATTCCATGTTCCAAAATTCAAATGTCTTTTTCGACCGCTAAAATGGTGACCCCACTGGACGCGGTAATCCAGTCAGGGGAGAAAGAGGTAGACTATGTTTAGGGCACCTTTTCTAGCCCCCTCCCCATACGGGGTGAGCAGAGTGGATCCTAAATAGGGCTGCTCAGTCATGGATACAGCTGCCGAGCTGCTCGACTACCTCGTTCCTTGAACAGGGCGACTGAGTCTGCATCCACCGCCCATGTGCTGGTCCATGGCTAGGGGCTTCCAGATTCACAGTCCTGCCCCCGTCGCCGTTCGCCAGTCGCCATGGGACTTTTTTAATGTTTGTTTGGTTGGGTTGGGTTGGGTTGGATGGGTTGGGTTGGAAGACGCCTGTGCGTGAAACTGTTTTATGTGGGGAGATCGGTGCACAACGAATCACCACACAAACTTGACAGAGTACGGCAGAGATCCAATGGCACGGTTACCCTGACGATTGGAAAACCATTCTCTGCTGCAGCCTTCATCCGCCTTCACAGCCGTTGTAATTTAGGTTTAATTATCTTCCGCCTGTTCTGCCGTTGAGGACTTTGTTTTGGATCGATACCATTTGTTTTTATTGTACTTTTATTATTAGATTGCACATCCATCCGGAGGTTTGACACTGAAAGGCAGTCCAATAGCAAGGCTTTTATGTTTAGGCAGAAAAATGTCATACAACTCTGCCTGCTGGCTGGGGAACACTGGGAGTTGGACTTTTTTCTGTCTAAACATGCATTGGACTGCACCTTCAGAAAAGGTGCAAAGACATAGCTTTTTAATTTAGCCTTTCAAATGTCGTCACTTTAATGTTTTAGGGCACAATCTTATGCAGGTTTAGACAGAAAAAAGTCCTTCAACTCCCAGCATCCCAGAATGCTGGGAGTTGTAGGACTTTTTCCTGTTTAAACCTGCAGAGAATTGCACCCTTACTGTTTGTAATGTTCTTGCAGCAACCTCAATCGTATCTAAGTCACAGCACCAAGATTGTGGGGGGAAAATGAACCGCTGCATTGTGTTTGGAGAGATTCTTAGAGAGGAAAGTTTATTAGTGAATTCACGGATAGCAATCTGAGCACAGGGAGGAATGCCAACAAGAATGAAAGGGAGACACTTCCATTTAAACTGAATAGTCAGTAGTACTACAACAAAACAAGGCAATTCCAAAAGAAAACACCTAGGTCAGACATTGCCCATCCTCCAGCCATCAAGGCTTTATATAAGGTAATCAGTACAGTCTTTTGCAAGGGGGATATGGCTCACAGTACTCTTTTAGCATAACAGAGCAGAGGCTAGGCACAACCAATAGATGAGTGATTGGCCCTCAGGGTTGTTCCTGGAAGGTCATAAGGTCTAACTTGCCCTTCCAGGCCTTTCTGTTAAACTGAAGCCTGGACCAAATTTACTTCTACACTATCCCAGAATGCTGCGAGTTGTGGGACTTTTTCCTGTTTAAACCTGCATGTTCTTGTTTTTATTGTTTTAAATGGCCATACAACACCGTGATGGCTTTATAGCAAATAAGGCAGCATGTAAGAATTAATAATAAAAATACATACAACACACATACACAATTCAACGGAACAAAATCGCAAGCTTTTATGGGGCTGCTCCATCATGCCCAACATACAAACCCCGCACGCGCACTCTCCTCCAGCCACTTCTTGCTCCTTTTTGTTGGGTGCTGGTGCTGAACATCCAGCTTGACGAAGAGTGCTGTGGAACGCAAAAGCTTACCCACTTCTTCGTGCTTTTCGAAGCCCCCTCGCCCGCCTTTGTGCCTTTGGAGTGACGCCCCCTTCCCCAATCAGCTGCAATTTCCCACAGAAAATATGAAAGGGCCCGCCAGACCAGAGGGAAAACAGCCCCCCCTACTCCCAAATCTGGGGAGGGCCCGAAGCTATCCCTCTGCCCTACTGACGCGGGGGACCATACCCCTTCTCCCCTCACGACCCCTACCTCGCTACAAACCACCCGAACTCTTCCCACCGATCCTCCGCCGACCTGCTGCCACCTCCGCCGCCGTTAAGAAATTTCAAATTTCTGCCTCGCTTCCAAACTGGCCAATCACCGCCGGCCGGCCGGAGCCTCGAACACGCCGATTGGGCAGCAAGCGGAACGGAAGAGCGCGGAGGGGCGGGGGAAAGCGTTCGGAACCCGGATGTTAACCCCGCCTCCGAGGGGCATGCTTGGAGTGGTTCTTCCCTCCGCAGAAGATCCTGGGAAACGTAGTCCTGGAAGAGAGGCTTCGGCAGAAGGCAAGTCTAGGAGGAGCGCCCGGAAAAAACGACAAGTCCCAGAAAAGGTAGCGCGCGCGAAACAACAAAACGCGCCCGAACGTGTTGCGTGGCCAATCCGAAGGAGGGAAAAGGCTGGGTGGTTTTTGATGCGGAGGGTTGTAGCGGGTAGTGACTAGTCCGTAAGAATTTCTAGATATTTTGTCCTGCAACTCCCAGCAGACCTAGCCAGCGGACAGGGATTATGGGAGCTGTAGACAAAAACATCTGGAGGGCCACAAGTTGCCTACCCATGAGGGATCAGCCCCAGTCTTCAAGCCCCGCCATACGGGCTGGGAATGATGGGTGTTACGGTCTAGCTCATCTGGAAGGCACCAGGTTGGGGAAGGAACATAGAACGCTGCCTTATCAGACCCCTGGTCCATCAAGCTCAGTATTGTTGGCACTGACTGGCAGCCATGACTCTCCAGGATTTCAGGCAGGGGTATTTCCAGCCCTACCTAGAGATTCCAGGGATCGAACCTGGGACTGTCTGCGTGGAAAGCGGGTGCTCTCTGAGTGACCCTGAGCTATGGCCCCTCCCATGCTTGGCGAAAGTTCAACATCCAATAATAAATGGACAGTTCTTTCAATGCAGTGTTGTAAACTGGAGTCCCCCAGGGATCTGTATGTAGACACTTTATAACTTTTTAACAAGTGATCTGGAATTTGGAGTGGGTGACCAAGTTTGCTGACAACACCAAATTAGTTAGGGTGATTAAAACAAAAAGGGACTGCAAAGAGCTCCAAAAGGATCTCTCCAAACTGGCAGAACAGGCATCAAAATGGGAAACGTGGTTCAATGTAAGTGTAGAGAAATTCACAAGTGTACATTCCTTGTGAACATGGAGGTTCTATTTTTCTACAGAAATGTCACAGACCCGCTGCTACCCTTTGCGTTTCATGTCCTATTGGCTCGCCTATTTGCCATTCTTACCCCACTGTATCCATGTAGATGTAAGCAACAAAGAGTCTTGGGCACCTGAAAGACAAATATGCCGCCCAGTCCTCTGCATGTTTACTTGGATGCCACTGTGTTCCATGGAGCTTACTCCTTAGTAGGTGGTTTAAAATTGCAGCCAGCTTGTGGCATCAGATTTCCCAAAAGATCCTGCTTGCCACAATACTGCTATGTTTTGCCTGGTAGAGCCACCGCTCTGACATTTCTCATGATGTTTGTATGTATTCTCCAACTGAAGATACCAGTTTGCAAATCTGACAAAGTCCACGAAAGCTTGTGCCACAATCAATCTGTTAAGCCTTTACGGCAGGGGCATTTTACCTCAGGCCCATGGACCAAACCCATCCCCACCTGGGGTCCCCTAGATGGCCCTTCCCCTTTCCATGGCCTCACCCTGTTTCCCCTGACTGTTCATCATTTGATGGTTTCCTAGCTTTTGCACAGTTTCTTCCCATTCCAAAAGGTTGAATTGCCTCTCCTAAGGCTTAGTTTATGGCAGCCAAGGCAAGAAGGAAAAAAATCCCAGGTGCCAACGGAGATCTTAAAAGTTTATTTATGCCCAACGTGTTTCGGCCTAAGCCTTTTTCAAGGGCTGTAACATAAAAGATACGGTGAAAAATACTAGCCAGTTCGACAGAGAACAGATGTAATATTTAAGACACTGTTTAATGCTTAAGAAAGCAAGAGATTCTATAATGTACATGGACTACCATATATACAAGCTGCACACCCAGCACTTTAGGCTAAGTGCAATAAAACCTTTACAATATACGCAGGCTATAATTGTATAACAATTTTAATATTTGATGAAATTCATGATAATGTACTCTGGGGAAAGATGGTTCTGATTTCATTTAACATAACATTTACTGCTCTAATGAGTTGAAAAAGAAAAGGAGAGTATGAAGGATTCATATGTGTGTATACTGTAAACGTTTTATCGCACTTGGCCTAAAGTGCTGGGTGTGCAGCTTGTATATATAATGGTAGTCCATGTATATTATAGAATCTCTTGCTTTCTTAAGCGTTAAACAGTGTCTTAAATATTACATCTGTTCTCTGTCGAACTGGCTAGTATTTTTCACTGTATCTTTAATGTTACAGCCCTTGAAAAAGGCTTAGGCCGAAACACGTTGGGCATAAATAAAGTTTTAAGATCTCCGTTGGCACCTGGGATTTTTTTCCTTCTCGCCTTGGCTCTGTAGTGCCCTTCCCTCCCCCCCCCCCCGTTTTTTCTCTTTAGTTTCTGGCAGCAAGCACTGTAAGCTAAAATATGATGGTATGCTTGGCCCCATCCTCCTTTGCTTTTGGCTCCGCCCACCACTGGAATGCGGCCCCTGGGAGCATCTCCGAAACTGAATTCGACCCCTGGGCTGAAAGAGGTTCGGCACCTCCGCTTTGAGGTGCCACAAGATGCTTGGTTGTTCCGAAAGGTGAAGTTGCATGCCTTTTACATCTCCCAGGGCCAGTTGCTCGAGTGAGGGAAACATCCTGGCAAAAAGGCTGTCCCTGAAGCTGGAGAGAGTGTGTGTTCTAAAGCAGTGTTCTCCAACCTTGGGTCCCCAGATGTTTTTGGCCTACAACTCCCAGCATGCCCCAGCCAGCATAGCTGGCTGGGGCAAGCTGGGAGTTGTAGGCCAAAAACATCTGGGGACCCAAGGTTGGAGAACACTGTTTTAAAGCTCAAGGACCTGTTGTGGAGAGCGAAGTGCACAGGGGGTAGGGCGAGGAACGTATTATTCCGGAGACAGGGCCTCTAATGACAATCGTGTGTCTTTTTTATCGCTGTGTAGCAAGTCCAATTGTGTAGTAAATTAACTGGGATGAGAGTCTGAAACCAAACAACGGTGCCAAGGCAACCGATTTTCAGGCTCTGAAGCAGAGTTCTGGCTGAAGGGACAGAATAGAAGGGCCATCTTTTTATCATGTTGCAAAGGGAGAAGCGACATGACTTGACGACAGATTGGATATGGGGAACCAAGCAGAGAGAGAGAGGAGTCAAAGATCATAGAATCATAGAAAAGTAGAGTTGGAAGGGGCCTACAAGGTCCAACCCCCTGCTCAATGCAGGAATCCAGGTCAAAGCATCTCTGACAGATGTCTGTCCAGCTGCACCTTGAATGCCTCCAGAGTGGGAGAGCCCACGACCTCCCTAGGTAGTTGATTCCATTGTCTTATTGCTCTGACAGTCAGGAAATTTTTCCTGATGTTTAGGTGGAATCTAGGTTCCTGTAACTTGAGCCCATTATTCCGTGTCCTGCAAACTGGGATGATCGAGAAGAGATCCTTGCCCTCCTCTGCGTGACATCCCTTCAAATACTGGAATAGTGCGATCATATCTCCCCTCAGTCTCCTCTTCTGAAGGCTAAACATGCCCAGTTCTTTCAGTCTCTCCTCATAGGGCCTTGTTTCCAGTCCCTTTATCATCCTTGTTGCCCTCCTCTGAACCCTCTCCAGTTTGTCTATGTCCTTCTTAAAGTGAGGTGCCCAGAACTGGACGCAGTACTCAAGATGAGGCCTAACCAGTGCCGAGTAAAGGGGAATTATCACTTCCCGCGATTTGGAAGCTATACTTCTATTAATACAGCCCCAAAAAGCATTTGCCTTCTTTGCAGCCACATCGCATTGCTGGCTCATATTCAGTTTGTGATCTACCACAATTCCAAGATCCTTCTCACTTGTAGTATTGTTGAGCCAAGTGTCCCCCATTCTGTAACTCTGCATTTGGTTTCCTCTCCCTAGGTGCAGCACTTGGCATTTATCCCTATTAAATTTCATTCTGTTGTTTTCCGCCCAGCGCTCCAGCCTATCGAGGTCACTTTGAATTTTGTTTCTGTCTTCCAGAGTATTAGCTGTTCCACCCAACTTTGTGTCATCTGCAAATTTGATAAGCATTCCCTGTACCTCCTGATCCAAGTCATTAATAAAAATGTTGAAGAGCACCGTGCCCAGGACCGAGCCCTGTGGTACCCCGCTCGTTACCTCTCCTCAGTTTGAGAAGGAACCATTGATAAGCACTCTTTGAGTCCGATTCTGTAGCCAATTGTGGATGCACCTGATAGTTGCTCCATCTAGCCCACTCTTAGCTAGCTTACTAATCAGGATATCATGAGGCACTTTGTCGAAAGCTTTGCTGAAGTCCAGATATATAATGTCCACAGCATTCCCACAGTCCGCAAGGGAGGTTACCCGATCAAAAAATGAGATCAGATTAGTCTGACAGGATTTGTTCTTGACAAATCCATGCTGGCTTCTAGTAATCACTGCATTGTTTTCAAGGTGCTTGCAGACTGACTTCTTTATAATCTGCTCCAAAATCTTCCCGGGGATTGATGTCAGACTGACTGGCCTATAGTTCCCAGGTTCCTCCTTCTTGCCCTTTTTGAAGATGGGAACAACATTTGCCCTCCTCCAGTCGTCTGGCACTTCACCTGTCCTCCATGATTTCTCAAAGATAATAGACAGTGGTTCTGAGAGTTCTTCTGCCAGTTCCTTTATTACTCTAGGATGCAGCTCATCAGGCCCTGGAGATTTAAACTCGTTCAGAGTAATCAGGTGCTCCTTGACCATTTGCCTATCAATCTCAAGCTGCAATCCTGCCCCTTCAGTCTGCACTTCAGGTTTGCCAGGGGGGTCATAGACCCTCTTTTGGGAGAAGACCAAGCCGAAGTAGGAATTGAACACTTCTGCCTTTTCTTTGTCTTCTGTTATCAATTTGCCATCCTCATTGCGTAGTTGAACCACCAGTTCTTTCTTCTGTCTTTTACTGTGCATGTATCTGAAGAAAGCTTTTTTGTTGCTTTTAGCATTCCTCGCTAACCTTAGCTCATTCTCAGCTTTAGCCTTCCTGACACTATTCCTGCAGTTCTGTGCTACCTGCCTGTACTCTTCCCCTGTAGCCTGTCCTTCCTTCCACTTCCTATACGTGTCCTTTTTTGTTTTCAGGTCATCTTTGAGTTTATTGTGAAGCCACATTGGCTTCTTCTGTTGCCCTCTGCCTTTTTTCCTTTTGGGAATTGTTTGCAATTGTGCCTTTAAAATTTCCTTTTTTAAAAACTCCCACCCCTCCTGGGCTCCCTTTCTCATGGGAGTCGCTTGCCATGGGATCTTACTAATCATTGTTCTGAGTTTGTTAAAATTGGCTTTCCTAAAATCCAGGGTACGTGTTTGGCTACACTCAGCTTTTGCTTCTGTTAGAATCAAGAACTCAAGTATAACATGGTCACTTTCCCCCAGAGTTCCCGAAACTGCCACTTTATCCACATTTAAACATTTCCGTTTTCACAAACTGGGTCGTTGTCCTCTCTCAGAAAATACTGTGCTGCTACCAGCCAGAATCACCAGTCATCACACTACCTTGATTAGAAATTACAGGACAATGCACTGTTTTTCATCTGCTTGAAAGGCCCCATGACTCCAGTCCTGCGCATGGTTACTTGGGGAAAACCCTGTTGGCCTCAGTGGGACTGATTTCCGAATAAAGATGCACAGAATAGGACTGCAGCCTGTATGTGTACCAGGCAGCTGGACCAAATGTCCTGGAGCGTCCCTAGTCCCTCTCTTGCTGCTTTGTTATTCTGTCTGGTGGAAGCTCTCACAGCACCGGAGTTCTCTGCCTGCTCATTAGATCTGCCCATCGCATTTGCCACAGCAGTGCCGTGCCTCTCTGCCTCGACAGCCGTAACCCTGGACTCTTCCAGAACCCCCACATCTCTTTCCCCTTTCTCATTATAAACGTAACAACAGTGTCTGTACCCTCAGAACTGTAAGCTTTCCATCTGTGGTATTTCAGCAAAAATCAGCTTATTTTTTTGTCATTCCTGCTGTTCCTCTTTCAGTGTTGCCGGGCACCCAGTCTGCGGTGCTGTTCCCCATATTATGTTGGGTTATGAATCTGACCAACAGCACAGACCCATGGAGAAGTAATTGGTGGGCTTAATATGGATGTAGTCCTAGGCACACTTACTTGGAAGTAAGTCCCATTGAATTCAATGGGTGTGATTGCAGAGTAGTCACAGATAAGATTGGGCTGCACATTAGTAAATGTCTTCTCTAGTAGCTTTCCTGCTTTGCCAGCATACACTGCCAAAGGGTTTAATGAGTTAGACTCTGGTATGCTCCCTTCTTTCATGTACTGCAGTATAGTAGACCTGCCTTTTACTTAATTTAAAAAATATATATAAAGCTACTAGTTTTGCAAACGTTATTTATTTTAGTATGTGTATGTCCCGCTGATCATCCATCATGGAACTCAAAGCGCCATTATGTAAATAGAACGGTAAAGCCGGTCCTTTGGTTATGTTACTCTGGAAAGCGCCTTTATTCTGATAGCGCTGTCATCGTCATCATAGTCGTCATCGCCATAATTAAAAAATATTCCAGTGAACCTTTCCCCCCCCCCCAAGCGATGCCGGCATTCAGCCAGAAGAGGGCGCAAACGTCTTTCCTTTCGGTTGCGAGCTTCTCATTGCGCAAGCGCATTCATTCCGTAGGAGACTCTCCTCCCAGGCCACTTTACATTTTTTCGCATGCGCGCTTCACACTATCAACCGTAACACTTCGAGTCGCGCATGCGCACGGCTGACTCGCACGGCTCGCGCATGCGCACTTCCCTTCGCCCGGCCGGTCAAGGAGCGGAGCAGCACCGGCGGAGAAACCTTCGCCTAGCGGGCGGGAGGAAAGCGCTGCCGTAGCCGCTGAGGCGACCGAGCCGTTTTGGCGTCCTGCCCTCGGCGGTTCCCGTCAGTCGCTTCTTTCCCCAGAAAGAACCGGTGACCGGGGCCGGTGAGGAGAAGCGGGGCAGGGGGCGGGGCTTCTCCGCCTGTGTGTGAGGTAAGGGCGGGGTTGGGACAGGATTGGCAGGAGGCACTGCCAACGAGAAGGCTTCCGATCTAGGCACGCTTTTCGCCTCGTTGTGATTGGTTCTGCACTCAGGGGGCGGGGCCATACTTTGTCCTAGGACCTGGTGGTTGAATGGGAGGAAATGAATGGGAAGGCAGGAAGGAGGCGAGGAAGCGAGTGGGCGAGGTCGGTCGGTGGGCCGCCGTGGAAGTGGTGCTCTGGAGGGAAATGCGGGAGGAGGAGGGAAGACGGGGCCGCGCGCACCGGCCTCTCCTGAGAGCCATGGTCACCTCTGCCGCGCCTGGCACTGGAGATCGCTGAGAGCCAGCATGGCGTAGCGGTGAGAGTGTTGGACCAGGACTCCCGCGGTGCAGGTTCTAGCCCCCACTCTGGACTGGGACTCTGTCGGCACGGGTTCTAGTCCCCACGCTGGACTGGGACTCTGTCGGCACGGGTTCTAGTCCCCACGCTGGCCATGACGCCCTGACTCCTAGCCTAATATACCTCACCCAGCCACCGTGGGTTATTCAAGGGTTAAGCAACCTTCGCATAGCCCCGCTACTAATCGCCCCCCTGACTCTCGGCCTAATATACCTCACCCAGCCACCGTGGGTTATTCAAGGGTTAAGCAACCTTCGCATAGCCCCGCTACTAATCGCCCCCGTGGGGGGGTTGCATATTCAAAATGGCACCTGGCATGCACAGCATCTCATCGTGAGTTAAATAACCCACAGAGCCTGCTGTGTCATGGAAACCAGGTCACTAAGTCAAGCTATGGATCTTGCATAGCCTGGCAATGTCTGTTCCAGGATCAAAAAGTTCCAGGAAGAAATTGTGCCTTAATCTGGGAGTGAAGAGAGCGCTGGTAGAGTTGCACACTGGGTGGCCATGGCAATAAGTGCATTGCTGAGAGATGCCAACCCCAGCCATGGGAGCTGGGCTTCTCTTGTGCATTCTGACCCCTGCCCTTAATTCCACCATATTGGAAAGATGCCTTAGGTCGGGGTAGGCAATCTGAGCCCCTCCAGATTTTTTGGGTGACAACTCACATAATTCATGACCATTGGCCATGCTGGCTGGGGCTGATGGGAGTCGTATTCCAAAGCATCTGGAGAGGTTGCCTACCTCTGCCTCAGGGAGTGGAACAGAACTTTCCATCTTCTTGAAAAACCATTGCATGCCATATCAGTGAAGTGCTCTTACATGACATTGCATGAGGTGTTGGGTAGGCAGGAAAAACAGATGGAATGTGAGCTGTGCTGTGAGTGAAGAATGAGCAGTGGAAGAAGAACATGGTGGACTTGGAGATGTGTGAGTTGGCGAGGGGCTGGGCACAATGGAGCTGTAGGGAACAAGGAGAAGAGTGTCCATAGAACCAGAGGGCAGGCCCTGTATAGAGTGATTAGCAAATCATGATTAGCATAAACAACACTCATCTGCCCTGTTTCTGGGAACATTTTATTGAGGCACAGATCCACACACCTCAGCATCATTCCTCTAGCTGTGCTGGTTCCCAGCACACTAGAGGAAGGGGCAAGACCCATACTGAACCCACAACTGAGGCACTAGAATAGACATCATGTGATATTCTTCATAGATGCATGCTCTTTGCCTGTAACCCAGCAGCATTCTTTGCTCTTACAAACATCAGAAGAGCCCTGCTGGATCTGACCAGGTCCATCTTGTCCAGCATCCTGGTTCCCGCAGCGGCCAACCAGATGCCTCTAGGAGGCCCACAAGCTGGGCTTGAACTGTTCTAGAGAGGTTATTTGAGGATTACGCTTCTAATGTTTACATATTACAATGTGTGTGTTTTACTTGCTTAGTAACAGACTTTTAAGGATCCTTTTAAAAAACAAAATACACCTGTCAACACTTTCATACATTGCTTTGCCATTAACATGTTGAAAGGAGCAGAGCATGCTAAGATTTTAAAAAGCAAAGGAAGGCTGCAAGCAGGGCTCCATAAATGTATTCATTACTGGCAAGTGCATCATTTCTTCTAGAGAGAGAAGCTTGGTGCAAGGTGCAGGAGAATCCTGCCCCCATCCCTCCCGGCCCCACTTCCGCTGGCCTCTCCCTGAGGTTGTGGTGAACTTTGGCGAGGAAGAAGTCTCTCCTGTGGCTTTCTCAGCACAGCTCCAGAATTCAGCATCACACCAGGGACAAGGCCTGCTGCCTGGGTTATCTTGGGGCAGTTACTGTCTTCCAACTAGATCTAGATCCAACTAGAGCCAGTGTGGCGTAGTGGTGAGAGTGTTGGACTGGGACTTGGGAGATCCGGGTTCTAGTCCCTGCTCGGCCATGAAACTCACCGGGTGACTTTGGGCCAGTCACTGACTCTCAGCCTAACCTACCTCACAGGGTTGTTGTGAGGATAAAGTGGAGGAGGAGGAGGATTGTGTAAGCCGCCTTGGGTTCCTTGCAGGAAAAAAGGCGGGGTATAAATATAATAAATAAAATAAATAGATCTACCTCACTGGGTTGTTGTCAGGATAAAAGGATAACCCCATGTACACTGTGCTGAAGAAGACCAGGATACAGCTAATACACCTAGAATTTTAAAAGGAGTGTGTAGAGATTTATTTATTATTACATTTATATCCCACCTTTTTCCTTTTGTAAGGAACCCGAGGCAACTTACATGGCCCTCCTCCCCTCCATTTTATCCTCACAACAGCCCTGTGAGGTTGAGAGTCAGAGACTGGCCCAAAGTCACCCAGTGAGCTTCATGGCTGAGTGGGGACTAGAACCCGGGGCTTCTGAGTCCCAGTCCCAACACTCTCGCCACTACACCAAACTGGCTCTTGATTGTTGTGCCCAAGGAAGAAAGAGGCGGTGGGGCATGTGGGGGGTGCTCCTTTGGGTCATGGGCATGGTGTGCCCTCCTAGAGAAGTGAGGTGCTCCGAAGTCCGGGCTGCCCCGACCATTAGGTGGAGCGAGGGGGCACTGGGCTGATGGCAGATTGTTCACTATATGTCCTATTGCCAAAGGATGTTACTTTCTGCGCCCCATTAGCCAGCCTTCCCCAACCTGGAGCCTGGCAGATATTTTGGACTATCATTGGCCATGCTGGCTGGGGGCGATGGGAGTTGAAAGTCTAAAACATCTGGAGGGCACCAGCTCGGGGAGGCTGCCATAAGCCATGAACAGGAGCAAGCCCCCAGAGCCAGTCAACAGATGGTTTGCAGCGCGTAGGTCAGAGACTGGGCCTTATTGCAGCCCGGCGATTTTAAGTGGCCTTCTCTAAAAAGTATGATAATGGAGGTGAATGTGAAATGGCATTCAGTTCTCTGTCCTTTGAAGAAGTTGCTGCCAGGCTTCCCACATGTGGTATGCTGGAACAGAAACCACTCTCAAGGTTGCTAGGAAGCAATTTCCCGCTGAATTTGGAAGGACTTGCTTCCCTGAAAACTTCCTTAGGATGGCACTGCCAGAGGAATACAGAGCAAATCGCAGACAGGGTATTTTCAGCCCTCAAAGCCGCCTTGTGACATGCAAAAGGAGGCGGGGTGTGCACATGCGTGCACATTGCTTCCTAGTGAAGGATTAGTGCTTTAGAGCAACACACAAGCCCTGAAACTTCTGAATGAAGATGCAGTTAACAGGAAAAGAAGCCACAGCCTCAATTTTGCAATCGGCCCTGGTGGCCGTGTCCAAATGCCAGAGGCTTGTCATTCTAGAGAGCCTGCAATCTTGTGGTGGGGGCAGGGTGGTTGTTTTGGGGCGGGGCGATGACAAGGAGGGCCGGCCAGTGCCTGGAACCTATCCCTGCCGCCTCCGCGTTCACTCCAGCAGAGCTCCCTCTGCTGAGATTCCCCAGACCTCTCCAGGGGGTAAGTACGCACCAGCTCCTTCTGACACATCCTGGTAGGGTAGAGCCTGGCTATTGTTACCCAGCTGGCCTGTTGGGAAAGAAGGGATGCTCCTGCGGCTGCTGCCGCCTCGCCTTGCCTCTCCCTGCTGCTGGAAAGGGAGGGGATGCGGGCAGAGGGGGAGAAAGCGATCGGCTGATTCTTAAAGAGTAATTCAGCATTAAGTTGGACCCTTTGGAGTGCAGGGCATGCTCACAGCCTGCCACCAACCCTCTGCCTGGTGTCGGCACAGTAGGTTGCTTGTTTGGGCCTGAGGTTTGCCAGTTCTTGGAATTGGTTGCACTTGTGACTCATTCCTGTTTGTGGGGCTGGTGGTGGGAGTCTGTGCTCAGAATTCTGCTGCAAGCTTTTCCTCAGAGCTGCACAAATGACCGAGGTATGCTCCGCCTTTACGTTCATAGCAGTCAATACCCTAAATGAACACAGAGCGTACTTTGAGAAGGCAGGAAACTCTTGCCTTTGACTTTGCTACCAGAGCAGGCTGCAGGGAGGAGGTGGAAACTGAGCTGCTTTTCCAGTGTAAAATGGAAAGGCTGAGTAATAAAACCCCTCAAACCTCTCATGGCCTTGAAATCTAAGTCAAGGTGATCTACCTGGGCACTTGGCTTAAGCACACCTGAAACCAGCTGCTAATCCTTCCCCAAAGTTGTTTAAAAAAAACAAAAAAAACCCTTCCCTCATCTGTTTATTCACTGCTGTCATTCCGGAGTTCTCTTGACTATTGGGAAAGGCTACTGGCTAGGCTCAAGAGAGGGCCCCACCGCTGTTCACTTCTGAGCTATTGTTGGGTGACGCTTGTCCCTTTAAAACAATCAGGAAGCGCTTTGATCCCAGGGAGGGGGAGATGCAGGGGGCGTGAAGAGGGAGGGGTCTCCATGCCTTGCTGCTGCAGCAGAGCCGCAGCACTCAATCAAGGTGGCAGAAGGAGCCCTCGGGTTTTCAGAGCCTGATTTGCCTGTGTCTTTTCAGCCTGGCAGGCTGCAGGATTGCTCCAGTTGGAGCTGGTTTCGCTTCCATAGGTTGATCTGAGATGAGGCAGAGGGACTGCCTGGGTGATGAGTGTCCTGGCCCCGCTGCACAGAGCTTTGGGACAAAGGACCTTGGAGGCGGCACCTGAGCCTGGAAAGGCAGCTGCTTGGGATAAACTCTGGGCATATTTGGGACCAGTTTTAGGGCAAAACCAAAGTGGGGAGGGTTGGCTTGCAGTGTAGATGCCGGCATGACTAAGTAAGGATGAGCCACAGAGATACTCATGAATATTTGAGTCTCCCTGTGTAGTGAGGGACAGCTTCTATATCCATGCCAGGAAATGATGCTGAAGGCTGGCCCTTTAACATTTTCCTTTTGCACCTTCCTTTCTTCCTCTGTGCTTTTTCTCCCTTGAAGCTTCCCAATTTGGCATTTGGATGGTTGCCGCGAGGATGGAGAGGAGCAGCCTCCTCGCTCGGTAAGTGTGCTCGGTCAGCTCGTGTTCCGGACCATGGACTCACTGAGACACCCTGAGGTGTAAAAATGTCGGGCAGAAACCGGGCGCTCGTGATAGACTTCATTTCCTACAAGCTGTCTCAGAGGGGCCACAGCTGGAGTGAGATCGAGGGTGACGGCGGCGGGAGCAGGACTGAGCTGGCAGATGAGATGGGGAGTGTCCTCAATGGGAGCCCCTCTTGGCACGCCGGCAGTGGCAGCGGCGGCGGCGGCAGCCCGGTCGTCAATGGGGCGACGGGGCACCTGACCATCCTCGAAGAAGAGCTCGAGGACAGCCCGAGGGTGGGCGTGAGGCAGACGCTCAGGGAAGCGGGCGATGAGTTTGAACTGAGGTACCGGCGAGCCTTCAGCGACCTCACCTCCCAGCTCCACATCACCCCTGGCACTGCGTACCAGAGCTTCGAGCAGGTGGTGAATGAACTCTTCCGGGACGGAGTGAACTGGGGACGGATTGTGGCATTTTTCTCCTTCGGAGGGGCTCTGTGTGTGGAGAGTGTCGACAAAGAGATGCGGGTGTTGGTGGGCCGGATCGCCAGCTGGATGGCCACGTACCTGACTGACCACCTGGACCCTTGGATCCAAGATAATGGCGGCTGGGTAAGCATTTGGCAAAGGGGGGGCGGGTAGCAGCACCTCTTTAGTTTTAAGTATAGAACAGGCCAGTTTATATGAGGAGCGACATCTGATGCCGATCTTGAGTGTGAAAGAGAAGTGTCTGGCATAGCAGTTTGCTGCTGGGGGGGGCCTCTCTTGTGGCGGCAGAGAAGGAGCTTGACCACCTTTGTTGTTTCTGGGAGTTTGCCTCTCTTTCTTCATGAAAATATCAGTGTCTCTTCACTGAAATAGTGCATATGGCTTCCCTGTCAAGGTGCCTATGAAACATTGGATTGTCAGAACCTGGAAGTGGCCATCAGGGGCTGAAAAGTCCTGTATCCATGTCCCATGCTTTTATATGCTTCATCTCTGGCCACCTGCTCTCCGACGGATGCTAGGCTAAATGTTCTCTGGGTTTTTCCCCTGAAGATACAGACACACATGGTACAAAGGCTTCTTTTATCCGCTATATAGTTGCTAGATATCAGCTGGTATTCATGCCTTTTATGCTGACTCGGTTCAGATCACCTACAGGCCTGCCTCTGAATTTTCTCGTTCATGCAGGACTGGTGCCCTCCAGATGTTTTGGACTGCAACTCCCATCAGCCCCAGCTAGCGTAACCAATGGTTGGGGATTGTTGGAATTGCGGTCCAAAACATCTGGCCGGCACCCATTTACCGACCCCTGCTAGAACATTCCACAGCACAAGGCCCATTAAGCAAAGTCTCAGAGGTACTTTGTACTCCTTGTCTAATTTATCCATGCGACGACTCTGGGTACAGAAAGATGGTAACTTAGCCCAGGGAGCCTCATGCCCGATTAGCGTAGTGAACTTCTCCTTTCCCGCATCCAGCCCCAGTGTTTTGGTCAGTGTACCTCACCGGGCCTTCATCTCGTCCACAGCTCTCATTCAGAATCAGGGGTGTGTGAAGAGGTTAAGCCAAAGGTTGACCTCGCATCCAGCCCACAGTCTGGCATAAATGGGGTGCATTTCTGGGACAGGCATCCAGGGAAGGGATCATGAGACAACTGGTGGCTTTTTATTTATTTACTAAATTTTTAAACTGCCCAGTAACCTACGTTCTCTGGCCGATGTACAAATTAAAAACATTAAAAAGTAATAAGACACTGAAACAAGTCAGATAAAAAACAAGATAGAACAAGCAGCAACGCCTAATAAAACTGGAAGTAAAACCAGCAACAGGGATAAAACAGTGCAAAGATCTACAGGCACTGAAAACCGTTCCTCAAATGCCTGGAAAATACCTGGTGCCCAGCGTAGGTTCCAACTGAGCCTCTCTGGGGAGGGCATTCCACAGATGGGGTGCCACCACTGAAAAGGCCCCTCTCTTGTAGCCTTCCTCCTTGCCTCATTTAGCAGGGGCTGCTGAAGAAAAGCTACAGAAGATGACTGTAAGGTCTACTTGTTGCTAGACTTGAGCCTGTATTTTTCCTCCTCTGTTGGCCCTGGCCGTGAATGATTATAAATAGTTGCCTTCCCAAGGCCTGCAGTTTGGTGCCTAGCTAATGTGCCTGTCCCAGGCTTGAATGTGCTGTGGAAAAGGTTAGGTCATGGGATTGTCCAGTGGCTGGCAGGATGTGGCTTCAAGGGCTCTGGGCGTGGCCTGGCACTTGCATCTGGCAACTCTTCCGTGCTTTTCTTTGTGCTTGACAGGAAGGCCCTCTTGTCACCGCAACAATGGTGCCATGCAGATGCGCTTTTGCTAGGGAGAGATGGGATATTGTCGGCTACAAGTCAATGTTGGCATAAGGGAGTTCTCTTGTACCTTTTAGGGACCAGTGCTTGTTTGGAAAATTGGGATGTATTTTTGACATTCACCGCAGGAGGGAAATTAGGTTTACCCTCCCTTGTAAATAGGCCAACCTTATATTCCAGTTTGCAAAAAGTTTTACTAGCCAGTCTGCCTGCAAGGACCAGTGTGTGGCAGGATGGCCTGAGCGATAGGTCTAGGAGATCAGTCACCTGGCTGGACCTGTTGCTCACAGTTGGGGGTGGGTGGGTGGGGAGGTGTCTAGCACCAAGGCTGCTTTCACCCCTGCGTAGCTTCTGTTTCCCCCTTGTATTATGTTAAAGTGGAGGCTCAGTTGGGCTCCCCTACATAGCCTCTCACCCCACCCTTTATTTGTGCCTCAGCTGCTGAGGACCCCCAAGTGATTAGCAACAGACCCTTGGGCAGAGCCCCCCCCCCCCCCAGTTATGTCTTTCTACCACTCACTCCCAGTAGCCACAATGCAGAATATGGGGAGGCGCTTGACCTGGCCATGGCTGCTACTCACACCAAGGAGGGCTTGTGTCCAGTGGAGGTCAGTTGAAAATAGGGTCCTGGGTAAAAAGAACGCCCAGTTGCGGAGCAGCTGTGCTAAAGGTGGGTCAAGATGGTGTTGGTTTTGCTGCATCAGACAAAACCAGAAAATGCTCCGGGTGGGCTGCTGATCACTTTGGGTGAATTTACTTCTAAGCACGTCCCCAAGGGTGGGGATTTGGGGGCCCCCTCAGCTACCCAGAAGTAAACCAGCAGCAACCAAGGGTTAAAAGGAAATAGGTGCATCCATCTGCCATAAAAGCCAAAATCCAGGCTAGGTAAGTGAGTGGCAAGAGAAAGCCAGGGAGGGGGATGTTGCTCAGGAATTCCTGGAATGCCTCTGTCCTGGGGGCACAACCTGGGGTGTGTCTGCCCAAACAGACCAGACTGGTTCCTCTTCCTAAGCCCAGCTTGCTGACTGCCCCCCCCCCCAGTGCCTTCCTCTCCACTGCTGGTCCCCTCCCCCTCCCCTTCAGCTTCCAAGATTAGTCCAGGATCCAATGGAGATTTCCACATCCCTGTCGCTCTGGTGACGATTGGGTTGTATCCTGGAGACCGAGGCGATAATGTAATCTGATTTTGTAAACGAACTCCCTGGGGGGATTTAGATTAAATTGCTGATGGAAAGTCACTGGCCCTTGCCTGTTAAGAGGGGGGTGAGAGATCCCCACCCCCAGCGCTGAGACTCTTCCCTTTTTGTGTCTAAGCGCAAATGCATTGTTTGGGCAAATATTTGTTCAGCCATTTGTAGGAGGGCAGGATTGCTCGGGGTGACACACCCACCGCTTCTTCCTGCTGTGCAAATCTCAGTTTGCCTTCTCTGGGTTGTAGCATCTCCTTCCACCTTTCCGGTAATGCTGTATGGTGGTGCTGGCCCTAAATGGATGGAAGAAGCACAGAGTGCTGGTCACAGAAATGTTATGGGTTATCACATCTATGTGGATACATTTGCGAAGACTGTACAAGAGTTTCCCATTTATTTATATATATATTCCTTAGACGTAATCCCACTCTTCCTCCAAGGAGCTCCAGTTGGCGTGTATGGTCCCTTCCCATTTTTTGTCCTCTCAACAACCATTTGAGGTAGGCTAAGCTGAGAGAGTGTCGTCCAGGGAGCTGTGTGGCCGAACCTTCGTCTCCCTAGTTTGTCCAACACTCTAACCCAGCCTTACCCAACCTGGCACCTTCCAGATCTGTCAGACTACAATTCCAACCACCTTGGCCAACCAGTGACCCAGCTGGCTGGGGAGCATGGGAGTTGTAGTTTAATGCACCTGGAAGGTGCCAGGTTGGGGAAGGCTGCTCCAGCCGTTATTGCGCATCACAAAGCCACTGGGGTCGACTGGATGGTGGCGGGGCTGTGCTTTTAGCCCTGCCCCCATGTCAGGCGGCTGTATTTGGATATCCACACATCGAGTGCAGTTCTTCTCAAACTGTTCTTGTTAAACACGTAGAGCAGTGTTCTCCAACCTTGGGTCCCCAGGTGTTTTTGGCCTAGGCATGCTGGGAGTTGTAGGCCAAAAACATCTGGGGACCCAAGCACTGACGTAGAGAAATGCATTCAGGAGGCATTTCATACTTTCAGTAAGTAAGTAACATTTGCAAAGGAGCCTCAATACACACACACATGCGCGCGCACACACAAACACACGCACAAAACGTACGTACGTTCAAATGAAACAACTCCCTCTAAGCCCCCCCCCCCCCGGACGCTCCCTACCTCCCCCAGTGTACCTTTTTTCCCTGAGCAGTTGGGCATGTTTCAAAATAAAGCAGCATACCGCAGCCATCCACCCTTTTTAATTTTCTTTTTAATTAAAAAAAAAACACCCCTTAAACAACAACAACGGGGTGGGGGTGGGGCAGGGATCCGAGTAGGTGCCAAGGGAGGTGTGCGCTCTCAGAGTGGTGCCCATGGGCCCCATGTTAGAGACCCTGGTGCGAGAGCGGCCAGGAAAACAAGGTGGGAGCAAGCTTGCGCCTCGCGCATTGAGGTAGCCAAGGGCAAGGAACATACTTACCCACCCACCCCCAGCGAGCGATCCCACAGAAGGGGGTGTTGTGTCCCTGTCGTGCAGAGATGCGCTTCAACCCCTCCTACTGGTCCTCACAACAGTCACACACAAGCTGCCTTTCATAACAAGGGGACCGAAGCAGCCGTATTGGTCCTGTAGTCACCCCCCACCCCACCCCGGGTGGGCTAGAGAGGTGTGTTCTATTTTTCCAGTCTTCACATGGCTCCTAACAGGCTGCCTTTTGCAAGTCTTAAGCTAATGCTCACCTCTCTCCCTGCCATGGCCTTGTTAGCACAGGATTAGTGCTCCCTTGGGGCCTGGGGAGCAGCCTTGGCCGGGCCCTTTCAAACAATGCTGTTGTGGAAAGGGCGTAGCTGGCAAGAAAGACCCACAGAGAGGCTTGCAAGTTCTGGCAGGCCTGCCCCTGGCAGGGAACTGACTTCGTGTGTTCGTGTGCATTCCCCAGAGTCGCTCAGCATTTTATGTCTTGGAAAGTGTCTTTGGAGAGCAAGGGCAGCAGCACACTTCAAAGGACCTGCTCGGATGATTCCTTTGCTTTATCAACCTTCAAGAGATCAAAGCTAGTCTGACCCGTTTTACAGATAAAGAGAGGCACTTTTGGAGGAGAAGTAAGGTAGCCAGGGGATGATTCAGGAAGGAGACTCCAGCCCTCTCAGTGAGGTGGTGGTCTTTCTCTTCTGTTCCTCTTGCAAACTGTTCATGAAGAGTTTCTTGTCTTCTGAGGAACGTGATCACTTCTGTGCCCAAAGATGAATTTCCACCTGTGACAGAGAGCGGACTGTTACTTTCTTGGTTTTAGTGGTGTTCCCTCTCCTGTGTTGGACGGGCTGTACAAATAGAATAAACCCTTCCAGAAGCACCTGGAGAAGTTTTGGATAGGAAACAGTGACCAGTTTTGGTGTTACACTGACTGACATGTGGTCATCTAAAAAAAAAAAATCAGTGCTGGAATTAAAACTTGGGGTGCAATCCTATGCATGTTTAGACAGAAAAAAAGTCCTACAACTCCCAGCATTCCCCAGCCAGCGTTGCTGGCTGAGTTATGCTGGGAGTTGTAGGACTTTTTTCTGTCTTAAGCATGCCTAGGGTTGTGCCTTAGTTGCCTTTTGTAAGCTCAGTCTGAATGTCTTCTTGGCAAATAGGCGATCCTCTTGTTTCCTTTTTTGTTGGCATGTGAGGTATGTGCCAGGTGTGTCTGTGATTTGGATTACTCAAGCACTGTGGCAAGGTGAACTCTGGCATTCACACCTTTTAGCTGTGCCCTGCAACATTCTCACACTGCTCCGTCAGGAGTGTCCAGTTTGCTCAAAGCTGGCAGCAAAAACTTCTGATTAATCCTGGCGTGTTGATCTGGGAAGAACCCGCACACCTACTTGCCTTGTCAAGCACGGAGATGCACTCCCTGGCATGGAAGCCAGGCAAAGGTGTCTGGAACATGAAGCTGACTCCTCTGACGGGACACACCCACGGGTTACCTGTGACGTTAGGGCTCGCCCACGAACATCGCAGCTGACTCTTTCACTTGCCGATGTCTGGGTTAGAATGTGGCCGCCATATGCAGCGTACGCAGAAATAGTCATGTTAAGAAGTGGCTTGAAAAATCACCACTTGGATACTGCTGGGAGAGGGTCAGCATGTTGGCTCTTTAAGTAGCCAAGCAGAGTTGCTGGGGCCACAGGGCACTGCCACCAGATGGTGGCTTGGTGCACCACGATTCCTGGAGGTGCCTTTTGCATCCTGTCCAGGACATTTCCCCCCCTTCTTCACACACTTGTTGTTCTTGGCCAGCAAGAACTCTGGCCATTCCCCGACAATAGCAGTTTCTTGGTCTTTGTGGGAGTAAAAGCACCCTAGTCTGAGTTCTGTCGTTATATCAGGTGACTGTTCTTCCTCCTCTGCTCAGCTGAGTCCACACTTCCTTGCATGAAGGGACTGAGGCAAGGGGATGGATCTACCCACTTGGTTCCTTAGGATGGTTCCTTGTTTTGTTTTCTCAAAGGCTTAGAAACTGGGACCGTGGGACAACCAAGGGTGGGCGTTGCTGTTGAAGTCATGCAGAGTCCTGGACAAGAATCACTTCTAGGACTGAGGCTCTTGTAGAGCCCAGGGAGAAAAAAGTTACTGACTGGAGGATTTGCTTGTTTTTCCCTCACTCTCCATACCTTACAGCTGACATGCTTGACTTGGGGGAGGGTTGTTAGTGAAGCCAGTAGTTGTGCTAGGTCTAGGAGGTAATCTAGAAGCAAAACTTAGCTCAACTGCAGCCAGTCTTGATGGCTTTTGTGCACGCCTCTATCCATTTCTATTCACCACCTGCTAGTATTATTGCTATAGCACTTTTCAGTATGCAGTGTACTTCCGAGACACCCCTCACAACCAGCGAGTAAGATTTGCCTGAGATCACAGTGCACTGGTTGCATGTTGGAACACAGTTGGCTAACCAGCCCTCGCCAAATCCACTCCATGAGCAGAGCCCATACCCCAGGAGCTACGCAGTTCCTTCTTTTGCCTCTGTATAATGGCAGGTTTGAGTTGGGTTTCCCAGGAAGATCCAGTTGCCTCTGAGTGGGACAATGGGTTGCCTGAGCTGAAAGCTGCAGGTAACTCCTACAGGCAGAGAGCCGATATCCCATCTCTGCTCTGTTCCCAGGTTTGGCAGCCACCCAAGCTTATTCGGAAGTGGGAGGGTTTTCTGTAGAGCTCTTCAGGAAATGCCAATGGAATGACTTCCCCCAGCCATTTCCTCTCCCAAATAGCATTCCTGCCCTGGAGAATGTGAAATATGGAAAAGAGCCTTTGTAAACCTTAATTTCTCAGCCCCTCACGTTTGCTCATAACCTCTGTTTGGAGGGGCCTTGTTTTTCCTGGGCTAGGTTGTTGAGTCGTCGTCCCCCCCATTTATTTTATTTTCTCTGTGAGTAGAAGAAGGTTCAGTGAGCTGGAATACTGTTGTCCTACTTTTGGTTCTGTGAACTGTGTGAAGTTTGTGTGGCCTGTGGCTGTATCTGTGTTGTTGTTGTTGTTGTTGTTATTATTATTGCAGAAAGCAGACTACTGTTGCTTCCCTCTGTAAGAGTAGAGTCCATGCTCATGAAAGGCCCTGGCCGAAGAGCGAGCTGTTGCACTTCAGCCGTCTTGTCCACTCCACAGGCTGATCCTGTTCATCTTGGACTTTGTGATGTGCTGCTGTCTGAACCTGGGTCCCGGGTCCCTGAACAGGAGTGGCTGCTTGTCTCGGCTGCTGAGATGCAGTGAGTGCCTGACGTCGCCGTGTGCGTGGGCGGTGGGGCTTCATTCACAGAACAGAAAGCTCTGTGTGCCTGGCACGCCACCAGGCTGTGCCTCAGAAAGTGACGTCACCCACCGTTATATAACAGGAACGTGAGCATGCCTTGCGAGCCCCGGGGGCGCATGGGGAGTGGGAAGCAGAGCCGAACATCAGTTCTGAGCATTTGCTTTCTTTTTTTTTTCTTGTCCTTTATTTTGTACTTGCCCTCAATTAAGTGAAATCTGGGAAGCTGTGAGGACAGACTATCCTCGCTAAGGTGCCTATCATCACTCGGGAGATTTTACACTGGGGTGGGGCGGGATGGGGGACAGATTGGATGTATCTTAACAAAAATGCCTGAGAGCTGCAATTGGTCTGGATTATTCATGAGCTGGCGGCTGCAGGAGTAAGCAGAAGGTCTCTCGGATGTGCTGTAGCTTTAGATGGCTTTGCTGGAATTAGAATTTCCATGGGAGTAGAGAGCGTGACCAGACACACTGTTGCCGGGGCCTCAGCCGTTCAGTCTGGCTGGTTGGGGGTCTTTCACAGCCAAAGAGAACCCCAGACCTACTGTTTTCCTTGGGCATGGCTCTTGGGTGATTCCTCTCTGAGTTCTCATTAGAGCAAGATTCCAGCATTGCTAGCGTAGCCACTGGCCCACTTGGCCTGGCCAAGGTGGTGCTTTCTACTCCCGCTGAGTGATACCTGCACAGCCAAACAGCTTGCGCCCCTTCCTGAATGTGATGCTGTCTTCTCTTGAGAGGCTGTGGCCAGTCTAGCCCACTACTCTGTAATCTCAGCAGCAGCAGCAACTCTTTGGGGCTTCTCCCATCGCCTGCTACCTGCTGAGACCCTTTTTAACTGCAGACACCTGGGCTTGCATGTGGGACCTTCTACCTATAAAGCTCGTGGTCTGTCATTGAACTATAGCCCCCCTCCCCCCTCACCTTGCTGCTCTCTTACTGTTCTGTGGAGAGTAGAGCATGCTAAACCAGCAAGCGTGCACCACCACCTTGAACAGTGGCATGGCAAGACGGGATAGACATGTTCCAAGGATTAAATGAACCATTGCAGCTCAGCTTCTAGGCGGAATGGCTACTCTCCTCGTCAACATTCCTCCCGAAGAATAGCATTTCTAGAGTGCTTTCAGAGCCCTTATCAGAGTAATCCTTTAGAATAGGGCTCTCCAACCATGGGTCCCCAGATGTTGCTGGACTAGAGCTCCCAGAATCCCTTGCCATTAGCCATGCTGGCTGGGTATGCTGGGAGCTGTAGGCCAGTAACATCTGGGGACCCAAGATGTTGGAGAGCCCTGCTTTAGAAGAACCATGTAAGGAAGGTCAGTATTACCATTCCCATATTACAGGGGGAAGCCTGAAGCCGAGCGCAAGTGTCTTGGCTAGGGCCACCAAGCGAGTTTGTGGCTGACGTGACATTCGAACCAGGGACTCCCCGGGCCAAGCTCTCTGCCATTATCCCAGCTGCATCCAGAAGGCTGATTTGATGAACAGTGTTTTGACGTAGATCTCGACTCGTGTTCACAAGAGGACGCCCTCCCATGACCTAGCTGACGATGGAACAGAAGCTGGGCAGCCCCTTCCATCCCCATGAATCCCTGCTGGAACTGGTGTTCAATGCTACCAGTCAGCCTTTCCAAACCTGATGCCCTCCAGGTGCGTTGGACTTATGATATCCTGATTAGCAAGCTAGCTAAAAGTGGGCTAGATGGAACAACCATCAGGTAGATCCACAATTGGCTACAGAATCGGACTCAAAGAGTGCTTATCAATGGTTCCTTCTCAAACTGGGGAGAGGTAACGAGCGGGGTACCACAGGGCTCGGTCCTGGGCCCGGTGCTCTTCAACATTTTTATTAATGACTTGGATGAGGAAGTGCAGGGAATGCTTATCAAATTTGCAGATGACACAAAGTTGGGTGGAACAGCTAATACTCTGGAAGAAAGAAACAAAATTCAAGGAGATCTCGACAGGCTGGAGCGCTGGGCCGAAAACAACAGAATGAAATTTAACAGGGATAAATGCCAAGTGCTGCACCTAGGAAAGGAAACCAAATGCAGAGTTACAGAATGGGGGACACTTCTCAACAATACCACAAGTGAGAAGGATCTTGGAATTGTTGTAGATCACAAACTGAATATGAGCCAGCAATGCGATGTGGCTGCAAAGAAGGCAAATGCTATTTTGGGCTGTATTAATAGAAGTATAGCTTCCAAATTACGTGAAGTGATAATTCCCCTTTACTCGGCACTGGTTAGGCCTCATCTTGAGTATTGCGTCCAGTTCTGGGCACCACACTTTCAGAAGGACGTAGACAAACTGGAGAGGGTTCAGAGGAGGGCAACAAGGATGATAAAGGGACTGGAAACAAGGCCCTATGAGGAGAGACTGAAAGAACTGGGCATGTTTAGCCTTCAGAAGAGGAGACTGAGGGAAGATATGATCGCACTCTTCCAGTACTTGAAGGGTTGTCACACAGAGGAGGGCCAGGATCTCTTCTCGATCATCCCAGTTTGCAGGACACGGAATAATGGGCTCAAATTACAGGAACCCAGATTCCACCTAAATATCAGGAAAAATTTCCTGACTGTCAGAGCAATAAGACAATGGAACCTACTACCTAGGGAGGTGGTGAGCTCTCCCACTCTGGAGGCATTCAAGGTGCGGCTGGACAGTCATCTGTCAGGGATGGTTTGACCTGGATTCCTGCATTGAGCAGGGGGTTGGACTCGATGGCCTTGTAGGCCCCTTCCAACTCTACTTTTCTATGATTCTATGACTCCCAACTCCCAGCATGCCCCAGCCATCCATGCTGGCTGGGGTATGCTGGGAGTTGTAGTCCAGCATATCTGGAGGGCGCCAGGTCTGAGAAAGGCTGCTATAGGTCTCCCTTGAAGCAAGTGTGGTCTCCAAATAAGCATTTGGTCTTGTACCACTCGTGAAGTGTCTGCTAGTGACTCCATTTCAGGCTTCCATTTCCTGTTCACAGCCCCCACCTTTCCTGGCCTGCCCTTCCCCTGCAACCACGCCAGCAGCAAGAGCAGCCATCTGTTTCCAAAAGGGGTGATGAACGGGGCCCTCCTCTGCCAGGCAGAGCCGCCTCGAGGCTTGGCCCTCCAGAGTGCTGCTTGTTGTTGTGCTGCCCAGGTTTGGAGCGGGGGGGGGGGTTAAAGTTACACTTTGCCGCACAAGCAAAACAGCTGGGTGGTGGTGGTGGTGGTGAACGGGGAGGGTGCAGAGGGCATGGCTGCAGGGCCGGGCCGTTGGCTGACAGATGGTTCCAGCTGGGGGTTTCAGGGAGCAGGTGTGTCGCTCGGGCAGGCGCACCAAAGTGACTCCTCAGCCCACGAGGCTTGCGAGGTTGCTGGCCCGTGACGCCGCGGAGCCGGCTTGACCCAGTTCTCATGCAGAAAACAGCAGGCTTTTGGTTTTTTTTGTATTTTTAGGCGTTTGGCTTATTTTTATCCTCTATTTTATTTTAACTAGACTGAGCACAAGAGAAGGGAAGGGGAGCCGCTGGGCAGGAGCACCCAGCGCAGCTCCTCTGTGCAGCCCGCTCATCCGTGCAATTACACGTGCTCGCTCCCGGGAGCCGGCTCACGTGGACTTGGCCAGCACCACCGCTCAGGATTCCCATAACGGGAGTCGCGCTCTGCTGCAGCTTCTCCGGGGAAGGTGGGGGTGGAGCAGCAGATGAAAAGCAAAGGGGAGTTAACCAGGCTGCAGCCCAAGTGTCCCCGGGGCGGTTTCAGTGCAGTGTTTTTTCCCCTTCTGAGGCATACAGGGAATTACAGGGGTGGCTTGGTTTCAGTGGCACTTTGCACCCTGTGGACTCGGTGTCAGCTGGCTCTGGTTTTAACACCTGCATGCCTAGAGCCCCGTGCCTGACTCCCTCCTGCAGCAGGCAGGGCTTACCATGGGTCACAAGCATTTCACTGTATGCGTTTTTCCATTTGAATCTCGCCCACCCATAGGTCATGGGAAGCCATTCAAAAATAGGATGGAATTCAGGGTACTTTCTCTTGTGTGGCCCTAAGAGCGTCAGGCTGCAATCCTATACTTGGAACAATCCTCCTTGAACACAGTGGGACGTATGTCTGAATAAACATGCATTGGATAGCATTACACGCCTGTCTCTTATAGACAAGAGCCATTCATTATGCTGGCTTTTATGGGCTCGGATGAAGCAGGTGTGGAGGGTAATGAGGAAGCATTTTTTATCTTGTGCATTTTATTATGTTACCCAGCCTGAGCCTTAGGATTCACAGATTCCAGCGAAGCTTCAGGCCTGGACTCGTGCAAAGTTTCCACAGGAAGGGAGTTCCACAGTTGTGAGCCAGGGAGTGAGAATTCCTCTCTGCATACCCATGTTTCTTGGGCGTGGTTCACTGCTGGTATAGTCAGGAGGTCTCTCTCGGTTGAACTTGCAGATTGTGGCAGAGAATAAGCTCCAGATCTCAGAGATCCCACCCCATCCCAGTGAATGTGCTTAGTCCTGACTTGGGAGGGGCAGTTCCTCCTCTTCCTCAGCTTGTGGGCTGGGAATGACTTCATGGGCTGACTTACTCGTGGAGTGGTGGCTTCACGTGGAATTCGCAGAAACAGAGGCTGACAGCTACATTCAGACGCCCCCACGCTCCTCACCGATCAGCTGCATCACATGAACAGCAACAACAGAGTCTCGTGGCTCCTTAAGGACTGACAAAATTTTATTTATTTATTATATTTATGCCCTGCCTTTTTTCCTGCAAGGAACGCAAGGCAGCTTACATAATCCTCCTCCTCCTCTCCATTTTATCCTCACAACAACCCTGTGAGGTAGGTTAGGCTGAGAGTCAGTGACTGGCCCAAAGTCACCCAGTGAGTTTCATGGCCGAGCGGGGACTAGAACCCAGATCTCCCGAGTCCCAGTCCAACACTCTCACCACTACGCCACTCTGGCTCTCTGTATGGCATAAGGAGCTTTCGTGGACTGCAGGTCTCGGCAGACTTCAGCAGGGGCCCACATGCCTCTGGGTTGTTTTTGCTGCAAAGGACTAAGGCGAGGACTCCTCTGGAAATGGTTACATCGAACAGTTGCCCCCAGGGTGCCTGGGCTGGTTCCTTTTGGAAGCCTGGGGGAGGGACTCTGTGGATCTACAACAAGAAGGGGGCCAGGGGGTGGAGTGAAGACACAAAGTCCCCACTTTCTCTCTCGCCCTGTTTCCTCTCTGACATTGTCTTCTTGGCTTCCTGTCTTGCTCCTGGGATGCAACAGTTTTTTTTCTCCAGTTGCTGGGGAACATGGGCGGGAAGGTGCTGTTGCACTCAGGCCCTGCTTGTGGGATCCCGTGGGCAGCTGGTTGGTCACTGAACAGAATGCTGGACTGGATGGAGCCTTGGTCTGATCCAGCACGGCTCTTCTCATGTTCTTAACGAGGAGGCATAAAGCGGGACGGGGATAAAGCGGGATGGGGATACCCCACCTTTCCCTCTCAAGATTCTCATGGCGGAAAGCCCTGTCTAGGCCCAGTGCACTCGATGCTGCCCCTACGCCCGGCTTCTCTAGGAGCTCCCCTGGACGAGTATCCACAGCTGTCCCTGGCAGGCGTTCTCCAGGCCACACAGTACAGCACTTTGGGTTGAAATTATCGGGAAGAGAGCATTTGCCATCTGCTTACCACTTGCCTCCAGCCTAGAACCAGCTGGTCTGGGCAGGAAAGTGGGCTCAGGACCCCTTGTGCACTCGGACAGCCTAACTCCTGCTCTGATCCCAGCATATTGGATGGGTCTGTGACCCTATAATACACTTTGATGGATTGATCCCAGCATAGTTCATAAAGCCGTTTCCAGATTCTTGAAGTTTGTGTCTTCTCAAAACCCACATCTCATAAAGGGTAAGGAGTTGCACCCAAATCTTGCTCAGAACAAGAGGAAGAAGCTGCTGATGCTCTTGGGAGCTAAGCAAGGGAGCTGATCAGCCTCCTGGGCGAGGCAGCCCCATGACCTTGGTGGAAGCAAGCAGGAAGCCTGCAAAAGCCGGTTCCTCTGAGAGATTTTAAGAGCCCAAGAATGTTGTGCCTCCTAAGGGTACTACTGAACTTTTTCTATCTGATCTCTAATGGTGTCCATGGTTGGGGCTGTGTGTACTCCAGACTGGGGAATAATGAGACTCAGTGCCCAGAGGATCCAAATTCTGCCAAATTCAGAAAAGCTGAATCCTTTGACCTGTATAAATGGTGCAAATTGAAACAAATGGTGCCCCAACCCCTGACAGATCTATTCAGTCACACACACACCCACCCCACACGACTTACACGATTTCATCAGGTATTGCCCCCCCTCCATGTATCTTGAACTGGGGATCTTTGCACGCAGAGCAAGTGTTCCACCACCGAGCTGTGTCTCCCCTGGCCATGCTCAAGAAGAGCGAGTGAGAGGCACTTTGTTCAAGCTGCTTTTCCTTCTGCCCAGCCCACACCCCCTCTTTCACAAGGAGCTGAACTCACAGGATGTCTTGCAACCCCCAAGGAGAAGAAAATGGCTGGGTGAAGACAACACTGCTCGATTTCTCCATCTCTGCCCACCTCCCGTAGCAGGCATAGCCAGATGGTGTGTCACTGGGAGGCTGGACTTCTCAGATCCCAGCCCCAGCATGCCACCCGTGGGAGTCCTGTGGACAAGTTGCGATGGGCTCACAGCCGGTCAGTCCGCATGTTCACCATCTGGAGAATCTCACTATGGATTACCGTAGTTCCATGACACTGTTTACTTTACAGATCTTCTCTCTTGTGTCCTCACAACGACTCTATGAGGTAGGCCAGTCTCCGACCTTTTCAGATCCAGGACTTACCATTAACCCCAGCTTGCAAAATGGAATCCGCTTGTAACGTGTTACTGGATATGTTTGTGTTTCTCCTCCTTTTTCACTTTGACTCGGTTCACATGACACGATAAGCCACAGTGGGCGAATTACCCCACGGGGCTCCGAGATGTATGCTGGCTGCCATTTTGAATATACAAGCCACAGTGGGTAGGGTTGGGCCCTGCGACTTGTCATGCCGTGCAAACCTGGGCATTGTGGGTTATTTGGGGGATAAACAACCCTCAGATAACCCCAGAACAACCCACAGTGGCTTGTTGTGACATGCAGACTGGCCCTTTGTCTTCTTATCAGTCTTTCTCCCTTTTTCTCATCTTCTCTTTTGTTTGCTTGTTTGTTTGTTTGCAGTACTTCTATGCCACAATATATTAAAAGCCCTAAGTGGTTTACATTAAAATAAAACCTAACAATATAAAAACAAGATTAAAATAATAAATAACTAAAAACAGTTAAGAACATTTAAAAAACATTACATCGACATAACAATAAAACAGGGTGGTAATGAAGTTTCACTGGCCAAGGAAAGCCTGGGTAAATAGGTGTGTCTTCAAGAGGTGTTTGAAATGTGCCCTCACCTCCTGGATCACACGTGGGAGAGTGTTCCGAAGGGTGGGTGCCACCACTGCGAAAGCCTGTTTACATACCGCTACCAGATGTCATTCCACTGGCCGTGGAATGACCAGTAAGAGTTCCTCAGAGCTTGGGGTTCAACTGGGTATATATACAGAAAGACAGTCAGCTTGGTACCCTGGTCCCAAGTCGTTTAGGGCTTTGTCAACAACAAAACCTTGAACACGGCTCAGCAGCATTAACACAGCTGTAATATGTGTGTGTCTAGGTGCTCCACAGCATCCTAGGTGCTGCGCGTTCTGCAGTAGCTGCAACTTCTGAACCAGGCGCAAGGGCAGCCCCACATAGAGTGCATTACAGTAGTCTAACCGTAGACTAAAGTAGTCTTTAAGCAGTGAAACAAAAAAGAAAATGGTGGTGGCGGTTGTGATGGTTGTCACTGGTCATGCCGTGATCCGCTAGTTGGTCACAACTCCCACCAGTTGAAGACCAGTGGGCTGCTAGACTGGTTGGAAGCTGCCCCCAATGAGCTTTGTGGCCGAGCAAGCATTTGAACTTGCATCCGCCCGCCTAGCACCATAGAAGCTGCAGCAAGCCAGCCCCGAAAAGAGGCAACATCCTGAGGCTATTGTGAGGATGAAGGGCGGTTGATACAGCGACAAGCATCCCTGACAGGTACCTGTCCATGATTTTCTTGGAAACCTCAAAGAAGAGAGTTTCTTGGCCATCTGCCCTGGCCCTATAGTTGTGGAGTTCTTCCTTTGCTGAAATTGAAACTTGTAATTTCTTGTCCCTGTTCTCAGCCCATGGGACCGGCTACTGTTCCCAGCCACTTTCTTTACACTGACATGCATTTAAAATAGCTGGAAACTGCCAGCTCCTTCCCCCACCCTCCAGAGTAATCTTCTAAGCGGGGCCCTAAACAGTGAGTGGGGCTTGGAGCCAGGAGATCCAGGTTCACACCTCCACTGAGGACTGATTCAGTGACCTGGCCAAGCCACCGTGGTCTCCCAGACAGCAAGATGGGAATAGCTGTCACCTACTTTGCAGGGTTGTTTTTGTGTGATTCGGTACAACGCAAAGGCCATAAATCCCCCTGCATACTTTGAAAGGGTCTAGCTGGCTGGGGAATTCTGGGAGTTGTGGTCCAACAGAGCTGGAGGACCCCAGGTTGGGGAACACTGGTCTAGAAACTAGTAATGATAAGAGGCTTAGCTGTGAGATGCAGGTGGGCATTATGGAGGAGGAGGAGGAGTTGCGTCTCTCTCCCTTGTGTGCCCCTCTCTGGCAAGGGAGATGGGCTCAGACACCATATGTCCATAAAAGGGGGATGGGGGGGCCAAGAAGAGGAAAAGCAAATGTTTTCCAAAGGGCATTAACTGGGATCACGAATGGGGACGCCAAGCCATGCCCAGCAGGTGCTAATCTCCTGCTCGACCTACATGTGCTGCCTTTGTCTTCATGTGCAGCCTTTGTCGAGGCCGGTCCCGCTCAGATCCTCCCCCCCCCACACACACCTACCAATGTGGCTGCATCATTGTGGCACACGGGAAGGTTCCCTCTCCTTTGAGGGCTGGGTGTAGTCAGCGTGCCCTACTGGCAGCCATTATTCCCCAGGGATGGGGACTTGGACTCCAGGACTCGACTCGTGAGTCGGACTGAGTCCCCCCTCTGACTCGAGTCAGACTCGAGTCCCAATATTTTTAATGGGACTCGAGACTCAACTTGGGACTCGAGACCAAGGACTCGTGTTCCAAAATCGTGTTCCTCAAATGCAACATGGATAGGTTTTGGGAAGTACAGCAAGTTTATTTTTTAAAATCATTTCCCTAAAATGCAACCTTTCAGACATTTTGGGTTTGGCTGCCTCGGCTCTGCCTGCCTGTTTGGGGTTCCCAGCCTCCTCTGCCTGCCTGGTCTCTTCTTAACCAGTTCCACAGTTTGAATTGTCCAAGACAAAGGCCTCTGCCTGCCTGTTTTGGGGTTCCCTGCCTCCTCTGCCTGTCTGGTTATTTTGGGTTTGTCTGCCTGGTCTGTTCTTGCCAAAATCAGTGGCAGAGTTTTGAAATAAAAAGGCACACTTGTGCCTAGAATTTATTTAAGCCACACATCTGAAGTAGCCTTATTTTGTTGGGAAAACCCCCCATTGATTTTAATAGGGACTTGTGGAGTCAGTTTTGGGAGTGACTTGTGACTCGTGACTCGTGAGTCACCATTTTGGACCAAGGACTCGGACTCAGACTCGGGTCCAAAGACTCGTGACTCGAAACCAAGGACTCTTCAACATCCCTGTTATCCTCACACAATGTTTTCCAATTCCTCCACATTGTGAGGATGGCGTGTACACCTCTGCACACTAGTGTGTGTGTGTGTGTGCTTGCAAAAAATGGCTCGATGGTGTATTTTGCAGGTGTTTGGAAGCTGCTGTTCCCCCGTGTAGGAAAACTGTTTTGCGGGAAGCAGCCCCGGGTTTAGGTGTCGGAAACCTTTTTTAGGCAGAGGGTGGTGGCATTCCCTCGTGGAAAACTTTCTGGGAGCCACACACCAGTGGTGGACTGGGGCGGAGCCCCACGGTTATTATATATTTCATGTCTGCACTGCCCAATAACCAAAGCTCTCCTCTGGGCTGTTCACAACAATTCGAATGTGGGTGGGGCAGAGCAACCAAACTCCCTTATTCATCCATTCACATTCACACACCCATTCACACTCACATCCTTCCATGCAATTCTCTCTTTCCTCCCTTTCCTCCCCCCCCCTCTCCTTGGTCCTGCTCTTCCCCTGCCACTTGGATTTTTTTTAAAAACAGACACAAAACCCCCACTCCCATTGGCAGCAATGGAGGCTTTTTAGTGTGCACACAGCATTTAGATCACAGTTGCACATTTGAGCATGTCATTGCCTGCACGTCAACAGGGAAACCATGTTGTTTGGCTGCAGCTTCCCAGCAAACGTGCAGCTCGCTGTTCATGCAACAGGATGCACACCTGTGCAGTCGTCTCATGCATAGCGGTCTGCACAGTGGCCGCGTGCCATCGCCTACACGGGTACGGTTCCCATGCAGAAATTTCGAGACAGCAGCCTGAATCTGTTGTCGCAGGGAAGGAGTTTGGCAGGTAGCTGGCCTCAGAGCTGGAATGGGCTGGGAAGTGGGGCAGGGTGAGTGGGGCTGTCCCTGGCCCCACCAGGGGCCCAGTTTGGGGCATGTTAGAACACCCAAGGGCAGTCTGGATCCTTAACCCCAAACTGGAACGGCTGAATGTTGCCAGGGGCGATGCCTACTGGAGCCAAGCTGCTTGCTGGCTTGCACAGGGGGAGGTAGGAAAAGAAAAATGGAGGGGGGGGGGCAGAGAGGACTGCTTTTAATGCTTTAACCCTTTGTGGTCTCCCATCTCTTTCAGTTCTGAGTCCTGTAATTGCCACTCAGGCAGGGTTTGTTTGCTCCTTGGGCTGCTGAGCCCAGAATTCCCTCTTTTGTCATTGAAATGCACCAGCTGCTCTCATGTAGGTCAGTCATTTGCATAACAGTTTAAACGGAGTCCCTGAAGCATTTGCACCTGCAGCGCTGGCTCACTGGGGTGTCTCCCCTTTAATCCTGCCTCTGAGCAGCGAATGTGGAGGAGGGGTGTTGCAGGGGGCTGAGCAGCAGAGCTTTGAGGGGGGAGGGTGGTAGAGGGGGCTCTCTAGGTGGCTTTGGATTTCCTCCCATCCGGTATGATATGGGGGAGGAAAAGGCATGACAGACTGGAAGGGTAGAAGGATACTAACATAGCACTTTTCCTGAGTGTTCACACTACTTTGTGTTGGTGATCCTTACAACAGCCCTATAAGGTGGGCCATCCTCGTATTACACATGCTGCCCCCCCCCCCCATGCTGAGAGATGGAGGCTTGTGCCTGAAGTAAGATTTAAATTGAGGACATCTGAGCTTGTTCTCTTAACTACCGTGCTACATGGGGGTTGCCGTGGCAGATAATTGGTTGGCAGGGGCTGGATCTGGCTTGACCTTGGACTTTGGGGGTTAGTGGAACCAATCGGGAGGGGCAGGGCACCCCCCTGTGAAAACGAGGACCAACTTGGGTTATTGGAAAAGGTTTATTGTGCACAATTGGTTCTGCTTTGCGACACAGTCCGCAGGACCAATTGTGCACAATAAACCTTTTTCCAATAACCCGAGTTGGTCCTCGTTGTCCTTATCTGAGTTAAAGGGTGACCACTTCATCTGGGCTCCTGTAGCTGCTCAGCCAGGGTGATGTTTACAGGGTTGTGGCTGCGGCCGCTGAGAATCCCTGGTCTTTTGGTGTTCCTGGAAACTCTCAATTGTCTTTTTTCAGTCCCCCTGGTATGGAGTTGGCTGCCCCCCGGGGCTGCCCTTGTTGCCAGGATGTTGCATTTGGCAGCGTTTCCAATTCCACTCCCAGCTGGTGAATGCCTGTTAACAAGGACACATTGGTTCATCTTTTTAAGATAGCAAGGAGGGTGGGGAGGGATCTCAGCCCTACTGTGGTTTTGCAGGGCCTGCTGGGAAATGTGGAGGGAGCCTGATGGGCAGCCAAGAGCATTCCCTCCATACCTCTCCACGCCTGGGCATAAGGCCCTCTAAGTTTAGGGGCCTTTGGTGTCGGACACCTTGCAAGAGCGACTTGATGTGGTACATCAGGCTTTGTGTAAGAAATTCAGCAGGGTGGAGAACTGTGGGTCATGCTGAGGGATGGAAACCCTTTAGGAAGAATTTGAAGTTCATCTCTGTCCAGTTGCAGAGCTATTCTGTGGGGCAGGAACATTCTGAAATAAGCAACACTGGCTAGCAAATTGTGCACTTCTCAGAACAGGTGAGATTTTGGAAGGCTTTTCACGGTTAGTTGGATGGGCACAACTACACTTTCCAGCAGCTGCTAGTTGTGGTTGCAGACCAGGGACACTGGACAGGAGTCATCTCGAGCTCCTTGGAAGAAGTGTGGGGGGGGTACCATTTTAACCGGAAAACATAGTGAAAACACGTTAGTTGTTGGTGTTTGTGGCTCATGCTGGCTCAGCTTGTCTGAGTGTGGAAAGCTAAGCAGGGTCAGGCCTGGTTGTTACTTGGATGGGAGACCCCTCCTCTAGTTTCCTGCATTGAGCAGGGGGTTGGACTCGATGGCCTTGTAGGCCCCTTCCAACTCTATGATCTATGAATCTATGAGGGCAGAAAGACAGTTTTAAACATTTCCCTTAACAGATGTGGATGTCCTCTCAGTTGCTGTTGCTGCTACAGCAAGGCTGTGCTCTTCCTATTTGTGTGCCTCCTGTTGCAGAGCAGGTATGGGGCTTCCTGCATTGGAGGGTGCCCCGGTGACTTTGGGCTTCCTCGCTCTTCAAGGAGGGGGCCTGTGGAATCTTGCACATGGGGCTGAGGCAGGGCTGCTGCCACCAGTGTTGACAGGCTGAGGTGTGGCTCCCGGGCTAGCTTGTTTCCTCCCCTCAGCAGAGCACGCTGTGTGCGAAAGGGCCTCGGTATTTGCTTTTGGACTCTGCCCCATCCCCTCCTGCGGCTTGAACTCGATCGTTGGACCGCCCCTCTCCCAGTCAGCGGCCGACACTTCCTTCTTGGCAGGAGGGGCCCTTGTTCATGCACTGCACACCCGCTCCCCACAACCACGTAATGAATGCGCAATGCCAGGCACCGACTCTATGCTGCCCACATGCAAACACACATTGCATTGCAACACATGCGCCTCCTCACACTTGTCCTCTGGCTGAGGGGTTTGCACTGAACTGTTCACATCGAATGGTGTATTATGCGTTGTTGTTTTTTAATGCAAAACGCTAAACAATCTTGTTCCATCCCACAATCATTCTGTGACGTAAGTTAGGAACGTAAGAAGACCACTGCTAGATCGAACCCAGGATCCATCTTCCACATTTTATAGATTGAACAACTGAGCTTGAGATGGATGGCCTTTCCCAAAGCTGAATTGGGATTTGAACTCGGGTCTTCTGTATCAAGTGCCATCTCTCTGCCCTCTGGACCTCACAGCAACTTGACTCCTGCCATTCCAGTTGGGCTTCTGGAGAAGAAAGTTCCAGGAGATTGTGCCCATTTCAGTCTGGAGAAAAAAAGGGGAACAGGAGGAGGAGGAGGGCGCTCTGGTGTGTGGTGTGTTCATGTCTTTTATTTATTATGGCACTTTCATCCTGCCCTTCCTCCAGGGAGCTTGGGGCAGCATCCCACTCTTATTAAATGGCTAGGCACTGCATACCTGTATTGCAAGACCATCTGAGGTTGGCAAGCCCCAATTCTGCTGCACGCAGGTAGGCCTGGGACTGAAGCACTTGTTGGAACACTGTGCCATGCCAGAGTCCATGTGGCTCTCTGCCATGAAGTGGGAAGCTCAGTCATGTGAAGCCACTTGAGTTGCAGCCCGGTGCAGAACGTCCTGTCCCTTTCACAGTAAGGGTGCAAATTGGACGAGCGGCTGAGTCACCCTCTGTGTGTAACAAGGCAAGCTGTTGCTACCACGAGTCATCCTTTGAGTAACTCAGGAATCCCAAACATTTCCTCTCCGATGAAGGGGGGGGTGGAAGCGTCTGGACGTGTCCAGACAAGTCTTGGGTCCAGACACTTGGCTGGAGAAGCCAAAGCCCAGGCGTGGGCTCTTCTAGGCCCCAGGGCGCCAATGTTACGAGGGCCTCTCATGGTTAGACCTCACCTGTCCGCCTTGCCCCACTCCCCTTGTTTAGCTTTCAGAGCGTGTTTGGATGCTTATGTGGACTCAAACTGTGCATGGGCAAAGCAAACATACTTCCGCTCCGTGGCTTCAAAGGGACGCATTCTTTGAAGAGCGTAAGAATTGCCTTCCTGGATCAGACCAAGGTCCTGTCTAGACCAACATTCTGCTTCCGGCCAGGTGTCCTTTTCTCTCAGCTTGCTCAGCTACGGTGGGGATGCGTGCCTTTGGCCTTTTGAACTAGGCTCCTGCTGTGGACATTTGTCTCATCTTTGTTCATTTTATTACACTTCCTAGCACTTTCAAGCTATCAATTTGCTCTACAATCCTAGGACAGGAATTTCAACCAGTCCGATCAATCTCTGCAGATCCTCTCACACAGTCCAGTCACTCCCCACCCCCTACCCAAGAAAAACAATGGGTCTGTTCCCACATGAGGACAGCCCATAGGTTAAATAAACCATGGGCTATTGGGGACGAGTGGGACACGCCCGCCTCTTCCACTCCACAACTTTTACTCCACAACTCACGGCCAGCTCTTTGGTAGGTTGTGGAGCATGACATCTGAACCCGGATCCCTGGGTTGTTTAGGGGTTAACCACTGGGTTCTTTAGCCCCTAAACACCCCATCGGTCCGGGTTCTCTCATCATCCTCCACAACCCACAAAGGAGCTGATCGTGGGTTGTGGGACAAAAGCAGAAGTGGTGGGAGGCAGCACACACTCTCCTGCTGGTGCATGACAACCCATGGGTTGTTTAACTGATGGCTTGTCGTTACGTGCAAACCAGGTAAATGTGGCACACGCAAAGAGCATATCACTTGCAGAAAGGCGCACAAGGCTATGTATTTAATCACTTGCCTGTGAGTACATGGAATTCCCTCCAGGTGAATGAGTTGGGAGGTGAAGAAGGGAGAAATCGCTCTGTCTCTCCTTCGCCAGCCTGCCTGGCTTCCCTCCATGGCCAGGGCAGAAGCTGAACAGGCTGGCAAAGGAGGCTCAGAGCGCTCTTTCTAGCCTCCGAAATCTTTTACTTGCCTGCTTTTTACCCATAAACGGGCTCCCTCTTATGAGTAAAAAGAAGGTACCGTATATACTCGACTTTAAGTCTAGTTTTTCAGCACATTTTTTGTGCTGAAAAATGCCCCCTAGACTTATACGTGGGTCAGCAGCCCCCCAGGACCCCCGCCGCCACCGCAAGGGACTGCCAGGCACCCCCCTCCACCCCCAGGACCCCTGCCGCCACCCCCAGACACCCCACCCCCACCCCCGTACCTGCACCCGCCGCCGCCGAAGCCCCTCCCCCGTCGAAGCCGCGCCGCGCCGCAGCCCCCCCAGACACCCCCATGCCACCCCCACGCTACCCCCAGACACCCCCCGTCACCGTACCTGCTCCCGCCGCCGAAGCCCCACTTCGGAAGGGGAGGGGCGCGAGCGATCCTCTTCCCGCCCGAACCTACGTTTGAATCACGGAGGCCCCTTGAGAAAGCGCCTTTCGCGGCTGGCGGGGGCTAGCTCGGAGCGCGGTGCCATTGCGCTGGGGGAGGGCGCACGGAGGCCCCCTCTCCGCCGCTCTCCACCAGACACCAGATCCAGGGGGGCGCCTGAAGTTTCCTTCCCCCCCCGCCTCTCTCTCTATTTTTCTTCCGGCGGGGGGGCGACGTTTGCTTTCCCTGGATCTAACGCCGTCCCCGCTTGCCCGGGCGCTGCTTGAGCGGAAGGGAGGAAGGGAGGAAGGACGAGCCCCGACCGTCCGCCCCGCCTGGCTCCGCGGCTCGTCCTTCCTCCCTTCCACTCAAGCAGCGCCCGGGCAAGCGGGGACGGCGTTAGATCCAGGGAAAGCAAACGTCGCCCCCCCGCCGGAAGAAAAATAGAGAGAGAGGCGGGGGGGGAAGGAAACTTCAGGCGCCCCCCTGGATCTGGTGTCTGGTGGAGAGCGGCGGAGAGGGGGCCTCCGTGCGCCCTCCCCCAGCGCGATGGCACCGCGCTCCGAGCTGGCCCCCGCCAGCCAGCCAGCCAGCCAGCTCGGCCGGCCGGCCGCCAGCCAGCCGCGAAAGGCGCTTTCTCAAGGGGCCTCCGCGATTCAAACGTAGGTTCGGGCGGGAAGAGGATCGCTCGCGCCCCTCCCCTTCCGAAGTGGGGCTTCGGCGGCGGGAGCAGGTACGGTGACGGGGGGTGTCTGGGGGTAGCGTGGGGGTGGCATGGGGGTGTCTGGGGGGGCTGCGGCACGGCGCGGCTTCGACGGGGGAGGGGCTTCGGCGGCGGCGGGTGCAGGTACGGGGGTGGGGGTGGGGTGTCTCGGGGTGGCGGCAGGGGTCCTGGGGGTGGAGGGCTGGGGTGGCGTGGGGGTGGCATGAGGGTGTCTGGGGGGCTTCGGCGCGGCTTCGGCGGGGGAGGGGCTTCGGCAGCGGCGGGTGCAGGTACGGGGGTGTGGGTGGGATGTCTGGGGTGGCGTGGGGGTGTCTGGGGGTGGCGGCGGGGGTCCTGGGGGGGCTTCGGCAGTGGCGGGGCTTCGGCGGCAGTGGGTGCAGGTACGGGGGTGGGGGGTGTCTGGGGGTGGCGGCGGGAGTCTCCCCTCGTACATTTCCCACCCTAGACTTATACTGGGGGCAATAAGTTTTCCCAGTTTTGGGGGGTGAAATTAGGGGCCTCGACTTATGTTAGGGCCGACTTAAAGTCGAGTATATACGGGTAAGTAAAAAACATTTTCAGGTTAGTAACTTTTGGGGCTTAGTAAGAAGGCTGATTTACAGCAATAGTCAGTCCCCTTTCTGCTCCATTTATAAGGACTTTGGGATGTCAGATTAGGGTCAAGTATAAGTCGACCCTAATATAAGTCGAGGCCCCTAATTTCACCCCAAAAAACAGGGAAAACTTATTGCCTCCAGTATAAGTCTAGGGTGGGAAATGTACGAAGGGAGACTCCCGCCGCCACCCCAGACACCCCAGACACCCCCCGCCACCGTACCTGCACCCGCTGCCGCCAAAGCCCCGCCACTGCCAAAGCCCCCCAGGACCCCCGCAGACACCCCCCCACCCCCGTACCTGCACCCGCTGCCGCCGAAGAAGCCCCGCTGCCGCCGAAGCCACGCCGGGGCTTCGGCGGCGGCGAGGCTTCTTTGGCGGCAGCGGGGCTTCTTCAGCGGCGGAAGTTGGCAGCAGTGGGGCTTCTTCGGTGGCGGAAGTTGGTGGCAGCGGGGCTTCTTCGGCGGCGGCGAGGCTTTTTCGGCGGCAGGAGCAGGTACGGTGACGGGGGTGGCGGGGTGGTGGGGGGGGGTGGCATGGGGTGTCTGGGGGGCTTCGGCGCGGCGGGGCTTCGGCGGGGGAGGGGCTTCGGCGGCGGCAGGGAGGCTTTTCGGCGGCAACGGGGCTTCGGTGGCGGGTGCAGGTAGGGTGGCGTGGGGGGTGTCTGGGGTGGCGTGGGGATGTTTGGGGGTGGCATGGGGGTGTCTGGGGGGGCTTCGGCGCGGCGGGGCTTCGGCGGGGGAGGGGCTTCGGCGGCAGCGGGTGCAGGTACGGGGGTGGCGGTGGGGTGTCTGGGGGTGGCGGCCGGGGTCCTGGGGGTGGAGGGGGGTGCCTGGCGGTGGCGGCGGGGGTCCTGGGGGGGCGCTGACCCAAGTATAAGTCGAGGGGGCATTTTTCAGCACAAAAAATGTGCTGAAAAAACTCGTCTTATACTTGAGTATATACGGTGACTTGCCTCTGCTCCTGGTGAATTCTTGGATTGTGGCTTCATTAGCACTCAAAATCTGCCACCTGAGGCAGCCATCTCAGCTTGCCTTGGGATAAAGCCACCTCTACTGGGAAGTGACACAAGCACCCGTGTGCTGCAAGTGACACTAGCTGCTTCCCCTCAGTTCTGTACTCCAAACATGTGCATAGATTCAGATGTTCCTGCTGTGCCGTTGCAACCGCAGGTGTGCAGGGCATGTCCTTCTGGAGCTCCTGGCCCGTTCAGGATTTGGGGTGCCTTTTCGTTTTTGCTCCCGTTGCACTTTCCAATTAGTGTTATCTATGGCATCATCGGTGTGCTTGGTGCTTTACAGAATGACAACAGAGTGTCACTCGGTCTGGGAGAGTGGCACGTCGGCCAACTATCGCCCTGATATTTCCCAATGTTATGCGGACATAAAGGGGGAAATCATCATAGGTCCAGGAAGGCGCACATGATGCAAGAGAAATCCATTGTAGAAAATGTGCCTCCTCTTCCCCAAACCCACTGAAAATAGAACTGAGACATTCTCCTGGGCGCCCAAGGGCCAGCCATTGGCGGCTCTCTGCACTTTGCCCAGCGTTGCAGCTGAAGCAGGCTTGTCACTCGTCCGGCCCCGTTCAAGAGCTTGCAGCTCTTGGATAGCTCCCTGCTCTTGGTACAAGAAGTTTATCTCCTGCTCAGCAAGTGTGTCTTTTCTTAGAAGGCGGACTTTCTTGGAATTTGATTTCCACGAGCCGGAAGCCTAGAATCAAAAACTTGTACAGAGCCAAAGCGGCTGGCTCCACCCCAGCATTTCTTCATGCCTTTAAGCATTCTGTGTCTGGTGTCTCCCCCCCCCCCCCCACTTTCTCTCAAGCTGTTACAGAATTTTGACATTTATTTAGTGCCAACAGTGTGCTAGGCGCTGGACAGAAGCAACACAAGCCTTGCCTAGAGTGATTCCAGGCTGGGAAAGATGAGCAGCCTGAAGATGAAGGGGGAAGGCCTGCAGCCGACCCCTTGCCCGTGCTCTCGTCCCCTTTCTGCTCGGCTCCCGTACATCCTTCTTCCCAGCGGCTTTTGCTCCTCCTCTCTATGTTCAGGATGTCTCTGCGAAGGCCGTCTTTCTCTCCACCTCTCTCATTGCTCTGCTGAAGTGCTAGCACTGCACATCAGCTTCAGGTTTCTCACCATTGCTTCTAAGCCTTTACACCTTTGTGCCTGAACTGTGAATTAAGGCAATCTGTAAGCAACTCACCTGTGTGGCAATAACCTTTTTACATGGGAGATTTCTTCCTGTTGAAGGATATTGCATGATGAGTGATGAGGGTTTCAAGCTGCCAGACTGTTATGCGATGATTGCAGTCACTGGGCACCTAACGGGGTTGTCGGAATCCCCTCTAGGCAGCCTGCCTTTGTCTCCCATTAATTCCCCTCTGCATCCTTAACAACTGGGATACAAATGTGGGCTAACTGCGATGCAAGGCACTCCTGCTTTCCCTTGCCCTTCCTGACTGTTCTCCCCTAGCCCTTCCTGACTGTTCTCCCCTAGCCCTTCCTGACTGTTCTCCCCTAGCCCTTCCTGACTGTTCTCCCCTAGCCTTGTTCTCATCTTCTGTGGTTTACTCTAATTTGACACAACCGTTTCTGAGGTAATGAGTTGGGGTCCTGAGGTAATCCTGTCAACAGTCGGGTTACTGACTTTGTGCAGGCAGAGGCCCCCTCTCTGACTCATCTTGCCGGCAGTGGTGGTTCCCCGGGAAGGGGCAGCGCGGCTGGTGTGTGGCTGGAAGACATTTGCTTGGGGCAGCAAGGGCCGGGGTGTCCATTGGGAGGGGAGCTGGACCGAGGGTGCTGGAGGGCTTCATACTTGCTGGCCGAAAGCATCTCTGTGGCACCCTGTGGAGTTGTGGCGACACTGCGATTCCGTCCTCGTGGCAAAGGCTGCTGTGTTCCAAAATGGTCCTGCTTATGGCCTCCTCATCCTGACCTATAGCGACTCCTCCTTTACCTCGGGAGCTAGCATTCAAAGGGCGTGGTGTGTGTGGAGCAGGTGGGGTGGGTTCCGGGAACAATGGGGTATTGTTTGTAAGAGGTGTTGTTGTGGAAAAAAATGATCTACTGCATTTGGAGAGGTTCTTAGAGAGGAAAGTTTGTTAGTGAATTCACGGATGGCATCTGAGCACAGGCAGGAATGCCAGCAAGAATGAAAGGGAGACACTTCCATTTATACTGAACTAGCTGTTGCCTGCAGCTTCGCTCGCGTGGATTTTAGGATTTGGTACAATTGTTTTTAAAAGAAACATGAGTCCATCGCCTACAATTGGAACGACTGTGTGTGGTATCATCACAGCATTTACATTTAAATTTTTGATTTGCATTTTGAATTTTTTTTTTTACGGAGAAGAAGAAAAATTAAAAAAACAGGTTTAAAAATGAAAAGGTGTTTTTTTTTGTCTTTTCTCCTTGAAGGCCTGCAATAGCTGTATGGAAAAAATACAGTGTCTCTGACTGAAAGTGTAACGTTTAGGCTGGGTGCTATCTGATCTTTAAGAAAAATCAGGTTAATCCTGAGAGTCTACAGGTGATGAAGGGTGACCGTGCCAAGTTTGGGGTAGATCCGACGCCCCACACACAACAGTCATTCAGTCAGGCAGTCATGTAAAAAGTTCCCCTCCCTTTTCACCCCCTCAGAGAACATTCTAAATGGCCGAGGGGAGATTTGCATACCCACCCCTATTGGTCCCTGCAGGAATTCATAGGAACATTCTAAGTGTCGTATGGGCTATTTGCATAACTGCTCCTATTGGGTCCTGGAGCAATTATGAGGTGAGGCCAACTTGCATAACTGCTCCCCTGTTGTTTTGCCCATAGGAGATATGAGAGTGAGGCGATTTTGCCCCCTTAGGGACGGAATTTCCAAAAATCCTTCCTCAGTGGGTGTCTATGTCATAAAAGCAATGTTCCTTCAAAATTTCACATTCCTAGATTAAACGGTTTGAGCTGGGCGTTGATGAGTCAGTCAGTCAGGACTTCTTCTTTTATATAGATATAGATAGTCAGTACAACTAAACCAGACAATTCCGAAAGGAAACACCTAGGTCTGACAAAAGGTCAGACACTGCCCATCTTCCTGCCATCTAGGCTTTACATAAGGTAATCAGTAGTCTTTTGCAAGAGGGATATGGCTCACAGTACTCTTTTGGCATAACAGAGCAGAGGCTAGGCACAACCGGATAGATGAGTGTTCCCGGAAGGTCTGACTTGCGCTTCTAGGCCTTTCTGTCAAGCCTGGACAAAATTTACTTCTACAGTGTTCTACAAAGGAAGGGCTTTCCTGGGTCTTGTACCGCCTCTATTGGTCCCACTGAGAACAAAGGGCCAGTGCTTCCCTATAGGAAACCGTGATGGCAGTCTCTGGGCAGGAGGGGGCTTGATAGGAGGGCACCCAAGGGGCAGAAGCCAGACAGGCCACTGCCTCTTCTGTCTCCCAAGCCCAGGAAGAGGAAGTAGAAAAGAAACTGTCTTCATGAAAGGTATATCTCAGAATGAAGATCTGGATATATCTTAGAAGACTAGTTAGCTGTGTGGGTCACTAGCAATTCGAAGGCGAAGTTTGCTGTGGCACCAACTGGCTTATTGTGGCACGAACAGCTGCGACAGAGGAACCGCCTCCTTTGATCAAATGATCTAACGCGCAAGAAGAGATGCACTTCTCTGCTGCTTTCCTGGAAACCCCGGGCGTGTTTATTTGTATCACATGGCACGGCTATTTTGTGAGTTATTCCTGAGCCAAAGAACAAAATTTGGCTTGATTTTTTTTTAAGTAGCCAGGCTGTTGCAAATATTTGGATGCCCCCCCACCCCAATTTAGAGGGGTCTTTCTCCTTTTTCTCCCTGCCAGTGAAATTGTATGTTTTGATGAGGTTTTACATTTCTAGGAGAGTGTGTGTGTGCTGGCACTCCAAAGGAATAGGGAAGGGGCGTGTTCTATACCAGTGTTCTGCAACCTTGGGTCCCCAGATGTCTTTGGCCTACAACTCCCAGCATGCGCTGGCTGGGGCATGCTGGGAGTTGTAGGCCAAAGACATCTGGGGACCCAAGGTTGCAGAACACTGGTACAGAACACGGAAGGCCCAACAGGGTGGCATGTCTGTCTGGGTTGGGCTGGCAGCACACGTTTTTACCGGTGCAAGACACTCCCACCTAAGGCAACCCTGCCCTCCTGAGGTAATTCAAAAAGGCCATCTCAGAGCAGAGGATTTTGATGGAAATGCTGGTGGCATTCACTAGGCTGAAGCACAGGAGCGAGCGTCCGGTAATGCGTGTCTCAAAGGAGAGGCGAGCATTAGAAAGCCCTGGATTCTTCTCTGGCTTGGATTAAAATCTAAACCAAGCAAAACTTTCTGATTTAAGCTGCGCTTTGAAGCGCTGCTCCTCTTGCCCTGAGGGCCCCTGGTGTGGGTGGGCTTCAACTCCCTAGCAGCGGTTTCCCTGGAATCCCACACATACAGGGCCGATTTGCACGAGGGCTGCAGCCCTCCGTGGTGCATGTAAGCCACAGTGGTTTGCAGCGCATGCTTCCTGCCCTTTCGAATATTCAAGCCATGGCGGGCAGTCACCGTGGCTTATTGTGTCATGTGCAGCCTGCCGAGGGTTGCTTATGCGAGGGTTAAACAACCCTCACATAACCCATGGGTTGTTTTAGGGTTATGTGAGGGTTGTTTAACCCTCACATAAGCCACCCTTGCTGGGTTCGTGCAACACAATAAGCCATGGTGACTGCCTGCTGTGGCTTGAATATTCAAAAGGGCAGCCAGCATGCGCTGCAACCCACCGTGGCTTAAATGAACCACGAGCCATAGTGTTCGTTACCTTGTTAATGAGCCATTATGTACAGTGAGCCTCTGCAATTAAGCAGATGTAAGCAAGTTGGCCTGTTACCAGTGTATTATAATACTGTAACATTTATTTAGCGCTTGCTATCAAGTCCCACCCTAGCTGGTCCCAACCACCTTTCTGTGACAAGCTATGGTTTTATCATAATACAGTCATGCCTTGGATTGAGAGCATAATCCGTTCCGGAAATGTGCTTGTAATCCAAAACACTCTTATATCAAAACGAAATTCCCCCCCAAAAAAATTGTACAGATATTTTTAATTTAAGCTGTACTACAGTACTTGTATTGCAAGACGTCGCTTGTATATCAAGTAAAAATATATATTAATAAATATTTAAAAATTTGCTTGTCTTGCAAAACGCTCTCAAACCAAGTTACTTGCAATCCAAGGTATTACTGTAGCTTTGCTATCATTTCACTGTATTATAACATAATTATCATGACTATTGTCATCAGAATCATAACTTCTGAGTGAGATACTTTCTTTCTTCATAATATTGGTACGTTCTAAATTACCACCAACCAATAACTGTGGAAGGTCATCAGGATATAGAGTCTGAACCTATTTCTCTGCCTATCTTTCTTCTGTCTATATGCTGTGCAGAGGAACAAGTCCAGGACTTCATAAAGTACATCTACTATCTTCAAGATGATCCTAATCAAATGAGAGGGTCTTTCGATTCCTTACATTCAATAAATTAAACCACACTTTCTACGTTTCTTTCTTTCCTTCCTTCTTTTTAAAGAAAGAAGGGACACAATCATTTCCAGTAACAGCATGCAGTCCCAGCAATGCTTTCCTGGTTGTACTATCTGGTAGGGTTATATAGGTCAGATTAATTGCTTCTTAGGGTGCAATCCTATGCAGGTTTAGACAGAAGAAAATACCTACAACACCCACTATGCTGGGAGTTGTAGGCCTTTTTTCTGTCTAAACTTGCATAGGATTGCACCTTTAGCTGTCTTATTCCCATTGTCCATGATGTATCGTGACATAGTATCATGAGATGCTGAGTGCAATACTAGTGGGCCATCTTTCTGTGACAATGCATGTAAAATATGCAACATCACCTTTGAATCAGCTACTTCCAAATTTCAGCAAAGTGGTTTCCTCCTTAATTGGGTAACAGCCATCCTCCTTCGAAAAATGCAATTCCATTATTTCCAGAATACTTGACGCTTTGTCACTCATTACGACGTCGGTAATTTGGTTTCTTCTTGCCACTGCTGAGAAGATCTCCTAAGACGGCTACTCGTAGGACCTTTAATAAGGTGGACCTTGGCCATTTCTCATATATTCCTTTCAGGTATTTTAATATGTATTTGGTAGGACAGTTACATCAGCCCTTTGGCATCCGTCTGGTATTTTATAAGGAACGTACTATGTGAGGTCAGAGGAAGTTGGAGGCAATTTCACAATCATAGCCACAAGGTCTACCATGTAAGCACTTACAGATCACACTGGAGGAAGATCTTGGGCAACTATTTCTGAAAGGAGCTCTATAATACAACGCATTGGGGGCTGATGGTTGCTTGTCATCAGCATATGCCAAGCTCAAGGATGGAAAGCGGAATATCGGTGGTCAATATAAGAGGTTTAAAGATGTTCATAAGGCTAATCTAAAAAAATGCAATATAAACATCGAAAACTGGGAAGCTCTGGCCCATGAACGATCTAACTAGAGGTTGGCCTTTCACAAAGGTTCTATGGACTTTGAAGAAGCCTGAGTGCAAGGTGAAAGGGAGAAACGTGCTAAGCGAAAAGCACGTCAAATGAATCCTTTACAGGACCATCTTCCATCTGGTAACCTGTGTCCTCACTGTGGGAAGCTGTGTGGATCTAGAATTGGCCTCCACAGTCACTTACGGACCCATCGCTAGAGTCTACACAATTTTCTTTAGAATTTCCTCCTTTTAAAATCCCCTTTTCGTAAATTTTTATCCTGGAAGACAATCTTACTCCACACGAGTGATCGCATGATGATGATGATGATGATGATGATGATGATGATGATGATGATGATGATGATGATGCCAAGCTTAAAAGAAGGAGCCCAAAGGGAATAGGATGTTGCATTCTTTGTATCAGGGTGGGTAACCTTTTTCTATCGTGGACCACTGAACTACAAAAAACAAAAACAAAATAAGTTTGGGGACGATTGATTCCCCCCCTTCCTTTGGGTCAGTGGCCCAAGAAATGCCCACTCCACAACTTCAAAGCTGAAAGCTCTGTGTGCACCCCCCCCCCCAAGGTAGAGCTTTGAAGGTGTGTGCATCAGGCTACCCAGTCCACGCTTTTCAAAGGAATCCTTCCTCAAATAGCATCCTTTCCCCGAGTGGGAGAAAGCTGAAGGTGTGGACTGGACAACTACCAGCCACCCACCTGACACTTTCAGAGCTCTCCTCAGGTTGGGGGGGGGGAGATGACATTAGGTGACAGGCCACATCTGTCCCGTGGGCTGAAGATCCCCCACCCGTTTTATGTCAGTAAATCCAGCCATAACATCATAACGTAAGAAGAGCCCTGCTGGGTCAGGCCAAAGGCCCATCTGTTCCCTCAGTGGCCAACCAGATTTATTTATTTTATAGAATTCATCTCCTGCCCTTTGTCACAAAATGATCCCAGGGTGGGTCACAATATATCATTGTAAAATCCATGCCTATGGGAAGCCCACAAGCAAGAAATGAGTGCAGCAGCACCCTCCCGCCCAGCAAAGCTGGCTGGGGCATGCAGGGAGTTGTAGGCCAAAAACATCTGGGGACCCAAGGTTGGAGAGCACTGATATAGCCAGTCAGGACTAGTAGCCATGGATAGCCTCCTCCTCCTCCTCCTCCTCCTCCATGAATTTGTCTAATTCCCCTTTAAAGCCATCCAAGTTGGCGGCTGTTACAGACTGGGACTGGGGATGTGACTTTCACTACTGATAGACTCCCATTTTCAAAGAGTTCTGTCAAAAAGAATTACTGATAAGCTGCTCCCAGTCAGGCTGGGCCTCCTGACACACCCTCATCTGTCCAGCTGCTTGGGGAGTTTCTGAGCCCTGTTGCCAAGGTCCCCTCCCTTCAGCCCAGCCCCAGGAAAAGAATAAAAAGGAAGGTGCTTTCAATTATCTTGCACAAAGCCCAGAAACATAGAAAACGAAACCTTGTAAAAATTCTAAGAATACAAGCGGCAGCTTTGTAGCCATGCGGTCTTTCCATGGGGGAAAAGTTTTTAGTGAAAAATTCCCTTTTAAATCAATACAGCCAAATCTCCAAATGCAAAACAGAAGTTTATTTGGAGGGGGAGGGGGAACAAGAGCTACAATCACCCACGCCACACATAGCATTCCAAATCAAATCAATCAATCTAGCTTAGCTAGTTCCATGTGCTATGGCACGCATGTCCTACTTGTGGGCTTCCCACAGGCAGCTGGTTGGCTGCTGTGTGAACAGAATGCTGGACTAAATGGATCCTTAGTCTGATCTAGCATGCTCTTCTCATGTTTTTACCTACTTGAGGAGGGACTTGGGTTCCAGAGCATATGCAGAGTTCATTGCAGAGATGATGGTCTGAAAGAGAGCATCTTTGTGGAGAAAGCCAACCTAAGCCCCCTGCCTGACACACACACACTCACCAAGGAGGGGGGAAGGAGACCGGGGGGGGGGGGGGGGGGAGACAGCCAGTCTCCACAGATGCCAAAGGGGACAAACAACATCTGCATAGAATCACCCCAGGGGGGAAGGCAGGAAGCATCACCAGGTTTGTCAATGCTCTCGCATATCAGCCCCATCTACATAAGACTTGAATACCTCTCCAGAGCAGACACTTCGGCACCCCTAAGAAATGGCCACTCAACACCATAGGATGGGACCATTAAGCAAGTGGCTTCAAAGGGACCCCATCCCACGGGGGGGGGGGGGGGGGCGTCACCCCACCTGACCCAAAAGGCCGTCCCTCAGGGAGGGTGTCAACCCACCTGATCACGGAGGGAGGGGCTACCTGAAACACCAAGGTATAAAACACCCTGCGCAAGGGAACTGGTTGTTCAGCAATCTTGCCCATGCCTGGGGTAAGGGAACGAAGGATCAGCAACCCCGGGTAGCCGCACCCGGCGCGCTCCAGCTAGCTGGAATCACTGGCCGCTTGGGTTGACCGGACCCCCGGGAAACCAAGCTGAAATCACTGGCCGCTTGGGTTGACCGGACCCCCAGGAAACCAAGCTGAAATCACTCACAAGCCACTTGGGTAGACCGGGCCTCCGCCGGGAACCCAGCTAGCCACTTGGGTAGACCGGGCCTCCGCCGGGAACCCAGCTAGCCGTGTGCGGTTGACCGGGCCTCTGCCGGGGCCCGAGCTGAACTAACTAGCTGAGAGCCCTGAAATCTAGGGGGGACTGTTGAGTTGAGTTACATCAGACTTCTTGCTTGTTACTTTGTACTGTACTGATAAGCTGTATTGCTGGCGTGGGTCTGAGTTTGTGAAGGTAATTTTGTAAATAAACTTGTTTTCTAAAAGATACTTTTGTGGCTATAAGTTATCCCTTTGTTCTGGGCTAAGGGTGAGACGCTGGGGACCTCGGAGAAGGCCCGCCCCAGGACTCGCTACCCCCCTTAGCATTGAACCCGCGCAGAAGACCAGGTTGTCGGTCTTCCACTATCTTTTTCTCTAGTTAGCTCGTATGAGGAAGGCTCTCCAGGAGGGGTGAACAAACTCTTAATTGTATGGGAATCTGAGTTCAGTACAATAATCTTCCAGATTTCAGCAAAGCGGTTTCTTACTTAATTGGGTAACAGACATCCTCCTTTGAAAAATGCAGTTCCACTCATTATGACATCTGTAAAAGCTGACCTCTTAGTGGAGGCTGATTGTTCTTCTGTCCAGTGATGTGATAGCCTCCATGGCTGATGTCCCTGGTCTAGCCAGCAAATCAGAAAATTACTTAGTGGCTGGACCCACTTTCTAACAACTCTAATTTACATCTCAAAAGGCACTGCTAGTTTGAACCAGTCAGGTATTCTGAAAAACAGCTTACATTTTTGGATGTGTATTGGGAAATCAAGAGATAAGGCTATTCAGGTTGCCTGGCAAGGTACCAACTTACCAGATGTTCTAGGGGGGACTGTTGAGTTGAGTTACATCAGAATATAGGGTTTTATCACAGCAGCCATCACTACATCTTATGCTAGTGAATTCCATTGTTTAACTCTGTGCTGTGTGAAGAAGTACTTCCTTTTATCTGTCCTGAATCTCCCACCATTCAGCTTTGTTGACTCCAGGTTCTAGTATTATGAGACAAAGAGAAAAACTTCCAATCTACTTCCTCCGCACCATGCATAATTTTAGACACCTCTTCTCATGTCTCTTCTTACCTTTTTTTCTAAGCTAAAGAGCTCCAAATTTCCTCATAGGGAAGTTGCTCCAGCCCCTTGATTATTTTAGTTTCTCTTTTCTGCAACATCTTCTCTCTCATTTTATTTCATGATTGGTAAAGTTTGCTCAGGAGTCTTTGGTGAAGGACTTTGTCAAAAGCTTTTTGAAAGTCCAAGTAAACAGGGTCTACCGGATCACCCCAGTCCATATGTTTATTGACAGTCTCAAAGCACTCTTAAATGTTAGTGAGACAGAACTTCCCATTGCAGAAGCCATGTTGATTCTTTAGCAAGACTTGTCCTTCCATATGCTTAATCATTTATCTTTAATCATGCTTTCCACCAATTTACCTGGAACAGATATTAAGCTACCTGGCTTGTAATTTCCTGGATCATTCCAGATCGCATTTTAAAAATTGGTGTTACATTGGCTACTTTTCAGTCCTCTCACACAAAGACTAAACATCGAGACATGTTACATAGTGTGGTTAGATCAGCAATTTCGCACTTGATTTCTTTAAGAACGCTTGGATGGATATCAATTTGTCAATAAGGTATAGAACTTCATCTCTTGTCATCACTGTTTGCCTCAATTCCTCAGACTCCCTTCCTGAAAATAAACTAACCTTGGGTTGTGTTGTGCAAACCGGCTGACATTGAAATTTGAATTCAGCATCCCAGAATCTGTAACAGAGAAAGGGTCACTCTAGTTCACCCCAAATGATTGAAGGCCAGGGTGCTTCTCATGTCTTAAATGTTATTAGAATTTCCCAGATGGATTATGCCCCTTGTTAATAAATAAAAGAGGAAGTCTGCTGCCGCTTGCATTCCTGTGTCCCTTCCCAGTAAAGGTATGACGGTCATTTTTCATTAACTATTATTGGAAGCAAAAACCTAAACTTGATTGTTTCATTGTCTGTCTGAAATAAGATATGTAACCAGAAGGATACAATAGAGAGCGCAGGAGGTGCCAAGGGTTCAGCAAAGTAGCTTCACCATGTAGTAGCCATCTCTTTGCCCAACTCAGAAGTCAAGGATTGCTATCTCTTCTTGTAATACAACAAAGCATCCCACACTGGTATTTAGAAATAGGGGTGGGGAGTCAGTTCCAGCCTCTGGCACTTGTTCCCCTCTGCCTCCTCCCCATTCAGCAAGTTGCTTTGCATTTGAGGGTGGGATGAGATGCTGTGGCAGATGGGGAGCTGCTGCCAAAACCAGCCTCTGTAACCTCTGCTACTACAAAACACGGGCTCAGAGTTCCTGTGCCCCTGCTCCACATCACTGGATATTGCTGGTAGGGAAACTTGGAACACAACGATGCCACATTGCAGTTTTCCTGTTTCTAGATGAAGTCGAAATAGCAAGATGTGGGGTTACTGGTTTTGGAGGAAGCCCCATGTCTGCCGAACAGTCTGGTTCCAGCCTTAAGACTGCTCGGCATGAGATCAATGTCTAGCTTTTAGCGCTCCATTTTTCTTTGAAACATAATGGGTTTCTATCCAGAGGGCTCTCTATCCCCAGCATTTGCCTTCTGCAGGGATAGTATTTCCCCGCCTGTCTGAAACGTAAGCCCTGCTGACATCCCGATTTCTCCTCCCCCAGCCTGTGTTGGAAACGTGCAGCCTTGCATGTCTCACAGTCCAAAGACATCATGCTGTGCATCCCGCCCCCACCCCCAATTGCTGCCTGAAAACAGGCCCTATGGTGGGAAAGAGAGCCACACACATCCCTCTCACCCTCTGGGGTGTCAAGTGGCTGGAGAGAGTTCTCCCCTGTAAAGGGGGTCAGTTTTGAGCCCCACAACTGCAGCTGTGCCCTGTTGGGAAATGAGCCCGTGCTTGTACCTTACGCCTTTTTTATATGGATGGGAAGCCCCCTGCCTCAACTCTGTGTGTGTGTGTGGGGGGGGGGATAAGGCTGAAAGAACACTTTTACCCAGAGAATGGGGATATCTGCTTCAAAATCTTGCACGATCTCAGTTTGTTTTGCACGATCTCAGTTTGTTTTGCACGATCCCAGTTTGTTCAAATGTCGGTCTGATGCAGATGTTACTGCAGATGGCTTTCCTGTACAAATAATTGCCCATGCAAGTGGTTTGCAGGAGCCACGTAACTTCAGTAGAGGAGAGGACTCACGGAAGATCACTTGTCTCCTTCCCTGATGTGAAGAATCACAAGAGCTGACCACTTGCACGAGCGGTTGTGCATGCTCGTGTTCTGGAACAAAACCTCTATCAGCCCCTAGCTACAGAAGAAGTGGAGGTACAAACTGTGCCTCTTAAAACAGTGGGTGTTATATGATTCTTAGCTAATTGATTGTCACAACAACCCTAGAAGGTAGGTCACTGCTATTTTTTTAGGGATCTGCAGTTGTGAGATAATGCTTTGAGCTAAGCTACCAACAAGTGTTTTTTTTCTCTTGGTTTAAACTTGAGCAGAGAGAGAGAGAGCCGGCTCTGGGTCTCCCAACACTCTCTGCCCCCTAGGCCACACAGGAAGGTGGTTTGCTGCTGGTATGAAGCCACAAAGCCCTTAAATTGCTCGGGGGGGGCCTAAGAGGCTATTTCCTGTATCACAGTCCACTGTGTTATCCAAGTTCGATGCCTTTTAAATTCCAGGACCCCCCCCCCCCCCTGACCAGGGCAGGCAGAGAGGCATTTTTGGTGGCTGGCCAGCAACCCTTGAGTTCCCCTCCCCTGGAGACCCACTGGAGCACTTTGGGAAGCACTGTGAGGCTTTGTTGTTTAGGCTGGTTTTTAGTGGTGAGTGTGGGGTGATCTCAGCTTTTATTATACTGTAGTGGAGATTTTAAAACATGTTCAGTGCATGCTGTGCAGTAAGGATGCTGCCTTGTCGATTCCTGGGCTGCAAAGAGCAGCCCAGGTTTTAAGCTAGTAATGACATTTTATAACTTGCAGAGTGGAGACGAGACCCAGTCTGAGAGAGCAGCCCGCCCCCCAAGTCCATGTCCTGCTCAGTTGGCTACAAGTGACGTGTCATGTGCTGCCCAGGAATTAGCACCAGTTTATTTGGAAGTAGAGAAGCTGGAGTGGAAGCGGCTGTTGCCAGTGAAGTATAGTTTAAATCTAAACTTTAGAACTTAGAGACCAGGGTTCAGATCCCATTTCTGCCATGGACTTGTTCTGTGGCCCTGGGCAAGCTCTTTTCTCTCTGTGTTTATCAGGTGCTGGGGACAAAAAACAGGGAGCAGCTGCCTCCATCGTGCCTCTTCATGAGCTTCCCTGGGCAACTGACTGGTCACAAGTCGAGGCCATGCTCCGGACTAGAGCGACCTTGATCATAATCCAGCAAGGCACTTCTTAAGCTTTTCCATTACTTTCCTCAGCTCCCCATCCGCAAAACAGGAATGATAGTCCTCTGTTTTACTATCAGATAGAGTCCCTAATAAATATTGTAAAGCCATTGGCCAATTAAAAGTATTGTGCACATGATAAAAGAGAAGTGCCACGTCCTTTATTTTTCAGGGGCACTCTTGGGCGCTGATCTTTGAGAGCTTCCCTGAGCCACAGAGTACAATAGATGTGCCACGGTGCAGACCCATTGCACTAAATCTGGCAACCCGAGGCAGATGGCCAGAGTAGCACATGGGCACAGGCAGGACTGGCATCAGTTGGGTTCCCTGTGGACATTCCTATTTGAGTCAGATTGCTGAAAACGCAACTCTTGTGGCCTGGCAACAGTAAAAAAACAGGGGCTGTGACTGATGAGCAGGGTGGGGGAGCAGATCTGATCCAAGAGACTGCAGCAAACTGGAACAGGGGTCTCTGAAGACCCTGCTGGATCAGGCCAAAGACCCATTTCATTCAGCATCCTGCTTCTCACAGTGGCCCCCGAACAGGCCATGAGAATGATCGGCCTCTGCTGTTGTTTGTATTTGGCATTTGGCTCCTGAACGTGGAGGCTCCGTTGAGCTGCCCGGGCCAAGAACTGTTGCCGGGCCCAGCATTCATGCACCTGTAACCCTTTTTTCCCAAGCCATCCAGGCTACTGGCCATCATGACATCTTCTGGCAGCAAACAACCTGAGTTCATGATGCAGGAGTGAATTATTATGTGTGTGCCCTGACTCTCCTGCCGGTCAGTTTCATTGGATGACCCCAAGTTCTAATCTGGTGAGAGAGGAAGGAAACGTTCTGCTTTCTCCACACTGTGCATGATTTTACTAACCTCTACCATGCCCCTCGTCAGGTTATCTTTTATGTCAACTCCAAAGCCCCGAACACTTTCCCCTTTCCTCGTTGGGAAGGTGCTTCGGCCCCTTGTTCGTTTTGCTTTCCCTGTTCTGCACTTTCCTGCATCGCAGCGACTGAGCAGGGCCAGGTTGCTTCGCCAATGCGATGACAGTGAGGGGGAGGAACTTCGGGGCGTTCTGTGGCTTAAGTGGAGACCCGGATGCCGACCGTTGGGCGAGTTAGCTGTCAGTCACCTCCATGACCTCAAGGCTGGGAACGCCTCGCCCGCATCTTGGCAGTGATCACGGCTCGGCTCTTGATGTCATCGGTGGCCTTGCTGTGCGTGACACGGTTCTTTGGCAGCCCTGCAGGAAGCCGGCAAGCCCTGCTGAGGTTTGGTCTTACAAAGTGGCAGCTCCAGTGCAGAAAGCGGATGGAGGGACGGGGTGTGTGTGGAGATGTAGAGTTTATATCTTTGCTTTTCCAGGCCAGATAAATAAGTGATGCTGTCCTTGATCTATCCAGAGGAAAATCCAAGTAATGCCTTGGATGGCACCTGGAGAGGAGACACAGCCATAGGCGGCACTATCCCTAGATCTCCTTGTCTTTAACTTTTGGAGCCACAGGAGGGGGGCAGATAGATGTTCCTGGGCACTGTGTATTAATCTGTGTGATCCATGCTCTGGTCTTTCTGGTACGTGCTTCGGGCATCCACCGTTGGATCGCTCAGAAAAGCCAACAGCTTAAAATCGCAGCCCCTTTTGCCAGTTGTGAAATAGCCAGCCCTCCAACGAGCAACCAGCTACGTGTGCCTTAGCCACTTTCCTAAATGAATACAGAGCAGGGATTGGGCAGGTCTCTTTCTCTGGGCAGGGAATTCTATAGAAGTGGGGCTCTCGGGGTGGGGTGGGTACAGCCCCAGCCACCCCCACGGGCCTTAAGAAGCCTAATTTCCCAAACTAGGGGGAGGGCACATGGATGCGGACCCCATCAGTGAATCTCAAAGGGGCAGAAGGCATTTCCTCACCACACTGGGCCCTGCTCTGGGCTGCTGAGCATCTCCTATTTCTAAGTTGAGGCTGGGCGGTGGTTAATCTCTCCAGCGGCAGTGGCAGGGCTCAGAGGCCTGACTGGAAGCCATATCCTTTGCCCTGAAATGCAGGCGTTTGAATGTTGGCTGTGTGTTACTTGGGGGTGAGGAGGGTGCACTCTGTGCATGCTCTAAGAAGTATGGCTCCCTTAATCTATGGCTGCACCTGTTCTAAGGCTGGGTCCTGGCACTGAAACCAGGCTTGGCTAGGCTGGGCTGAGAAGCAACATACATCTTATTAAACCTGGTTGATCTATTGCCTTATTGAGCAAAAACCAAGGAGACTGACCCAAACAACACCCCCCTGCTCCCTGGAACGCTACCCAGGGAAGCGTTCCCAAGGCTGGCCAAAGCCCCAGAGATGGCGTCGTTCCTTTGTTCTCCCTGTCAGCCTCACAACAGAACTGACCCACAGCTGGGGCTGCCAGGAGATCAAGCTCTGCTCTTCTTTGGCTGGTTGCTGAACTTGGAGGCAATAAACAAATATAGCCAGGGAGGGGGGAAGCCTCTCTGCGGAGAAGGATCTTGGGGGCTGTAAATGATCGTAAGCGAACAGCGAGCCAGGCATGAGATGTTCTTACTGCAGGCCGGAGGTGGGGGGTGGGACGCGGGCCTGGCTATTTTGGGTTGCATTAGCAGAAGTGCCGTATCCACAGTCGGTGAGGTCATGGGCCCGTTCTTCTTGGGGTTGCTCCAGCCTCAGTATTTGGGTACAGGACTGCAGCTAGGGCTCTACCCTTGAAAAAGGATTTTGCCAAATTGGAGAGGTTTGCAGGGCTGTGGCAGAAATGCTAAGGGGGTGTGGAAAAGTTGGCCAAGGAAAGACTTGATCAGGGGTAGGCCAGAAATCTGCATGGCGGATGGCACTGCATTGGCGGTGTGGCGGTGCCTGTTTCTCACCCCACCACCCTTTCCCAAGGGCAAGCCTGTAGTCCTTGGCGAGAAGCTCAGAGATGTGTGACCAGCGCAGTGCCTCGTGTTCTGCAGCATCGCTGCGAGTGCTACCTGGGAGCAGGCCGGCTGCCACCAGCCTTCATTTAGCCTTGCTGGGCCTCTGGGGCAGTCATTGGGCCCAAGGGAAGGGTGTCATGATCTACCTTAGCCCTGAGATCATGTCGTGTTTGTCTTGGGGTACCTTGGGATGTGGGCTGAGTGCCATACAAATGTTTCTTTCGGCCAGAACAAAGTGCCCCTTTCTCTTCTCTGCAGCCTCATGGTAAGGCATCTTTCCTGCCCAGGTCTCATGGTGTGCCTCGAGCTTTTGCCTTTTCCTCCCACTGACCCCACTCGTGATGGGTCTTGTGTTCCAAGTGCCTGCAGCCTTCCTGCCTTCTCTTGGTAGCTGTGTCATGGACCCTTGGAGTGAGGCCTTAGCCTTACTCTGCTTTCCTGGGCAGCGTCTGTGTGTTGAAGTTTGTACTGAAGAAAATTTCAATGTTGCAGCTAGTTTTTGCAATAAATAATTTGCATGCATTATTTTACATACATAACCTTTATTGTATTGTGCTTGTGGTGAAGCCTGTGATGCTGATTGGCTGAGCCGGTGGGATGGCATGGAATGTTCATAAAAATTCCAAATATCCAGGAAGCAGAAGCTGCTAGGATGTTCACAGTCCAGCTTCTGTGAGGGAAGGGAACGTTGTGGCTGAAATTAAAACTTACACAGGCACCTTGAGGACTGAGAAGAGATTTGGGACGGAGATAAAAGGCAGGGAGTCCAGAAGGAAAGTTGCAATGTAGGCTGAGAAAACAGAAATGCAGGGCAAGAGATCCCCCATTCAAATCACCCTTCAGCCATGAACTCACTAGATAGCTTTACCCACGCTACTCTTCTCTCCACCTCAGCCCCCTCCTTCCCCAACACAGGGATAATAGCACTGGCTAACCTTGCAGGGCGGTTGTAATGATACTGCGATGCAAGGTATGTGAAGCACTTTGAACACTTGAAAGGAGCTATATAATCGCAAAGTTGTTATTTCCACAAGTGGGAAGCAGCAGAAAGCTATTCCCCCTCCCCACAATGGCCATCCCCTGTGGGTATGGTCCTCCTTGCAGGAGTGCCCCCGAGGCGACAAGAAACACTGGTGGCCCGTTTCCAGTGTTCCTGTGCGAAGACCCTAAATTGATCCAGGGCCGCAGGCTTGTGGATTCTGTGCTTTGTGCAGTGGGTCGGATGCTCCCTTCAGACGCCAAGCCTGCCTACCAGACCCCTGTGAAACACAGAACAAAACTCCCAAGTCATTTCCTTCCCCAATGACAGGGCATAAGGCACCCGAAGAGACAGGCCATGTCAGCAGTAAAAGCATCTATTTCGAGATACTGCTAAGAAGCTGCCTCATGTTGCTTCTCCATCGATCCCCACTCAGCAGCAGCCTTCTGCAGTGCAGATCCAAAAGTATCGCCCGGCATTTACACGGCAAGCAGTTTCCCCCTAGAACGGCTTCGCTGGAAGGGGCCGCATAGATCTTCAGAGAAAGGACTGTGGCGCCTGGGGAGAGGGAACAGAATCCAATTCCTGCAGTCTAACTAAATTGCACAAAGTACACGTTCATACATTTGCTTCTTGTTATTCACTTCTCCTTGGCTTTGGGAAGGGACAAGGGGTTATCCCATGCACCGTGTCTCTCTTCACTCAGACCCCCAACAACTGGAAGAAGCCTGGATTGATCTCTTGCTGGCTTCTGAAATTTCACCAGGCACTGGCCACATTTTCAGATGTAGTTCTGCAGGCATAAGGACTAAAAACTTTAAACAAGAAAAGAAAAAGAAAACAGAGATGCTCCAGGATACTTGGTTGTAGTCTCAGACTACATTATGTGCTCATCCAGAGCAGTCACCAATGTCTAGAAGGCAGTTGGCCCTGGCTTAGTAGGTAGCATTTCAAATGCCTGGAGAAGCTCTCCCTTCCTGCTCCTCTTGTTTGGGTCACACACACTGAAGCAGAACGTGAGATGTAAAATAAAAACGCTGTGTAGATAACCCAGGTGTTAGCTATTTGACAATCGTAGAACCATGGAGCAGGAAGACTTGTTCGTTGGTATGGCTTTTTATAGACTCTGACTCAGGTGCCTTCAAGGTTGTCCTGATATTCCTGCACAATTAGCTGGGACATCTTAGGACCCAGTTTGCAAATTAGGGCATGCCAGAGGGGCCGAGGTGCTCCTGGCCCACAGAGCCTCTTGTTTAGTCAGCCCAGGTGGTTTCCAAGCTGTCTTAGCCAGAGTCATTCTAAGGTAGCCTTCCCCAACCTGGCACCCTCCAGATGTGTTGGATGACAACTCCCAGCACATCTGGAGGGTGCCAGGTTGGGGAAGGCTGTTCTGAGGTGTCTTGGCCACATAGACATGCCTGCTATTTGGGGCTGCTTGCGAGGACTGGTTTGCTGTGGGTGTCGTGCCTCTCCGACTGTCATGTTTACGCTGCCGGCTGCACCCAAGCAAGAGTCAGTCCAGAAAACGAGGGCTCTTGTTTATGGTGGCGTTCATCCGCATGCCACCACGATCTTTGGCATCGGTGGAAGTTTTCCCACCTCCACCCTGTGCTTCACGTCTCACCTTCCTTTCATTTCAGGAGCGGTTTGTGGATCTCTATGGGAACGACGCTGCCGCCAAGAGCAGGAAAGGCCAGGAGCGCTTCAACAGGTGGCTCTTGACGGGTGCTACCGTGGCCGGCGTGTTCCTCCTCGGCTCTCTGCTGAGCCGCAAATAGCCAGGGACTGACTTCTCACCCGTCTCGGCCAGCCCTCTGCCAGCGTTGCCGAGAGACACACACTGCGTTCTGCTGTTCAGCCTTGTGATCATTCCAGGGGGTGGGCGAGGGGGCCTCTGCATTGCACCCCCCCACTCTGACCCCAGCTCTCTTCCCACCCCCACCCCCCAAAAAACAACTCACAGACCTCTTTCTGGTGCCTCCTACCCCACAGACACCTCCAGCCCCAGGTCACTGTTCCTTGCGTAGGGACCCCCCCCATGGCCCCCCACCTTTGGGTGCTGTGCCTCCAATCCCCACCCCTCCCCAAGAGCAGGAGCATGACCACTGTGAGTGGTCATGCTCTTTTTAGCCATGACCACTCACAGTCCTGGTGTTTTGTTTGGCTGTTCTTTCTAAGCCCTCTGAGACAGGCCCGGCCCCCGGGGGGTGGGGGGCTGCTGCATGGGGTTTATGCAAGTGAGGAGATGCACCCCACACAGTGTCTTCTGGCCTTGGGTGAATAGAGTCGTGTTTTGTGCATCCCTGCATGAGGATCTCCTGGGCACAGAAGCACACTGAAGGTCTGCCTCCCATGACCAGTGAGGGTTCTGCGGCCCTTTCTTTGCCTTGAGTGCAGTGATGGTAAGGGAAAGAGTCTCCTTCCAGGAGAGCCCTCCTTTCCATGGGGCAGAGCATGGCTGGGTAGGATGAAGGGCACTCCTCAGTGGTCCGAAAGAGGGGCGGTGGCTACTATTTCCCCGCCCGAGAGCTCACTTGTCCTTTGGATAGTTATGTCCTAGGAGGGGTTGAAATGCTGGCCTGGGTCTCTCGTCTGCTCTTTTCGGGGTTATTTCCAGGGTCTCTCTCCCTGTCGAGCCCTGTGCTAGTACCCAGTGCCTCATGGCCCTGGCTGGAGCCCCGTGTTTGCTTAGAACATGCGATGCCTCGTGCAGATCGCGCTCTGGGGCAGGGATGGGGGGTGTCCTCTTTTCTCGGGAAGAGGCTCTTGGCTGTGAAGGATGCCGCCCAGAATATCCCTTTGGGGCTTCTGTTCCCTCTGCTCAAGGTGCTCAGACCTCCTCGGCCTCCCCATCCCACTGAGGCCCCGCCTGGCCCCTTCCTGCTCCTTCCTACATAACCTTTGTCCCTTTTCTCTGCTCTTTCCAAGACCACTCGGTATTCCAGTCTCAACCGCCATGTTTCCTTATGCACCTTTCCTTTCTACCCCGGCACATGAGAGTACCACACAGTTCCAACTACAACTTTGTTCCTAAAACAAGCTGTTGCAGAGACCCTCTGTACCTGAATTTGTGGGCACTTGGGCAAGGTGATAAAGAACTGTGGCGGATGAGACCAGCATGCGGCATCCACCAAGCGTAGCAGGTGTGGGGAACAGATGATAGCCCCAAAGTGGCCAGGGAAGCCTCTGGGCTGGGCCACCAGGCTCTGGGCCAGTGCACATCTCCACTTTTCCCCACCCTTCTGGAAATGCAGGCCATGAGTGACTGCTCGGCAGTAGGAAGCCATCCTGGCTCCTGTGCCCAAGCACTGGGGTTATCTCGGATGTGGCCAGGCCTGTGTCGTTTCCGTCCTCTGCTCGTTGCAAAAAGAAGCCAGCGCAAGCCGGGAAGCGAGCAGCAGGGCTGCCGAGCGGGAGAGGAGAGTCTGCTTTCCAGAGCGGCCTCTGGAAGGTGTTTACGATCAGCTGCTAATTGCAGAGCTGGCCCTCTGGGGATGCTCCGTGGCGGCTGCCCAAGGAACTTCCAGTAAGAGCAGAAATCAACAGCATGGGCTGGGCCAAGCAGCACAGTGTACTGGGGGAGGAAGATGGGGGGGGTGCACACGCGTGTCTGTGCTTTCCCAAGACTCTGCAGGAGCAGGTGGATGGCACAAATGGCTTCCCCCCCAACACTCGCCTCTAACCGTATGGGGCGCTGCAGTGCCTGTCCCTGTGAGTGTGAAACTGTCTGTGGGGGTGAAGGGACAACGTACCATTTCTAGTGGAGTGAGACAGGCGTGGGCTTTCTTGGAGGGGGCGGCGGGGGGGAAGAGGGTTTGCCAGATGTAGGGCAGCCCCAGACGCAAGGCTGGCCCTTGCCTGCCGGTGCCCCCTCAGTGCTTTACAATAATCATTGCCAGCCTCGTCTAGCAGTTGCCATGGCAGCCTGGCCCACGTGGTCCGGGCGGGTGGAGGGAGGGCGGTCGGTCAAAGGCAGAGCTGCTTGGGGGCCATTTCTGCAGGACCCGCTGCTGTTGGGCTGAGAGCGGCTGTCCTTTGGCTATGGGAGAGGGGGAGGCACTCCTTCCAGGTGAGGACGTGCCCGTTTGCGTCTCCCTTGGTCTCTGCAGCAGCCAAGGGGGTGGGGGCTGCCTTGGGGAGGGGCAGGCCGGCCATGTTTGGAATGAGTCAGGCGCTGCACGGGGTTGGGCAGAGGGCCCGGGCCCACACCCCTTTGCCCCCTCCCCCAGCCGCAACAGCATTATCTGCCCATCCTTCCCACGCTCCTGTCTCTGGCCCCGAGCACCGGGGCTCCCCCCCCCCCAGCAAGCAACATCATTTAAAAAAAAACAAAACCCTTTGGGTCACTAACACGAAGCCGGCTTGTGATGTAACCTCAGAATGCCTCCCTTGTCCTATTGACAGGTCAAGAAGCCCCTTGCAGCTTGCCTGTTCCCTCCTCTCCCGCCCTGTAAAGGCTCAGCTGTATATATCGGAGAGTAGTTTTTATTCAGTTGTGAATACGATAATACTATTTTTGTTAACTGTATGTCTGTATTTATGTGTGTTGGCTGTGCTCTGCTCCCCTGGCCCCCGCCCCGCCCCGCCTTTGCATCCCAGTTAACCTCATCTTCATGAAGCAGCCCCAGCGACTGAGAATGGACCACACTGGGGACCAGGCAGAGAGGGCAAGCGGTCCCACGCCGTGGAAGCCCATCTCACCCTCTTTGACGTGTGGATGTTGAACCGTCAACTCACCCACCCATCCGTTTGTGTTCAGGCCCCACACCGACCCCCCATATTAGGAAAAGAAGTTTGATTTGAAGGTGGAAGTTGAGTTCTAATAAAACTGTGGTGTTTGAGTTGCATCGTCTTGTGTGATTCTTGGGATTCTCTTCCTTTCTTCACGGTGAGCTCTTCCATCCCCGATCCCTGTTCAGCAGGCATTGATTACACACATCCAAGCCCATTTTTGCATGCAAAGGGGCTTTAAAAGAAAGAAAAAGCTGTGATTCACAGGATGCTGAAGCAGCAGTGCTAAAGGAAGTTGGAACAGCCGCAGCCCTAGTCAAAACTGGCTTGAGAGAAGTATACCATGAGCATGAGGAGGACATGCCGAGTGACGACTACGTGCAACCTCTGTGTTCAGAGGACTGCCTGCCTTGGACTGTCGGATGCTGAGCAGGAGATCGAGGTTTCCATATAGGCCTGCTTGAGAAAGTTGGCTGGCACATCAGACTTGCCAGTTGGAGAAACAGAATGCCGCTTCAGGGACTGCTGGTCTACTCAAACGTTGGCCTGCTGCTAGTGCAGGTGTGAGCTCGAGTCGTACCCCGCATCCCTAGCCGGAGCTGGCCCCTCGTGCCGTGATAAAGCACCTCCTGCTTTCCAGGCCATAGGCACAATTGTGGGAACCTCTTTCAGCCCAAGGGCCAAATTCAGTTTCAGAGACGCTCTTGGGGGCTGCATTCCAGTGGTGGGCAGGGCCAAAGGCAAGGGGGTGGAGCTGAAGGTGAAAGGGGTGGGGCCAAAAAGGCCAGTAGCTAAGCCTCAGGAGAGGCATTTCAGCCTTTTAGAAGGGGGGGGGCATATGCAAAAGTTTGGAAATCACATGGGGAAGGGGGGGCCATCTGGGAAACCCCGGAGAGCTGTTTTGGGAACCCAGATGGGCCTGAAATTCCCCACCTCTGTCCTCCAGTAGCAGAGCTGAGACCCTGGACAGCCGCTGCCCAGTGGAGAAGTTCTGTCTGTCTAGACAGAACTGGGCTAGACGGACCCACCGTCTGAATTGGCATACGGCAGCTGTATGTGTGTCCACGGGAGGAGCTGCTTGTGAGGGACGTGGCAGACTCCTAGACGGCTACCCATCCTTTCCTCTCCGGCTACTCAAAAGAGATGCAACACACTGCCTGAACTCAGTATAGTGTTTTATTGTGTGCGGGAAAAGATCAAGACATTTAAGTGGTACTAAGGAAAGGCCACGCAAAGAGCTTGTGTCTAAATCCATCCTCTGCTGTGGAGCGTGGCTGCCTGCTGGGCTGGACCTTTTCCTACGATGCCAAGGTGGTGAAATGCAGGCAAAGGTACACCGGATGCGCTGAGACGGCTTAGGTCAAGGGAAGAGGACCGAAACGGGCCAGGGTGGGCAGGAGAGTTGGCGGGTGGTGGTGGGTCCCTGCTGCTGCCCACCAGGTAGCCAACTCTGTCACGAGAGCACAGTCAGGATGGGGCCCAGGGTCAGAGGCTGCCTCTCCCCGACTCCTCCCGCTCGCGTCTACTTCTTCCACTCGTTCTTGTCGTAGTCCCACTTGGCGGAGAAGCCCTGCACGGGGTTCATGCGCATGTCCAGCATCCGCTTGACTTGCTTGGCCTTCCACTCATCATCCAGCGAGCATGGCTTTGGGGGGTACACTGCGGGCACAACAGAAGAGAAGCCGAGTGAGGCCGGGAGATGGGAAAAGAGCGGGGCGCGGGGAAGGCTCCCCCATACTTTCAGGGGTGGGGAGACCCAAATTGGGGCACGTGGCTTATCGGATGCCTCTTTGCCATCGTGGCTCTCCCAGTCGGGATGGCTCAGGAGTAGCAGGGTGGCTGTTTGCGTGCTGCCCTTTACGTTTGCTAATGCTGGAAGACCGCAGCATTCACTCTGGGCCAGGGGATGTGCAAAGGCCTTGAAAAATTAAACATGAAAGGCTTCTGTGGGCCCAAACTTCTTCCTGTCTGCAGAGGAGGTGGCCTGCTCCCTTTCTGCAGGACTCGCTGCTCTGCCCTGATTCCTTCCAGTCTTGGGCGGGGGCCGGGTGTTCCTACTGCAGCCTTCTCCAGCCTGGCGCCCTCCAGATGTGTTGGACTGCCACTCCCAGCATCCCCCAGCCAGCCATGGCTGGCTGGGGGATGCTGGGAGTGACAGTCCAACGCATCTGGAGGGCGCCAGGTCTGAGAAAGCTGCCCTTCTGCATCTGGTATAATTGTATCGTTCAATTGCTCCCAAAAGTAGAAAGGCAAGAGAATCGCATGCGCTCCCAAGAGGTTTCCCACTGGGTCTCCGAATGAGTCTCCATGGCTGCCGACTCCCCGCCTTGCCTTACACTCGGAAGACGCACAATCGTGATGGTTCCAAACTCCCGGAGGGATCTTCTCTGACGGCAGATACTTCTTGCTCTTCCGCAACTTGGGGGGTGGGGAAGTGAAACGTGCCTCATTTTAATTGGGGGGGGCTGGGTGAGGGGGGACATGCCGGTCGCAGACGGTGCTGGGAAAGCCCGGCCACGAAGCTCTCGATCACCATCTCTCTGACTGGCATATCTCAAAGGATGGTTGGGAAGCGAAAACCTTGACCTAAGGTCCTTGAAGGAAAGTACCAGGGTTAACAACGAATGGTAAAATTAGAATCTTGTCGCTGCCACCATTACAGAGGCGCACCTCATAATGAGACTGCAGTGAAAGGATTGGCGGAAATCTATTCTTTCCCTGGGTAGTATTAACTCACTGGGTTGTCAAACAGGGGCAATGAATAACAACTCACTTTTGCACCCTCTGGACCAGCCTTCTCCAACCTGGTGCCCTCCAGATGTGTTGGGGTACACATCCCAGCATCCCCCCCAGCCAGCATGCTGGGAGTTGTAGTTCACGACATCTGCAGGGCATCAGACTGCAAAAAGCTGCTTTGGACATGTTGGAAATCCAATCTGCATTCGGAGCTGTGAGTTCAAAATCAGGCGATGGGAGTTCTCCAGGGCTAATTAGTGCAGAGAACGAGGGAGGAATCCTGTGGATGAACCACACTAGTTGTGGGCACCCTATGGAGCACACACTTGGCATTTAGAATGTCCCGGGTTCAATCCCTGTGTCCCTTGTTAAAAAAAAAAAAAAAAAAAAGATATCTGGAGGCAGGGCTGCAAAAGCCGCCCGCCTAAGACCCTGGTGACTTCCTGCTTGTCAGGGTCGGCTGGGCTAGATGCACCCACGGTCAGGTACGGTACAAGGCAGCTTCATGGGCTGTTTCGAAAGGGATTCCTGAACTTTATCTTAGGCATCCAGTGAACCAGACCTTGGACCCAGAAGTGGACCCAGGAGAGGGGCAGAGGCCCACCCCTAACCTGGATGCACAGCCAAATTCCTGGTAGGGCTGCCAAGGTCACAACCCAGTCCTGTGCACGCCTGCTCAGAAGTCACTCCCGCAGAGACTTACTCCCAGCTAAATGTGAACAGCAGGGGTAGGCACCGACCGTGTGGCTCCAGATGTTTTGGCTGACATGGCTCACGCGCTTGTCTGAGCGTGGGAAGCTAAGCAGGGTCAGGCCTGGTTATTACTTGGATGGGAGACCCCTCCTCTAGTTTCCTGCATTGAGCAGGGGGTTGGACTTGATGGCCTTGTAGGCCCCTTCCAACTCTATGATCTATGAACCTTCCGTCAGTCCTAGCCAGCATAGCCAATGATGAGGGGGGGTCAGGGCCGGCGCTACCGCTAGGCAAACTAGGCGGTTGCTTAGGGCGCGTGGCTGAAGAGGGCGCAGAAACGCTGCGCTCCTCTTCGCTGCCGCCGCCGCGCCACCCCTGCCGGGCCTCCCCCCGCCCACTGAAGCCACCACTGTGCCTCCCCCCTGCCCGCCGCTGCGCCTCCCCGCCCGCCGCACCTCCCCGCCCGCCGCACCTCCCCCCCCCACCTACCTTCTCCGCGTCGCTTCCAGAGCCCCGCCCGCATTGTTTTGGCAGGAGGAACCAGGGCAACAGGGCGGCGGCAGCCAGGGCGGGGGGAAGGTAGGTAGGTAGGTAGGTGGTGGCGGCGCGGGGGGGGTTTGCAGAGCAGGGCTGCTTTGCTCCGGAGCCCCCCCCCACGGCACGAGGGGGGCGCTAAATATAATTCCGCCTAGGGCGCCAAACTGCCCTGCACTGGTCCTGGGGGGTGGGTGGGAGTTGTAGGCCAAAACATCTGGAGAGTTGCAAGTTGCCCAGCCCTCATGCAAAATCTGGCTGCCGTGTTAACTGATCAATCCATTTTAAAGGATGCCCTGGATTAATCAGGCAGCAAATTTTATATCTATCTATCTATAAGCTGACGTCTGCCACAACCCACGTACAGGTCCTCTCAATGGAAAGCAAGTCTGCTTCTTTCTCCAGATCTTTCCCTCATACGCACATTTAGTCAACTGATTAATCAACCAGACCTCATACGGTTAATTTACTAAGGTGGCTTTGATCAGATCTAGCAGGCCAAGTTGCTGGCACTCTGCAGGACAATCTCAGCATATAAAGTCACGAGAATCTGTGACAGGAGATTGGACCATCCTTCGCTTCCTTGGTGTACTTAACAAAACTACTGTTCTGCACCCGGGCAAACCACATTCTGCATCAAGGGAATTCTGCAACCGGCATAAATCAGGCAAATTGAGAAAGGGTCCATAGAGTTTCTCGACGATTGTTTGCGCTAGTCGTTTGCAGCGAGGCTGTGGACATAGATTGGCCCTCTGGATTTTCTAAGCACCATGCAAGGACGATGAAGAGAAAAAGCCCAGAGCTCTTTTCTCTGCAGAGCCAAGGAATGGAGCTGGCCCTTTCTCCCCCTTTCACCCTCCCTCCACTCCCCTCGCTTGGCAGATGGGCTGTTATTGCAAATCCAAGGAAACAGCTCCATGGGCATCGGACCAGGGTGAGCAAAACAGCGGCCCCTTTGTTCCTCCCCACCCCGGCAGCGTTCAGGAGTGCAAGTCGACATGACTGGCTGCGGGTTGTTTACTCCCCTAAGGTCCAACAACATCAGCTGTGGGCAGAGTCCCGGGCTGGGGAATGGGTTGGGTGGCTGGGTTAGCAGCAGCGTGGGCGCCCTCTCCTGGAAAGCGACTTCCAGAACAGCAGTGCCTGCAAAACGCTGGGCTTTAGGACTGATGCTTAGACCAACCATTTCTGAGCGGCGGGTGCTAAACTTAAACCAGCGTCCCACAACCGGGCGTAATCCAGATGTGTCGGACTGCAACACCCATCATTCCAGCACATCTGGAAGGCACCCGGCTGGGGAAGGCCGGCTTTCGCTGACGTTGCTTAGCTATTGTTACATGGTGGCGAAGTGCTATACTAAATGCTCAGGCCTGTGAGGAGATCCATTTCCCATATCCTGGCTGCATTCATGGGACATTAACATTTAGAAATGCCGAGGGCCGTTCTCGTAGCTCCCATCGCTGAAAGTACTGCGTCCAGTTCTGGGCACCACACTTTAAGAAGGACGTAGACAAACTGGAGAGGGTTCAGAGGAGGGCAACAAGGATGATAAAGGGACGGGAAACAAGGCCCTATGAGGAGAGACTGAAAGAACTGGGCATGTTTAGCCTTCAGAAGAGGAGACTGAGGGGAGATATGATAGCACTCTTCCAGTACTTGAAGGGTTGTCACACAGAGGAGGGCCAGGATCTCTTCTCGATCATCCCTGTTTGCAGTACACGGAATAATGGGCTCAAGTGACAGGAACCCAGATTCCACCTAGACATCAGGAAAAATTTCCTGACTGTCAGAGCAATAAGACAATGGAATCAACTTCCATTCCATCGGGGATGGAAGAGCTCACCTAGGGAGGTGGTGAGCTCTCCCACTCTGGAGGCATTCAAGGTGCAGCTGGACGGCCATCTGTCAAGGATGCTTTGACCTGGATTCCTACATTGAGCAGGGGGTTGGACTCGATGGCCTTGTAGGCCCCTTCCAACTCTACTTTTCTATGATTCTATGATTCTATGAAAGGTTCACATTTGCACAGAAATGGTACAGCAAAGGTACAGCAAGTCCAGTGATCAAGGTGTTGGAGCCCCTTCCGTAAAAGAGAAGGCTAAAGCCGCCTCCCCCAACCTGGCACCATCCAGATATGTTGTAGGTTTAGGATCTCATGTTGGGGTATTCCCTTACATATGTAAAATGGGAGGAGGGAACCTGCCTGCATAGAAAAATAGTAAAGCAGGAAGAGCGGGAGGCAAGAACATTTCCCCCTGATATGCTAACTTTCTACTTGCAGTGTTAGTGCTTTACAATCCGGGGGCAGTGAAATATGGTATTTGTCGGCAGCAGTGCTCTAAAGTTGTCCCACCCCACTTCATTCTGCTGCATGCATAGATTCGGCCTAAGGCTGGGGTGGGAGGGAGATGCAGGAGAAGTCTGCAGACTCAAGACCTCTCGTGTTCTCTCTGGGCACAAAGCATTTCAGCAGAGCGGTGAGGAAGGGGGCGGCCCCTGCAGGGCAAGGAGCAGCACGTTGACACGGCCCAGCGTGTTTCTTGACAAACGGTGGCAAGAAGGAAATCGGGGAGGCCCCACTTGATTTCCACGGGTGTCCTTCCCCACTGAGGGCACTGCGACGGCAGGCTGGTTTCAGGCACAAAGGAGGAAGGCGTTTCTGGAGCTCGAATCATTTTGTGCGGATCTCACTGCCGGGCAGAATAGGCAACATCGAGCTAGGTCAGCCTTCCCCAGCCTGGCACCATCCAGATGTGTTGGACTACAGCTCCCATCACCCCCAGCCAGCAGAGCCAATGATGGGGGAGGGCGGGAGTTGTAGGCCAAAACGGCTGGAGGGCCACATTGGGGGAAGCTTGGATCAATGGTCTCCTCAGGTATAAGGCAGCTTCAGAGATCCGTCTGCGCAGGCGAGGGTCCATAGCTCAGCGGCAGCGTCAACTGCTTTGCATGCACAGGGTCCCGGTTCTGATCCCTGGCGGCTCTGTCAAAAAGGACCTCAGCAAGCGGGCCTGGGAAAGGCCTCCTTGGCAGAGCAAGAGGCTGCCTATGCAACAATACTGGGGGGGACAGGTCAGCGGTATAAGGCAGGCCGAGGAACAAAACGACCACGTCATGAATCCAACCAAGGAGTGCGGCTTCCGCCCCCTCCCCAGAACGGGGCTCCATGCAGAACCTCTCTCATTCCAAGGGCCGAATTCTATTTCAGAGTAGCTCTCGGGGGGCCACATTCCAGCGGCGGGTGGGCCGAAAGCAAAAGGGGAGAAGAGGCCAAAGGAGGCAGGACCAAAATACCAAAAATACCAGCCTATTTTGGCTTAAAGTTCTTACTGCCAGTAAGGCTAATGAAGCCTTAGGAGCGGTGTTCCAACTTTTTGGAATGGGGATAAAACTGCACAAAAGCTGGGAAGCCAAGGAACGACTGGTGGTTGGGGGGCGAAGGGGGCGGGGCCAGTGGAGGGGGTGTGACTATCCGGAGAACCCAGGCGGGCTGGATTTGGCCCCCAGTTCTGAAGTCCTAACAGTTGTGTGAGAGAAAGCAATTCAACAGGTGAAGCAGGCACCTGTGGCGCAGCAATGCGGTGACTGGGGACACAGGAACACCTGTTGTATTTCTGCCTGCCATGCAGATGTGGGAGGCACAAGAAGCCCACCAGGTGAAGGGGACGAGACTAAAAACTGGACTGGGACTCTCCCCAGTGTGACCATCTCCTCCTCCTCCTCTATCCATACCAAAGACCCGTTGCCACCACACGATTAATCCCGTGAAGCCCAGGAAAAACAAGATGCCTCCTATCACGGTCTTCCATTCGTTGCTCGGCTTGTTGATTTCCGCATAGCTCTGGTGGAACTTCAGCCGGTACACTGCAAGGCAAGGGCAGTGTCAGGATTCATGTTGAGCATCTCGCATCTTAAGGCTCTCCCTTCCCCAACCTTGGGCAGATTCACACAGGACGGCCAACCACCCGAGGTCTCCTGTGCTGGTGCGACACCACAGTCCAGGGGGCAGACATCGGCATGGCTGCTCCTAGCGCTACCCAATCCTTGCTCTTCCATTGTAAGCTACAAATGGAATTGCAATCGACTTTCCGCATTATTAGGAGGTGTGTGTGTGTGTGTATGTGTGTTTCTATGTGAACATCCTGCTATGTTCATCCACGCTGGTGGATGTGACATATTGTGGGTAGGGCTATTTGAAGCTCAGCACATATTCCCCCATAACCCGTTTGGTGGGTGTGATTGTATGACCCCATTTAGGGTTTTTATTGATCTTTTCATCGGCACCAAAATTCTTTCCTGGCTTATTTTAAAGAAAGACAGGTACAGCACTATAACACCATAATGCAATAATGTTAATTCTTGTGTTAATATTTTTTTTTGTGATAGGGAGGGAAAAAACACTTACAGGTCTCCATCATCATCGTGGTTAATGGTGGTGACCAGAAATGGTGGTGAAGAAAGAAAAAAATATATATCAAGGTTAAACATTATAGCAGTGTTCTCCAACCTTGTAGTTTTTGGTCTACAACTCCCAGCATGCTCCAGCCAGCTACGCTGGGAGTTGTAGGCCAAAAACATCTGGGGACCCAAGGTTGGAGAACACCGCATTATAGCATTATAGTCAGCTACGACAGACTTCCATTTTAAATAACTATAGACAGGAAGGTATTTCAGCATGAATTGAAAGACTGATTTTTTTTAAAAAAAAAATAGGGTCATAAAACTCACCACAAGGTTTATAATGGGTGTCTGCTGAGCTGTGCTGGGCTCACCTTCGCAGCAGGGCTCTGCCAACGGAAACCCCTGCCCTGTTCAGAAGGCAGCAGCGTGGTGCTAAAGGCACCTGGAGCTATGGAGATTGCGCTCCTCCTCCGTTCTTCCGGGAAAAGTTGGATTTTCCGGAAGTTTCCAGGCAAGGCTTTTTATTGTGTGATCGCCCTGCCTTGCTCACAACATTTTATGGAGGGCGGGCAGATGGCAGCGTCTTCCCTCGTGTGTTTTCCTGTCCATTCCGCCATCTTTTTTCTTGCCACACACACACACACAAAACCCCTCTAAGGAGGAAAAATTCAGAAGAGCTGCACAATGCCTTCTTGTGGGTAGCGCTAGAAGCCCTCCATCTGGAAGCACGTGCACATGTGCGCGCACATGCACACGCACACCAAGACAGAAGGATGAAACCCATGGGAAATCGAAGATGGCAACGTGGATGAATGCTGCGTGGCCATTCCATGATAAACACCCAGTGCCGAAACACCTCGTTGAGCACCCCTGGCCTCTGACACAAAGGCCTTTTTGCTGCACACCCGGAAATGCCTGTCTGTGGAGACAAACTTTCTCCTTGCCACTGACACAGCAGGAGTAATCTTGGGTTTGCTTCAAGGCCTCCCTTGCCAGCAAGGGTCTAGACTCTAGAGCAGCCTTCCCTAACCTGGTGTCCTTGAGACATGTCGCACAACAGCCCGCTTCAACTCCATGTCCATGCTGACTGGGAATGCTGGGAGTTGTAGTATGACATCTCTGGAGGGCCAGGTTGGAGAAGCTGGCTCTGGAGAGTGCCTGAAGACTCAGGGGCTATTAGTCAAGATGGAACATCCCAGTATGGTGCTGGAATAACAGCTGGGAGAAGGCCTAGGGACTTCCAGGAGAATTAGGATCACCACTGTGGAGAACAAGATACTGGAGTAGACAGACCTTTGGTCTAATCCAGCAGGGCTCTTCTTAGGTTCCTTCCTAAGACCTTCCAATGGCTGGGTTCAGGCAACACAATCACCCACACTCAAGGGTGGAGTATGGGTTGAGTGTGAGTTGTTGAAACGTTGGTTATCGTGTTGTCTGAACCCAGCTGCACTAGCAAACCATGGCTTGTTAACCACGAACAACCCATGAAGGGAACTCATGGTTTGTTGTTGGGTTGTGAACTGTGGATTGTGCACCGTGGGTTGTTATCTCGGCTGGGTTCAGACAACACGATATATTTCAACAACAATCCGCAATTCAACGACAACCCACACTCATCCCATTCTGAACCCTGGAGTGTGGCTCATCTGAACCCAGTGTCCCAATAAGAAGAGAAGCCCCCTCCCCTCCTTTTGCTTGTGCTGATGTCTGACGGGTTCATTCTCACCCGCACGTGCCCACTTGACGTTGCGACATTGCAAGGGGAATCCCGGCTTGGCCCTGGCCATCAGCCAGAGAAAGAGCAGCTGCAGGGAGCTTGCTTGCTTGCTCGGTCACTCGCTCCCCCTGGCCAGAGGGAACCAACTGCCACTCGCCCAGTTTAGTGCAGAGCTGAGGGGAAGCAAGTTCTGCTGGCCCGCTCCATCAGCCAGAGGGCAACGGGCTGCTGGACTGTGTGCATGAGGTTTAGTTGGGGGAGGGGGGCTTGGATTGGAACATGTCGTAAGCCACCTGCACTGGCATTCGACTGAGCCAGTCAAAATAAGTCAACAGATAAATAATAAGCGGGTGTGTGGGCCGATGACCGCCCGGGGGCACCTTCACTCTGTATCTCCTTCCAGCTCTCCCGTTGAGCTCCCTCTGCTCTACAGATGCTCCTGCTCACCGGCTTCCTTCCTCACCTTTCTCCAAGATGCTTCGTGATCCTGGAACAGCTCCACCACCACCATCACGGCCACCCAACTTGCTTGGCCATTCTTCCCAACTCTCCTCCTCTAGCGCCTTCCTTAGGATCCATTTCTTCAGCAAGAACGTTCCTGGCCCACCTTGGCCTCAAGTTACCTGCTCCCTCTTTGCCAGCCCCCAACCCCAAATGTAGGCCAATTCTGCTCATTCTCTACCAGCCTCCCCCAACCTGGTGGCCTCCAGATGTGTTGGACTACAACTCCCAGCATGCCCCGGCCAGCTTTGCTGGCCGGGGCATGCTGGGAGTTGTAGTCCAACACATCTGGAGGCCACCAGGTTGGGGGAGGCTGCTCTGGTTCCACCCTTCAGCTTGTCTGCCTGACATGGATGGCACCCCTAGACATATTGCCACCCAAGTGACTGGCTCGTTTGCTTTTGTAGTCGGCCCAGCCCGGCTGGACGCCGCCAACTTCCTCCCTGCCCCTGTCGGGGTTACGTTCCCATCACCAATCCCAAAGGGGTCATTTGTGGCGACATACATGCCACCTTCTCCTCGTTGCTCAGCTGCATCCAGGACCCTTTCTCCTTCTCCTTGAGGGCCTTCTGGGTAGAATCCAGCTCCTTGCGGTAGGGCACATCGGGAAGTGGATAGCTGCGCTTGTCGTAGTACTTGGGTACCGAGAGATCCTCTTGGGTAGTGACTAGGGAGCGAGAGAAAGAGCAGAGGGCAACCTCAGCATGGCCTGGCCACGGATCACCTCCCCTCCACAGCTCTTGTACGAACAGCAGCGGTGTAGCGGCACCAGGCCTCGCAGGGAGGAAGCCCCAGGATGTATTTTATTAGCAGGGATGCTGATGTCCCCTGCCGCCCCCCTCAGATTTTCCGGTCTTCTCGGAGCTTAACTGCAATCCTCACAAGAGCTGGGGGGCGGGGCGGGAAATGACTTTTCTCAGCACCAATCTATTGTTCCATGTTGTAATGCAAAGTCTTTTGGGGTGGCTGGGTCTGGAATGGGCCATTATTACGAGGCATTGGCTGGGTTCGCAGGACCTGCTAAGCCACCATGGCTTCCAAGCGATTGCGCCAGCGGGCAGTGGGGAGAGAAGGCGCATTCTCCTGGGTCTACCTGGGAGTAGGCCCAGGAGAATATGCAGCCCAGCACGGGGCGTTTAGTGCCCGCCCTGCTGTTGCCTGGCGCCACTGCCGGGGAGCCTCTGACAGCTGCCCCAAAGTGCCGCTTGGGCACTTTTCGGCAGCTGTCATCCCCGCTCTGCTCCCCTCAGTGCTCCCACAGTGTCCCCTGGGATAATGGCAGGAGGAACTGAGGGGGCGGGGAAGAGGTACCTCAGGATCCCCGCTGTGCCCAGTCATTAGCCGGCGGGGGGGAGAGGCTAACTTTAAGCTCAGGGTGGCTACATCCTGGGCTTAAGGTGTGGTGCTTTGCAGAAGACCTGCTCCTAGATGGAGATGAAAAGGGCTAGAAAGAACTGACACAGATCAACAGAACTGCCTGCATTTTGGGACCTGCCTTGAGGTCGGGGCGATGGGGGACTGTCATGGTGAGCACCCGTACGTCAAAGTTTACTGCTACACCGCTGATAAACAGTGATCCATGTTTTATAGATATAAGATTTTTTTTGAACAGTGTGGATAGTGAGAAATCCTAGAGTAGGAAGGAACCTCAAAGGTAATCTAGTCCAGCCCCATGCCAATGCAGGAAATCCACTGCTACAGCGCCCCCAATAGGTGGCCACCCCTCCTCCACGTAAAAGTCTCTAATGAGGCAGTCTGTTCCACTGTCAAACAGCTCAGACGTCTCATAAGGCTAGAAATTAAGAGTAACCCCATGAATCTGATTAGCCATCAGTTCAGGACGGACATCGGGAAGCCCTTCTTCACGCAACGTTCAGTTTGTTAGTGGAACTGACAGACAACGACGTCCTTATCTGGACAGAGATAGCCTAGCTCAGTGATGGCGAACCTATGGCACGTGTGCCACAGCTGGCACGCAGGGACCTCTCTGTGGGCACTCGAGCCATTGGTCGCCAGATCGCGAAAAGACCGTCCCCTTCTGCATTCAGCGTTGGGTTTCCATAGTAACTCCTCTGCACTCATTCCTCGCTGGCCTCCACAGGCAGGCACACTCCAACATCTCCACCCCCAGAAGCGGACTGCGCAGGCACCCAGCCCTCCTTCTAACTGAACAGACAGCTCAGAAGCACAGCGCGCGTGCGCCCGAATCTTTGCGCACCCGGTGAAGAGCCATGCCCTGAGACAGAGCGGGGTGCGATTAGCTAGTGCCCCCTCCTCCTTCCTGCCAAATTTAAGGCACTTTGAAATAAATAAGTTGGTTTTGTGTTGCAGCTTGGGCACTCAGGCTCAAAAAGGTTCACCATCACTGGCCTAGCTACAGTTATCCATGCTGTGGTAACCTCTCGTTTGGATTACTGCAATGCATTATACGTGGGGCTGCCTTTGAAAACGGTCCGGAAACTTCAGCTGGTCCAAAATAGGGCAGCAAGATTATTAACAGGGACTGGCCGACGAGAACATATTATGCCAGTGCTTTCTCATCTGCACTGGCTGCCAGTCTGTTTCCGGGCCAAATTCAAAGTGCTGGTACTAACATTCAGAGCCCTAAATGGCTTCGGGCCAAGGTATCTGAAGGATCGTCTCCTCTCATATGTACCTGCCCAGACACTAAGATCTTCATCAGCGGTCCTTCTCCGAGAGCCCCTGCCAAAGGAAGTGAGGCAGGTGGCTACCAGGAGGAGGGCCTTTTCTGCTGTGGCATCCTGGTTGTGCAATGAGCTCCCCAAAGAGGCTCGCCTGGCGCCTACGTTGTACTCTTTCCAGCGCCAGGTGAAGACCTTTCTATTCTCCCAGGAATCTTAATCATCTTAATCTTGTAGTTGTTTTTCACTCTCTTATTGTAATTTGAACTGCTGCTGCTAGCTTTGCTGTTTGTTTTTTAATCTGTGGTTTTAAATCTTATATTTATATTGTATTGTATGGTATGGTATGGTTGTAAACCGCCCAGAGAGCTTCGGCTATTGGGCGGTATAAATAAAAATGTATTAAATAAATAAATAAATAAATCTCACTGCCATAAGATGTGGCAATGGCCTCTGACTCTGATGCCTTTAAAGGGGGACTGAGCAAATTCGCTGCTGATGGGCCAGTTGACAGCTATTAGGCATGATAACCAAATGGAGGCTCCAAGTACAGAGGGAGCATATCTCAGAACAACAGAGAGGGGAATATGCAGTGGTGGGAGAGGGCAGTTGCCTTTATGCCCTGCTGAGGAGTTTCCCAGACGCATCCACACATGTAGAAATTAGATGCTGGATTAGGAACCCTTGATCTGGCAAAGCAGTTCTTCTTATCTATTTGGACATGTATATCCTGCATTTCTATGCTTAAAATGAAACCCAAGGAGGTATAAAAATAAAAAAGAATAAAAATAAATCACGGCAAAACTGAAACAATCCTAAACAATAAAAGAGAACAAACAGCTGTAAAAGCGGCATCATAAAAGACAATCATAAAAACACAAATCAGATATAAGTGACCGCTATTTTTAGCTTTACATTCTTTGGGGCAGGGAACAGACAATCTGGGAACATGATCCGCAGAAGCCCGTTTGTTGGGCACATGTGAAAGGGCGTTTTCCTGTGTTACCCCCAAACTATGGAGCGCGCTCCCTCGGGAACTACGGTTGGCCTTTAGAAAAGGTGTGAAGACACATCTTTTCAATTTAGCCTTTTAAAATGTGTAGTTTTACTGATTTTAATGTTCTTGCTTTTATGGTTTTAAGGTTGTATTGTTTAAAATTGTTGTACACCACCTGGATGGCTTTTGAGAAGATTAGGCAGTGCAGAAATGTAAGCAAATAAATAAATAAATAAAGCATATACACCCTCCCTATGGACTCCTTTAATATTTTTTTAAAAAAATCAGAGTATTTTATTTATTTATTATATTTATATCCCATCTTTTCCCCTCACATAATCCCCCTCCTCCTCCTCTCCCTTTTATCCTCACAACAACCCTGTGAGGTAGGTTAGGCGGAGAGACAGTGACAGGGTTCGCACGGCACAGTACACCTGAACAGGTTTACCACACAAGTAAACCTACTGAGGTGTAAAGTGTCGCCTGGACCCGGGAAGGTACTGAGGGAGGATACGGGGAAAGGCAGCGCCTCCAGACCCCCGCCGTGCCCGGGCACAGGGCAACTTTAAACCCGCAAAGGTTCCAGAACCTCTGTGGGTTTAAAGTGACGTGCGGAACCCACCCAATGACTGGTCCAAAGTCACCCAGTGAGCTTCACAGCCAAGTGGGGACTAGAGCCCAGATCGCCTGAGTCCCAGTCCAGCACTCTCACCACTACGCCACACTGGAGAGCCAGTGTGGTGTAGCGGTTAGCAGGGCTTGGGAGTCTCTTGTAGACCTGATCCTGGGGTTGCTTTCTTTCCTCATCTTTGCCTAAAAACAGCATCCAGCTGAACCAGTCTTCCTGCTCTGTGGAAAATAGGCTGTTGGTTTAACCAGGGGAGGAAACCTCTGTTGCCTTGATGATCTTTAGGGCTGAGATAGGTAGTCCACCCTTACTTCAAAGGCTACATGCCTAGCTATGCACACGCTCCAACTGCCCCTAGTGTTTAGTGAGGCTAGTCCCTGTTTTTCAGTCCCTGCTCCTGCTAAAAGTTGCCATTCTTGAGCAAAGGAACTTCAAAGGGGCCCTCCAGCATGATACTGCTGAATTACAACGTATCAAGAAGTTCATTTCTATCACCTGTGGTCTGAATCAAGATAATGGATTTTTATCCCATTAAAAGTGATAATCTACTTTTTGCATTGCATTTCCCCCTGACCTCACTATTTACATCCCCACCCCTGCACCCTGGGTGACGCATATGCACCTGCAAATTTAGGATAACTCTTTTTGCATCTGATGAAGTGGACTGTTGTCCACAAAAGCTTATGCCACAATAAATCTCTTTGACTTTAAGGTGCCACAAGAACCTCTGTTGTTTTTACTCAAACGCACCTGGGGTTATGCAAGGGTTGTATAACCCTCACATATCCCATGCTCGCCAGGTTCACACAACACAACAATCCCCAAGAAGGGATTACATATTCAACCTGGCACCTGTGGGCGCTACCACTTGTTGTGAGTCATCCAATGGAACCAACTACGGAACCAAATACGCCAATGGAACCAACTACCTAGGGAGGTGGTGGGCTCTCCCACCCTGGAGGCATTCAAGGTGCGGCTGGACAGCCATCTGTGAGGGATGCTTTGACTTGGATTCCTGGACTGAGCAGGGGGTTGGACTCGATGGCCTTATAGGCCCCTTCCAACTGTACGATTCTATGATCTGAACCTGATCACTGCCTCTACTTTGTCCCCATCTTTGTGCATTGGAGATGCCTTTTGTTTGCGTGAGATGTCAGAGCTGTCATTCTTCAGGGTCCAACAGCTCCATCCCCAGCTCTCTAGCAGGTGAATCTCTGTGTGGAAGAGATGTACCTTATCTATAGCAAACACATTTCATCCACTTAGGGTGGCCACTGACACATTGCAAAAGAAGAGGAAAAACATCATCAAAAAAGCAAACAGAAGATGATGCCAATTTGCACAACATTTGCATACGCTAATTTATATGTGCAGATGCAAATGTGCAAATAATAACTATAATTGAAATACAAATACAATGCAGCTCACCACAGTGTGGAAAACTGTGACCAGGTGACCTGTCTGCCTTGTTTGTCTGCTGCCCAGGTGTTAGCTGCGGGTGGGCAAAGGCAGGCCGCCCTGCTCCTCCTGCTGATGGCTCTTTCTCTTTAAACTGGACTTGGACTGGAGAGCCCTTCAAAATGGACGCCTTCAAATAGAGGACTGTCCTCTGTCAAGCAGGACACCTACAACACACTCCTGCTGCCACCAAGGAATATTTTGAACTCTTGTTCATGATCAACTATTGTAGGACGACTGTGTCGTTCTAGTGTATTTTTAACTTATAGAGCACCCAACGTCTTGGCTTTTAAATCAGTGGAGAACAGACGATTGCAGGATATATATAAATAGGACACAGAAAAGACAGAGACAGGCTTTGGCAATATGTCATCGTCATTCTGTTATGGAAACAGGGGTGTTCCGAACGGTCCTTGGGGGTGGTTCTGTGCTGTGTATATTTGGTGGGGAGAGGATTTGCATTTTCAGTGTTTTATCTGTTGTCTTTCATACTTCCTTGAAGTCTGTTATTACTGGAGTAGTTTGTTTCCCTAATTATATTGTGTCAATACAGCACAACTGTCTTTTCCATTGCAGTTATTAACTCTGTAGCCCATGGCTGCTGGATTTCGTGTGCCTCCCAATTTTAGGAACATAGGATGCTGCCGGGTAATGAGTCAGCCCCCTGGTCCATCTAGTCCAGCATTGCTGGTGCCGACTGGCAGCCATGGTTCTCCAGGGCTGCAGGCAGGATTCCTTCCTAGCTCTACCTGGAGATGCTGCGGGGGGGGGGGGGGGGGGTTGAACCGGGGGAACTTCTGCATGCAAAGCAGGAGCTCTGCCACTGAGCCACGGCCCCTCCCCTTGCTCGATGGGGATTCATTCGCTCCTTGTTTTCAATAATAAGGGACGTCGACAGGCTTGCCAAGGGCATGGCTTCTGTGCCTCTGCATCACTTAAGGGGGCCCAAGCAACTCATCATCATCAGGCGATCACTCGTGACCGAGTAAGATTGTCTTCCGGGATAAAAGGAGGAAATTCTAAAGAAGATTGTGTAGACTCTAGCGATGGGTCCGTAAGTGACTGTGGAGGCCAATTCTAGATCCACACAGCTTCCCACAGTGAGGACACAGGTGACCAAGTCAAGTCAAGTCAGGCGATCACTCGTGACCGAGTAAGATTGTCTTCCGGGATAAAAGGAGGAAATTCTAAAGAAGATTGTGTAGACTCTAGCGATGGGTCCGTAAGTGACTGTGGAGGCCAATTCTAGATCCACACAGCTTCCCACAGTGAGGACACAGGTTACCAGATAGAAGATGGTCCTGTAAAGGATTCATTTGACGTGCTTTTCGCTTAGCACGTTTCTCCCTTTCACCTTGCACTCGGGCTTCTTCAAAGTCCATGGAACCTTTGTGAAAGGCCAACCTCCATTTAGATCGTTCATGGGCCAGAGCTTCCCAGTTTTCGATGTTTATATTGCATTTTTTTAGATTAGCCTTATGAACATCTTTAAACCTCTTATATTGACCACCGATATTCCGCTTTCCATCCTTGAGTTGGGAGTAAAGTAACTGCTTTGGGAGACGGCAGTCAGGCATTCGAACAACATGACCGGTCCACTGAAGTTGGCGTTGAAGGATCATTTTTTCAATGCTAGTAGTCTTTGCTTCTTCCAGTACACTGACATTTGTTCGCCTATCTTCCCAAGTAATTTGCAGGATTTTCCGGAGGCAACGTTGATGAAACCTTTCAAGGAGGTGGAAGTGACGTTTATAGATAGTCCATGTTTCGCAGGCATACAATAAAGTTGGTAATACAATGGCTTCATAAACCAGTGTTTTGGTCTTCTTACAAATATCCCGATCCTCGAACACTCTATGTTTCATTCGAGAAAATGCGGCACTTGCGGAGCTCAGACGATGCTGGATTTCACTGTCGATGTTAGCTGTAACAGAAAGATAGCTGCCAAGATAGAGGAAATGATCGACATTTTCCAGTATTGTCCCGCCAAGCTGGATAGATGGCATCACCAAAGGATTGGCTTGCACTTGCTGATGAAGCACTTTGGTTTTTTTGATGTTAAGTGAGAGACCAAGTTTTTCGTATGCTTCTGCAAAAGCATTTAGGATAGTTTGGAGATCATCCTCTGAATGTGCGGAGACCACATTATCATCAGCATACTGAAGTTCCACAACGGAGGTTGTAATTACCTTACTTTTTGCTTTCAGCCTGCTGAGATTAAAAAGCTTTCCATCTGTTCGATATATAATTCCCACACCGGTGGGAAGTTTCCCCTTGACAAGATGTAAAACCATGGCGATGAAAATGGCAAATAATGTTGGGGCGATAACACATCCCTGTTTAACACCTGATCCCACTTTAAATGGAGCACCATGAGAGCCGTTGTTGTCCAAAATTGTTGCCGTCATGTTGTCATGGAGAAGTCGCAAGATATTCACAAATTTATTGGGGCATCCAATTTTCATAAGGATAGTCCAGAGAGCTGTACGGTCTACAGTATCAAAGGCCTTAGCCAAATCGATAAATGCCATATAAAGGGGTTGATTTTGCTCCCGGCATTTTTCTTGGAGCTGGCGTGCAGTAAAAATCATGTCTACTGTCCCTCTAGAGGGGCGGAAACCATATTGAGTCTCAGGGAGGATCTCTTCTGAAATAGATAGAAGACGGTTTGCGAGAATCCTAGCAAATATTTTACCTGCGGTTGCTAAGAGAGAAATGCCCCGATAGTTTCCACAGTCTGTTCTATCACCCTTCTTAAAGAGGCTGATAATTATGGCATCCCTGAAGTCTTCTGGGATCTCTTCTCTTATCCAGATTTTTTCGATGAGTTTATGAAGATGTTGTACAAGTTCGGTGCCCCCTTCTTTAAAGATTTCAGCAGGAATCCCATCTGGTCCACTAGCTTTGTTGTTCTTCATTTGATTAATGGCTTTTTTTACTTCATCCAAAGTGGGGAGTATTGCAAGTTCCTCTTTAATTTGTTTTTGCGGGATTTGCGGAAAAATCTCATTATCCACCTTAGATTTACGATTTAAAAGGTCATAATAATGCTCTTTCCAACGCAGTGCAATAGACTCTTTGTCTTTTAAGAGTTTGGTGCCATCTTTTGATTGTAAAGGGTTTGTACCATAGGTTTTTGGTCCATAAATGGCCCTTGTGGCCTTAAAAAAGCCCCGCGCATCATGGGATTCTGCAAGTTGTTGAATTTCTTCAGCTTTCTTTTTCCACCAAGCGTTCTTAAGTTCTCTTGTTCTTCTTTGGACCTCAGCCTTTGCGCTAGCGTAGGTTTTTTTCTTGGCAGCGCAGTTAATATCATTTTGCCATATTTGGAAGGCTTTCCTTTTTTGGTCAATTATATATTTAATCTCATTGTCATTTTCATCAAACCAATCCTGATGTTTCTTAGTTTCATATCCAATAGTTTGTTCACAAGCTGCAGTAATGGAGGTTTTCAGCTTAGACCAATGGTCCTCAATGTTGTCAGGAGGTTCCGTAGGTAGATGTTCCTTAAGAAGTGATTGAAGACGAGTTTGCTTAATAGGATCTTGAAGGGCGTGGATGTTCATTTTACGCCTTGGTTTCCTTCCTTGAAGCCTACGTTGGGGAGCAATGTTGATAACCATAGTGGACCGGATTAGTCGGTGGTCTGTCCAGCAGTCGTCAGCACTCACCATGGCCCTAGTAAGAAGTACATCGCGGCGATCTCTAACACGGACAATTACATAATCCAGAAGATGCCAGTGCTTTGACCGTGGGTGCTGCCATGATGTTTTAAACTTATTCTTTTGTCGAAAGAGCGTGTTTGTAATAGTGAGATTATGCTCTGCACATATAGACAAAAGTAAGAGTCCGTTCGGGTTGCTATTACCAACTCCGTCTTTTCCAATAGTTTCTGGCCATAAATCAAAGTCACGCCCGACTCTTGCATTAAAATCGCCCAGGAGGATAATTTTATCCTCCTTGGGTATCTCTGACAGGAGAGTGTCCAACTGGCTGTAAAAACTTTCCTTGATGTCATCATCAGCATCTAATGTTGGTGCATAAGCGCTCAAAATAGTTACCTGTTGGTTATTGGCGAGCTTTAATCGAAGAGTTATCAGGCGTTCGTTAATGCCAGTAGGAACTTCTGACAAAGAGTTCACTAATTCATTTTTGATGGCAAAGCCTACACCATGTATTCGTCGGTCCTGCTCAGGTAGTCCTTTCCAGAAGAAGGTATAACCTCCTTTTTCTTCTTTCAGCTGTCCCTCTCCTGCCCTTCGAGTTTCTTGAAGTGCTGCTATGTCAATTTTAAACCGTCTCAGCTCCCTTGCAATAATAGCAGTCCTACGCTCAGGGCGTTCACTATCTATGTTATCCAGCAATGTCCGTATATTCCATGTTCCAAAATTCAAATGTCTTTTTCGACCGCTAAAATGGTGACCCCACTGGACGCGGTAATCCAGTCAGGGGAGAAAGAGGTAGACTATGTTTAGGGCACCTTTTCTAGCCCCCTCCCCATACGGGGTGAGCAGAGTGGATCCTAAATAGGGCTGCTCAGTCATGGATACAGCTGCCGAGCTGCTCGACTACCTCATTCCTTGAACAGGGCGACTGAGTCTGCATCCACCGCCCATGTGCTGGTCCATGACTAGGGGCTTCCAGATTCACAGTCCTCCCCCCGTTGCCATTCGCCAGTCGCCATGGGACTTTTGTTTGTTTGGTTGGTTGGTTGGTTGGGTTGGGTTGGGTTGGGTTGGATGGGTTGGGTTGGAAGACGCCTGTGCGTGAAACTGTTTTATGTGGGGAGATCGGTGCACAACGAATCACCACACAAACTTGACAGAGTACGGCAGAGATCCAATGGCACGGTTACCCTGACGATTGGAAAACCATTCTCTGCTGCAGCCTTCATCCGCCTTCACAGCCGTTGTAATTTAGGTTTAATTATCTTCCGCCTGTTCTGCCGTTGAGGACTTTATGTTTTGGATCGTTCTTTGTCTGGTTCCTCTCCCCGGACCTTACCGCCATGGGTGACCCTACTGCAGGGGTCTGCAACCCGCGGCTCCGGAGCCGCATGCGGCTCTTTCAAACCTTTGCCGCGGCTCCGCTCCGGTCTGAGACTCCGCTGGAATGCTGGGAAAAAAACCCAAATATTTTCCTCCTACCTTCCTCTGCGTGCCTCCAACTGGTCCAGTGGAAGACAGGAGGAGGGCTCCTGCAGGGAAAAAAACTTGGCAGCGGCAGCGGCACCCCCCCCCCCCGGAAGCAGGGACTCGAGCAGCCAGGCAGCGGAAGAGAGGAGAGCAGGACAAGGCTGCCTGCTCCGCAAAAAACTTTGCCCCCCCCCAGAAGCAGGGACTCGAGCAGGCAGGCAGCGGAAGAGAGGAGAGCAGGACAAGGCTGCCTGCTCCGCAAAAAACTTTGCCGCCGCCTCACATATGGCCTGATTCTGTTGGCGGGGGCAGCCCGATTTCGCTCTTCTGAGCGGTGCGGAGCGTTCTCCGCGCCGCTCTAGCTGCCGCTGCCGCTGGAGTCAATGCCGGAGCCGCTGAAGCCGCCGCCGATGCGTCACATCCAGCTGCTTCGGCGCGCTGGACCCCCGCGCTATGATTTTGGCGGGGGAACTTTGGCGCGGCGGCAGCACCCACCCCCCGGGCAGCAGGGACGCGAGCGGGTGAGCGGCAGAAGAGAGGAGGGCTCCTGCACGCGCCAAAGTTCCCCCCCCGCCAAAAACATAGCGCGGGGTCCAGCGTGTCGAGGGACCAGTGCGGCTGGCTCGCCGCGGAGAGCACAAGCAGGCGAAGAGGCAGGTAGGCCTGCGTGAAAGCAGTAATAGTTATCAGAAAACAAGGGGGGAAAGATTCATGTACAAATTATTGGAAAACTAATAGCAATAGAACAAAATAATATCTCCATAAATTTATTTATTTATTAACTGCTTTTTTAACCCTGCATTTCTTAAAAACAATCCAAAACAGGTTATAAAGAAGAATAAAACACAAATTACAATATCGCTGCGGGGATGGGAGCGGGTGCCAAAATGAAGGAGTGGGTCGGGACCGGGGTATCACGAGGGGCCGGGGGACTCGGCGGGAGAGATTTTCATGAGTGGCTGTGGGCGGGGGAGCCACCGGGGGTAATTTGGTAAATGTATGGCCGGCCCAGGATTGAACCCCCCTGATCCCCTTGTGGTATTTTCATTGAGATTCTTCCCCCCCCTCTAATCAGGGCACAAATGGATCAGGGGAGAATTAAATTGGCTGGGGGGGATTACAATCAGAGTGCCTCCAGCTGTTGCAAAACTACGACTCCCAGCATGCCCGGACAGCCTTTGGCTATCCGGGCATGCTGGGAGTTGTAGTTGTGCAACAGCTAAAGAGCCCCAGGGTAGGGGGAAGTGCTCTGTTTCCCAATCAGGGTGCCTCCAGCTGTTGCAGCTGCCCCTTTTGCCCCACATTAAAGACAGGCCTGAGTAGCACCCTCATCATCCACCAGCAACACCCTCCCCCCAGCAGTAGCACCCCCATCATCCACCAGCAAATCCTGCTGATGGATGATGAGGGGTGCTATTACCACATGGAGGGTGTTTCTGGTGGATGATGAGGGTGCTACTGCTGGATGGTGCTGATGACGGGATGCTACTGCTTGGGGGGGGGATGTTGCTGGTGGCATCCCATCATCCACCAGCAACACCCCCATCATCCGTCAGCTGATAATTTCCCCTACCTATGCACCCAACATAATCCACCAGCGAGAGCTGGTGGATTATGTTGGGTGCATAGGTAGGGGAAATTATTACATTTTATATGTGGGGCACAGGATGGGGCATTATTACTTTATGTGAGGGGGGCAGATTATTTTGCAAATTTTGCTATGGGGCCCTCTGATGGCTTTGCGGCTCCCAGGTTTTTTTTTCTTCGGAAACGGGTCCAAGTGGCTCTTTTTGTCTTAAAGGTTGCAGACCCCTGCCCTACTGGGAGTACATAGCTCCCGACGGCATTGCTCACAGGATTCATCGGAACACGCAAGCCCACTCACCACTTCAAGGTGACGATCCGGCGAGGGGGATCTAGACCAAGCAACTAGTCGGGCACTGGCGGCCTCTTGCGGGCGTATGAGGAGCGGCAGCCAACCTGGGGCCCTAACTGGAGAAGCTGCAGCTTGGCTTAAAAAACCCCTTCCAGCAGGGTAGCAGCCATGTTAGTCTGTCACCGTTATTTAAAAAGAAACTCCAGCAAGACGTCTTCTGGCATAGATTCATGGATCATAGAGTTGGAAGGGGCCTGCAAGGCCATCGAGTCCAACCCCCCGCTCAATGCAGGAAACTAGAGGAGGGGTCTCCCATCCAAGTAACAACCAGGCCTGACCCTGCTTAGCTTTCCACACTCAGACAAGCTGAGCCAGCGTGAGCCACAGGCCTGTGAAAGACTATCAAATTAATCTTGTGGCTCTGGATACGGAAAGGATCTTGGAGCAATTTCATGCTCCTGATTATTTTTTATCATCATCATCATCTTTATTTCTATACCACCCAATAGCCAAAGCTCCCAGGGCAGTTTACAACAATCAATTAAAAAATGCAATACAATATAAAATATACACAATAAAAACATTATAAAAAATGTAAAATCAAATTTAAAATTACACAAATAGCTAGAACATGTTAATGCAACATGACCAATAAAAAAGTTAAAAAATAACCACCCCACCATGCACTATTTTAGAGTTGTTAATAGCCTCACCATAGAGGGCAGTCTTAACCTGGCGCCGAAAAGATAGCAGGGTTGGCTCCAGCTGGGCCTCAGGGGGGAGCTTGTTCCAGAGTTGGGGGGCTACCACAAAAAAGGCCCTTCCCCTTGTTGCCACCCTCCAAGGCTCCCTCGGAGGTGGCAGTCAGAGGAAGGCTCCAGATGTTGAGTGTAGTGTCCAGGTAGAGTGTGGTTGGGAGAGGCGTTCCGTCAAGTACTGCGATCCCAAGCCATGTAGGGCTTTAAAGGTTAAGACCAGCACCTTGAATCTGGCTCGGAAGCATACAGGCAGCCAGTGCAAGCGGGCCAGAACCGGTGTTTTATGTTTGGACCTTCTGGTCCCAGTAATGAGTCTGACTGCAACATTTTGCACAAGCTGCAAATTCTGAACAGTCTGCAAGGGCAGCCCCACATAAAGTGCATTGCAGTAGTCTAGCTTTGAGATTACCAGAGCGTAGATTACCGAAATCAGGCTATCCCTGCCCAGATAGGGGCAGAGCTGAAAGAAGGCACTCCGTGTCACTGAGGCCACCTGAGCCTCAAGTGACAAAGATGGCTCAAGGAGAACCCCCAAGCTACGGACCTGCTCCGAGAAGGGGAGTGCAACCCCATCCAGAACAGGTTGAACACCCAGGGCCGGTGCTACCGCTAGGCAAACTAGGCGGTTGCCTAGGGCGCGTGGCTGAAGAGGGCGCAGAAATGCTGCGCTCCTCTTCGCTGCCGCCGCCGCCCCACCCCCGCCGGGCCTGCCCCCCGCCCACCGAAGCCTCTGCCGCGACTCCCTCCCCGCGCCTCCCCCCCTGCCGCCGCCGCGCCTCCCCGCCAGCCGCCGCCGTGCCTCCCCTCCCCTCCCCTCCCCTCGCCACCTACCTTCTCCACGTCGCTTCCGGAGCCCCTCCCGCGTTGTTTTGGCGGGAGGAACCAGGGCAACAGGGCTTAAACAGCCCTGTTGCCCTGGTTTCCCCGGCAAAAAACAGAGTGCGGGGTCCTGTCGCGTCACTTCCTCCTCGGAGGCGGGGGCGGCAGCAGCCAGGGCGGGGGGAAGGTAGGTAGGTAGGTAGGTGGTGGTGGCGGCGCGGGGGGAGGGGGGTTGCAGAGCAGGGCTGCTTTGCTCCAGAGCCCCCCCCCACGGCACGAGAGGGGGGGCGCTAAATATAATTCCGCCTAGGGCGCCAAACTGCCCTGCACCGGTCCTGTGAACACCCTCCATCTGGTCAGAGGAACCCCCCCCACTAACAGCATCACCCATGCAAGTGCTTGTGAATGGCTATAACGGAGCACAGCACCCACCACCAGAGTGTGCTGACCCACCTTCACAATTAATTATGCTCACACTTTTTCAGGTTGTTGCTGCCACCTTTTTGCAAGACAAATCATGGGTGATCTCACCATCCTGGGGGGCAGAATGAAGAGGCTATTAAGGAGCTAATAGCATCCCCAGGAAAATCTGGGGAACTAGCTACAAACGGTTCACTGATGCCTAAGGGTCTTTATGTCCGATTCTCTTTCATCCTATTAGGAATTATAGTTTGAGGAACATAGTATATTATATTCCTATCTTGTATGAACTACGGCACAGCTGGCTGGAGCCTCCCAGTTTCAGTATTGTTCAGAGCCGAAATGTGCTTCTCTGTGTTAGGCTGCTGATGGAGAACCCATCAGAAGTTGCAGCGGGGCCACTGTGCCTGACCTGCTGCCCTCTCTGTGCAAGATGATATCAGGCTTTTCATCGGCCACCTTGAAAAACACTAATTATTCCAAACAGAAAGTATTACACAATGCATAATGGTTTCATTTGCATGACCTTTGGCCCTTTGTTATCCCTGTCCAGGCTGTTCCTGGGGCAGGCACCCCTATCACGGATCCTGTCTTGACATTCTGTTTGGGAACTAAGCATGCAGCTCCTCTAGTGTAAAAGGAATCGGCACGTGCAAGGAGGCATACAGGCTGAGAAGAGAAAGAGCAAATCAGCCTTCCCCGACAGGGCACCCTCCAGATGCATTGGACTACAACTCTCAGCATCCCTGGCTGGGGATGCTGGGAGCTGTAGTCCAACACATCTGGAGGGTGCCTGGCTGGGGAAGGATGGAGTAGATAGAAGTAGTAGATAATCGGCCTTCCTTCAAGTCAAACCGTTGGCCTGTCTGGCTCAGTACTATCGAGGCTGATGGGAAGCCTCTCTCCCGGGTTTCAGGCAAGATTCTTTCCAAGCCCCACCCGGTGATGCCAAGGATCGAACCCGGGAGCTTCTGCATGCAAAGCAGGTGCTCTGCCGCCCAGCTGCGGCCCCTCCCCTCATAATCACGGCAAGGCAAAACCCACCCTGAGCATGGGATTATTGTAGCGCAAGGACCATCTGCAACCCACTCCAATTTGCGAACGTATTCTCATTCTGGCTTGGGCGTTGCTGCCCACAGATACTCACATACGGAACGAGCCGGCTCTCGGAGGACCCGGGTGCTAGCAGGAGCGGTGCCCCATCCTTTAGAAGGGGACCGTTTCTACCACGAGGACGAGGGAAGGAAGAGACAGGATGGGGACTTCTCTCTTACCATGTCCACTGTGGCTTTGGGCTGCTTGAACGCTGGCAATGCCCAGGATCCCTTTTCTGGTCAAGAGGCCGATGCGCAGCGATGCCAGAGATAACATCTGCGGGGCCAAAGCAGAGACACGGTTCTGTAGGGGGGCAGCAGCATCGCCAACAGCCACTGTGGGGCTGCACCCCCCCTGTCTCCCAGGATAAACATCATGGCAGGGGGGAGATCAACCTAGCGCCATACGTTGGCCAGAGAAGGAACAGCTGCAGGGAGCTTGTTTTGCCCTTTGAATGCTCTGAGCTTCTCTATATGAGGCTGTCGATCCGCTGCATCTGCTTTCAGATTCGTTGCAGAATTGAGATCCAAGCTCTACACAAAGAGCTTTTTCTTGTCTGCTTTTCCACCACATAACCTCTAGGTGGCGCTGTGTTATAGCAGAATAATGCAATTGCACAGGTAGGAAAATGCTTTTTCTTTCGCTTTCAGAAATAATACTCCCATTCCCCATTCTAAAATAAACCAGGAAAGTGCTCCTAAAAAACAGAAGCAAAACTGGAGGGTCACAGCGTTGTCTAAAGAATCTGTAAGCAAGCATGGTTAAGGAATGACAAATGCACAATAAATGCTTTGTGTAGAAAAGCTCTTTGTGTAGAGCTCAGATCTCAATTCTGTGAGGAAAATGGGAGTTGATACAGCGGATTAACAGCCTCATGTAGAAAAGCTCTTAGAGGCCAACTACCTCTTATTACCAGATCTCTGCTTCTGGGCTTTCTGTGGAAATCTGGCTAGCCAATGCTGGGGGTTGGAAAGCTGAACAAGATGGACCTTTGACCTGATCCTGGATTTATTTTTTGTTTTATTTATTTATTACATTTCTATACCACCCAATAGCCAAAGCTTTCTGGGCAGTTCACAACAATTAAAACCATAAAATACTATAAAGTGTCATATGAAAGTTTTAAAAGTTTAAAACTACAGTATAAAATAAAAAAATAAAAAGACAAAATAAAACCTAGCAGCAGTGCAAAGATTTAAAATACAAGAACAAATTGACAACAACAGGATGATGCAAAAGGATAAGCAGTTCTTATGTCCTCTATTCCAGTGTTCCTGGGGCATGCTGGGAGTTGTAGGCCAAAAACATCTGGGGACCCAAGGTTGGAGAACACTGCTCTATTCCAACCCTTTGTGACTTGGGACCGGCATCTGTGGGCCCAGGAGTTTCATCCAGCAGATGCTGCAGAGCAGGGCTGGACAAGTTGTGGCCCTCCAGATGCTTTGCCCTACAATTCCCCACAGCCCTAGGCAGCATAGCCAATGCTGAGGGATCATGGGAGTTGTAGGCCAAAGCATCTGGAAGCCAGGAGATGCCCAGGCCTGCTGTAGAAGCACTGCGAATGTGTCAGTCCCTGGTATGGGGGACCTGCTAGGCCAAGCACCCGGGGGCTGGGGGGAGTGCATGCGCCATGTCCCGTCCCCGTCCCCCCGACAGGAGGACACCTGGCTTGGCCCAGCTTTTGCGATCATCAGGCTCACAACACCGCCTTTCCACCCAGCCCCTGAGAAAGAAGCGGAGCGGTCTGAAGGGCCGTTGGCCGTGGAGTGTGCAGGATGCTCCAGAGCAGGGCAGCTGAGCCTCTTTCAGCCTGAGGACCAAATTCAATTTCGGAGAAACTTTCGGGGGGGGGGGACGTTCCAGGGCCAAAGGCAAAACAGGGTGGGACCAAAGTGTCCAAATACCAAAAGTGCCAGCAAAACCTCTTACTCTGGGTAACTAACCCTCAGACGAGGCATTTCAACCATAGGGGTGGGGGGGAACTGTGCAAAAACTGGGAAACCATCCAAGGACGGGCAGCCAATTCTGAGGAAAGGGGGTGGGGCCAGGAGCATGGGGCATGGCCATCTGGGACCCCCCCCCCAGGTGGAATTGTTCAACAGCCCTGCTCCAGGGAGGAACACACTCTCAAAACCCCAGCTGGCAGATTGTGTGTGTGTGTGTGTGTGTGCGCGCGTGTGTGTGCAAGAGACAGACAGACAGACAGACACAGAGAGATTCGCCAACTGGTTGCTTGAACAGTGCCAACGATCTAGAGGTTGGGGGGGGTTCACCTTGTGTCCCCCCCCCCCGAAAGCTGCCTTTCTGCGGTTGCACAGGCTCAACCTTTGCTCTGCCCTCAAGAGGCCAAGTGGGCCTGCCTCAGGCTGGCTCCTGTGGTCTCCCAGCTGCCCCTGGGGCTGGCTGGTGGCCACTGAACTCCAAGCAAGGTGGCTGCTGCCCGGAAGTGGCTGGATGGGTGACCCGTCCTCCCTGACCTCTAGCCATGGGGAAAAGCTCCCAGCCCAGGCAAAGGGGTTCGGAGAGGCCTGGTGCTGGCTGAACAGCTCTCGTGTGGACATTTGGGGACCCACCCACCCCGGCACAGGAGGTGGCTTCTGCCACGGGAACCAGGGCAGATTTTACAGTGGACGTGAGATGAGATCCATCTGTTCCACTTGGGGTGTGTGTGTGTGGTCCAAATGGGACTGGGGGTGCCACAAAAAAGGAGCAGAGAAGCTGTCCCACTGTTAGAGGGATGTGGGAGCCAAGCCTTGATGAATACCCAACTCACCCCCTTAAGAAAGTTGGATTGTGATTGTGATGAGAGAAACTCTGGCCCTTCGTCCCAGGCCTAGGGGAGAACGAAGAAAGTTTTCTGCCCAAGGAACTCAGCAGAGAAGGAGCCCAGTGCTGGGACGGAGGGTCCGGCAGGCAGAAACGGGGCCCCAAGAAGCCACCAAGGGGGCAAATAATCTCCCTTCTCGCTCAGCTCCAGCTGGAGACAATCCCTCCTTTCTCTGCCTCGCCCCTGCGTACGGCGGCTGGGCAGTCCCCCCAACCTGGCAGCCCCACGGCGCCGGTGCCCAGCCAGGCCGACGGATCCCTGGCAGAGCCCGAGTGGGCTGGAAGGACGGGACTTACCGTGGGTCAAGAAAGGAGCCGCGGCCGACGTGGGAAATGGAGGCAACAGGAGACGTCCTTCGATTGCAACCGGCTGGAGACTGGCAGACCGCCAACGCACGAGCAGCTGCCAAAGACTCTTATTATAGCACAGACTAGGCGCAGCGAGCGACGGACCAGCCCACCGCCTGCCTGCCTGGCCCCTTCCCCTCCCCAGCTCTCAGGCTCCGGGAGATGGGGGGGGCCGGTCCGGACCCCCGGGCGCCCTATCTGCAGAGCCCCCCCCCAACCCTGGCCTGGCATAGAACAGATGTGAGGCTAGCCAGTCAGGAGCAGAGGCGGGAGCAAGCCCCAGCCAGCCAGCCCCCACCCCCCCCCGCCGCCCGTCTCGCTGTGCACACACACTGGATACTCCAAGCTAAGAGTCCTTGAAGCAGCTGGAGAAGGCGGGGGGGGGGGAGGCGAGCTGGAGGGCAGCTCTGCGTGCTTGTGTGCTTCCTCGGCCACCCCTCTTGCACATCTCATAATTGTCCAAAGTGCTTTACAGTCTGCATCAGGGTGGTGCATCCAGAAAAGCTTTTCCTGCCAATTTCACAGAAGGGAAACTGGGGCTGGGTATGACTCACTTGCCCGAGGTGATTCCTGGGGAAAAAGGAAGAAGCCAGCAGGGCTCAGGCATTCCTGGAGAGCAGAACCGCTAGAGGTGGAAGCCTTGTTGCCCGCCCCCCCCCCCAAACTTAGCTGTGTAGGAAAAGCATGCCAAAAATGCTCAGAGGTACTCTAATCTTTGTCAGTACTTCCTTGGCATGGTGGCTGCTCCTTGAAATCAGACAGAGAGACTTAAGAACGTAAGAAAAACCCTGCTGGGTCAGACCAAAGGTCCATCCAGTCCAGCATTCTGTTCACACAGTGGCCAGCCGGCTGCCCCAATGGGAAGCCCACAAGCAGGACATGTGCGACAGCACCCTCCCACCCATCGTCCCCAGTAACTGGTGTAGAGGGATACTGCCTTTGAAGTAGCATCTAGCCATCAGGACTAGTAGCCATTGATAGCCTTCTCCTCCATGAATTTGTCCAATCCCCTTTTAAAGCAGTCCCAATTGGAGGCCATCACTACACTTTGTGGAAGTGAGTTCCATAGTTGAACTATGTGCTGTGTGAAGAAAGACTTGCTTTTATCTGTTCCGAATCTCCCACCAATCGGATTCATGGGATGGCCCCTTTGGGTTCTAGTATTCTGGGAGAGGGTTATGAGGGAGACTTCCACTGTGTTGGTGAACAAGACATTTGTCTGGGCAATCTGGCACGGGTAGATTGATTTCTTTGTTCCACATCACTGCAAACTCACATTTTTTGGTGGTGGTGGGGGAGACGGGACTTGCCCTGCTTTTCTAACAAATGGCTTCTCCGTGTGGCAGGTCGCCCCAAGTATTTGCTGGCTAGAACCATCAAGGGCGGGGTGGAGCGGGCACAGTTATGCTAGGTCTACACAACCTGGGAGCCGTCACTCCACGTGCAGGCCATCAGTCATCCATTGTGGCTGGCTAGATCTTCAATGGCCCATCACTCAGCGGAAGAACACCCACTTTGTATGCAGAAGGTGGTTCCAGGTTCAACCCCCAACCTGGCATTTCCAGTTAATAGGGGGGAAGCTCACCTAAGCCCCTGCAGTTGCCGCTGGTCCAGCTAGGAAAAAATGGGCTAGATCCAGGGCCGCATCTAGTGTAGGCATGGTCGGGCATCTGCCAAGGTCCCACACCCCAGCAGGGGCCCACTGAGAAGAGCCCCCTGGACTTGCTCCTCCTCTTCACCACTTCATCCTGCTCGTTCGCCTGCCTCTCGCTCCGGCCCAGACGACGGAGGTGGTGAGAAGGAGGAGCAGGAGGCGCCACGGCCAACTTGCTCCATGGCTCTCTGCCTGCCAAACAAGCAAGTGGCAGCCATGATGAGGAAGAGGATTTATTTATTTATTTATTTATTACATTTATCAATCGCCCATCTGGCCGGTCACCCGGCCACCCTGGGCGATGTACAATTAAAATACAATAAAACACAATAAAATATAATAATTAAAACAATATAAAAAAATTCTCATTAAAAACCTAACCCACCCCATATTCCCGCCTGAACAGCCATGTTTTTAATGCACGGCGGAAGCTCATCACGGAGGGGGCATGGCGAAGGTCACTAGGGAGGGAGTTCCATAATGTGGGGGCCGCCACAGAGAAGGCCCTCTTCCTAGTCCCCACCAGCCTGGCTGCTCTGGCTGATGGGATAAGGAGAAGGCCGTCCGTGGCAGACCTTGTTGAGCGGCCTACTTGATGTTGCTGGAGGCGCTCCTTGAGATAAGCTGGGCCGGAGCCGTGTAGGGTTTTAAAGGTCAAAACCAACACCTTGAATTCGGCTCGGCAAGCAACTGGTAGCCAGTGCAACTCTTTAAGCACTGGCGTGATGTGATCACGCCGGCGGCTGCCCTTAATCAGGCGAGCCGCCGCGTTCTGTACCAGCTGAAGCTTCCGGACCGTCTTCAAGGGTAACCCCACGTAGAGCGCATTACAGTAGTCTAGGCGAGAGGAGACCAAGGCATGAACCACTGATGGGAGCAGGTGATTAGGAAGGTAGGGGCGCAGCTGCCGTATCAGATGGAGTTGATACAGCGCCGCCCGGCTCACAGCTGCCACCTGAGCCTCCATGGACAGCTGGGAGTCTAGAATGACCCCCAAGCTGCGGACCTGGTCCTTCAGGGGTAGATGTACCCCATTCAGCACCAGGTCAACATCCCCTAACCTTCCCTTGTCCCCCACCAGAAGTACCTCGGTCTTGTCGGGGTTCAGCTTCAGCATATTCCTTCCCATCCAGCCAGCCACTGACTCCAGGCACTTGGACAGGGTTTCAACGGCCAACCTCGGTGAGGACTTAAAACAGAGGTAGAGCTGCGTGTCATCCGCATACTGATGACACTGCACCCCAAACCTCCTGATGATAGCTCCCAGCGGCTTGAGGTAGATGTTGAATAACATCGGGGAGAGGATGGAACCCTGCGGCACTCCACAAGTGAGCAGCCGAGGGTCCGAAGCCTCCTCCCCGAGAACTACCCTCTGATACCTTCCAGAGAGGAAGGACCGGAACCACTGCAATACAGTGCCTCCTAAGCCCAACCCCTCCAGACGGTCCAGGAGGATACCGTGGTCAACGGTATCAAAAGCCGCTGAGAGATCGAGGAGGACTAGAAAGGAGCATTCGCCCCTATCCCAAGCCCTCCTCATATCATCCACCAAGGCGACCAAGGCCGTCTCCGTCCCATGTCCAGACCTGAAGCCCGACTGGCACGGATCCAAATAATCGGCTTCATCCAAGTGTGCCTTCAACTGAGCACCCACCACCCGCTCGATCACCTTGCCCAGAAATGGTAAATTGGAGACTGGGCGAAAGTTGTTTAAATCCTGGGGATCCAAGGAGGGCTTCTTTAGAAGCGGTCTTATTACTGCCTCCTTGAGGGCTGATGGCATCACTCCCTCCTCGAGGGAGGCATTCACCACCGCCTTGATCCCCTCACCCAGTCTCTCCCTGCAGCTCATGATGAGCCAGGATGGGCAAGGGTCAAGCAAGCAGGTGGTCGGCCTCACAGATGAAAGCACCTTGTCCACTTCATCAGAAGGAAGAAGCCGAAACCGATCCCACAAAACCGGTCTGCCATTGGCCTCCTCCCGCTCACTCCCTGTGTCCACGACGTACGATATCCCACTCCTAATCCGATCGATTTTATCTGCGAAGTGCTTCGCTAAAGCCTCACAGGAGGCTTTTGACTGTTCCAGTGGGTCCGGAGCGACTGGACCGACCAGACTCCGGACCACTTGGAACAGCCTCCTGGGGCAGCACTCTGCAGACGCAATGGAGGCAGCATAGAAATTCTTTTTTGCTGCCTTCACCGCCACCCGGTAGGCTGAAGATGCAGCTCTAACCCGTGTTCGATCGTCTTCGGAGCGGGAATTTCGCCATCGGCGCTCTAGCCTTCTCACCTCTTGTTTCAGAGCTCGCAGCGACGGAGTGAACCATGGCGCCGCGCGAGCTCTGTTTAGGCGAAGAGGGCGCTTCGGGGCAACTCGGTCTAATGCCCTGGTGATTGCAGCATTCCAGTCATCCACCAGGGTCTCGACCGAGCTACCGTTTGTGTGCTCCAATTCCCCAAGCGCGTTCAGGAATCCATCCGGATCCATAAGACGCCTGGGGCGGACCATTCTAATAGGTCCCTCACCCCTGCAGAGGGGTTGTGGCACCGAGAAATCCAACCCCACCAGATAGTGATCTGACCATGACAAGGGGGTGGTGGATATACCCCCGATCTCCAGATCATTTCCCCCCTCTCCGGAAACAAAAACCAAGTCCAGTGCACGACCGGCTACATGGGTAGGTCCAGTTAATACAGGGTGCAGCTCCCAGGAAGCCATGGTCTCCATAAAGTCCCGAGGTGCCCCAGTGAGGGAAGCCCCCGAATGCACGTTGAAGTCCCCCAGCACCACTAGCCTGGGGGACAACACACGCACATCGGAGACCACCTCCAGCACCTCGGCCAGGGAGTCTGTCGTGCAGCGGGGTGGACGGTACACGAGCAGAATCCCCAGGCTGCCCTTTGGACCCAACCTCCAGTACATGCACTCAATAAACTTGGTCTCCCGGAGAGGGAGTCTGGTGAGGACCAAGGACTCCCGGTAGATAACAGCCACTCCCCCTCCCCGTCCCCCAACCCTTGGCTGCTGGGCATACGAGAAACCGGCCGGACACAAGGCCGCCAGAGTTGGAGCAGCGGCCTCGTCCAGCCAGGTTTCCGTAACACATGCCAGGTCCGCACCCTCATCCATGATCAAGTCATGGATGAGAGATGTTTTTTGGGTAACGGACCTGGCATTGCACAACAGCAAACGCAGGGTGGGGGGAGGAGCAACACATCCCCCAGTTATCCCTTGGCTCTGGGCAGGCCCGGAACAAGGGATAGATATTAAGCATCGATCCCTTGTTCCCCTTACTCGGCGTGGCCTGCCCCTAGCGCTCTGCCAGCGCCTGCCGCTCAACGTTGGTACCGTTTGCCCCCCAGAACTCCCCCCACTATCTCCCTGGAGAGACACATGCCCCCTCGCTTCCGCCAGTCAGGCGGGAGACCCACCCCTAAAATCAACCCCTAAAAAACCCCAGCCCTTCAAAAAGGAAGGGCCTCTTTAAAACTCCCAGCCCCACCTATATCCCCAACAGCAGGGGGACAGGCCCTCGCCCTCGTGCCACCCCCGAAGTGGCTCCCCCAAAGGGCCTGGTCTTTATAGGCCCCTTCCAAGCAGCTGCAGGTGGGGCAAGGCGGCTCCCGGCTGAGCCCGGGCCTGCAGGGGGCAGGATGAGGAGGAAGAGCAGCTGGGGACCATGGCGGTGAGACGGTGGACTCCCTGAGGGAGGGGGCCCATTGAGGGTGTCTAACCCAAAGGCCCTCAAAACCCTGGAGTTGGCACTGGCTCGATAGACCACTGGTCAACCCGTTTCCACAGTCCCAGATGGGCAGGAAAATCAAGGCGTTGATCTGTCATCCCTGGTTGCTGGGCTGCATCTGCCTTGGTGGGTCATGAGCCATGCACACCCGATTTGTAGAGCTCACCGTGCAGTTGCTTGTGTGAACAGCCAACCCCTGGCAGTGGTGGGGCTTGAACCCACATCTCCCGGATCCAAGCCAACCTTCTGATCTAGTGGATCACACCAACAGCTTGGTGGCCACGTGCCTGCTTTTTCAGAGGACTGCCCTCTGTTTGAAGGGCTGCCCGGTCCAATCCCAGTTTAAGAATAAGGACCGATAAGAAGAACTGCTGCCCATCAGCAGCTGAACGAGGATGCCAATCTGCATGAAATGTACATATGCTAATGTATATCTATAGATGCACATTTAGAAATAAGTATTATAATTTGAACAGAAAAACAGTGCATCTCACAATAATCTGGAAAAGACTGTGAACAGGCGAGCTGCGTGCCCGCCCGTTTGGTCTGCGGTCCAAGTGCTGCGGATGGGCAACAGGTCTTCCAGTTCTTTATCTTTACACTGGAGTTGGGCAGGACAGCCCTTCAAAGAGAGGGCAGTCCTCTGCCAATGAACGAGGACACCCGCCCACCCTAGCAGAACACAGATCAGCCTTCTGCATATTCAGTTTGTGATCTACAACAATTCCAAGATCCTTCTCACTCGTGGTATTGTTGAGCCAAGTGTCCCCCATTCTGTAACTCTGCATTTGGTTTCCTTTCCCTAGGTGCAGCACTTGGCATTTATCCCTATTAAATTTCATTCTGTTGTTTTTGGCCCAGCGCTCCAGCCTATCGAGGTCGCTTTGAATTTTGTTTCTGTCTTCCAGAGTATTAGCTGTTCCACCCAACTTTGTGTCATCTGCAAATTTGATAAGCATTCCCTGCACCTCCTCATCCAAGTCATTCATAAAAATGTTGAAGAGCACGAAGTTCAAACATTTAAAAAGTAAGCTTTATTGGACACAATACAAAAAAGACCCCCTTCCCAGTTCACAGTGGTCCCAGACAGGGCAGGCAAGACGTGCGTAGTTCGTAGGCCTCACCCAGAGGATGCCGGAGTGGGCCCTTCCATAGGGAATAATAATGAGCCGCATTGACAATCCCTCGTGTGGGGTTAGCACAGTCTTCACAGCATGATCAACTCCACGATTTGTCTCCATCCTCACATGATGGTGGTGGGTTTAGCCCTGGAACCCCGCGTGGGGAAATCTTTCCTGCAGACTGGAAAAGCCCAAAGGTCCCCCTTCCCCAACCTCGCACCATCCAGATGTCTTGGACTACAATTTCCACCGACAATGAGTCCTGCTGGCTGGGGTTGATGGGGGGTGTAGTCCATCGCTTCTGGAAGGTGCCACCAGATTGGGGAAGGTTCCTCTAGGGCAGGGCTCTCCAACCTTGGATCCCCAGATGTTGCTGGACTACAGCTCCCAGAATCCCTTGCCATTAACCACGCTGGCTGGGTATGCTGGGAGCTGTAGGCCAGCAACATCTGGGGACTCAAGGCTGGAGAGCCCTGCTCTAGGATATAGAAATGTGGTATGGGGGGTTGATGTTCCAGGGAAGGGGAAGATGCTGCAGCAATTAGAGTTTTGTATACGCACCCCAAGATGATTTGTCTCTGTGGCAACAATGCTTTGTTTTTGGAACTGATCAAAGAAACCGTATCATTATATACTAACAGTGAACCTATTCATTGAGGGGAATCCTCATGCAGCCAAAACAGTACTATCCACACACAGGAGGGAGGTATGAACAGGCTTGGGGAGACCCTAAAGTTTGCAGAAATACAAAAAAAAATCTTTAGGGGGGGGAAACCTGCAAGGGGGAACCCCAAAACAGCTCAGTGGAGACAGAGCGTGCTGCTCACGAGTGATAGTGGAATACTGGCTAATGGTGGGGGTCAGAAAAACCAGGGTGAGGAACAGAATTGAAGATCCTGGAGTGGAAGATAGCATGGCTGGAAGCCTGGACAGAAGCACTCCACACTGCAACATTTTGTTGCAGGATGTTATTCTTCTAATTGGACTAACACACTATCCATAGGTCCTCTCATGCAACAGTGGGCTGCAAACATACAACTGTACATAAAGCCCTACACACACACACACACACACACACACACACACACACACACACTCATCTGTGGGTTGGGGAGGCCCAGAAGAAGGTTGAATGTGTTTAGAAGGAGATATGAATCCGTACGTTTGAGAAAATCTAGGGTTACCCCTTCCCCACCTTTTTAAAAAAATGTTGGATTGCCTCCAATAAATAAGTGTGGGGGGCGGCGGAGGTGTTTTGCAGCACTCACAAAGTGGCATCCATGAGGGTGGAGAGGATGAGCGTCCCATTTGGTTGTGGTGACGTCACAGGCAGCATCCAATACGTGGCTGTGAAACCAGTGTGGCCTCCAGCCAGACCCTGCCAAAGGCTGCTCTGATGGGGAGAGAAGCCACAATTCCCCAGCATCTCCATTTTATTCTGTGGATGATGGGCAAGTGCCCTTTGCCAGCAATGGATGTGCCAATTCCCCTGGTTTCATGCAACGAACTGCCGTGGGGCAGTCCTTGCACAAACTGACATCCCCTGGAAAAGCCCAAGGAACACCCAGTGCCGCTGCTCCCCCATTGTTCAGGATGACCCCAGAGGCTGTGGGGTCTCTGTTCTGGAAGGTGACTGTGCAGGATATGGTGTTGAGGTGGGAGTAGCCCGGATTGGGAACCTCCGTGGGCCAGAGGTTCCCACCCCTGGAGTATGGGATTGGGGCATTTCCTCGCCAGGTTCCTTTACAGCCCGTTGTCGTAGTGCCTATACTGGTGGCTGGTAGTGCAGGTCTGTTGTGATTGCCATGTATCCCTGCGGAGAAAAAACAAGATGCTAAGTTTCTGCCCCATTCCTCCGTCTCTCGTATCTCTAGACTGTTTTACAATCAGGTTTCTTTATATTTTGTTTCTGAAGTTCTTTTTGACATTTACTAAAAAAAGAAAAGAAAGTATTACGGTATCGTTTTATGTTTGTATTGGTTTGTTTATGAAAGCGTTCAATTCAGTGAAATTGCATAAGGGGTGTGGGGGACTATTACTGCAAGAATTATTACAAACTTCCCAAAATTATGCATGATCTGGCATACTTATGGTTTGGCTCAAATTATTTATTCCAAAGGGTGCTAAAGCTCCAACAAGGGCTGTGTCCTGATCAGGGCTGGATTAAGATAGGGGCTGTGGGAGCGGCCGCTCCAGGCCCTTAACAGATAATCGGCCCGCAATTATAGGGACACACGGCGATTTTTCCCCCTTCAGAGTTAGCTCTGATCGTTATCATTCAGCATAATTAATGATTTTTTCAAGATTAGAAAGGTGTTCTAAGCACATCTGCATTACAGGCTTGAGGCAAGACCTAGCAAGAACTGTTGTTCTCAAATTAGCATTTCAGTATCTTTGCATTTCAATCACTGTTACTACATTTCTTTGTGAGAACTTCTAGCACATGGGGGGCTTGCTAGGGTCTGTAATATTCAGATTTAGAAGGGACCTCTCTCTCCAGCCTCCAGCAAAAGATCTTTCTGATTCGCAGCTCAATTGTTCAAATGCTAGTTTAACAACAACAACAACAAAAGCAACAAGAACAACACAATTATTCTTGGTCAAGCAAAGCTTCCTGGCTTTTTGTTGTGGCTGCTTTTTTTTTTTTTTAATAAATAATTTGGGGGAAATTCTGCAAGTTCTCCTTCTCCTTCTTTTCTGTAAAAGGGCTTTCCCTCTTTTGTGAGCCAAACTGAACGTAAGGGCTGTGTGTTTGTGCGTGTCTGCCTTTTGGGGGTGTTGATCCTCCTGCCGCCTGCAAAATGTCACCTGCTTGGCTAATACTGTGTGTGTGTGTGTGTGTGTGTGTGTGTGCACGTGCGCTTTCATGGGGAATTGTGTGGCATTATAAGTTTTATTTTGAAAACCCCCAGAGAACAGAGTTCTCTGTGTGTGTGTGTGTGTGTGTGCTTGGCTAATACTGTGTGTGTGTGTGTGTGTGTGTGTGTGTGTGCGCACATGCGCTTTCATGGGGAATTGTGTGGCATTTTAAGTTTTATTTTGAAAAACCCCAGAGAACAGAGTTCACCAAATATCCCTCTTGGATATTTTGGACTACAGTTCTCATTTGCCTCAGGCAGCATGGCCAGTGGCTGGGGAAGATGGGAGCTGGGGCCCCAAACATTTGGAAGGGCCCCGGTTGGGGAAGACTGCCCTAGAGGTTAAAAAACGTGGAGGTACTTATCATCAACGATATGTGATGAACGGTTTTATTGAGTTAACAAGCTTATTGTTTACAAAAAAAGAAATATTTTCAATATGTTTCTGTTTTGGCACTTTAATGGTAATTAAAATATTTAATTTGTTTTAATATAAAATTGCGTCTTCATTTTATTTATTTCCATAAAAAGGCCCACCAAAATCCTCAGCACCAGGCCCATAATGCTCTTAATCCGGCCCTGGTCCTGATCCTTCCTTCCTGGCTACGCTGCCTTGTTCCTGTGAGTTGTTGTGTAGCCTCATCTCTCCAGGGAAATGAGGCAGTTGTGACACTCTGTTCCTTGATCACTTTTGTTCCTCACTCTCCCTTCAAGGACTTCAACTCAGGGTCCTTGAAGTGTACAAGGAGCGATCCCTCTGTTTATCTTCAAACCAGATGTTGGACTGTGCAGCGAACTTACCAGTCTGGGCCTTATCAAGCACAAGATTGGCCCATGTCTCACAGGTTCCATTTTGAATCCCTCCCAGATGCCATATTTTGACTCCTAAAGGATGCGGCCAAGACTCTTTCCCAGTTGGCTTTAATGTCTCAGAAGGGCTCCCTTCCAGATGAGGCTGTTATCTTGCAATCGCCCTGCCTCTTTCACAGAATTTTATGGGGGAGGGGAGTTCCAGATTTTGTTCTCTTCTGCTTGTGGCCCTCCCTTGTTTCCTCACTGCTTCTTCTGTCTTTTTAGTTTGTACAAAAAAATCCATTAAGGAGGAACAGACGGAATGGCCTGTGGTTGGGTTATTTGAGAGTTGTTTCCCCCACAAACAAGCCATGGCGCATGGGTTCAGACAACGTGACAAACAGCACCTGGGTGGGTAATCAGGCAAATGGACCCCAGCACATGCCGCGGCTTAAACAAGCCACCGGTGATCGTGCGAACCGGGCCGTTGCCTTTTGATTGGTAGCGTGAGGAGCCCTCCATCTGGAAGCACCTTCTGTGGTCTGAGCATGACCAAAGGAAACCCCGAAGCCCTCTCAACTCCGGGAGCTGAATTAGGACACTACCTGGACGATACCTTCAACATTTACCCTTGACATTTAAGGCCTGCTCAAACTGCCTCAAACCAATCCAATCAAGTTGAAAACTGAAGGCTTTGTTCTCTGTATATCATTGCAAGCAACAATATCAAGCTGTGTTGTTGTGCACGGCTGTATATTTAAATGTTGCCTTCTTAGCTTGGGAGAAATCAGAATTCCTTCCTGGACCACAAGGTCTGAGTGATTCACTTTTCCCTGCCGCCCTGGTCAGGACACCCTGTTTTGTCCAGAGGACAGAAAGTAATTGAGGATCACATGGAGGCAATGCGTTGCGCATGGCACAGCACTCCAGTGGGATGTTTATCCTTTGATTTTAAATGTATTTAACTGAGATGTTCTGTATGTTCTGTTTTTAAACATGTTAACTCTGGTTCTTTTGTATTTTAAAATTTGATGTTGTAAACTGCTTCAAGAAGTCTTTATATAGCCATGTGGTCTATAAACCAATCAAATAAATAATGAATGATAAAAAGCAAATCCGAGCTGGAATCGCTGCATGGCACCCTGCCTCACCCACGGGATCCTGATTCCCAAAAGCTCCATCCCTATTCCTGCACCGTGTTTGTGCTTTGATTGATCAGCTATGACAGCACTCCCAGATGAAGGGCCCTTAGCACTACCGCTCAGAAGGCATCGGGCAGCTGCTGCCGTTCCGTCTTTTCTTCCTTAATAGATTTTCCGTGGCAAGAAAAAAGATGGAAGAAGCAGTGGGAAAGCATGGGAGGAAGGGTTACAAATGGAAGACGGCACTGTCCGGACCTCCCGTAAAATCCATGAATGAGACACGGCGATGGCGTGCGTGACAAATGCCTCATCTGGAAGCATCCTGCAGCATCTTTTGTCACAAACCCACACGGAACATTTTGAAGGTTCTGAAAACCTCACACAAGACTCTGGGTTAGGAGGGGCTATGCGTTGTGAGCAGGAAGGGAGCAAAAGGCCCATGGAGGTTTGGAGTCTGGGGGGCAAAAGGATCGCGGCTGACCGGATGTCCCAGGAAGAACTGTTTCCCTCTACACTTAGTGTGGGGAACCAGCAACAGCATTTCAGGTGAGTCTCAAAATCATCCAGCTCTCTGGACAAAATCATCCAGCTCTCTGGACACCCCCCGCGTCTGGGAATCACTTCTAATGCATGTGTGTGTGCAAAAGGTAGAGAAGGGATGGGGGGGGCACAGAGAGAGCGAGAGAGAGAGCTGCGCAATCCTGCAGTGTTGCAAACTCCATTCATGGGTCTTGGTCTACCCACCGTCAGCTGCAGCCCCCAATTGATTCTCCCCCCGCCCCCTTGCTGGGTTAACAGCCTTTCATGGGAAGGTTCCCCCCCCCCCGCCCTGCACTTTCAGACTTTCTGGAGAGTGCCCCCGATCACGTGCAAAATGCAGCGCTTCAGCACTGTGTCGTGCCACAGAACCGGAACAGGGCAAGGGTCTGGTTGGCAGGCCCCACATCTCTGTCATTCGGGCACTCACCTCGTACATCGTGATTTTGGGATTCAGCAGGCTGGTGTTGGTGACGTAGGGAAGATGAATCCCTTTCTTAAGGCGCTCTAAAGAAATAGAGAGGATGGTCACGAGAGGAGAGAATGGGACTTGGGAAGGGGGAGCCCCCACCCCCACCCCCAAGCAGAAACGGAAGGGAGGGGGCAGCGGGCCTTTTGAGCAAAGGAAACTGTTCTGGACTCACTGTTGAGCCTCGATAACGCCAGCGGCCTGGCCATCTTCAGGATCCTCTCCAGAAATGTCCCCTGTGCAAAAGAAAGGCAGCTGGCTTAATTAATTAATTAATTAATTAAATTAATTAATTAATTAATTTATTATATTTATACCCCGCCTTTTTTCCTGCAAGGAACCCAAGGCGGCTTACATAATCCTCCTCCTCCTCCTCCTCCTCCTCCTCCTCCTCCTCCTCTCCATTTTATCCTCACAACAACAGCCCTGTGTGGTAGGTTAGGCTGAGAGGCAGTGACTGGCCCAAAGTCACCCGGTGAGTTTCATGGCCGAGCGGGGATTTGAACCCAGATCCCCCGAGTCCCAGTCCAGCACTCCCACCACTACGCCGCACTGGCTCCCAGCTTGAGCAGGCACAACGCACAAGAGGTGGGGGGTGGCAGTGCCGGCCCTGCCATGAGGCAGAGCAAGGCAGCCGCCTCAGGAGGAGGGCCCTCGGGCAAGACACCCCCAGTGGGCCCCCTCCCAGAGTGACCGCTTTCTCGCCGCCACGCTCGCCGGCCGCTGCCGCTCCTCATCCTCTCTGCCGTCTTTGCTGCCATCTTTGCTCATTTGACAGCCAGCAAGCCGATGGGCAAGGAGGCCGCGGCATCTCCTGCTTCTCACACCACCCTGGTCCGGGCCGGAGCGAGAGGCAGGCGAACAAGCAGGTCGCAGTTAGGACACTACCTGGACGATACCTTCAACATTTACCCTTGACATTTAAGGCCTGCTCAAACTGCCTCAAACCAATCCAATCAAGTTGAAAACTGAAGGCTTTGTTCTCTGTATATCATTGCAAGCAACAATATCAAGCTGTGTTGTTGTGCACGGCTGTATATTTAAATGTTGCCTTCTTAGCTTGGGAGAAATCAGAATTCCTTCCTGGACCACAAGGTCTGAGTGATTGTGGCGAACAGGAGGACCGGCTCCTCTTGCCAGTGGGCTCTCGTCACTGGGCCCCTGCCGGGGCGAGGACCCTTGGCAGGTGCCCAATCGTGCCTACCCTTGATGCCGGCCACGGCTGGAGGCCGGCAAGTGTAGAAGGACAGAGCTGTGCGCGCCGCGCATGCTGCCCTCCTGCGGCCCCGAAGCAGGCCTCGGCTGCGGCGGAAGACACTGTCCTGTCGCAAGGGCTGAAATCAGATTCAGCTGGCCACGGGTGAGCAACAGACGGCCCCCACATGCCCCCGCACGCAGCTGCCGTCGTGCTGCCAAAATTTGGCTGTGTGGGGATGGGGGTGGGTGGGAGGGGAATGGCCTCCTTTTAAAAGCAGAAATGCGCGGTTTTCTGCTGAAATTTGGTGCCACGGCGGCGGCAAAAGGGGGCTATTTTAAAGCAAATTAGCCTCTTTTGTCCACTACCACACCATGGAATTTCAGCACCAAATGACGAATCCCCACATTTCCCGCCAGCCACGCTTGCTGAACATTCAGAGGCGTGGCAGGGGTGTGGCCCACGGTGGGATCCAGGGGGCAGTGCCTGACACACCCACACCCACACACCCCAGAAGTTGCCCACCCCTGAGCTAGGCAAAAAAGAGCAAAGGGAGCGTGTGACGAGCCCCCTGGCTTCTAGGTGGCAGCGCCCGGCTTGACTTTGACTGGCCACGTGAGGGCTCAAAAGCACAACTGCCACGGCTGGCTTCTTTCCCATTCACGGCTCCTTCGTGCCGCTACGGGACCACGAGAGCAGGAGTGCAGAGCCTCAGGCCCATGGGAACTGATCCAGCTCTCCCGGGGTCCCAGTCTGAACTCTTGGGGTTCCTCACATGGCCACGCCCCCTTCTCACCCCACCCCCATTCCCCTGAACACCAATCATTTGGTGGTTTCCCAGGTTTGGTGCAGTTCCCCCCCCCATTCTAAAAGGTTGAAAGGCCTCTCTTCTAAGGCTTAGTTCAGTGTTCTCCAACCTTGGGTCCCCAGAGGTTTTTGGCCTACAACTCCCAGCATGCCCCAGCCAGCGTAGCTGGCTGGGGCATGCTGGGAGTTGTAGGCCAAAAACCTCTGGGGACCCAAGGTTGGAGAACACTGGCTTAGCTGCTGGCAGGAAGAGCCTTAAGCCAAAATATGTATTTTTTGGCATGTTGGCCCCGCCCCTTGCCTCTGGCTCCACCCACCACTGGGATGCAGCCCCCGAGAGCTTCTTCGAAATGAAATTCGGCCTTCGGGCTGAAAGAGGTTCAGCACCCCTGCTCGAGGGCCACGTACAGGTCTTCCCCACCCCCATCCCTGAAAAACTCTTCCTCCTTAGCAGCAGCACGGCTTGCTTGGCCTTGTTCTCCCTGAGGTGGCCAGCCTGTGTTTGGCCTGTGCAGACGGCAGGTGGGGGGATCCCTGCATGCAGAAAGCCAGCATGTCAGGATGAAGGCTCAGCTAGAACACATCTCCTCAACAGTTTTTGTGTGGAAGGATTTCTTCTTCTTCTTCTTCTTCGTGTGTAGGGACATCCATTTATGTCATGCTCACCTGCAGACCAAAGTGTGGTATACATAGCCCAAACGCAAGTTTACCATCGCACTGGGAATGCACACGCGCACAGAGAGGGTTATGGGACCTCACAACAGAGTCCATAACACACGTCTCTGGGATCTAAGCCTGCCCCTATTTATACCCTCCTTCCCCCATTCATGCTCTGCCTCACTCACCTTGATATCTCCAATCCTTGACCACTGCTGGGACAGGCGAAAGCTGTTGGACACACAGAGGGAGAAGATGCGGAGTCAGGGCGCTTGCTATGCTCTTAGGAAACAACGAAGGGTGCTTCCAGACAGAGGGCTATGATTGCTACCCAACGGTTGCAATTCCACGCTCTGCTGGATCTGGAATTGCACCCAAGCATCTACACATGAGGGGCAGACTGGTGTGTGTTTTCCCCCCACATATGCATCCCTTGCTAAAATGGTGCCGAGGGAAATGAAGGGGCGCCCAGGTAGGGAAGCGAGCAGGTGGGCCGATGGGGCTCAGCCTCCCAAAACTTCACCGCAGATGTCCGAACCCTGCCTCGTCAAAAGGACAAAGAAGTCGCGCTAATGCAGCCTTCCCCCGACCTGGTGCCCTCCAGGTGGTTTGGACTATGACTCCCATCAGCCACAGCCAGCAGGACCAATGGTCAGGGATGATGGGAGTTGTAGTCCAACACATCTGGAAGGCGTCAGGTTGAAGAAGGCTGTGCTAGAGACATCTGCACCTGTGGAGTTTGTCCTCCTCTTCCATTCTTCCCCCTCCCCCCCCAATGGGATTTCCCAATGTTTGAAAAGAAATGGAAGACACAGGAAGGGGACCGTTTGATGACGACATCGTGTGGACACCCCATAAAAAGTGAGTGAGGCATGCACGGCGATTCTTCGCTAAACACCCCTAGTGTGGAAGCAGCCCAAGTGATTGTTCTCCTGGTAAATAGGAGACGACCCAAAGAACAGAGGGACTCACTTTTTCAGGGACACCGAGCCTCCGGCTTTGCCAATGGAGTTCCCAGACTTGACCGGTTCAAGGAAGAATTGTCCCGTGAGGTTGCTGTCCTGTTGGCCAAAGGAAAACTAAGGTGGATGGATTTCTCATAGGAAGAAGAGCTTTGCTGGATCAGACCACAGGCCTGTCCAGTCCAGCTAGATTCCCGTGGGAGGTCAACAAGCAGGATACGAGGCCCGCTTCCTGCTGTTGCTTCCCAGCAACTGGAATTACAAGGAATTGATCCTGGACTATTCATGTGCATCCCCCCCACAATTCACCTCTGCTTAGCCCCCCCCATAAAGGAAACCATATTCCAGCCGCCTCCACCTCCCTAGAGATGAGGAAAGGAGCCCTCACACCCCACCCCACACTCCGGCTCCGGTGCTTACAATATTTAGCAGGAATACAGAGACCAGGGTGGCGTTTGGCAGGACAACAAAGGCCTCCGCAGATCCAAAGACTTCTGCATCCACACCACCGGGATGAAAGCTCAGCACCGGTTGCTTCCGGGCAGCGATGTGGAGCTCCATGGGCCTATTTGGGAACTGCTTCTTCAGCTGGGAAGGGGAGAAAGAGAGATGCCAAGATTGAATTACCGCTTGCACATTGGGGTGTGTGTGTGTGTGTCATTCCATGTATCTATGTATCTGCCAAAGAGTATGATCCTTCATGCTATATATCTGGCTGGTTTTTCCTGGTTTATTTATTTATTTATTTAAAAAACTGTTTCTCACCATTTTATCCCACCCTTCATCCAAAGAGGTCAGAGTGGCATACATAATCCCTCCCGCTTTATCCTCACAACAATCCTGCGAGGTAGATGAGGCTGAGAGCGACTGGCCTAAGTTCACCCAAAGAGTTTCTTGGATGAGTAGGGATTTGAACCCAAGTGTGTCCCTGGTCTAAATCCAAGACCCCAGCCACTGCACCACCCACACAAGGCCTCCTTCCTTAAACACAGAAACCATCACCACTGTAGCAAACAAAAGGTCGGTTTCATTATCTGGGCTGAGAAACAGTATGTAGACCTCCCGCACTATCATGAAAAACAAACAAAAGAAACTCATTTTTTAAGAGAAAGAAATCAGAACATAAACATTGCTATAATGAAAGTAAGGAGAAGCAATACATTTGGATAATCAGTGAAAGTGAATTGGGACTCTTTAATGGTATGGTGCTGTCACACGCATCAAATGCAAAGTTAGCTATCCTGAACCCACATTCATTTATGCACCACTCCATCCCAGTAAATCACATATTTCTGAACATGCTAGCATAGCATAGCACATTTATTTCTCTAATCGGAATCAGTGTCTGAAAATGGGTGGTTTGCATGAATTGAAACAGACTTCCCAATGGTTTTCCCTGTGATTGTGTTTGTGTGTTTTCAAACATTCATCAGTTTCCTTCGCTTGTCTGTAGAACAAGGGTGGGGTATCTTGAGCGCCTGCAGATGTTGCTGGACTCCAGTTCCCATCGGCTCCAGCCAGCATCGCCAATGGTCAGAGATCATGGGAGCTGTAGTCTAACAACATCTGAAAGGCCACCTTCTGGAGGCACTGAAGGCAACCAGGAAGCAAAAGGAGTCCAAGGCGGTGCATTCTGTGGAAGCGACTTGCCACCATGTGGCAGGAACAGGATTGCCCGGCAGACGTCCAGACTGAATGTCTGAACAGCAACAAAAGACGATGTGCTGCTTCCTGCAACGTCTGGAAATACTGTTGTGGTATATTAAGTCCTAAGAATATTGTGCAGTTAGTAATCCAGTCAAGTGCAGAAGCATCACTAACATTACCGTAGATGAACCTTGGATCCCGGAGATTTGTAGCTGTGTGAACTGGCTGTGACAATGTTATTTTTAACTCACTGCTTTAAAAAGTATTTCAATCAGCAGTCCAAAAGGGGTAATATTTCATAAATATTTCCTATTTCTAGTTTTCCTTTCAAGGCTGAAGAGAGAGGAACGCACACGTCACGTGCATCCTGCAGGCCTTCACGCATCTCAACTCACCTCGGGTAAGAAGAAGCTCAAAGTCTTAGTGTTCAGACGGAACAGGAAACTTTTTGGAATCTGAAACGAAAGCACATGTGAATGTTGGATTGTGAGATCCCAGCTTGCATGGTTCGGCCCCTCCTAACTGAGGAAGATGTCTGTTTAGCAGGGGTCACGTAATGCCAAGACCTCCTGGGAGCTGGTTTCCAGGCAGGCACATGGAATTTGCTCCTACCTACACCCCAAGCAAGGTCTACATTTCTAAAATGAGATGATGATGATGATGATGATGATGATGATGATGATGATGATGATTATAATTATTATTGCACTTTCAATAGCTCAAAGTGCTTCACATGCATTCCTTAAGTGTCATCCTTACAACCCAGTAAAGATAGGTCAGTATTATCATCCCCATATTGCAGATGGGGGGACTGAGGCTAAGAGAGAGTGGCTTGCCTAAGGCCATCTAGTGAGCTCTTGGCAGTGCAGATTCAAACTGAGGACTTCCTGATTCATATCTCAGTCTCTTGGCCACTATTCCACACTAGCGCTACAAGGGCTGATGCCCACCTAAAAGCCTTGCCTTCTAGCAAGGTACATGGGGTGTGTGCTGGAATCAATGGTGAGGGCAGGGCACTCTGCACATGCTCAGTGGCACTTCCTATTCCACATGTTCCAGGCTCAGAATCCTAACAGTGGACATGGTTTCTAGAGGTGAGCCTTGCTATGCTCTGGCTGAAGTCAAGCTGTGCTCATTATTAAAGAGGTGCCAACTTGATGATACCCTTGGCACCAAGCTGTAAATGGAGAGTCCATTTTTTTTTATAACAACAGTGACAACAAGTGACAATCAGGGCTGGCACAATACACTTTATTGCCTGTGGTGAAAAACAAATTGGTACCACCACCACCACCCACACACACACAACAGGGCCAGAGACAAGACCTGCAGGTCCATGGAAAACTCTCAGGAAGCAGAGAAGTTGCTCCAAGAATGGCAGGAATTCAGATGAGCTCTTACATCATAGATTTAATAGATTTCATAGGATCATAGAGTTGGAAGGAGCCTATGAGGCCATCGAGTCCAACCCCCTGCTCAATGCAGGAAACTAGAGGAGAGGTCTCCCATCCAAGTAATAACCAGGCTTGACCCTGCTTAGCTTTCCACACTCAGACAAGCTGAGCCAGCGTAAGCCACAGGTCTGGGGGACCCATGGCCTTCTGGATGTTGTTGGACTTCAACCCCCATCATTCCTGATCATTGGTCATGCTGGCTGGGATTGATGGGAACTGAAGTCCACCAACATCTGGAGGGTCACAAATTCCCCATGGTCTTAGATCTTCCAGAGCAGACCAGTAACTTCCGGAGCCTCACCCTTAAGGAGAAGCTTCACAGGATTGAAAGGGACAGTGTTCTGCTCTGGAGGTGTGCCTTGTGGCCCCACTGAATGGCCTCAAATCATGCCTGTTGCATTCTCTGTCTGGGACCCCCAAGGAAAAGAACAGCTTTGAGTGGTTGGTTGGTTGATTCTGATTATACATTCAAGAGTTCTAGATTGGCAGCCCTGGGTTCAGGGTCACTTGATCATCCTCCCACTTGCTAGGAAGCTGTAGGCGAGTTGATTTTCAGACGATGCCTGAGTTAGATGATTCCAGTTTGAACAACCCACAGTTCACAAGCCAATAACAAGCCATGGATTCTCTTCATGGGTTGTTCACAGTTAACAAGCTCATGGCTTGTTAGCACAGCTGGGTTCAGACAACACAATAACCCACAGTTCAACAACAACAACCCACAGTTCAATGACAACCCACACTCAACCCATACTCAACCCTTGAGTGTGGGTTATTGTGTTGTCTGAACCCAGCCGAGGTAACAAACCATGGTGAATAACCCACAGTTCACAAGCCAACAACAAACCATGGGTTCTCTTCATGGGTTGTTCACAGTTAACAAGCCATGGCTTGTTAGCGTAGCTGGGTTCAGACAACACGATAAGCCACATTTCAGCAACAACCCACAGTTCAATGACAACCCACACTCAACCCATACTCAACCCTTGAGTGTGGGTTATCATGTTGTCTGAACCCAGTTGTTGTCAAACTATGGATTTCACGGCCTCAAGGTATGGTGATGGCCAGCAACTTGGATGATTTTAAAAGAGGATTAGATCAATTCATGGAGGATAAGGCTATCAATGGCTACCAGTCCCAATGGCTATATATCACCACCTGTATCAGAGGCAGTATGCTGGGGAACATGGGTGGGAGAGTGCTATTGCACTCATGTCCTACTTGTGGGCTTCCCGTAGGCATCTTTGCCTATGGTCTGATCCAGCAGGGCTCTGCTTCTGGTTTTATCTGTGTGGCCTTACCTTATCGTCTGTGAAATTCACCCGAAGTGCCCCTGCAGTGAAGTAGGCAAAAGCAGCTGAGTTGGCGACGAATTCAGAGATGCCCAGGACGACCATGGAGTCTACCTGGCTGGGTAGGGAGAAAGGAGCAGGCAGGAGCGGATACCTGTTCGACTGTCCCACTGCGAAGAACTCACCCTGAAAGGCAAGAGGAGGAAGGACTGCTCACACACAGATGCACTCCCTGCCACATCACCACCGCCCTTGAAAAGAATAAACAGCTGGATGGCGGACCCTCGGCAAGAGGGCTGAAATGGAAATTCTGAATCTGCAGAGAGGAGCTGAGTCCCACTAGCCCAAGTACTTCCATGTGTGACCTCTTGGGAAAAGTCAGAAACCTCAGTGTGCCTATGGAAGCCCTCCGCAAGCACCGAAAGGGCTTCTCTAGAGCAGCTTTCCTCAACATGGCGCCTTTCAGATGTGCTGGACTACAACTCCCAGCATGCTCCAGCCAGTAGGACCGGCTGGGGCATGCTGGGTGTTGTAGTCCAACACATCTGGAGGGTGCCATGTTGGGGAAGGCTTCTGTAGAGTGAGGTCCCAAACAGTCTTTATTTTATTTATTTAAACTACTTATATAACACTTGATTTCATAAAATCATAAAATGTAAAAAGTGGTTTACATTAAACCACATTTCATAAAATGTAAAAAAGTGCTTTACATTTTAAAAAAAACCAAAAACATAAAATTCAATATAAAAACCAATGTAAAAAAACAGTATAAAATAATATATGATGCATTAAAAATGTTACGAAAACTGTTGACCTTCAATCATTGTCACTTTTACTCTTCTATCTGGTGAGGAAAGCAGGTGTGGTTTCGAGCCCCAGTTTTATTTTATTTTTAATTGCTAAAATGATTTTTGGCTACATAAGAAAAATGAAAGAGAGAGACCGCACTATAATGTTTATTTTCATTATATTAAACCTTTTCTAATCATGTTATGGTGCCCTTTCTCTCTTTCATAACTGTGAAGGACTGCCAACCAGTCTTTTACTCATGACCGGAGATCAAAGGTGCAAAACTGCCAGCCTTAGCTCTGCCGTCTTGACCTGATTCTCTCAGGGCCTTGCCCTTGTCTATACACTGGATTTAGCACAGAACCACAGAGGAACCACACACACCGTGTGGGGGGAAAACCAGGAAAGTTTATTTAAGGTAAACAGATTACAATAAAAGGTGGGGAATGAGGGAAGAGGGAGAATGGTGGGGAGACACTTTGATACATACAACCAAGTAGAGCTACAAAATAACAAAAACTAGTTCTTTTACTATTATAAATACCCAGGCACTTACTCTCTTTGCCTGGGGGTTGGTCACAAATTGTGGAGAAAGCCAACCTAAGCCCCCTGCCTGACACACACACACTCACCAAGGAGGGGGGAAGGAGACCTAGGGGGGGGGGAGACAACCAGTCTCCACAGATGCCAAAGGGGACAAACAACATCTACATAGAATCACCCCAGGGGGGAAGGCAGGAAGCAATGCTCTTCCCCAGGGGGGAAGGCGTCACCCCACCTGACCCAAAAGGCCGCCCCTCAGGGAGGGTGTCAACCCACCTGATCACGGAGGGAGGGGCTACCTGAAACACCAAGGTATAAAGCACCCTGCACAAGGGAACTTCTCTCTGGACCTGATCAGCAATCTTGCCCATGCCTGGGGTAAGGGAACGAAGGATCAGCAACCCCGGGTAGCAGAATCCGGCGCGCTCCAGCTAGCTGGAATCACTGGCCGCTTGGGTTGACCGGACCCCCGGGAAACCAAGCTGAAATCACTCACAAGCCGCTTGGGTAGACCGGGCCTCCGCCGGGAACCCAGCTAGCCGCTTGGGTAGACCGAGCCTCCGCCGGGAACCCAGCTAGCCACTTGGGTAGACCGGGCCTCCACCGGGAACCCAGCTAGCCGCTTGGGTAGACCGGGCCTCCGCCGCGAACCCAGCTAGCAGCGTGCGGTTGATCGGGCCTCTGCCGGGACCCGAGCTAAACTAACTAGCTGAGAGCCCTGAAATCATGTTGTCCTTGAGGGTTTTGCTTGCTACTTTGTACCGTACTGATAAGCTGTATTGCTGGCGTGGGTCTGGGTTTGTGAAGGTAATGTTGTAAATAAACTTGTTTTCTAAAAGATACTTCTGTGGCTATAAGTTATCCCTTTGTTCTGGGCTAAGGCGAGGCGCTGGGGACCTCGGAGAAGGCCCGCCCCAGCACCCGCTACCCCCTTAGCATTGAACCCACGCAGAAGACCAGGTTGTCGGTCTTCCACTTGGTGGCAGAGGTGGGATAACTTATTAGCCCAGAATATCTCCCAGACCCAAAGTAGCAAGAGCCTAAGGATCACCATGAGCGACCCAGAGCCTGACGGAGCGACTGGGGGAGCTGAGCCACGGCGGTCCCTGCCCGCAACCCCCATCACCCCGGGGTTGGCGGCGCTGATCCGGCAGAGGGAGCTGCTGGCGAGTCTGGCCCAAGGTGCCCGACCCAGGGGCCGCCGTATCCCAGTTCAGACAGATAGGAGAGAGGATGTGGTGACCGAGGACCCCACTCCTCTAGAGCCTCTGGAGCCCCTGGAGCCCCTCGAGCTTCCCTCGGAATGGATGGCCCACAAGTGGGAGAGGATGGCCCACGAGCGCGAAATGATCCGGATGCAGATGGAGTTGGCCAAGCTGCAGCTTGAGGCGGGGAAAACTCCCCCGATTGTCCCCTCCGCTCCTCCCCCTCCATCGTGGGACCGCAAGACGTTCCCCTACTACAAGCCAGGGCAGGATGTCCTGATGTTCTTCTCCATTTTTGAAACGGCGTGCCAGGAGCAGCGGGTGCCCGACAACTTGCGGTTGTTCGCCCTGCGAACCCAGGTCAGTGGGGACCTGGCCGGCCTCCTCGGGGCGCATCTGCGGAAGACCCCAGCGAGCTACGAGGCGTTCAAGGCAGTGGCCAGGCAACACTTCGCCCTCACCGCCGAACATTGCTGGCGGAGATTTCGAGAGGGTAGACCTTCCCCCGGGACCACCCATGTGGCATGGGCAGCCCAGGTGATGCACATCTGCGAGTCCTGGGTGGAGGCTTCCCGGGCCTCCACCCTGAAGGAAGTTGTCGAGCTGATCGCCATGTTCTTCACCACCATCCCGAAGGAGCTGGCCGCTGTCGTGAGGGATCAGAAGCCCCGTACCTGTGAGGCGGCGGGGATCATGGCCGACGAGATGGGGCTATACCAGACGGCCCCATCCACCAAGGGAGGTTCCGCGGCTGTGGCCGAGAAGAAATCAGAACCGGAGAAGAGCCTGCCCCGACGGCGCGAGGAGGCCCCTCGGACCAAGGGGAACCAAAACCCTCAGTCTGGGGCGTGCTTCCACTGTAACGAGATGGGACACCTGCAGCGGGATTGCCCCAAGCTCCGGCCCAAGAACCTGGATGCCCGTCCCTCGCCGGGGAAAATAGGGCGCGTCGCGGGTGCTGCAGCCGCTCAGGACGATGACAGCGACGATGATCGACGGTCGGTCCTCTCCCTCCATGCAAGCATCCCCGAGGATCGCGGCACCGAGGAGGATCTCCAAGAGTGGGGTCCCTACCGTCCCGGACCCCGTGCATCGCTGTATCGCATCGCCTCCCCAGACCAGCTGAGATGGAGCCGCAAGCAATTCTGAGTCCATTTATATCAATAATGTTTCCCGGGTGGGGTATAGGGACACTGGGGCAGATGTAACAGCTCTGCCCCGGGACTGCGTAGAAAGGTCCCAACTTTTGTCAGGACGTACGTGTACGATCAAACCCTATAACTCCCCCGACATCACCGTCCCCATCGCCCGGGTCCGGGTCAAGTACCAGGGGTGGGAAGGAGAGATGGACGTAATCATCCATCACCAAAAGGAGTGGGGCATCATCATCGGGAACAACCTCGCGTTCTGGGTGGCCAAAGCTAAGATGGGGGTCGTCACCCGGGGACAGGCAAGGAGAGGGGGGCCGCCCGTAACCGCACCGGTCCCAAAGCCTAAGCCCGTGCCCCCTCCACCACCCGGGGTGACCCCATCCCCTGCGGGGCACCCCGGGGAGAACCAGGCCATAGCGGAGCCCCTGAAGAACGAAGGGTTTGCCCAGATGGCTAAAGACTTTGGGACTCAAGCCCAATTCAAGGAAGCCCAGTGGCTGGACCCTTCCTTGCAGGAGTGTCGCGATCTGGCCAACCAAGACCCCGGGGTATCCCTTGCCACCGAAAGATTTGTCTGGGACAATGGAACTTTGTACCAGGAGTTCGAGCCAAAGGGGGAAGTGGCACCGGAGCGCAAGCAAAGGCAACTGGTGGTTCCCCAACGGTACCGCCGCGCCGTGCTGCACCTCGCCCACGACGTGGCATGGGGAGGACACCTGGGGCAGAAGCGGACCCAAGCTCGAATCACAGAGGGGTTCTACTGGCCCACGATCGCCTCCGACATTAAAGCTTACTGTCGGTCCTGCGATGTGTGCCAGCGGGTGGGACACAATCGCGATCACCCAAGAGCTCCCCTTCAGCCTTTCCCGGTGGTGGGGATCCCTTTTGAACGGATTGCTATGGACATAGTGGGTCCCCTGAACCCGCCCACCAAGACGGGGAAGAAGTTTGTACTGACGGTAGTGGACTTTGCCACCCACTACGCGGAGGCTTTTGCGCTAGCCTCCATCTCTGCAGCCAGCCTGGCTAAGACTCTGCTCTCTCTCTTTGCCCTGCTTGGGAATGCCCCGCACGGTCGTGTCGGACTGCGGCACCGGGTTCATGTCTAAACTGTTCCAGAAGATGTGGGACTGGGGGGGGGGGGGTTGACCATGTAACTTCGGTGCCTTACCACCACGAGACCAACGGACTGGTTGAACGCTTCAACCAGACGTTGGGGAAAATGATCCGGCCGTACGCTAGCCGTCACCCGGGAACTTGGGACCAAGCCCTACCCTACCTCCTCTTTGCCTACCGAGATGCTCCGCAGGAAAGCCTCGGGTTTTCCCCGAATGAACTGATGTTTGGCAGAGAACTACGGGGGCCCTTGGCTCTGTTGCGGGAGGAGTGGGAGGGGGCTGCCGGCAGTTCGCCCGTGCCGGTTCACACTTTTCTGCAGCGGCTACGGGACACCCTCCACAGCGTTCGAGAAGCCGCCCAACAGCATCTGAAGGCAGCCCAGCAGCGGCAAAAGGAGCTGTATGATAAAACCGCAGTAGCCCGGACTTTTGAGGTGGGTGATACGGTGTTGGTTCTGCGTACCCTCAAAACGGACAAGCTGTGTCTTAAGTGGGAGGGTCCGGGGACTGTAGTTGAGAAACTTGGACCAGTCAACTACAAAATACTCTTTGCCGGGACTCCTGAAAAATGTAAAGTGTTTCATGTGAATATGTTGAAATTGTATGTGGACCGGGGTGCGGGAGTGGGCTGTGTGAAGGAACATAATGATAAGGATTTCGCTGATGGGATCTGTTGGGAGAATGGGGGTATGGCGGGGGGATGGAAGAAATTTTCATCCCCCCGCCATCACCCGCCCTGTCCGAGGCTCAGCGGGAGCAAATGAAGCGGGTGCTGGATGAATTTGGGACCATGTTCTCAGACCGCCCCGGGCGGACCCCACTCATCCAGCACACCATTCAAACAGGTGACAGCCCCCCTCTGCAATCTCTGCCATACCGGGCGGTGGGACCCCACGCTCAGGTCATTGCGGAGGAAGTCAAAGCCATGTTAGACCTAGGGGTGATCGTCCCTAGTTCTAGCCCATGGTCCTCCCCGATTGTCCTGGTGGCCAAAAAGGATGGGGGGGTGCGGTTCTGTGTGGACTATCGGAAAATCAATAAGGTGACCGTCCCTGACCCCTACCCCATCCCCAACATGGATGTCTTGCTGGAGAAGCTAGGGAGGGCCAAGTACATTACCACCCTAGACCTCACCAAGGGCTACTGGCAAGTCCCGCTAGACGCGGATGCTGCTCTCAAGTCTGCCTTTGTCACACACCTGGGTTTATTCCAGTTCACCACTCTTCCCTTCGGAGTCCGGAACGGTCCGGCAACCTTTCAGAGGCTGGTGAATGGAATGCTAAACGGGTTGGGAGAAGTTGCCTGTGCCTATCTGGACGACATAGCTATCTTTAGCTCCACTTGGGAACAGCATCTGCAGCATGTCCGGCAGGTCTTCCAGCGGATCCGGGACTGCTGGGTTGACAGTGAAAGCAAAGAAGTGCCAGGTGGGGCTAGGGGAGGTTGAGTACCTTGGACATCGGGTCAGAGGGGGGAGAATCAAACCCATGGAAGCTAAGATAGGGTCGGTTCAGAAATGGCCCCAACCCGCAACCAAAAAACAGGTGCAGGCTTTTCTGGGACTTGCAGGGTACTATCAGAAGTTTGTGCCACACTTCAGTCAGCTAGCAGCCCCTCTGACTGATCTTTGTAAAAAGCGCCAACCGAACAGGGTCCAGTGGACCGCGGCTTGCCAGACCGCTTTCGACGGGTTAAAAGCCTGCCTCACGGCAGCTCCCATTCTGCAAGCCCCAAACTTCGAATCCCCCTTCGTTGTACAGACAGATGCCTCTGAGGCCGGGATGGGGGCGGTGTTATTACAGGAGAAGGTAGGAGAAGGGCTGCGCCCCGTTGCCTACCTGAGCAAGAAACTCCTGCTCAGAGAACGTAGTCTTGCCAACATTGAGAAGGAGTGCCTGGCCGTGGTGTGGGCCATCACCAAGTTGCGCCCCTACCTCTGGGGGAGGCGGTTCCGCCTGCAGACCGACCATTCCCCCCTGTGCTGGTTAGATAGAGTCAAAGGCAACAACCAAAAACTCCTACGGTGGAGTCTGGCGTTGCAAGACTTTGACTTCGAAATTGAGCACATCAAGGGTAAGGACAATGTCTTGGCTGATGCACTCTCCCGGGCTTTCTCAGGTGATGGGCAAGTCGATGGGAAATTGGGGTGTGGGACCCCAATGCCATCTTTTCCCCGGGGGGGGATGTGGAGAAAGCCAACCTAAGCCCCCTGCCTGACACACACACACTCACCAAGGAGGGGGGAAGGAGACCGAGGTGGGGGGAGACAACCAGTCTCCACAGATGCCAAAGGGGACAAACAACATCTACATAGAATCACCCCAGGGGGGAAGGCAGGAAGCATCACCAGGTTTGTCAATGCTCTTGCATATCAGCCCCATCTAACAACCAGTCTCCACAGATGCCAAAGGGGACAAACAACATCTACATAGAATCACCCCAGGGCGGAAGGCAGGAAGCATCACCAGGTTTGTCAATGCTCTTGCATATCAGCCCCATCTACATAAGACTTGAATACCTCTCAGGGCAGACGCTTCGGCACCCCTAAGAAATGGCCACTCAACACCATAGGATGGGACCATTAAGCAAGTGGCTTCAAAGGGACCCCATCCCACGGGGGGAAGGCGTCACCCCACCTGACCCAAAAGGCCATCCCTCAGGGAGGGTGTCAACCCACCTGATCACGGAGGGAGGGGCTACCTGAAACACCAAGGTATAAAACACCCTGCATAAGGGAACTTCTCTCTGGACCTGATCAGCAATCTTGCCCATGCCTGGGGTAAGGGAACGAAGGATCAGCAACCCCGGCTAGCAGAATCCGGCACGCTCCAGCTAGCTGGAATCACTGGCCGCTTGGGTTGACTGGACCCCCGGGAAACCAAGCTGAAATCACTCACAAGCCACTTGGGTAGACTGGGCCTCCGCCGGGAACCCAGCTAGCCGCTTGGGTAGACCGGGCCTCCGCCGGGAACCCAGCTAGCCGCTTGGGTAGACCGGGCCTCCGCCGGGAACCCAGCTAGCAGCGTGTGGTTGACTGGGCCTCTGCCAGGACCCGAGCTAAACTAACTAGCTGAGAGCCCTGAAATCACGTTGTCCTTGAGGGTTTTGCTTGCTACTTTGTACCGTACTGATAAGCTGTATTGCTGGCGTGGGTCTGGGTTTGTGAAGGTAATGTTGTAAATAAACTTGTTTTCTAAAAGATACTTTTGTGACTATAAGTTATCCCTTTGTTCTGGGCTAAGGCGAGGCGCTGGGGACCTTGGAGAAGGCCCGCCCCAGCACCCGCTACCCCCTTAGCATTGAACCCGCGCAGAAGACCAGGTTGTCGGTCTTCCACTCAAATAAACACCATTTTTGTACTGTGGTGGTGTAGTGCTGTAACGCCATAACAATGCGAGGTTTTAAATAAATTCCATCACTGCCCTTTTGTCACCAACCAGAAATTGTTCATTTTTGTTTTAATAAACATGATAGCGTTATGGTGCTATAGTGCTTATACCTCTCTTTCATTTAACAAAGAAATTGTAACTGGAAAACATTTTAGCTATAATTCTTAGAATCATAGAGTTGGAAAGACCCCGGAGATCATCTGGCCCAAGCCGCTGCTCAAAGATGGATTAACCCTCCCCCACCACCCCAAAGTGGGTCATAAAATGGCACCCACCACGAAGGTTGTAATGAATACGTGCTGAGCTTCAAATGCCCCCACATAGTAGTTATGTCACGCCCACTGGTGTGGACAGAACATAGCGCAGTGTTCTCCAACCTTGGCTATGCTGGCTGGGGCATGCTGGGAGTTATAGGCCAAAAACATCTGGGGACCCAAGGTTGGAGAACACTGACATAGCGGGATGTATACATAGATAAAGCACAATACTCCCAGTAGTGTGGAACGTCCATTGCAATTCCACTTGTAGCTTACAATGACGGGGGGGGGGGCGCCACCAGCCTCCCACCCAGAAGCAGCTCACTGCCCTGATCAGCTGGACTGCACAAGATCATGAGGTCAACTCCCCAATGGCCAAAGCAGTTTTAAAAAACTGATTTTTTGAAAAAGGACAAGGCACACCAAACAGATATTTAATTGGATACGTTTGCAAAGCAGTTGAAATAATAATATTAATAATAATAATGATGATGATGATGATGATGATGATGATGATGATGATAATAATAATAATAATAATAATAATAATAATAATAATAATAATAATAATTTGGACAGCCCACCTGAAGCATGGGTGTGAGGGGCAAAGAGGCAAAACATATCAGCACTGCGTTCAAAGGCAAAAATGTGTGTTTGAGGAGCAACCGTGCTGGGTGGATGTGCGGGGGAGTGGAGAAGCGTAGCCTGCCGTGACTGACTTCCGTTTGTACAAACACCTGTATCAGGACCAGTGCAGGGCAGTTTGGCGCCCTAGGCGAAATTATATTTAGCGGGGGGGCCTCTCGTGCCGTGGGGGGGCTCCGGAGCAAAGCAGCCCTGCAAACCCCCCCCCCCCGCGCCGCCACCACCTACCTACCTACCTTCCCCCGCCCTGGCTGCTGCCGCCTCCGAGGAGGAAGTGATGCGACGGGACCCCCGCGCTCTGTTCTTTGCCGGGGAAACCAGGGCAACAGGGCTGTTTAAGCCCTGTTGCCCTGGTTCCTCCCGCCAAAACAACGCCGGCGGGGCTCTGGAAGCGACGTGGAGAAGGTAGGTGGGGGGGAGGCGTGGGAGGAGGCGCGGTGGCGGCGGAGGCGGGCGTGGGAGGCACGGCGGCGGCGGGCGGGCGGGTGGCGCGGTGGCGGCTTCGGCGGGCGGGCAGGGCGGCGGGGGGAGGCCCAGCGGGGGCGGCGCGGCGGTGGCAGCGAAGAGGAGCGCAGCGTTTCTGCGCCCTCTTCAGCCATGTGCCCTAGGCAACCGCCTAGTTTGCCTAGCGGTAGCGCCGGCCCTGACCTGTATGCATCCTGAACACGTGCAGCAAATTTGGGGAAGAGATATTTTCACTAAAGTTTGCATTTGCCTATAGAAAATCTGGAGTTCAGAACACACTTTATGCTGGAAATCTGAGTAATTTAAAAAGGGATACAAAATGTTGTGCCAGCTCCATAGAGGACTGACAACTTCATCCTCAAGGCCAAACCATCCATCTCAGTGGTCCCCAACCTGGTGCCTTCCAGATGTGTGGACTACAACTCCCAGCATCCCAGCTAGCTATGCTGGGAGTTGTAGTCCAACAAATCTGGAGGGCACCAGGTTGGGGAAGGCTGATCTATCTCTTCCTTGGATGGGAGACCCCTCCTCTAGTTTCCTGCATTGAGCCTTGTAGGCCCCTTCCAACTCTATGATCTATGAATCTATGAATCTATGAATCTATGTTTCACTTTTACTCTAAGTGGCAGAAACTCTTCATTCCACAAGCCTTTATTTTATTTTATTTTTTCAAGCTTCACAGATCAACAGACAAGCTGGGAAGATCAACTAGGTTCCTGCTCCCACCTGCCGCCCATTACCTTGAGATCCAGATTGCATCGATCCACACCGATCAGCGGCCTTCTGATCAAGGGATAGTTGATCCCCGCAAAGGAGTCGATCTGGGATGAGACTGCAGAAGGATAGGAGGAAAGGCAGACTCAAGCAAGAGACCAGCTTGCCTGGGAATGATTATGCCCAGCCCAGGGGGTGAAGCCTTTTTGGAATGTGCAGATGTGGGCATCCACGCTTACCGTTCATGGTTTTCAGGACTTCTGCAAGTTTGACAGTTCCTTTCCTGATCTCAGAACATAGCTGGAAGTGAACAGAACCCAGAACGTTAGGAGGGACAGACAGCAGGTGGCCATTTATAGGGGGCAGTCCTCTCTTTGAAGGACGATTATTTAAGCTATGATTATTTAAGCCACGGTGGACTGCAGTGCGTGCGGGTGGCCATTTTGAATACTCAAGCTGTAACGGCAGCTTGTTGTGTCATCCGAAGCTGGCAGGGGTGGACTGTGTGAGGATTAAACAACACTTGCATAACCCACGGCTTGTTTTAGGGCCATGGGAGGGTCGTTTAACGTTCACACAACCTGCCGCTGCCAGGTTCGGACAACACAACAAGCTGCAGTCACAGACTGGGGTAGGCCTGGGACGCCTGACTAGATGCCACCGGGCAGCAGGACTGGGAGGAGTTGCGGGAGTTGATGATCCTAGAACAGTTCTACGCAACCCTCCCTGAAGACCTCGCCACCGCCATCCGGGAACGGGAGCCCGCCACTGGCTTGGAAGCCTATTCAAAAGCTGCCCAGTGTATGCCGTGACCCACCGTGGTTCAAATAAGCTGTGGTGATCCTGAGAACCAGCTCAGTGACAGCCTTCCTGGCCCAGAGCTCTTAAAGACGCAGAAGCCATCCCAGTTTAAGAGGGGGAAACTGGCACCAGCTGGAGAAGAGTGAGTATTGCCCCTTTGCAAATTGTACTGCCCCCTCACTAGCCTCAGGAGGCTGCTCCTCCTCCTGCAGGTAAAAGCTTTTCGTCCAGGCTCTTCTTGCTAAAGGGATCTCTCCTGTAGCTTGAACAGCCATGGTGGAGTGAGTCTGGGGCCATATGCTAGGGGGATTGTCCCATTTAATGGATCATGGCTTGGATGGGCCAGTGAGGATAGGCACCAGTAAGAAGACCCCAGCTTTCCTCCTTCATATCATGTTCCAAGAGGAGGGAACTACATAAGATGCTCCAAAACTCACTTGTCTGTTGACTTCAGATCGCAGGGTGCCCTTGAGAGCAGAGGCAACGGCGTTATAGACCCAACTATGGGAAAGGGAGAGCAAATGTCAGCAAATGCCCATGCAATCCAAGTCAATACGTTGCAAAAAGCATGGGTGATATTCCTCCCTCCCACCCATAGGCGGGTTTGATCAGGCGCTTCAAATGGGGGAGATGCCCCTCCCTGCTGAAACCCTTCTCTGTGCAGGGTTTCATATGTTCACAATCACAAATAAAACTTGATCAAAACAATAATAAAACAGATGCATTAAAACACACCTAAAAATACAACAGTAAAAGAATAAAAACAGTACCCAACCCAACAGACCCGCTTACACCCCAAAGGCCTGCTTGAATAAAGAGGTCTTTGCCTGCCTGTGGAAGAACAGCAGAGCAAACCTCCCTCGGCAGGGACTTCCACAGCCTGGGAGCAGAATATCACCTGTGGCTTGTGTCTAAAGAGGGATTTGACTTATTTGACATCTGCCTATTTACAAATTGAGCTCTCTATGCTTTCTGGGCTTACAAAGAGGTATTGTATATCCCATATCCCCAGATCATCTCTAGGGACTCTTGCAGCCTTCCCCTCCTCAGTGGTAGCCCCCTGATTATGGAATGATCTCCCCACTGAGGTCCGCCTGGCACCAGCTCTGTCATCTTTTCGGTGCCAGGCTAAGACTGCCCTCTTCTCCCAGGCATTTAATGGCATTTAATGCCATGATGGGCATTTCTGCCAGCTTTTTTTTTTAGTTTGTACTGAAATTGTTTTAGCTGTTAAATTGTTTTTAAATTGTGTATATTGAAAATAATTTATGCAGTATTTTATTGTATTTGTGCTCTGTGCTTTTGTGTGTTGCTGTGAACGGCCCAGAGAGCTTTGGCTACTGTGCGGTATAGAAATGAAACTGTGAAGAGAAAGCCATAGCCCCCCACACACACACACGTATATGCACACATACCATGCCCCCTGGCAAGTCCCTGGTCTGGCAGCCGAAGGAGCTGTGGAATATTCATTCCCAGGTGCTGGATAGAAGAAAGGAACAGCCAAAGACTCCTAGGTGCCGGGCAAACAAGAAAAACCAGTCGTGCCAGGAGGGGGCAAGACAAGGAGGGGGCCCAACGGAGGGTATAAAGCCCAGGGTCAGTGGCGGGAAAAGGGTTGTTGGTCGTGAGGCAGCAAGCTGCACGAAGGTCCATGGCTCAGGTCAAACCATCTTCAACCCTGGGGGAGCTCCCAGTGAACAACGCTAACATAGAACAGCCCTTTCGGAGTTAAGCGGCTTTCTAGGAACAAGGCATTTCCAGGTACGACTGTCTGTATTGCTTTTGCGGCTCGCTACCAGCTCAATTGTAGGTGTGTGCTTAGCGTGGCACTTTGTATATGTTCTGTTACGCTCCATTAAACTCTGTTTACCCATAACAGTGTAGTAGCATCCATTCAAAACTCGGTCTCCTCGCTTTGCCTGCGTTATAATTGGTCGCGGCTTCTGCCAGAGAGCTGCGTACCGCTGATAGAGGGCTACCTGAGTCCGGGTTAACCCCTGAGTGGCCGAACCTGCCAAGAAGGACAGTTTCAGTCTTTCTCCACATGGTGGCAGCGGGTGGGATTATAACGCAGGATCAGTGCTGAGACCTACGTAGAAAGGGACGTGGAGCCTAGTGGATTGGTGTGGAGTGAGCCGTAATAAATACAGACAGAGTGCATGTGGGAAATGGACACCGGGGGACCGAGTTCGGGAGGAGATTTCCGGACGCCGCAGACCCCGGCGGAGGGGGACTGGCAATCCCTTTCTAGGGGGAAGACCAAGGCGGTCTGGACCCCAGGGAATGCCTCAGCGCAGACGTCTAGAGCCGTGTCCACCCTCGCCACCCTAAGGAGCGGGGGTAGCGGACGGCAATTGCTAGCCAACCGCGTCCGCCTGATCAACTTCTCGGATGATGAGAGTGAGGGCGAGGGAGAGGATGACGACCCCAAGGAAGAAGAGGAGGGAGCCTCAGGCCAGTCCGATGACCTGGACCTTCCCCAAGTCCCAAGTGGGGGGCTGGGGACCGAGGACCACATGCCCAGGAGGCAAGGGACACAGCCCCGGCTGGTCAGCCCTGACCAGGAGGAGTGGCAGAGGACCGAAAAGGTGATGAAGCACAAGCACGAGATGATGGAGCATCAGCGCGAGGTGCTGCGCATGAAGCTGGAGTTGGCTCGCCTGGGGGCCCCGACGACCATCGCCGACTCGTCCCCCCAACCCCGACCCTCCTCCTGGGACCGCAGGTTGTTTCCCATATACCAACTCGACCAGGACCCAATGACCTTCTTCACCCTGTTTGAAACCACCTGCCGGGATGAGATGGTGCCTGAATCCCGCTGGACGACGATCTTGCGCACCCAGGTGAGAGGGGAATTGGCGGAGCTGCTGGGGCTAATGGTTCAAAAGGGCCCCATAGACTATGAGACATTTAAAAGGGCTGTCCGGCAGAGGTTTGCTCTCACGACTGAGCGCTGCCGGCTGAAGTTCCGCCAGGGGCAGCCTCGGCAGGGGGAGACCTACGGAACTTGGTGGGCGAGACTGGGGTAGGCCTGGGACGCCTGACTAGATGCCACCGGGCAGCAGGACTGGGAGGAGTTGCGGGAGTTGATGATCCTAGAACAGTTCTACGCAACCCTCCCTGAAGACCTCGCCACCGCCATCCGGGAACGGGAGCCCGCCACTGGCTTGGAAGCCTCCCGGTTAGCAGATGAGGTGGGGCTCTACCGGCAGTCCAAAACCAACCGGGCAGGGGTCCCTAACTGTCCCAGCAGCAAAGGGAGTGGAGATAAAGCCCCCACAAGGACCCAGAAGGAGGCGGGACTGAAGTCGAAAGGGGGCCCTTTCCCCAATACTGCCCCGAGGTCCAGTGGGTGCTTTAACTGCAACGAGCTGGGGCACATCAGGAAGTATTGCCCCAAGCTGCAGGGCAAGAAGATGGAACCGCAGGGACTACCGAGCAAGATGGGGCGGGTCGTTGCCCCCACCCCGACTCCTCGGGAGGAAGAGGGAGACGATTCCCCCACCCATTCTCAAGGGGAGGACTCCGACGACCCGGCACAAGATCACCGCCGCCCGGGAGACAACCCCTCGGAGGTCGATGCCCAAGCCTCGCTTCTATGGATTGTGTCCCCGGAGCAGATGCACTGGAGCCAGAGCCAATTCTGTGAGTCAATTTGGGTTAATGATGTTCCCTATATGGGTTACCGGGACACGGGGGCAGATGTGACAGCTCTGCCCCGGGGCAGTGTGCAAGCAACCCAGTTCTTGCCAGGGCGCACCTGTGCCATTAAGCCCTACAATTCCCCAGACATTGAAGTACCCTTGGCCCGAGTTCTGGTTAAATACCACGGGTGGGAAGGGGAGCTGGACGTGATCGTCCATGGACAAAAAGAGTGGGGGTTATCATTGGCAATGACTTAGCCTACCGGGTGGCTAAAATGGGGGTGGTGACACGCAGTCAGGCTAAGCGGCAGGCACAAGCAGGAGCGGAACCTCCGTCGCCCCTGATTTTGGAGCCGGAACAGCCACCGCCACTGCCGGGGCCAAGGGCGGGGGAGTTGACCCAAAACCCCAACGAGGGCGCCCCGCTGATACCCATCACCCTGGACGCCACTCCTGCCTTCCAGCAAGCCCAACGAGACGATCCCTCTCTGCAGGGCTGTCGTGCGGGGGTTGTCCCTCGCCTGGTCACTGGATCGGCCCCTCCCCCAGGAATATTCTACTGGGACAACGGGACTCTCTACCGCGAGTTCACCCCCAGGCAGGGGATGGGGCAGGGGCAACCTAGGTGGCAACTAGTGGTTCCCCAAGCGTATCGGGCTGCTGTCCTTCAACTTGCTCACGATGCGGCATGGGGGGGGGCACCTGGGGCAAAAGCGGACCCTGTCCCGGGTGATTGCTGGCTTCTACTGGCCAATGGTGGCCAATGAAGTGAGGGAATATTGCCAGACCTGCGACATATGCCAGCGGGTGGGACATAACTGAGACCACCCCAAAGCCTTATTGCAGCCACTGCCCGCGGTGAGCACCCCGTTTGAGCGGGGGGGGATGGACATCGTGGGGGCCCTGAACCCCCCCACGAAAACTGGAAAGAAATTCATTTTGACCGTCATTGACTTTGCGACACACTACGCGGAAGCGTTTGCCTTGTCCTCCATCTCCGCCAGCCATCTCGCTAAGACTTTGCTCTCTCTCTTTGCCCGCCTAGGAATGCCCCAGACTATTGTCTCGGACTGTGGGACTGGGTTTGTGTTCAAGCTGTTCCAAAAAATGTGGGAGTTGGGCGGCGTTGCACACCCAACCTCAGTGCCTTATCACCACGAAACCAATGGACTCATTGAGCGGTTCAACCAAACTCTGGGGAAGATGATCCGCGCCTATGCCTCTCAGCATCCGGGAGATTGGGACCAGACACTGCCTTACTTACTGTTTGCCTACCGAGACGCCCCCCAAGAAAGTTTAGGGTACTCCCCAAATGAGCTCATGTTTGGACGGGAGCTGCGGGGACCCCTGGCATTACTGCGAGCGGAGTGGGAGGGGGGCATAGCAGCTACACCCATGCCCGTACACGCCTTCATGCAGCAGCTGCAAAACACTCTTCGCGAGGTCCGGCAGACCGCACAGCAGCACCTGAGGGCAGCCCAAGCGCAACAGAGTGAGTGGTACAACAGGACAGCGGTACCCCGGTCCTTTGAAGTTGGGGAAAAGGTGCTGGTCCTGAGGCCCCTCAAGATTGACAAGCTGTGCCTACAATGGGATGGGCCAGCCGTGGTGACCGAGCGGGTGGGGGAGGTCAACTATAAAGTCGTTTTTCCGGACCGCCCCACAATGCACAAACTGTACCATGTAAATTCGTTGAAATTGTATCATGCTAGAAATGCCAATGTGATGAGTATGCATGCATGTACGGGAGAAGGTCTGTTGGATAGGGATCTGCTGGGGGAATGGGAACAAGAAGGAGGGGTGCTGGAAGCGCTCGGATTGTCCCCCTCACTGTCTGAAACCCAACAAGCCGAGGTACGGGCAATGTTAGAAGACTTCGCCCCCATGTTCTCAGACCGTCCGGGTCGGACCCCCCTCGTACAACATTCCATCCTCACGGGGGACAGTCCGCCCATCCAGTCCCCCCCGTACCGCGCTGTGGGTCCCCATGCTGAAGCCATTGCCAAAGAAGTGCAAGCAATGTTAGAGCTAGGCGTCATTGAACCTAACTCCAGTCCCTGGTCGTCCCCAATCGTGTTGGTAGCTAAGAAGGATGGGGGGGGGTGCGCTTCTGCGTGGACTATAGGAAGGTGAACCGGGTGACTGTCCCCGACCCCTACCCCATCCTGAACATGGATGTTCTGCTAGAATGGCTAGGGCGGGCCAAATATATCACCACCCTGGATCTGACCAAGGGCTACTGGCAAGTTCCCTTGGATCCCGATGCGGTGTTGAAGTCAGCTTTTGTCACCCACCTGGGGCTGTTCCAGTTCACTGCCCTCCCTTTTGGGGTCCGAAATGGACCCGCGACCTTTCAGAGACTGGTTAACGGGCTCCTAAATGGGTTAGGGGAGTTCGCCTGTGCCTACTTGGATGACATTGCCATCTTTAGCTCCACTTGGGAGCAACACTTAGAACATGTCCGCACCGTTTTCCTTAAGATCCGTCAAGCCGGATTAACGGTGAAGGCAAAAAAATGCCAGGTCGGGTTGGGGGAGGTCGAGTACCTCGGACATAGAGTGGGGGGGGCAACATCAAACCCCTAGAAGCCAAGATCGAATCAGTAAAAAACTGGCCCCAACCGCAGACGAAAAAGCAGGTCCAAGCCTTCCTCGGGCTAGCTGGCTATTACAGGAAGTTTGCGCCTCATTTCAGCCAGCTGGCTGCCCCCCTCACGGATCTGTGTAAAAAGTAGTACCCGACCAAGGTCCAGTGATCGGAAGCCTGCCAACGTGCGTTCGATGGGCTGAAAGCCTGCCTGGTGGCAGCCCCCATCTTACGAGCACTCGATTTCGATGCCCCCTTTATCCTACAACCTGATGCCTCCGAGGCAGGGATGGGGGCTGTCCTGCTACAGGAAAGCGAGGGTCAGGGGTTGTGCCCGGTTGCCTACCTCAGTAAGAAACTCCTGCCCCGGGAACGCAGTTTGGCCACCGTAGAGAAAGAATGCCTTGCAGTGGTATGGGCAATTACCAAACTCTGGCCCTACTTGTGGGGGCGGCCCTTCAAACTGCAAACCAATCACTCCCCCCTGTGCTGGCTCGACCGGGTGAAGGGCTCCAACCAGAAACTTCTCAGATGGAGCTTGGCGCTGCAAGACTTTGATTTCTCAGTCGAGCATATCAAGGGCAGCGCCAACATCCTGGCCGACGGGTTGTCCCAGGCTTTCTCTCAAGAGGAAGGTAGATGGAGATTGGGGTGGGCAGAAACCCCAATCCCATCTTCCCCAAAAGGGGGGATGTGAAGAGAAAGCCATAGCCCACACACACATGTATATGCACACATACTGCAAGATAGCATCAGACACCCAAGAATCACAATAGGAGTCATTAACATGCCCCCTGGCAAGTCCCTGGTCTGGCAGCCGAAGGAGCTGTGGAATATTCATTCCCAGGTGTTAGATAGAAGAAAGGAACAGCCAAAGACTCCTAGGTGCCGGGCAAACAAGAAAAAACAGTCGTGCCAGGAGGGGGCAAGACAAGGAGGGGGCCCAACGGAGGGTATAACGCCCAGGGTCAGTGGCGGGAAAAGGGTTGTTGGTCGTGAGGCAGCAAGCTGCACGAAGGTCCATGGCTCAGGTCAAACCATCTTCAACCCTGGGGGAGCTCCCAGTGAACAATGCTAACATAGAACAGCCCTTTCGAAATAGATAATCGCCTTGAGGTGCTTTCCTGGAATGGATTGCATGCCTCTCTAGATCTGCCAGGGTGTTCTTCATGAAGGAGTTGTGCAGCACAAGGACAGCGCATGGGGAAATCGGGATTGCAGGGTCTGCATACCTGGTTGTCCCATAGAATTTCACGCTGAAGTTCCCAATGCTGGAATCGCACCTGATGGCCCACACACGCAGGCGGCCTCGGTCATCCTTGCTCAGGCCAAGGAGAGTGGAGAGGGACAGCTGGTGGATGCTGAGGTCAAGAAGGCCACTGTCATGTCTGGGGGGGAAGAGGCCGAGAGTTCAAAGCAGGACCTGCTTTGGATCTGACCAGAGCAGGGAGAGCAACTGTGCCCACCTGGCAGAGCCATCTGCTTGGGTGGTGGTTGACTGGGAGTGTCCAGGCTGGCTCTGTTCATTGGGCAGCAGAGCAGTATTTGCAGAGAAAAGGCCCCCGACCCCGAGGCCCACAGCTCCATCGGTCAGGTGGGTGCAGCGTCCAGATCACAACCCTGATGGGAATCCCACCCAACCTCACATCATAAGAACCTGTGTGGCGTAGCGGTGAGCGTGTCGGGCCGGGGCTTGGGAGAACTGGGTTCGAGTCCCCACATGGCCATGAAGCTCACTAGGTGAGCCAGTCTCTGACTGTCAGCCTAACCTACCTCACAGGGTTGTTGTGAGGGTAAAACGGAGAGGAGGAGGGTCGTGTACACTACCTTGGGCTTCTTGGAAGAAAGGCAGGATAGAGATGTAATAACCAACCAAACAAATAAATCATCTGGGGGACATGCACAGCTAGCCCCTTGGCATTAGAAATTGGGGGTCTTTGACGGCCTTTACATAAAACGCACAAATCCTCTGCTCATGGTATGCCGGGCAAGCCTGGAATGTGTCCTTTGGCTGCTGGGACAATGACACGCCAACCCTGCGCTGGATCCACCCCCTGCTTGGCTGCCTGAAACCAAGTTCCCAACTGCAGATCCATCCTTACCCAAACAAAGAAGCCAACCTCCAGCTGCCACTGAGCAAGATCTGGGCATTTTGCATGTCAAGATGGAGACCCGTCCCTGCAGAGAACCCCACGGCTGGGTGGCTCACCTGAAGCTGCATAATCCGGATCCTAAACAGAAGCACAGAGTCAGAGAGACATGCGTTGGGCCGCCATAAAACAGGCTGGTGAAGGAGCAGGCGGGTGGCCTTTGCTCAGGGACAGGGGGTGCTTGGGATGTCCTCTCAGCAGGGCCGGTGCTACCATTAGGCCAACTAGGCGGCTGCCTAGGGCGCCGGGCTGAAGGGGGCGCCAGAAACTCCAACTCCCTCCCAAAAACACTTCACATATATCTACAGAAGAAAGCTTTTTTTTTTTTTTAAGTCTTTCTGGGTTGTTTGAACTGCCCGTCGCTAGCTGCTCTCCTCTTCCTCTCCCCCCTGCGCGTCTCTCTCTCTCTCGCTCTGCCTTCGCTTCCAAGGAACACACAAACTGACTCTCCCAAAGATTTCTTTTGTGATCACTTGAACTGAGGAGCGGCGGCGGCAGCAGCAGGAAGAGACGGAGCGGGAGAAGAAATAAGAGGGGAGGGTGGAAGGGAGTTTACATGCCATCTCTCTGTGCCGGTTTTAGCAGATCCCCACTGCAATTTTTTCTTTCTTTTTCCTTTTCACTGTTCAGTTTTACAGGGAGGCACAGCAAAACAAGAGAGGGAGAGAGGTTGAGAGGGAAAGCTGCAAAGAGGAGGGCGAGCTGCACACTTACTTCGAGCTCCTCCTGCTGTCAGCGCCTCAGCCAATCAAAAGGCTCCAGAGTTGGGAGACGCTGGAGGAAGGGGCAGCGGAGGAGACGCTTTGTAAAGACAGGCTGGGGGCTGGGCAAAGGAGGCAACGTGCGCGCGCACACACACACGCACACGCCTGCCTAGACGAGTCTCCAGTTTCCTCAGGGGCTCTCGGAGCTGGGCTTTCCTTCGTTCCTGCGCTCTAAAGACTTCCAGTATAAAAGTGTTTTCTCCACACTCGTTTCAAGCCAGTCTTCCCCCCCACACCCCATTTTCAAAATCCCGCCAAAAGACACATACTTATATTAAAGTGATTCCTTTCATGGACAATTCACTCCCGCAGCCCCTGATAATGCCTACTGTTTGGCTTTCTAGTCCCCTTTGGTACCTTCATATGAAAGCGAAAATCTGTATAATGGATCTTCGCTTTATCCAATGGGATAACTGAGGATATCTTGATAGATTTCGAGAAATGTAGCAAATTGGTACTACATCAACATGTATTTTATATATGTTTGTCAATGTTTATGATAATAAATTTTTTAGGTTTTGCCAACTGACTTTTAATGGGCATAGAGCTGGAGGGAGGGAGGGCTCAAGTGGGAAGGGGGGGCGCTAAATATCTGATCTTGCCTAGGGCACCAAACGGCCTTGCACCGGCCCTGCCTCTCAGCCCCCTCCAGCTGTCCCTAATTCCACATTAGTTTCCATGCCTTCCTGTGAGCTGCGTGCGGCTCCCAAGCTGCGATGTGGCCACCCAAGCCCTGCCCTGACAGGTAGGACAAAGCAGAGGAACGGGGAGGGGAGGGGGGTTTGCCGCTGGGGGCACTCGGCCACATGGGCCGAAAAGAGGATGCAGCCGCACTGTCTCTTACCCTGTAACAAAATAATCGACATCCCCAACAAGCGGTACGTTGTAAGAGCCATTAATATCTCGGATGTTCTTCTCCACCATTGACTTCAACATCTGTAGTCCAACTTCCTTTGCTGTAGAGAGTCAACAGAGGCTGGGATCAGGGGAAGACAAGAGCTGACGTTCCCGGGTAACGGGGCATCGACTAGGAGCATCTTGCTATGACATTCAGACAGGGGAAGCTGGTGACTCCGTGTCCCTTGCAGCTTTGAGTCTGAGCTTTATAAGGAGCCATCCGTGGTGCTGTACACCACCCACAAAATGGGTTCACCTCCATGGAGCACCATGATAGCTCCTATAAAGCTCGGAATCAAAGCTGCAGTGGATAAGGAGCCCCACTGACATAGGGGTCACCAGCCTCCCCTGCATACAGAGGGAAAAGGGAAGGTTGTCTTTCCCCCATCCCATCCTCCCCCCCTTCTTCTGTGCCTTACTTCCACACAGACTGCAAAGGTTCAACCTAACTGAGGCCATTTTTGAGCTGCAGAGTCTGTGGAGATGCTTAAGGGATGCCCCATGCGTGTGCATTTTGTCTCAGTGTACAGGTTACCAATGTGTACACATGTGCATTGATTAAATCACAGTGGGAAAAGGAATTCTCGCACAATCAGATCAAGTTTCGTTTCTGTGCATCGTTTTGATCTGAGATGCACACATGCACATCGGTAACCAGTAAGGAAACAGGAGAGTGGAGAGAGAGGAACTGAAATTTACTGCAGACTGTGAGTTTGCCAAGGGTTGAGTGTGGGTTGTTGTTGAAACGTGGGTTATCCTGTTGTCTGAACCCAGGCGAGAAAACAAACCATCATGAACAACACAGTTCATGGGTTCTCTTCATGGGTTGTTCATGGTTAACAAGCCATGGCTTGTTAGCGCAGCTGGGTTCAGACAACACAATAACCCACAGTTCAACAACAACCCACACTCAACCATACTCAACCCTTCAGTGTAGGTTATCACACAAATGTTGCTAAATTTGAGATTGGCAAATTTTTAAACATTGAATTTCAAGATACATGTTCTTTTTGTTGTTTGTTCCATCATGTGCACATTTTAGATTAGGAAGTTGAAGGAGAATTTGTTTTAATTCCAGTGAAAAAACAGAATATTTAAGAACCAAAAGTCTGTTCTGCCTTGGGACAAATATCCACCCTTAGTCACAGGTAATTTTACTGTAAGCTGCCTTGAGCATCCTAGCTGGACTCAGGGGTGTGCGAGGAGGTGTAGAAGAGATACATTTTATATCACATTTTAACATTTAAAATTTTGGATTTTAAAAGGCAGATTCCACACAAGCAAGTCTACCATTTAAGAACTTGTGGGAAGGTTTCATCCCTTTCAGCTTTGCTCCAGGCTGATTTACAGCAGGTCGATGCTGCGTGCAACGTAGAGACCATGGAGGTTATAGCAAGATACACACCGTATTCCAACCCCTTCTGGGTCACTTGAATTTTCACACCTCCATTAGCCCCTCGAGTCTGCTCGATGTAGGAAGTCAGGAAAGGCAGGGCAAAGAGCCAGAACATCTTCTGCAGGCACATGGTGTGTGTGCAGGTCATCTGTATCACCTGGAGCAGAAAGAGAGGAAGTCGCTAGAACCACGCAAAGGAGCATGCAGCTCTCCAATAACCATCTAACCATTGCAAGTGAACAACCACAGGTGCTGCTGGCGAGAGGACTGTGTGCAACAGTTTTTTTAAACATCATTTTCAAAGGGTTGGGGCAGAGCAACTGGCTTTTCTCTCCCCAAGTAGCATTCTTTTGCACCTGCTACGAAGCACTTTTCCTGCAATGGAGCGCCGAAGTGACGGGCCAGTCTCAGAGTGAGATGCAGTCTGTGGCAACTGTTCCTGCAGTATGTTCTATGATGTATTAGATGTAGGGTAGCCACGTGTCCTCTTTGACAGAGGATGGTTCTCTATTCCAAGGGCTGCCAGAGGTCTGTCCTCTGTGTTGAAGGCATCCTCTTTTTGAAGGGATGTCCTGTCCATAAGAACATCAGAAGAGCCCTGCTGGATCAGACCAAGGGTCCATCTCGTCCAGTATTCTGTTCTCACAGTGGCCAACCAGATACTTATGGAAAGTCCACAAGCAGGACATGAGTGCAACAGCACCCTCCCACCCATGTTCCCCAGCAACTGGTTTACATAGGAATACTGCCTCTGATACTGGAGGAAGCATATAGCCGTCAGGACTAGCAGCCATTGTTAGTCTTCTCCTCCATGAATGTGTCCAATCCCCTTTTAAAGCTTTCCAAATTGGTGGCCATCACTACATCTTGTGGGAGTGAATTCCATAGTTCAAGTAACTTTGCGCTGTGTGAAGAAGTCCTTCCTTTGATCTGTCCTGAATCTCCCTCCAATCAGCTTCATGGGATGACCCCTTTGGGTTCTAGTATGATGAGAGAGGGAGAAAAATGCCTCCCTGTCCACTTTCTCCACACCGTGCATAATTTTATACTCCTCTATCATGTCTCTCTTCACTCACCTTTTCTCTAAGCTAAACAGTCCCAGATCTTGTAGCCTTTCCTCAGAGGATAGTTGTTCCATCTCTTTGATCATTTTAGTTGCCCTTTTCTGCACTTTTTCCAACTCTACAATATCCATTTTTAGGTGCGGTGACCAGAACTATACATACTATTCCAAGTGTAGTTGCACCATAGATTTGTATAAGGGCAGTATGATCTTGGCAGTTTTATTTTCAATTCCTTTCCTAATTATGCCTAACATGGATTTTGCCTTTCTCACAGCAGCTGCACACTGGGCTGACATTTTCATCGAGCTGTCCACCACAACCCCAAGATCTCTTTCTTGGTCAGCCACCATTAGCTCAGATCCCATCAGCTTATACTTGAAGTTGGGATCTTTTACCCCAATGTGCATCACTTCACACTTGCTTACATTGAACCACATTTGCCATTTTGATGCCCATCCTCCCAGTTTGGAGAGATCTTTTGGAGCTCCTCACACTCCCTTTTTGTTTTAGCCACCCTAAATAATTTGGTGTCATCTTCAAACTAGGACACTTCACACCTGATTCCAGATCATTGGTCCCAGTACAGATCCCTGTGGGACCCCACTGTTTACATCCCTCCATTGGGAGAATGTACCATTTATCCCTATCCTCTGCTTCCTGTTCTTTAACCAGTTACTGATCCATAAAAGAACCACTCCTCTTATTCCATGATTGCTACATTTGCTCAGGAGTCTTTGGTGAGGGACTTTGTCAAAAGCCTTTTGGAAGTCCCAGTAAACAATGTCTACCAGATGATCACCCTGCCCTGTCCACATGTTTATTAACACTCTCAAAGAACTCTAAAAGCTTAGTGAGACAGGACTTACGTTTGCAGAAGCCACGTTGATTCTTTTTTCAGCAGGGCTTGTCCTTCTATATGCTTACTAATTTTATCTTTAGTAATGCTTTCAACCACTTTACCCAGAACAGAAGTTAAGCTAACTGGCCTGTAATTTTCCAGATCCCCCTCGATCCCTTTTTTAAAAAAAATTGGTGTTACATTGGCCATTCTCCAATTGTCTGGTACAGAGGCTGATCTTAGGGACAGATTACATATTTTTGTTAGAAGATCAGCAATTTCATATTTGAGTTCTTTAAGAACTCTAGGGTGGATACTATCTGGGCCTGGTGATTTATTAACTTTCTGTGAAGAAAAGCAGACCCTTCACCACCACCACACAGGTGTAAACAAGTGTAATCCCAGCTGGAGGCTGGGAACCTCATGCAAATGTACATAGTTCCTCTGAAGACTCTGGGCCTCAGAGTGTCCTGCAAATGTACATAGTTTCCTCTGATGGCCCTGTGTCGACTCAGAGTCTCCCAGGTATTCACATGCAAATGTTCTCCAAGCACTCTAGTCATGGTCAGGAATTCACCCCTCTGACACCTGGGAGCCACCCCTCCCCTGCCTAGCCCAGATGAAGTTCATCCTGATTGGCCAAGGACAGCTGGGCTACTGAAAGGAGGGGCGGGGGGGGAATCGATACTGCCAGCTGTGGCTTCTGGTTTTGGTTGTTGTTGTCTGGACGCGAAGGAGCGCGGAGTAGGGCTTTTGTTGAGGCAGGCCCTAAGAAGACCAACCTCCCAGGCAAAGAGTAGGTGCCTGGGTGTTTATATAGTAAAGGAACTAGTTTTGTTGTTTTGTAGCTCTACTTGTGTATACCAAAGTGTCTCCCCACCTTTTTCCCCTTCCCTCATTTCCCACCTTTTATGGTAATTGGTTTACCTTAAATAAACTTTCCGGGTTCTACCCCACACGGTGTGTGTGGTTCCTCTGTGGTTCAGTGCTAAATCCAGTATATGGACCAAGGGCAGAGCCCTGAGAGAATCAGTCTCCGGATGGCAGAGCCAAGGCTGGCAGTTTGGCACCTTTGTTCTCTCGTCTTGAGGAAAGGACTGGTTGGCAGTCCTTCACACTTTCAATTTGTCAGTAAGGTTGAGAGAGCTTCATCTTTTTTCACTACTATTTGCCTCATTGCTCAGACTCCCTTCCTGAAAACAGTTCAGGCACAGGTGTCTGTCCTGTATCTTCCACAATGAGCACAGGTGAAAATAATTCCTTCATCTTCTCTCCATTATCCTTATCTTCATTTAGTACTCCTTTAACTCTATTATTGTCCAACAGTCCAACTGCCTCCCTAGCTAGTTTCCTGCTTCTGATATATTTGAAGAATTTTTTTTATTGTTGATCTTGTTGTTGTCAGCAATATGCTCCTCAAAATGCTTTTTTGCATCTCTTCTTGTCTGCTTCCATCTCCTTTGTGCAAGCTTCTGCTCCCTTTTGTTTTCCTCATTTGGGCAAAACTTCCATTTTCTACAGGAAGTCTTCTTTTCTCTAATAGTTTCCTTGACAAAACAAATTGAGTACTAGGAACATGCTATCGTGCCCCAGACCAGAATGCTCAGGGTGATCTTGAGATAGAAAATGAAATCAGGGAGGCCTCCAAATGTGGAAGTGTTGTAATAATGGGTAACTTCAATTATCCCCCCATTGACTGGATAAATGCATGTTCCAGTCCCGACAAAGAGGTTACATTTCTAGATGCCCTAAACAACTGTGCCCTAGAACATTTGGTCATGGAACCAACCAGAGGGGAGGTGACCCTGGATTTAATCCTTAAACAGTGTTGCCCAGGACCTAGTACGAGATATAAATATTGTTGAACCGCATGGAAACAGTGACCACAGTGCTATCAGATTTAACATATATTTAAGTGGGAAATTGCCAAAGAAGTCCAACACAGTCGCGTTTGACTTCAAAAGAGGAAACTTCTCTAGAAATGAGGGAACTGGTAAAAAGGAAGTTGAAAGGGGGAGTCAAGAGGATCAAATCCTTTCAAAAGTCTTGGAGGTTACTCAAAACCACAGTAATAAAAGCTCAGCTAGAATGTATACCACAGGTTAGGAAAGGTAGCACCAAGTCCAAGAGGTGCTATCAGCATGGATAACGAGCAGTGTCAGGATGAAGATCCACAAGAGCTGTTGCACCTCCACAGTGAGCACCTGGACAGCAGACTGAACAGGCAGGCACACAGGTCATCTGGTCACTGAGCTTTTCTATACAAGGTATTTATCATGCGCTTGCCATTCCCTACTCACTACTTGTTTATGGCTTCTTTAGATGACATCATGACCCTCCAGTTTCACTTCTGTGTGTCTAACCAGCACTTTCAGCGAGCTTTTTTAGAGCAGGGAAAATGCAATAAACATTTCTTAAAGTGAAAGTAAATGTTTCTTCACTTGTGTATTTGTGCTATTCTGCTATACCAGAGTGCCACCTAGAGGTTATGTAGTGGAAAAGCAAGAAAGGAAACGCTCCTTGTGTTGTGCTCGGATGTCAATTCTGCCACGAAACCAAAAGTAGATGCAGCAGATTAACAGCCTCATGCAGAAAAGCCCACAGTCTTCTGCACTATGGTGAGATGTACTATTCAGGAGCTTTTCTACACGAGGCTGTAAATCAGCTGTTAATCGGCTGTATCTCCTTTCGGTTTCATGGCAGAACTGAGATCCGAGCACTACAAGAGGAGTGCTTCCTTTCCTGCTTTTCTACTACATAACCTCTAGGCGGCACTGTGGTATAGCAAAATAGCACAAATAGTAGTAGGCGATCACTCATGACCGAGTAAGATTGTCTTCCAGGATAAAATTACAAAAAGAAAATTATAAAAAGAGGAAATTGTAAAAAATTGTGTAGACTCTAGCGATGGGTCTGTAAGTGACTGTGGAGGCCAATTCTAGATCCACACAGCTTCCCACAGTGAGGACACAGGTTACCAGATGGAAGATGGTCCTGCAGAGGATTCGTTTGATGTGCTTTTTGAAGTTGCTTGTGCATGTCAGCGTTAGCAGCAGAGTGCGTGTGCGTGGGGAGATTTAAGATCCTGTCTCTGTGTGCTAGCCGAACTCAGACATTCCACACACAGATCTTCCAGACCTCCCCCCTTTCCGCAGCGTGCTTTGTAATCTGACCTGCTTCCAGCTTCTCCATTTGCAGATTAATTCATGGAGTCAGGAAACACTCTGGAACACCACAGGTCTAATTCTACCTGTTTATTCACTTAGCAAGTAAAGTTCTACAGAGTATACATTTCCTAGTTACAGTCCATATGCAGAGTGCAAATGCATAGCAAGCATTACATCCAGTGGAGTAAGTTGAGCTTCACTCCACCTCAGCAAAGGTGTTACATTGTTGCAGTAACAAAAGCCCAGCAAGAAGAACAAAGAAGAAGAGAGAAAGCAGTCCTGCCTCTCTCTAAGATGGCTTCAGACAGAAAACAAGTTAGCACGTCATCAGAACATACAAACCATGTGACTAGCTCATACAGTTCTCACAGTCCAGAAACCACAGTTTCTAGTAAGACATAATAAACCTGTTTACCTCGCCATTCTGTTCTTTCCATGTGTAAACAGTGTGCTGCAGCTGGTAATGTGATACATATCACAACACTTTTTGCTTAGCACATCTCTCCCTTTCACGGTGAAACTTTGTGAAAGGCCGACCTCCAGTTAGAGCATTCATGGGCCAGAGCTTCCCAGTTTTCGATGTTTATATTGCATTTTTTTAGATTAGCCTTAAGAACATCTTTAAACCTCTTATACTGACCACTGATATTCCGCTTTCCATCCTTGAGTTGGGAATAAAGTAGCTGCTTTGGGAGACGGCAGTCAGACATTCGAACAACATGACCGGTCCACTGAAGTTGGCGTTGAAGGATCATTTTTTCAACGCTAGTAGTCTTTGCTTCTTCCAGTACACTGACATTTGTTCGTCCATCTTCCCAAGTAATTCGCAGGATTTTCTGGAGGCAACGTTGATGAAATCTTTCAAGGAGGCGGAAGTGACGTTTATAGACAGTCCATGTTTCACAGGCGTACAATAAAGTTGGTAATACAATGGCTTCATAAACCAGTGTTTTGGTCTTCTTACAGATATCCCAATTTGTGAATATCTTGCGACTTCTCCATGACAACACGACGGCAACGGTTTTGGACAACAACGGCTCTCATGGTGCTCCATTTAAAATGGGATCAGGTGTTAAACAGGGATGTGTTATCGCCCCAACATTATTTGCTATTTTCATTGCCATGATTTTACATCTTGTCGAGGGGAAACTTCCCACTGGTGTGGGAATTATATATCGAACAGATGGAAAGCTTTTTAATCTCAGCAGGCTGAAAGCAAAAAGTAAGGTAATTACAACCTCCATTGTGGAACTTCAGTATGCTGATGATAATGTGGTCTCCGCACATTATGGTATGATCATTCAGAGGATGATCTCCCAACTATCCTAAATGCTTTTGCAGAAGCATATGAAAAACTTGGTCTCTCACTTAACATCAAAAAAACCAAAGTGCTTTATCAGCAAGTGCTTCATCAGCAAGTGCAAGTTAACCCTTTGGTGATGCCATCTATCCAGCTTGGCGGGGCAATACTGGAAAATGTCGATCGTTTTCTCTATAGCAGCTATCTTTCTGTTACAGCTAACATTGACATTGAAATCCAGCATCCTTTGAGCTCCGCAAGTGCTGCATTTTCTCGAATGAAACAGCACAAATACACAAGGGGAAATCAGTGCTGCCTTTCACTTTTACAAATTTAATGCAGCATTTCCCTTTTCTAAAATAAAAAACTCCCTGAAGGTGCTCTTTAGACATGGAAGTGAAACTAGACGGTCACTTCTTCATCTAAAGCACCCAGAAACAACCGTGAGTAGAGAATGACAAGCACAGAATAAATGCCTCATGTAGAAAAGCCCTAAATTAACATAAACGTTTCAAATATGAATCTATATGTATGAATTAGCATATGTAAATTGTATGCAAATCTGTGTCTTTTGTCCTCTTCTTTTGGTGACACATTTCCTCTTTTTTGTCAATTCGTAGGTGGCTAGCCTAATCAGACAGTAAGACCCGGCTGATCCAAAGACAAACTTTACCTGCAATTGGGCAACAGCTTCTCATATATCTGGATGCGTAAATTAGCGCTAAACAGGTAGATGCCAGAAGCTGCACCCACAGGAAAAAGGTGGCAGGTTTGGAGAGTCTGAGCAACCATCTCCCCACAAGCCGTTTTAGAATCCATACAGTTTATTTATTTATTTTAAAAAGAAGGGCAAATAAATCAAACATTGTCAAAAATTAGGAAACACTTGCTCCTAGCTGTATGGTGTGCACATGTGTGTTTTAAAGCACCAGCAACCCCATTGTTTCAACCTCTCAAAACCCAAACCGGTTCTTCCCCACAAATTAAAGGAACTCACACTTTTAGCTATATGAACAAAGAGAAGGGTTTAAATTCAACCTGGTGCCCCTCTCCAGATGTTTTGGACTACAGCTCCCAGCATTCTTGACCACTGGCCATGATGACTGGGGGAGATGGGAGCTGAAGTCCAGATCATCTGGAAGAGGGTACCAGGTTGGGGAAGGCAGGTTTAATTTGTTTTCAGCACTATGGCTCAGTTCTCAAAATGTGATATACCGGTAACCTCTGACCATGTGCAAAGCGCTTCACCAAAGTCTCCATAAGTCTGTGTGAACATCTTCCAGGTTCTGGGACAGGAGCTGTCACTCTGAAGCAGGGCTCTCCAACCTTGGGTCCCCAGATGTTGCTGGACTACAGCTCCCAGAATCCCTTGCCATTAGCTATGCTGGCTGGGTATGCTGGGAGCTATAGGCCAGCAACATCTGGGGACCCAAGGTTGGAGAGCCCTGCTCTGAAGCATGAGGGCTAGCATTTTACATTTTAGAAGTTAGGAAGGCAATGCAATTATGAAGGAAATACAAAGCAAGCTGCCATATAGGATGTCAGACATTGGATTTGTCTAGCTCAGTATTGTCTTCTCCAACCTTCCCCAACTTGGTTCCCTCCAGATGCGTTGGACTACAGCTCCCATTATTCCCCAGACAGCAGGGCCATGTTAGCTGGGAATGATGGCAGTTGTAGTCCAGGACATCTGGACGGAACCAGGTTGGGGAAGGTTGACCTTCTGTGACTGGCTGTAGCTCTCCAGGGTTTCAGGTGGAGGTCCTTTTAATAATGCTAACGTAGCACAAGGCTCCTACCACCACCTAGTTCATGTTCATACAATCACTCTATCATTTTATAGTAACCTGGCGAGCCCCTCCACACCACACACAAAAGGTGAAAATCTTTGCAGGTTGCAGACTAAGCCCTCTCCTCACAGACACCCCTTCACAAACAAGCCAGCTAATTCCTACTTCTTAGGTGAAGTAACAAAGACAACAGGCTATCTGGGAAGCTGAACTTCGATTTGGAGCACAGCAGAAGCTCACTTCAGTCTTCTTTCTTTATTTATTTTGCTGATTTGTATCCCACACCTTCATCACCACGGATCCTGTGGCTCACGCTGGCTCAGCTTGTCTGAGCATGGAAAGCTAAGCAGGGCCAGGCCTGGTTATTCCTTGGATGGGAGACCCCTCCTCTAGTTTCCTGCATTGAGCAGGGGGTTGGACTCGATGGCCTTGTAGGCCCCTTCCGACTCTATGATCTGTGATATCTATCTATGATCCCAGGGTGGTGTACATAAAATTACAAAAATGAAATAATATAATAACAATACTGTGAAGAGAAAGCCAGGTCAGGTACACGCACACCCCACTTGCAGCAGCAGCTCAGGTATCCACCTTTCACCTTGTTTACCGCACTTGTTTCCTGCAAGGAGGCTCACAATGGGACACATCTGCATACCCCATGGCAACTTCCCCTTCCCTGGCAGCCAAATGAGCTGTGAAGCATCCCCAAACAACAAGAGGGGCGCCAAGGTGCCTGGTAGTCTCAAAGGGTGGCAAGTACTCTTGAGCACCCCTGAGCACCCAGAGAAACAGGTTATTCCTGACTCACTTCAGCCAATCATGAGGGGAGGGGGCACAGGAGGGAGGGGGAGCCAAGAAGAGGGTATAAGGAAGGGGGCCTGTGGCGGGAAAAGTTGTTGGTCGTGGGTAGCAAGCTGTGCGGAGGTCCAGGGCTTTGGTCCGACCTCAGGATCCAGCCCCGGGGAGCTCCCGGTGAAACTAGCTGAAATCGCCTGGTCGCTGGCATAAACTGCCTTTGAGGAATCAGGGTCATTCCAGGTAACCCTTGTATGTACTACCGCTATTGCTCGCTCTAAGCTGCTGTAAATTGAAGGCACGTGCGTGCGTACTGTTCCTGTGTATGTTTTGATATGCTCAATTAAACTCTGTTTACCTATAAACAGTGTAGTAGCCTCCATTCATAAAACTACTTCTTATAAAGGGCTAACTCAGCTCCAGTTAACCCCTTGGTGCCCGAACCCGCGCAAAGGACCGGCTTTGGTCCTTTTCACAAATACAGTTTAAGCCAGAGGCATTTTTTTAAAAACCCTGTAATCAGCAAACAAACACTCAGTCCAGAATCAATGTAGACTGCAATTGAATTTAAATTGTTAAAATATCAGAATTTCAACATATTGAAAATGTTCGGTCTCGTGTGGTTTACTTGGTTCGGTTTGGTTTGGTTATTTTGTAATTAGACTATCCAAGGTCCATCAGCATGTATACATTTACCAAGCAAGAGTGCACCCTCAGTTCCTCTTAACTGAGAAGACATTGCAAATTCACATTGAGTGATCCTGATTATGCGCCAGTTCTTAAGAACCTCAGAAGTTCCTTGGAGCAGAATCACACCAAAGTCCACCGAAACCAGCATCCATTGCACGAATCACTGCAACTACCGGGCTGGAAATTGCCCAGTCATCTGCCAATGGACCCCAGTCAACCTCTGCCTACTCCTGACTTGGAGAACCAACCAACCAAAGTGACTGTTTTCTTTCATTGCTTTTCTCTCCCCTTTCTTTGTAAAGGGGGGTTTCCTTATTTATTTTACTGATGTGTATACCACACATTCATCACCGAGGATCCCAGCATGGCGTACATAAAATTATAAAAATGAAATAATATAACAACAATACAATTTAAGCAAGAGGCATTTAAAACAAAACAAAACCCTATAACCAGCAAAGACCCCCTTTATTTCGTATCGACCCCCTTGTATCTCTATAACAATAAAGGCCAGAGATGTCCTTTTTATTTCCAAATGAGAGCTGAAAATTTGGGGAATGGTTTGGAAGATTGGGGGGGGGGATGGCTCCTGCAGGCCACTCCTGTAGCTATAAGCCCTGAGAGGCAGACCAACTAACTGCATGCGAATCAAATCACTTGGTGGTCGATCCCCAAATGTTCTGAGATCAAGACCGTGTGTAGTCCAAGCACGTATCCCCCCATTTTCTGCCACCTGAGAAGGGTTCTCGGGGCTCACCTCTCTGACTGCATGGGCTGCTGCATTTGAGCCTTGCGAAATACCACCCACCACCATCACCAAGAGACTCCTTGGGTAGCTCCTTCAGTCAGACTTGCCAGCCCTGCTGAAATCCTAGAATGCAAATCTTCTGAGAATATCTGAAATACTTACCAGTGTCTTGACCTCCAAGGGGACAGCTGCAGAGTCTTCTTCCGTGGGACAACTGGACATCATCCTATGGTCTCACCTAGCCTTTATAATTCTGCCCAGCTGCCCCTAGACTTCCTTGTCTTGCAAATGACTACCAGTAAGCTGTCGATCCAGGCTCAAGAGGGGAAAACCCATGTTTCCCCATCTGGGGCCACAAAACCAGAGGACAAGAAGGGAAGTGAAGATACGTAATTAATCAGATCCCAATGGACGTACACACTATGTGTGTACTCTTGTAAACTCGTGAGAAAATCCCACTGCAACATTTCATCAAGGGAACTCTTATCAGCCTGACTCAAGAAGGCACGCTGATTGTATTTGAATATATGAATGAATGTTCCAGAAGCTGTTCTGGATTTATGGGCAACACAACAGCGAATCCAGTTCAGCATAAGTATAAAGCGATACACGCTGGGTCAAACCTGTCTCCACCAGATCTCAAATATACACTGATGAGGCCTGACCTGGCAGTGACAAACCAGGAAAGAGAGATCTTGGGCTTGTTGACTTAGTTATCAATGGTGATATAGGTAAATTCCATGGCAGAGGTTTTTAAGGAAGGGCTTGGAAATACCATCACAAATATCGTCATATCTTTATACAAATTTATGGTGTATCCGGAACATGGAACTGTGTACACAGTTATGGTCATCCCATCTCAAAAAGGATATTCTGGGTGCAGGAAAGAGCAATGAACACGATCAAGGACTGTGTCACCTTCCCAAGGACTGAGGGCGCAATCCTATGCATGTTTAGAAAAGAAAAAAGGCCCACAACTCCAAGCGTGCCCCGGCCTTTTTTCTGTCTAAACATGCATAGGATTGTACCTTAAAATGTTCAAGGCATTTTCGCTTAGGTAGAAGATCCCCTGGAGGCCTCTGGCTTCCCACTGTTGGAGACAGGATGCTGGGCTAGATGGCCTTTGGTCTGATTGAGCAGGGCTCTTCTTATGCTCTTACCGCTCTGCCTTTGCCTCCTTCCAATCCACCTGTGGGTAGACAGGTAATTCTGCCATGTCTCTGGGTGCTCTCAGGTTGGTATTCTTAGTGCCAGCCAGGGTGCTCTCAGGCAAGGCTTCTGCCATTCACAGAATTTTACAGTGGGGCCAGACAATGTCGTCTTCCAATTTGTATCCCTCTGCTTCTTCCGTCTTTTTTCTTACCTCAAAACATCCATTATGGAGGGAAAGACGGAAGAGCTGCACAATGCCTTTTGATCGGTAGCACTAGGAGCCCTCCGTCTGGAAGCACCTGACATCGCAGCACTTACACCGTGAGCTTAATGCGGAGTGGCAACTGTCTTTCAATAATTCAGTGACTGCATTTGCATGACACGGCAACCCACCATGGCTTCGAAGGGTGGCTTATAAGCCGTGGTGGTTTGTAGTGTCATGCGAACCCGGAATGGGTTTGCCAGAGTGACTTCGTTTTAGCTTATAAGTCACCCTGACAACCCATGGCTTGTAGTTGGGGTTGTCTGACCCATCATGGGTTGTTGTGTCGTCCATGTTGTGATATGTATCACTTTACCAGCTGCAGCACATTGTTTACACATGGTAGGGACAGAATGGCGAGGTAAACAGGTTTATTATGTCTTACTAGAAACTGTGGTTTCTGGACTGTGAGAACTGTATGAGCTAGTCACATGGTTTGTATGTTCTGATGACGTGCTAACTTGTTTTCTGTCTGAAGCCATCTTAGAGAGAGGTAGGACTGCTTTCTCTCTTCTTCTTTGTTCTTCTTGCTGGGCTTTTGTTACTGCAACAATGTAACACCTTTGCTGAGGTGGAGTGAAGCTCAACTTACTCCACTGGATGTAATGCTTGCTATGCAGTTGCACTCTGCATATGGACTGTAACTAGGAAATGTATACTCTGTAGAACTTTACTTGCTAAGTGAATAAACAGGTAGAATTAGACCTGTGGTGTTACAGAGTGTTTCCTGACTCCATGAATTAATCTACAAACGGAGAAGCTGGAAGCAGGTCAGATTACAAAGCACGCTGCGGAAAGCGGGGAGGTCTGGAAGATCTGTGTGTGGAATGTCTGAGTTCGGCTAGCACACAGAGACAGGATCTTAAATCTCCTCACGCACACGCACTCTGCTGCTTATGCTGACACGCACAAACAACATCAGTCCAAACCCAGATAACACGACCCATCGTGGGTCAAGCCCAACTGCAACTGAGCCACTTGGCAGGAGTAGCAAAATCCCCTTGCTGCTCTTGCCAAACAGCTAGCCGGTGAGCACCGCTGACAGCTGTTCCCAAAGTGCCCGAATGGCACTTGGGGGCAGCGATCAGAGGCTTCCCTCACTCCCTGCTGACAGCCGTTTTGGGCCAGCAGCAGCAGCAGCAGGGAGCGATCTCCATTTCGCCGCCACCCGCACCAGCTATTTTGGGCCAGCGGCGGAGAAGCAGAGGTTGCTTCAGCTGGCTAGCCAGCTGAAACGAGCTCCTGTTCCCCGCCGCTGCCAGCCAGGTGAGCACCGCTGACAGCTGCCCCCAGAGTGCCCAAGCAGCACTTGGGGGCGGCTGTCAGAGGCTTCCCCTGCTGCCTGCCACGGCAGTGACCCTGTTCACCTGCCACCGCCGACTTGCAAATCAGCAGCAGGGCAGAGATCAGTTTGAGTCGGTCGAACCAATCTTGCCTCCCCCACCTCGTGCCGCCGCCACTGCGAGCCCTTTTGGCTCACGTTGACGGCACAGGGTGAAGATCACTCCAGCTGGCTTGACAGCCGACTAGAGCCATCACTCCTCTGCTGGCGAACACTTTCGGTCCGCCACCACAGCAGGCAGCGGCAGGCATCCCCCGTTCCTGCAGCGCTGCTGCGAGCCTTTTTGGGCTCCCCACAGCAGGGGGGAGAAACCTCGGTGTTCCCGCGTGGTCCCCTGGATTCCCGTGGGAGGACGGAGGGGGGAGGAAGTGGGCAAGGACCCACGATGTGCCCAATCATCTGTCGGGCACATCGTGGGCCCTCGGGCATACAATCCACACTGCATGGCTTGTGCTGCAGTGTGGGTTGTCGTGTCATGCGAACCCACCCAGTGTATAGAGTGTGGTGTGGCTGTGGGTGTACATCGCGCTACATTCTGTCCATACTAGCAGGCAGAAGGGTTCAGTCGCCCCACTACACTGAAAGAACATAACAACGCGTGGTGGAGCGACCTTGCATGGCCTTGCGAGACCTCTCATGCATTTTTTTAATGGGGGGGGGGGTCATCTGACATACACCCCCCCATCGTGACATAGCCATGTGGGGGCGGGGGCTAACTCTGTGCCTAGGCATGCCGTTTCATCGGTGTCTTTATTTTCCAAATCAATTTTTACTTTTCTGCTTAAGTGCTAGTATGTGGATATGTTAATAATTTTAAATCTGTAGGTGGAAAATAAAATTAGTGTGAAATTTAAAATGCCATCAGGTGAAGAGACACCATGGCGATAAGGGTCCAATCAGCTGAAACATCGCTGCACGGGTCAAAAGCATGCAGCTTCAAAAAGACAGAAGAGTAGCACTGTGGTTATAGCTACACGCTTTCGGGAATGCCCATTGCTCAGAGGCAGAGCCCTGGCTTTGTATGCCGAAGGTCCCGAGTTTTGATCCTGGCATCTCCAGGAAAAAGGGGGATCAGGTCGCAGGTGACAGAACATAGGGAGCTGCCTTACACGGAGCCAAGCCTTTGGTTCAGCTGGGCCACTAGTCCAGCTAAACGGGCAGCCATGGCTCTCCAGGGTTTCGGGCAGGAGCTTTTCCTGCCCTACCTGGAGATGCTGCTGGAGATCGAACCTGGGACCTTCTGCCTGCAAAGCAGGGACTCTGCCACTGAACCATGGCCCCTCCTTCCCAAAAAAAGGTGGATTTTGTGAAATGGAACAAAGCACAGGGGAAATGCAGGAGAATGATGATCTGATGACAACGTCACACAGACGTACCCTCAGTTGTGAGTAAACAAAGAGTGCCAATTCCAGAGTGAATGCCGAATGCGGAACCTCTGCACTAGGTATGCCCAGGGCATTCTGCAGAATTTCCCGCCCCGTGAGGAGGCCTCCCGTTGCATCACGGCATGACATGAGTCTTGGCTCCGGACTTGATTCCTTCCTACACAGTGACTCATGAAGAAAGAGAGGGTGGGCTCTTCGAAGGTGGAGAGTTCTTAATCATACGTAACACTACGAGCAAACCTTTTCCGGTGATTAAAGCATGCCTCCAATTTTTAATTCATCTGTCAGAAGCTCGAGTAAAACTGAAATAAAGGAAGGGCCAAGGTGATCTGCAGGGCATTAGTCCCCTCCCTCCACCACTGGGCAACACACTTGGATAATTTCATCAGGTACCACCCACATGGTTTCACACTTGCTTCAATGGATGTTAAGGACTAAAAACTTGGTTTTTAAAAATAAATAAATAAATAAATAAAATTAAAACTGAGGTTCTTGCAATGCCGATTACTGGAGATTTTATTTATTTATTTTATTTATTTATTATATTTTTAAATCGCCCATTTGGCTGGCCACCCGGCCACCCTGGGCGATGTACAATCATTAAAATACAATAACATACAATAAAACACAATTTAACTACATTAAAACATAATTAAAACACCATTAAAAATATAAGTTTTTTTTTAGTTTTTTTTTTAAACACCCTAACCCACCCCATATTCCTGCCTGAAAAGCCATGTTTTTAAAGCCCGGTGGAAGTTCATCAAGGAGGGGGCATGACGAAGGTCACTGGGGAGGGAGTTCCATAACTTGGGGGCCGCCACAGAGAAGGCCCTCTTCCTAGTCCCCACCAGCCTGGCTGCTCTGGCTGATGGGACAAGGAGAAGGCTGTCCGTGGCAGATCTTGTTGAGCGGCCTACTTGGTGTTGCTGGAGGCGCTCCTTGAGATAAGCTGGACCGGAGCCATATAGAGTTTTAAAGGTCAAAATCAACACCTTGAATTCAGCCCGGCAAGCAACTGGTAGCCAGTGCAACCCCTTCAGCCCTGGTGTGATGTGGTCTTGCCAGCGGCTGCCTTTAACCAGGCGAGCCGCTGCGTTCTGTACCAGCTGTAGCTTCCGAACCAGTCTTCCAGGGTAACCCCACGTAGAGCGCATTACAGTAGTCTAGGCGATCAGAGATTGCATGAAATATACATAACCCTGTTTAATTGCAACAAGAGACAGAGAAACCCAGGCCTGTCTAGCAGCTACACTCTAATCTAAGTCAGACACCTTGCTCCTGAATGCCAGAATTGCAGATATTGAATGCAATTACTCAGTGAGAAAGGAAGGGCACCCTCCTTGCACATGCTCAGAGGCACTCTCGTCTCTGTTCCATGGTCATGCCAGTAGCACGAGCAACCAAACTGTACCCTTTGGATTGTACACTGCTGCACTGGCAGTCCCCAGTGAGGCTACACTAAGCCACTTTGCAGAGAGGCTTGTGCGGGGCAGGAGGCCCCCCTGGTTTACGGATGGGAGGGAGGCAGGAATCATTTGGGTTTCACCTTCAGGCACCACAACATCCTGGGCTGGCACGGGGAGGACACTTTCTCCACTGAGAAGGAAACCACCACCGACCCCAATGTGCTTTTCACAAGTCATTGCTTATGAAGTCATTGCAGAAGTCGTCCATCTGATTCTCTGCTTTGCAAGACTGCCTGGGCCCTGTAAGGTCTCTAGGGAAAGGAAGAAAGAGGAGCCAACAAGATTTCACCATTGGCAGGCGGAAGTGTTGTCCTGTGCGCACACACTATTCTTGTCTCTTCCACTGACTCAGCGACCAGTTTGGAGCAAACCCCTCACTCTCTCCCAGGCAAGGCCATAGCCACGAGGGCGTCAGGCTCAAAAATTTGTCGCTAGCCTCTTTGTTTACAGAACTATAAGGGAAAACATGCAGGCGGCTGGACTCGTATTCCGTATTCAGTGCAATTAAAGGCACTGCTGGTCTTTTGATTCTGGCAAGCAGCTCTGGGGTACTGGAGCACATGCTTTGCATCCTAAGGGTCCTGGGTTCAATCTCTGAGAAGATATTGACTGGGTTCAGACAACACAGGTCTGTGGCTCACGCTGGCTCAGCTTGTCTGAGCGTGGAAAGCTAAATAGGGTCAAGCCTGGTTATTACTTGGATGAGAGTCCCCTCCTCTAGTTTCCTGCATTGAGCAGGGGGTTGGACTCGATAGCCTTGTAGGCTCCTTCCAACTCTATCTATGAAATCTACAATAAACCACACTCAAGCCTTGGGTGTATGGGTTGGGTGTGGGTTGTCGTTGTTGTTGAAACGTGGGTGATCGTGTTGTCTGAACCCAGCCGAGATAACAAACCATGGTGAACAACCCACTGTTCACAGCCCAGAAACAAACCATGGGTTCTCTTCATGGGTTGTTTGTGGTTAAGAGCCAGTGTGGCGCAGTGGATAGAGTGTTGGACTGGGACTCGGGAGATCCGGGTTCTAGTCCCCGCTCGGCCATGAAACTCACTGGGTGACTTTGGGCCAGTCACTGACTCTCAGCCTAACCTACCTCACAGGGTTGTTGTGAGGGTAAAATGGAGAGGAGGAGGAGGATTATGTAAGCCGCCTTGGGTTCCTTTCAGGAAAAAAGGCGGGGTATAAATATAATAAATAAATAAATAAAAATTAACAAGCCATGGCTTGTTAGCGCAGCTGCGTTCAGATAATCCACAGTTCAACAACAACCCATGGTTCAAGGACAACCCACACTCAACCCATATGCAACCCTTGAGTGTGGGTGATCGTGTTGCCTGAATCCAGGGCTTCTCTGCTAGAGGAAAAAAGTTGGGATATCAATAGAATAATGAAGAAAGCAGTGCAGCCCTGTGACTTTTATCGAGCCATCGCCTTGCCTCATTGAAGGAATTTTAGGGGAGGGGGGATCTCCGGACAATGGCATCTCCCACTTGTGATCCTCCCATATTTCCCTACTATTTCCTCTGTCCTCTTTCTTACTGCAGAAAATCCACTGAGGAGGAAAAGATGGGACGGCTACACGACGCCTTCTGGCTGTTAGTGCTTTGAGCCCCTCCATTTAGAAGCACCCAAAGTGACCATTTAATCATCAGAAAAGAGGACAAAAGAAGGCATCCGTCTGCATCAAATGTGCACCACGTGACAATTGAGCTGCAGAAAGGAGGGCTACAACTTAGGAGAAAGACAGCCTGCCCCACCTGGGAGGGGAGGGTGGTGTTACCTGGGGACCCGGCGTGGCGGCTGCCCTCTCTGCGGTCCAGGCAATGCTCAGGGTGGATGGGCGACTTCAAGGCTCTGCCCCCCTCTCCCCTCTCCCGGCTGATATCTGCAAGAGCGCAATCCCATGCATGTTTAGACAGAAAACAGCCCTACAACTCCCAACATGGCTGGCTGGGGAATGCTGGGAGTTGTAGCATCCCCCCCTTTTTTGGTCTAAACATGCATGGGATTGCTCCTTAAGCCAGACTTGGACTGGACAGCCTTTCAAATAGCGCAGTTTTCCGCTGGCTGGGGCATGCTGGGAGTTGTAGGCCAAAAACATCTGGGGACCCAAGGTTGGAGAACACTGAAATAGCGGAATGTTCTCTGGACACATGTCCACTTTGGCACACAGCCGTGCGTGGGGAGAGGAACACAGGTTATGCAGCATGACTCTGCAACTCCCTCTCACGTCCTTTCAACAAGTGAGGGGGCGGGGGCTGACTGAACCCCACTAGTACAAAGCAGCTTCATCCACAGTGCTTCACTCGATCCCAGGGGCAGGCAACTTGTGGCCCTCCAGTTGGGTTTGGCCTACAACTCCCATGATCCCTCACCATTGGCTACACCGGCTAGGGCTGATGGGAGTTGTAGGCCAAAACATCTGGAGGGACATAAGCTGCCCACTCCTGCCATATATATCCATCAGCCCAGGGCTGGCCCAAGATATTTTGCTGCCTGAGGCGAAGGACAAGATGGCGCCCGCTCCCCATTCCATGTGCAGAAGCTCACTGGACTGGCCGTTGAATCTTACTTCAACATTTGCAATGAGATAGCATCCTCAAGCGCACCTGAGGCAACAGCTCTGTCCTCCATCAGAGGGGAACAGCTGGAGCATTCATGAGGGTCAGGCCTGGTTATTACTTGGATGGGAGACCCCTCCCTCAGTTTCCTGCATTGAGCAGGGGGTTGGACTCGATAGCCTTGTAGGCTCCTTCCAACTCTATGATCTATGAAATCTATGAATAGCCTGGAGGTGGCCACTGCTGTCCCCCGGTGACTGCCGCCTGAGGCAGTTGCCCCACTTTGCTTAACAGTAGGGTCAGCCTTGCTTCAGCTCCCTCACTGCCGGATTTCTAGCTACGGGCCTGGTCTGAGGGTTTCCCGACCTCGTCCTCCAAAGTTCACGGCTTCCTGGGACTGAAGCTTAGTGAAGCTGAAAAGGGTATAGAAGACTGTTTTCTGTAATTTTAGCAAATGCCTTGGGAGGTAGCGGGGCTCTCGGTCGCTGGAGGTGTTTCAGCAGAGGCTGGATGGCTGCCTGTCAGGGATGCTGAAGTTGTATCCTGCATTGCTGATTCTGCATGGAGCAGGGGGCTGGACTAGATTATCTCCACGACCCCTTCCAGCTCTATAATGCTATGATTCTCGGGGGCTGGATTCTTAACTATTGTTAATGCAATAAGTACTTTTAGGATTAGGGATTTTTACAGCACAGGTGGGCACAAACTAGCTGGGGCTGATGGGAGTTGTAGTCCAGCGCATATGGAGGGTACCGGGCTGGGAAAGGTTGACAGCTGGAGATGTACTGGTAGACCTCTGGATGAGGCTTAGCAGCAGATGGGCAAGGGTTGCTGATTCGCAAATGTTTAACCATAGAAACAGCAGAAGTCTTCTCTCCCCACCCCACAGGAAATTAGGATGCTGAAACGAAGAGAGCTGGAGTGGATTTCCTTGCAAAAGGATAGTAAGCTCAATCTTGCTACTAAAAAAACCCCCCCCAACAACTCTGGGCTGAACATTTTCTCAGGGATACCTTGTTTGTTAATTGTAGCATATCCACCATCACCGCCCACCACACACACACACACATACACACACAGGTTTTTACCTGGGTTGAATTGGTAGATCTTGGGGACTCTTAATAAAAACAAAATAGAACTGGAAATCCTGAAGGGTTGGGTCCAGGATCTGTCTTCCGCAAAAGGAAGGGCTCTGCTTGTGAAAGGTCTCTCCTCCTGATTTGGGGAGATCTCCCCATTCAACAGGGTCTCCTGACTCCTGTGTAGCATTTTCAGGGGGCTGGAGGGGCTGCCGTGGGAAGAAGCAGGGAGGGAAGTCCACTTCTGCCAGCTCAGCTGATCCAGCATAAAACTGGGTCCAATCCGAAGTCTTCCCATGTCTGGTTTACCGTCTCGTATAAGGCCACCAAATTAAATATTATAAAAAGGATTCGATACAAACATACAGTTCAACTGATGGGTTTTATGCTGCTCTTTTACCTTTAATAATTTTACATATTGATGTTATTTTGAAATAATAGCTTTTATACTTATTGTGAGCCACCTTAAGAAAACTTTATGTTTTAAAAGGTGGCATAGAAGTTCCTATAATACACACAAACAAGCTCACACACACACACCCATTCTCAACAAACCTCCAACTTAAAAGATCTCATATTGTCTCTCATATTTTGACATAATGCTGGTAAAACATTGGACCACAATCCACAACAGGCCTGCAAGCCCATCAAGACTTACCTGAGAGTAAGTCCCATGGAACATAATGGGACTTATTTCTGAGTATAAGAAATACGCCGTATAAGAGTACGGCGCAGGGTTGCACCATTAAGCAGTTGCTTCAATGGGCTTAAGTATGTGCATTCTGCGTTGGCTTGTGGCTTTGGGGTTTAAGTACTAAGCAAACAATAATTGACGACGTTCCATCTCAACTCTACAGCTGCTAAATAATTGTCCAAGCCAGACCCAGAGTATAAATCAATAACAATCCAATGCTTAAAGATAACACCTTTCCGATATTTTCTGAACAAAGTCGGCACAAGAGGAGCACCATCACTTTGTGATAAGCCTTATTCGAACAGCATCACTTTGTGATCAGCCGTATTCACAGTTCACCTACTCACCTACAACCACTGTTGCCAAACATAGGTGAATATCCAGATGCGTGATCCCAATCTTTCCCCCAAACCTTGGGATGAATGGAAGGAACTCCTTAGCTCACACCTGCCTTGGCACCTGCGTGCAAGAGATCCTGGAGATCTAACTGGGAAGGGTTCTAATTAATAGTTCTCAAAGAAGGAGGGAGCCTCTGATAGGAGACACACCCCTTCAAAAGGACTGTGAAGACATCTGAATTGCCCCTGATCTGGTTGGACCAGTAAGTCACCATTTGTGCTAGCCCTTCTTCTTGGCAGCCATTTCCTCCCTAGCTGAGTCACCAACACCTAAAAGTTGGTTTAGGAAGGACGGGTGGATTCTAAGAAGCTGAGGGGCCAGGAGCCACTCCTGTGACTTGGCTGTAATGCAAGAACCACAACAGGGTGTGTGGGCGGCCTGGTGTGAGGTGAGTCTCTCTGGCACAATCCAGAGATCCAGAGAAATGCTCCATCCTCCGCACTGCAAACATCCTGGAGGGCCAGGCCTGCCTAGGGCGGAAGCCACTTTCGAGGAAACCACAAGCGGTGTTAGGGAGAGATTTCTAGCAAGGACTTACTGGCTAGGGGAAAGCATCTCCCAAAACACCGTCATTTGGGGACTGAAATAAGGGTTAAAGTGCCTGGTTTCTCTTCTTCTAACACGTTTACTAGTAGTGTGCAATCATTTGCTCCACTGTGGTTGGGTGTAGGTAGGGTGGCTGCTAACGGATTGCCAAAAAAGAGGAAATGCAGCGCCCCAAAAGTGGAGGAAAGATGGCGTGGATCTGCATCCAATTTGCATATGCTAATTCAGGCACATAGATGCAAATTTAGAAATAGTTATTGCAATTTAAATAGAAATGCAGCACATCTCACCATGGTGGGGAAGACGGGGACCAGGTGACCTGTGTGCCCGTCTGTTCAGTCTGCTGCCTCCGGGTGCTCCCCGTGGATAGGCAACAGTTCATCTTTACAGTGGGATTGGACAGGGCAGTTCTTCAAAGGGAGGATGCTTTCAAAATAGAGGACAGTCCTCTGGCAGCCCTTTAAATAGAGGACTGCCTTCTGTAGAAGAGGACACATGGCCACACTGGCGCAGGACGGACTTCTATGATTTCCAGCAGATTCCCTACTCACGCAAAGCATACGTCGGCAAACCACTCAGGGATAGGAACTTGTTTAAAACTGAAAGCTCTGAGATCCTTAGAAAGCTGAATCCTGCATATAAGACCGCATCCGGTGCTTCCTTCTCTGCACGCACGAGAGCCCTGATAAGCGTGGTGGGACAGTATGTTCAAGAACCAGCACAGTTAAGAAACTGCTTCCTTCCTACACAACCTAGCACAATCTATATCGGCCGACCGAAAATTTATTACCACCACAGCCTGAATTAGAACATCATGTACGCATCGAGAAGTGAACTGGGGGTTTACCCGCAATTATGGGACTTATTGCTGGCTCTAGATCAAATGGGAACCAGGGCAAGGGGCATCTTCCGTGCCTCCCTCCATTTGCTAGGCTTTGTATCACATGCCTTTTTAAAAATTGCATTTGGAATGCATGTCATGCCTTTAGCGCACAGTCTGCGCGCATGATTTATCCCTCTCTTATGAGGCACTAATTTTGTATGCATGGATCTGTAAATCCATATTTACTCATGCCATTACAAAACAAGTAAAAACAATTGTGTTCCCTCTAAGCCAGTGTTCTCCAACCTTGGGTCCCCAGATGTTTTTGGCCTACAACTCCCAGCATGCCCCAGCCAGCTACGCTGGCTGGGGCATGCTGGGAGTTGTAGGCCAAAAACATCTGGGGACCCAAGGTTGGAGAACACTGCTCTAAGCACATAGAAGCTTGTCTGTTGTAAGAATAACTGAAATGTACTAACTTCAAGAAACTGGGGTGGAGCATCAGCCGTGGGTGAGCCAGTATTTAATAGGGTTACAGTAACACATTAACCCTCATCCAGGGCTGTTGGACCTCTTTCAGCCCATTGGCCAAATTCCATTTTGGAGACGTTCTCGAGGGCCGCATTCCTACAGTGGGCAGAGGCAAAATGGGGTGGGCCAAAGCCAAAGGGGGCAAAGCCATCTGGGGAATCCCACAGAGCCGGATTGGGACCTCAGGTTTAGCCTGAGGTTCTGCACCCCTTGCCCATATCCATTAGTTCAAAGGGTTGCTTTTCTTACGGCTGCCCTGGCACAGCATCAGAGAGATCCAAAGACTGGCCAGTGCTATTTTTAATGGATAAAAGGAGTGCCTTTTACCATCTTCAACGGGTTCGCCAGCTACGGCCTCTCCTGGACAGGGATAGCTCGGCCACAGGTGCTCGTAACCTCAAGACTGGATTACTGCAATGCACTCTGTGTGGGGCTGCTTCAGAAGCTGGAGCTAGTGCAGATCAGAATGCAGCAGCTCGGCTGTTGTCAGGAGCTGCCCCTTTTCAGCACACAGTTCCTTTGCTGAGGGAACTTCACTGGCTGCCTATTCACTACCAGGCCAGGTTTAAGGTTTTGATACTAGTGTATAAAGCCCTAAACAGCTTGGGACCGGGATGCCTGAGAGAGCGCCTCCTCCCTTACCAACCTGCCCAGCTGCTGCGATCATCGGACGGCATGCTCCTGGTGGTTCCGCATGGATCTACAGCCCGATTGGAGTCCACCCGGAGAAGAGCCTTCAGTGTGGTGGCTCCATTTCTGTGGAACTTGCTGCCTCTGGAGGTCAGGCAGGCTTCGACACTGCGTTGTTTTCTGCGCCTGCTGAAGACATCTTTCTTCCAGGAAGCCTTCCTTCCTTAAAGCCATGTGTAAAGGACCGGAACCGGTCCTCTGCGCGGGTTTGGGTCGGGAAGGGTTAACCGGAGCAGAGAAAACCCTTCCTACACGGCTTCCCAGCACTTAAAAGGAAGCCGTGACTGAAATTGACGAAGAGACAGAGAATGAATGACTTTACTGCACTGTTTATAGGTAAACAGGGTTTAATGAGGCATATCAAAATAAACAGAACGTGTTAACAAGGTACACGCGCTTGTGTTCAGGTTTGTATATTCTCACAGAGCCAGCACAGCAGAGACGTTACCTTAAATGACCTCCAGTTCCTAGATAGCCGCGGCTGAGAGCGGCTGAGCAAACTCAGCTAATTTCACCGGGAGCTTCCCGGGGTTGGGTCTGGAGTCCAGACCGGAGCCCTGGACATCCGCGCAGCTTTTCAACAACTTTTCCCGCCACAGTCCCCTTCTTTTTACCCCCTCCCTTGCTCCCCCCTCCCCTCCGGTTCCTCCTCCCCCCTTGATCTCTGGAAAAACCTGTTCCCTTTTGGACTTCCCTGGGTGTTTAGGAGTACTTGGCAGCTCTTTGAGACTACCAGGTATTTTGTTGTTTGGGGGTGCTTCACAGCTCATTGTGGCTGCCAGGAGAGGGGAAGTTGCCTTGGGGTATGCAGACGAGTCTCATTGAAGGGTATGCATGTGACTACCCTTGACTGTTTGGGACTGAGCTATTTTTGCCCTAGGTGGAGGCCCTGATGGCGGGGTGTGGGTGTGTTCCTGCCCTGGCTTTCTCTTCACACCATGGTTTTAATGTTATCCTGTTTTTAATACATTGTTTTTATTCTTTTATCTGTTTTATCTTTTTATTGTTCACCATTCTGGAATCTGTCTAGATATGGAGCGGTATACAAATACTGTAAAGAAATATAAATAAATAAAGCAAGCAAGCAATGTGAGCCATTATCAATCAAAGGCAATTTTTAATGAACCCAAGCCTCAGAAAGCCACATTCACCAGTCGGGCACCCGAAGCCTGGGTCACCTCTCCCTCACTTTGGTGGGGCATTTCTTTCTTTTGGAACCCAGCCGAGGCAAGTCAAAGCATCATCCAGAAAACATGAAAAACCATGTCATTGGCTTACAATGATTGGAAGACCTGCTGGGTTAAAGAAATAAATTATGGAGCCAATCCTATGCAAGTTTAGGCAGAAAAAAGGCCTACAGCTCCCAGCATGCCTCAGCCAGCTATTCTGTCTAAACTTGCATAGGATTGCTTCCTTAGAATACAAGGTAATATTATTGAAATGCATCTCCTGTGGGGACATTGGCTGAAAACGTCATTGCTGTGAGTGGAACATTGTGTTTATGCCACATTTTTTCCTGTCCCATGTTGTTAATTTAGCAACGTGAGTGGAATGATTGGAGTATGATTGCCACACACACACAATGGTATTACTGTAAATGCCTGATTCATTTCTAATGTATTTTAAATATTTCCTTTGCTTTTTTAAATTCTTTGTGTTAGCTTTTAGTAGCCCTGGCTAAGCAGGTTCCAGTGGGAATTTGGATGGGGTAACACAATCCCCTTGAAGTGGATTTGGGTAGGGTAGCAATCTCCTTGATGGATCCGATAGTTGGGATTTTTCCCCTATTCGCTTCAACATGCCCAAATAGCAGCCGTGCCCATTTCTGGATAGATCAGATGTAGCACTAGCAATAGGGACACATACCTTGGTCACATCAAGACTGGACTGCCGTCACATGCTGTACATGGGGCTGCCTTTGAAGAGTCTCCAGAGCACTGAGCAAGAGGGTGGACTAGATGACCTCTGATACGCCTTCCAACTCTATGATTCTATGCTTTTTCAATGGCTCCAGATTGCGGCAGCTCTAGTGCTCACGGGAACATGGCTGTGGGAGCACATTATGGCCATTTTGGAACAGCTGCATTGGTTACTAAGACATACATTTCCAGATGAAATTCATTCAACATGCTGGTTATTACCTATTTATTTATTTATGGTACATATAATGAAATCACTAGGCAGTTTGCATTAAAATGCATATATGACACAATATAAGGACAATATAAAATAATAAATCATTAAAAACATTACAGTGTTGTGGCAAAGACAGCAATAAAACAGGGCAGGGTCCCTTAGAGGTCAGGGAAAGCCTCTGTAAACAAATAAGATAAGCACGCTGGCTGGAGCATGCTGGGAGTTGTAGGCCAAAAACATCTGGGGACCCAAGGTTGGAGAACACTGCTATAAAGTGTTTAAAGCTCGCCACACTTTCTGCCTCTTGAACAATGCATGGGAGGGTGTTCCTTGAGGGTGGGTGGCCCGACCGAGAAGGCCCACTTGCGTGCTATTACTTGGCGACACCCTGTTGGCCATGGAATGACCAATAAAGTCTCCTCTGAAGATCTCAGGGGTCAACCGGGTTTATATAGGGGGAGCAGTCTGCTAGGTGTCCTGGTCCCAAGTGATTTTTAGGGTTTTGTACCTCAGCAACTGAACCTTGAACATGACTCGGTAGCTAATAGGCAGCCCTACATGGCTTGGGGCGAGGGTACATAAAGGACCGCCTGCTCAGAGCACCCTGAAATGTGGCGGAGAGGCCTTCCTCTATGTCCTGATGTGGGTTGAGGCAAGGCTGGCTGGTTGGGGCACAGGAGAAAGTCTCTTCCATGGCTGCACCCTTCTTGTGGAACTCACTCCCATGACGGGGGTTCGCCTCAACCCGTTTCTTTTTCCTCCACCCTCCGGTTAAAATGGGATTGATGATAGGTCAGTGGTAGAAGGGAGTGTAGCTTAGTGTTAGAGCACGTGCAGACGGCCCCAGGTTCGATCCCCCAGCAGCATCTCCAGGTAGGGCAGGAAAAACTCCTGCCTGAAACCACGGAGAGCCACTGCTGCCAGTCAGTGTTGACAATACCAGGCTAAATGGACCCAGGCTCTGACTCAGTAGAAGGCAGCTCCCGATGTTCCTACATTGGTCCAGTTCCAGCAGGCTTTTAATTAACTGGACAGCTGCATGCTGATGATTTCTCTGTCGCAGTCTCTCCTTGGTTTTCATAATTTTATTATTGTTGCTTGCTTCACGGCATGCCCGCCTTCCCCAACATGGCGCCCTCCAGGTGTGTTGAGCGGCAACTCCCAGGAGCTGTGGTTCCACACCTCTGGACATCACCGGGCTGGGGAAGGCCACCGCTATAGGTGATAAATTGTTTGCATGGATTTGTCGTTAGCTGCCTGGAGCACTTCATTGTTAGCGGAGAAAGGCAAGATATAAATTCTTGTACTCAAATGCATAAAATGCATTTGAACATGATTGATCTTTCTGACTGTTTTTAATAGATCTATCTTTAAAAATAGTTGTGGGTTTTTAAGTCATTGTTAGCCTTCCTGATCATTCAGAATGAGGCCAGCTAGAGGTTTCCCAAATTAATGAGTGCATTTTCTTTTTTTAATCTACGAGGGCCGGTGTCAGCAGTTGGCATCGCTGGGCACTGGCTGAGACCCAAACACAGGAACAGAGGAAGCAAGTCAGACCCTGGGTCCCTCTAGCCCAGTATAGTTGACACTGACCGGCAGCCATGGGGCTACCATCAATGTCCGTCAGAGTGAACAAGGGCATTTTCTTTTATCCGAAAAGATTGACCTCCGTTTGGCTGAACTTTGCTATCTAGAGCAGAAGAACAAGGGTGGCTGGCTTCCTTATTTTGAAAAGCTGGCCCATTTTTCTCTTTCATTGGCTTCCTTTCATCTTAGTGAGTCTGTTAAAATTAGAGATGAATTATGCTTACAGGATGCTAATAAAGATGTTGGAATCATTCAACGAACAGGATTTAGCAGGTGGTGCGATCTTTACAAGGGCGAGCACGCTTTCTTTAATTGGCTTAATTCCTTGACACACTCAGTGCTGAGGAAGGCATTTATGGGATTATGATTTCAGGCTGTGCCTCCTGCATAGCTGGATGGGAGGTATATAAATGTTCCCCTATTTAAACGCTTTTGTATATGTGGGGCTCGACAAATAAAGGATATTATTCATTATATATAGATATATATAGTGAACTGTATACCAGTCCCAGGAAAAGATTTCTCATACCTTTGTTGGGAGAAATGTCTGATAGAACTTTGGCTGAGCAGACATGCAAAACTACTTGTAGATCTTGATGTATCTAATCAAGTAGCCTTATTCACAGTGGCTGCCAAAGAGATTAGAGCAAAGGTCCTAAAAACTATTGCTGTGGACTGTACACACGATGACCTGATTTCAGCGGCTTGTTCAACCTTTTTCTTTCTGTGACTGCCTTTTTTTGTTGTGGTGGCAAAATAGTAAGAACCTACGGTTATCTATATATATAAAAGGTGTCCTGACTGACTGACTGACTGACTCATCAACCTGATTTTTCTTTACGAACAGATATTCTGTCACAAAAGATTTCTGCTGCCAGCACCCAGCCTAAACATTACGCTTTCAGTCAGAGACACTGCATCTTTTCCATACATGTTTCTTTTAAAAACGGACAAAAACGGTTCAAACCGTTTAATCTAGGAATGTGAAATTTTGAAGGGACATTGCTTTTATGACATAGACCCCCACTAATGAAGGATTTGGGGAAATTCCGTCCCTAAGGGGGTGAAAAAAGGGGGCAACATCGCCCCACTCTCATATCTGCAGTTCTGCAAATAGGCCTCACCTCATAACTGCTGCAGGAGCCAATAGCAGCAGTTATGCAAATAGCTCATACGACACTAGAATGTTCGTATGAATTCCTGCAGGGGCCAATAGGGGTGGGTATGCAAATCTCCCCTCGGCCATTTAGAATGTTCCCTGAGGGGGTGAAAAGGGAGGGGAACTTTTTACATGACTGACGGACTGTTGTGGGGGGGGGGGGCGTTGTCGCATAGGCTCCATCACGTTTAGACGGATCTACCCCAAACTTGGCACGCTCACTCTTCATCACCTGTAGATTCTCAGGATTAACCTGATTTTTCTTTACGAACAGATATTCTGTCACAAAAGATTTCTGCTGCCAGCACCCAGCCTAAACATTATGCTTTCAGTCAGAGACACTGCATCTTTTCCATACATGTTTCTTTTAAAAACAATTATACCAAATCCTAAAATCCACGTGAGCACAGCGAGTATGCAATAAAATCAATTGACTGACTGGCAGCTATGGCTTTCCAGGGTTTCAGGCTGGATTCTTCCCTGCCCCTACCTGCCAGGGATTGAACCCAGGACCTTCTGCATGCAAAGCAGGGACTCTACCACTGAGCTATGGCCCCTCTTTGCTCTCACTGCCTGTTCGCCTGCCCTCTGTGCGCATGCAGGCTTGGACAAGAGCGAGGAGGTGCATCCGCATTCTCTACTTGCCTGGCGCTCTCCTTCTGGGCAGTTGTGTGGATTGGGTCTCAAAGGAGAGGGCAAGCAAATAAAGAGGAGTGGGGCCACTCAGAGAGGGAGGGCCTCCTGAGGCCACCTTGCCCAGGCACCCTCCAAAACCTGGAGTCTGCACTGAAATCCACCACAGGCCATGCCTTCGGATATATGGCTATAACAGAAAACAAATGTTGCTACTACCATATTGGGCAACTAAGTTGACTCAGAGCGGTGCAGTTTACATGCCTTCGAATTGCTGTGGTTTCTGAGTCAGCCACAAATATTCCTCTACTCATTTTGCAACTTCGTGGTCTTCAGTGTCATCAAAGATTAATTGTGGCGGATTCACGTTTGTTCTCTGCCCAGGGATTGCCTGCTGATTTCTTCACGTGCCGTTGACCTCACGGGGTTGCAACGGCGATACCTCCCAATGAAATGAGAGTGGAGGGTGGCGAGGGGAAGAGGAGAGAACAAGGTGATGGCTGCACAGTGGTCCTTGATCACATATCTGCAGGGTTCACTGGTGCAGCCTGGTAATTTTAGACCCTGGACTTAATGGTCTTACGGGTGGGGCTTTAGATGGCCACGTGTATGACTTCCGTTGTGAAGCCCGCAACTCACACGTCCCTTCCAACCTCCTCCCACTGCCATTCCATGCTTTTACAACTCCTTCTACGTTATTAATATGTTAGAACAACAACAAAACTCTTTGTCACCCTGATTTTTTTAAAAAATAATACCCTGAGCATGTGCAGTTTTGCATTTGAAACTCGCTTAAATCATAACACCATCACGACCTCAGAAATAGAATGGACTTTGCTTCTGCACCTGCTGCTCTCTGAGTGGACATTTCCCCCCTTCCCCTGGGCTCTGCGGCTCCGGACTTTGGCCCTAAGGTCCAACCCAGCTGCACCACTGTGAGATGAAGAAGTGAAGCCTTCAGTCTAATGGGGCAGCATCGGGTGGCAATCTAGGGCTACACTTTGGAGTCTGGAGAGGAGATCTGGGAAGGGTAGAAGATGTTCTTGGGAGACCTGCAAGGAAGGGCCAGAAAAAGGCAAGGCATTCCAGGACCATCCATAGTTGGAGAGAGCAGAGAGGCAACCCAGTAGGCTCCAAATGGAACCAGAACCTCAAACACCCAGCATGGCTACAAGCAGATCCAGCCAATAGGGAAGCAGGGGTGTGGAGAGGGCATGGCTTAAGGAAAGTCTAGCAAGAGACCCAGGAAGAGCCTTCCCCAACTTGGTGCCCCCCAGCTCCAGATGTGTTGCACTACAACTCCCACCACCCCCAGCCAGCATGGCCCATGCTGACTGGTGGTGATGGAAGTGGTAGTCCAACACATCAGGAGAGTCCTAAGTTGGGCACAGTAACTAAATGCATTGGTCACATATAAGTACAATTCACAACATGTGTATGGTAATAATGCTGTTTGGTCAACTCACCCATTTCATATGCCAACTTATGAATGCATGAATTCAACAACATATCGCGGGGTGACGGTAGTTTCAAAATTAATATGTGGAAGGTATTTATTTCCAGGTCATCCGTGAGCGTCTACAAACAAGAGGGGTCAAGGCGAATCTATAAATTTCTGAAATCTGGACAAAAGCGTCCAATTCTCTCTCTTTGAGTCCTCCTAAGAATTGAGTCTTGACTCAATGCTTATGAAAAATTGGGGTGGGGGGAGGGCGGTTTATTGTTCCATATATTTTCATGGTTAACAGCACAATCCTATGTGTGTTGGGACAGGAAAAAGTCCTACAACTCCCAGCATGCCCCAGCCAGCAAGAGATTGTATCAAGTCCTAGCAAGTGTGCAATTATTTTGAGGACTTCTCGGTTCTTTTCACAATAAATGAAGTGGAAATAGCCCCCTGGGGCAGAGCTGAGAGCCAACATGGGGTAGTGGTTGAGTGTCAGACTAGAACTGGAGAGACTCGGGTTCAAACCCCTACTCAGCACTCGACCTAACTTACCGGTACCACATGGGGTTGTTGTGAGAATAAAATGTAGTAGTAGTAGTAGTAGTAGTAGTAGTAGTAGTAATAATAATAATAATAATAATAATAATAATAATAATTTACTGCTCAAACAGTGTTGGAGAATAACAAAACTTTGCAATGATGAAACAAGCAAAACACATTACTACATACAACAAAATTAGGATGGTTAGAAGCATAAAGGTGCAGCTGGACGGCCATCTGTCAGGGATGCTTTGACCTGGATTCCTGCATTGAGCAGGGGGTTGGACTCGATGGCCTTGAAGGCCCCTTCCAACTCTACTTTTCTATGATTCTATGATAGAAAGAGTGGCTAGCATGGCAAAATGAAAGTGCTGTTCCTCTCAACCAACAAAGCACTGCAAATCAACAAAGATCTTAACATTAAGATCTTATAGTTACCTATCTGGCGGGCATGTTTGGCAGAGCTTAGGTTAAAAAAACCTAAGAAGGCTGCAGTTGATAATGAGTCAAGAGTAAACAGAGTGCCACAGGTGCACACAACTGCAAGACGTACCAATTAAGTATTATATACTGATGCCTTTATATAGTGAGTCAAAACACAGACTTCAGGTTCACACAAATGATAATATAAACATGTACAAAGATTACAGAGTAGTATAAACCGAGTACACAGATACAAATAATACGCCGGATGACAAAAGCACACTAAATGTAATGTTGTAACAAACCAATATAATATTGTGGAGAATAAGATAGCTGTTGCTGACTATTACAGTCATTACAGGGATTCGGTTGTATCTCCTGTTTCATCATTAATTTATGACTTCATCCGATTAGCTCTCCATTTGAGTCCGCAAACAATTGTAAATAGAGTTTTAACTAACAAAATACATAGACATTTTAGAAAAGCCAAAGTTCATATGCCACGGATATGGAACACTCACCACCATTTGCAAGAAATTTATGTAGGAGTGAAGAATTACATTACATCCACATTCCTTCTTGTCAGTTAAACAAAACCCATCAAGGGAAATTCTTTCTGCATGGTAAAAAAAACCCTCATAACTGTCTGAGACATTTTACATAACAAGTGTAACAGAACACAAACCAAAGCAAAAGTTACACCGCATCAGGAATTCCTTCAATTCCAGATAACGGGACCAATCCTCCAGTATTCAACTCTCACTAATGCTGAGATATATAAGGGGACTGAAAGCCCAGCATCCTGATAATATTATACTGAGAGCAGCTGTATTCATAGATTTCATAGATCATAGAGTTGGAAGGGGCCTGCAAGGCCATCGAGTCCAACCCCCTGCTCAAGGCAGGAAACTAGAGGAGGGGTCTCCCATCCAAGTAGTAATAACCAGGCTTGACCCTGCTTAGCTTCCCACGCTCAGACAAGCTGAGCCAGCATAAGCCACAGGCCTATTCAAGTGACTGAGAATTCCTTTATTCCCAAGCAGTAACTATATCAGTTCTTCAGGTGCTCAGCTCTCATTACTGCTGCAGGGTATTGAGGACTTAAAGGCATATCACCCTAGTTATATTGAATGTTGGCAAAATCAAGTCTAATCAGCCAGTTTATCTCCCAAGAAAGGATGATAGATCCAAATTAGCATTTAAACCATGTGGATGTACTGAATCCAGTTTAAATATCCGTTATGCCTCCTTTCCTAATAATAGATTGTCATAATCATTCCAATTGTATTTGTGAGGATACATTCTTTCTATAACCAGAAAGCGGAAATCATCATACCTATGTGATTTTTCAATGAAAAATTGAACTATTGGTGCAATGGTGCATCTAATATTTGATGTTTTAATTTAGAGCGGTGTTCCAAAATGCGTGTTCTTATACTTCGAGTGGTCTTACCAATATACAGAAGACCACATGGACAGATGATTATGTAGTTCACCCACTTAGTCCCACAGTTTGAAAAATGATGTAATTTAAAACACCGATGATCTCTAGGATGTTCAAATATCCTAGTTTGTAAAGTTAAAGAACAAACAGAACATCCACTACATTTAAAGTGGCCAGTGACTGTACTGGCCCGGATATTCGGTGGATCAATATCTGTATGCACCAACCGATCCCGTAAATTGTTGGTACACTTAAATCCAATCTGGGGTATGACACCACATCCCGGTATGTCCGCTACAATATGCCAATGATTTTTTGGTAAGCTTCTGAATAGAATACGCAAGATATAGATATCCCCCCTATCCATAAGATGCTGTCTCAAAATCCGTTTGACTTCTAAGTAGTCATTATGCTGTGAAGAACTCCTTTTTAGATGCAAATATTGACCATAAGGTAAGCTCTTTCTTAGTTGTGGAGAATGATATGATGAAAAATGTAAAAGGGAATTCTTGTCCTTGGGTTTTGTATAAGTTTTTATTTTAAAAAGTCTGTCATGCATTCTGTATACCATAGTATCCAAAAAAGGGGTCTGAGATTTATCCGTATGAACAGCGAATTTTATACTATCATGAATTGTATTTATGCAAGAGATAAAATCCTGTATCTGATACTCGTCAGGAAAAAATTTAAAAAATGTCATCAATGTAACATTTATAGAAAAGAAAGTATTTGTATCTTTGTACATGTTTATAGTATCATTAGCGTGAACCTTGAAGTCTATCTTTTGACTCACTATATAAAGGCATCAGTATATAATACTTAATCGGTTCGTCTTGCAGTTGTGTGCACCTGTGGCACTCTATTTACTGTTGGCAGAGCTTAGGTAATCATGTTTGGTGGGCTTCTGGTTCTCCCAGGATCATTCTGGTCAACCGTGTCGAAATCTTACTACCTATAGCATTTTACTTAGCAATAGCTCTTGTTGCTTTTATCTTAAACACACATCTCTGCACCTTGACATTTTGGACTCAGTCCTAGTTCCTACTCATGACCTCAGGAGGACCCCTCCATGACGCAGCCAGGCTTACAGCTTACTTCAGAAGCACCCTTGCGAAGGTCCATCTCCTCATGAGGTCATGAGCTTTCGACTTCCAAGAACTCACCAACCCACCTGCGGCCAGCTCCCTCGCCCCGGTTCCAATAACGCATTTTTGCACTTACAGCTAGCTTATAGCATACATAGCTAATCACTCTATACTTACCAGGGATGGGGACTCGGACTCCAGGACTCGACTCGTGAGTCGGACTGAGTCCCCCCTCTGACTCTAGTCAGACTTGAGTCCCAATATTTTTCATGGGACTCGAGACTCGACTCGGGACTCTAGACCAAGGACTCGTGTTCCAAAATCGTGTTCCTCAAATGCAACATGGATAGGTTTTAGGAAGTTCAGCAAGTTTATTTTTTAAAATCATTTTCCTAAAATGCAACCTTTCAGACATTTTGGGTTTGGCTGCCTCTGCCTGCCTGTTTGGGGTTCCCAGCCTCCTCTGCCTGCCTGGTCTCTTCTTAACCAGTTCCACAGTTTGAATTGTCCAAGACAAAGGCCTCTGCCTGCCTGCTTTGGGGTTCCCTGCCTCCTCTGCCTGTCTGGTTATTTTGGGTTTGTCTGCCTGGTCTGTTCTTGCCAAAATCAGTTGCAGAGTTTTGAAATAAAAAGGCACACTTGTGCCTAGAATTTATTTAAGCCACACATCTGAAATAGCCTTATTTTGTTGGGAAAACCCCCCATTGATTTTAATAGGGACTCGTGGAGTCAGCTTTGGGAGTGACTCGTGACTCACCATTTTGGACCAAGGACTCGAACTCGAGTCCAAAGACTCATGACTCGACTCGTGACTCGAAACCAAGGACTCTTCAACATCCCTGAATTACTTACACATTGTATACCAGTGTTCTCCAACCTTGGGTTCCCAGATGTTTTTGGCCTACACTGGCTGGGGCATGCTGGGAGTTGTAGGCCAAAAACAACTGGGGACCCAAGGTTGGAGAACACTGTTGTATATCGAAGAACACTCCTATGAAATACACATAGGAGTTCTTACCAACAATACACAGAACGTTCATACTTTGTGATCGCACAGAGCCCTGCCAGATGCTCAAAGGTGACTCAGACGCCAAAACTCTTGAACCACAAAGTACCAGCAGGCTCAGTTCAGTGAGTGACCCCCCCCATCAACCAGGATCCACTGCACCCCATTCTTGCAAGACGAGGAAGCATCTCCCCTACCCCCAATAGCAGAGCCCATCCAAGCCCTTGCTTTGCAACAAATTCCAGCAATGTCTGAGGAGAGTGTCCTGGATTTTCAGGAAATCGCTAATTTTGTTTTTATTGGACTACCTGGGAAGACTATAGAGAAAATGCTAGCCCAGCTCTCTTGAAACAAGACTGGATGTCTTATTATGAAATGCAACTGTACGATACATCATCCCACCATAACGGGGAAGACCCACTCGGTGGCCTTGTGTGCCTGCACAGCCCGCTGTCCAAGTGGTGCTTCAAGCCCCCCGGCTGCGTTCCCTTCTTATAGTTCTTTACCTTTAAACTGAACTTGGACTGGACGGTCCTTCAAATAGAGGACTGTCCGCTGCAAAGCAGAACACTTGGCTACCCTACCCCATCTTCAGAGGCCTCCATCTGCAGGAAGGATGACAGTGTGTGGGAGAGCAAGAGTATTTTACACCCAGGAGGGGCTCTGAGAGCTGACACTGGAGACCTGTTTGATGCTTCCCTTCTCTCTCCCTTGCAGCCTGATGAAAAGGGAAAGCCAGAGGTGGGGGGGGGGCAGCATCCCCCTTTGAAGTGCAGCCCAATAATTGCCACCACAACCGGCCTCTTAAAACCGCTCTGCCAGGTGCAGGGCCTCCTCTCTCCCCATCTCTGATGTCAAGAGAGCCCAGGGGGATGAAAGCCCCCCCCCTAGTTGCTACGAAATCCAGGCAGCCTGCAGGTGGAGGGTGGGCAGAGGTGGGCGGGCTGGGAGGGGACGCTGAGGAGAGATGGAGGAAGACATTCTGCCAAGATGAAAGTTACCCACGGCCCACACCTGAACTTGCATTGACCTTGGGGGGGGGGGGCGATGCTGAACTTGAAATGGGAGCCATTCTTTCTTTGCTTCTAAGTGCCTGGGCATTTTAACTCAGTGTATTCTTTCATTGGTTGATGGTTTGAGAGCTTCAGAGAACTTTTGGTGGACTTGCCTTTTTCTGCTCCGGCACTGGTTAGTTTTCTTCTGTTTCTCGCCCACTTTTTTGCTGTGCTGTTGTGTTATCTTGGTGGTCGGGATTGACTGTTTCAGGTGTACAGGCAGTCCCCAGGGTTACGAACGTCCCGACTTACGCACAACTCATACTTAAGAACAGACCGCCATATATGTAAAAATCTGAGTTAAATACAATGGTTCGTACTTATGAACGCATGCACTATACTTTGCAACACTTTGAAACCATTGTGCAGCTTCTGTTCCAACTTACGCACACATTCGACCTAAAGACAGACTTACGAACGCATCTCGTTCGTAACCCGGGGACTGCCTGTATTGCTTTTTATGAAGGGTAAGCCTCAAAACTGTTTTTGACGAGGCGGGGTACACAAATATGCTCATTAAATGACAGACGAGGAAAGCACTTGTTTGCCTGCATTTCTGCACCAATAAACACCTGTCGCTGAAGCAGGGGACGGGCACGGGGGGGGGGACGACAAATTCAAACCTCAGGCCTGAGGCCAAACTCGGCCCGCCTGGGGTTCCAATCCAGCCATCTGGGGTTCCCCAGAAGGCCACGCCTCCTTCCCTGACCACACCCCCTTCACGCCCCCAGACCTCCAATAATTGGGTGGTTTCCTGGCTTTTGTACTCCACCCCCCCCCCATTCTATCAGGTTGAAATGCCTCCCCTAAGGCTTAGTTACTGTAAGGAAGAGCTTTAAGGCACAATCCCATACACGTTTAGACAGGAAAAAGTCCTACAACTCCCAGCATTCCCCAGCCAGCAACGCTGGCTGGGGAATGCTGGGAGTTGTAGGACTTTTTCCTATCTAAACATTCATGGGATTGTACTCTAAAGGGTTGAAATGCCTCTCCTAAGTCTTAGTTACTGGCAGGAAGAGCTTTCAGCATCCTTTCCGTAGTGGGGCCTGTGCTAAAATGGAGGACCGCTACAGCCACCTCTTTTAAGGTACACTTTATTGTACTTTCAACTTGATTTAATACCATAAAAACAATGAAGGAAGGAAGGGAGTTAAGCAGGCCGACTGTCTCCCATGTGTTTGTACAGGGAGAACTTCCTCTTAGATTGTACCCGGAGGTCCAAATGGACAGAAATCAATACTAAACTGATGGCGACAGCGCTTGTGTCAGCAGTCACAGGAACGCAGGCAGCTGCCTAATCCGGAGTCAGACCCCCTGGGCCAGCCCACTCAGTACCGTCTCTGTACTGACCAGAAGCAGGTCTCCAGCAGGAGCCTTTCCCAGCCCTACCTGGAGATGCCGGGATGAAGCTGGGAGTTCTGCATGCACAATACTCATGAGTAATGCCAGGTTACATAGGCGGTGTTAGGGGGTGGCCCACTAGGGTTGGAGCCCTGAATCTTTCATTGGGAGCCCCAAATCTCTGGGAGGCCCTCTGCCCCACCACCCTGCTGTCCATGGAGACTTGCTGAAATAAAGGTCCAGGGCCCCCGATGATCTCTCTTGCATCGGATCCTCCAGGATGAGCTGGCTTTTTGTCCACATTTGCTGCCCCACCTGCTGACCCCCCCACTCCGAATCTTTCTGCCTGAGGTTTTTTTCTGACATCAAATGCCCTCCTCTCCCCTGTCCATACATCCTTTTTATAAATAGGGGTGTCCTTGGGAGGCAGGGTTCTTTAAACACACACAGACAGAGAGAGACTCTAGAACAGGGCTCTCCAACCTTGGGTCCCCAGATGTTGCAGGATTACAGCTCCCAGAATCCCTTGCCATTAGCCATGCTGGCTGGGTATGCTGGGAGCTGTAGGCCAGCAACATCTGGGGACCCAAGGTTGGAGAGCCCTGCTTTAGAGCATATCTAAAGTAGCATATACAAGTTCATGCACTTTTTCTTTTGTCCTGTGGGCCTGAGCCCCGCATCTTTTCGATACCTAGCACCGCCCTTGCCAGGTTTTCAGAAGGGAAGGGACCAGCTCCTCTACCACCGTGTGGACAAAAGCGAGCGTGAACCAGACGATAGATGCGTGGACTCAGAGCCAGCAGTGGTCTCTGGATCGGTGGCTGCTGCTAGGCCAGCAAGAGAGCAGCCCATATCATGGGCTGCCTGTAGCCAAGCTCTCCCTGGGCTCAGGCTTGCAGGGAGGAACTGGGCAGTGTGAACCAGCCTTTTGAGAACTGTACCTTGGAAATCCACCAGAGGACGCAACTGATCCAGATTAAGCTCTCTGAACGCTGGTTTGCTCTGCAACGCTTTCTCCTGAAGGCTGTGTGCTCAGGCAGGGCGAAGAAGCACAGGGGTAGCAGTCGGGATGCAAACAGCGGCCCTGCGCTCTTCTTGTGAGGCACACGTTCTTTTTTCTAGCTCAGCCGTCCCCAACTTGGTGCTCTCCAGATGTGCCGGACTGCAACGCATAGCATGCCCCAGCCAGCACAGCCAAGCCAGGCGCTAATAAGGAACCCCTGGATGCTGAACAGATGCAATCCGAGGTCTAGTTTTATTTTATTTATTTTATTTTATTACATTTTTGAATCGCCCATCTGGCCGGTAACCTGTTTCTTTATTTGTTTGTTTGGTTGTTTATTGACTGGGGAATGCTGGCAGTTGTAGGACTTTTTTTTCTGTCTATACCTGCATAGGATTGCGCCCTAAATACATTAGCTCTAGCCATGGGATAATACAGCACATGCATGCATAAGATAGATAGATGATAGATACACAGACACACACAGACACAGACACAGACACACACACACACACACACAAGAATCTGCCACTTCTATTGCAAGACAGGGAACAAGCCAAGCTGGGTGGTCCTTCACCAGTCTGTAATACTCTCTTGATATCCCCTGCCTCTTATTGGCTGAGAGTGCACAGTCTGTCATGGATGATGGGGTGTGTGTGGAAGGTGAGGTTGGCAACTTGGCAACCTACAGGGAATTTATTTCAGGAGCGCCTTGCCACACAAGGCATGCGCTAGTGAACAGTAGCTTCTAAAGTCATCTGACTTTAGAAAAGGGACAAATTCACAGAGGGCAAATCTTTCTGCAGCTATGAACCACGGTGGCTCACTATGTGCAGAAGCTCCATTTTCGTCTGCAAATGGGCCTCTGATGATCAGAGGGTGGGAGCCCAGCAACAGACCGGGCGTAGCCATCACCATCGATAGCTCACTGCCGCCGCCCCCCTCCACACAAGCTTCTGGCTGACCACTGTTGGAATACAAAGGAAACAATATAATGCCGTAATATCACACGGTAAATTATAATGGAAACGGCACAAAGGCCCTGAGTACAAAGATAAAGGAATTATTTATTATATAATTATTTCAAAGGAAATGATAAAGTTTTAAATTTTGGAAAATAAACAGCAATTTGTATGACTTATTATAAACATAAGTACCACATAACAAAGTAAAAAGTATCCAAAATTCGTAGTCCAAAGTAAACCAAAGTGTCCAAGGTCACTGAATGTTGTAACCAAAGTATGAAGGTAGGGAAGATAAGAGACGACGTTTCTAGATATGTTGCGTCGTTTCGTAAACAATCTTCTTCAGTGAACAGTCAAAGTTTTACAACGTTTCTGTGGAGAAAGCCCAACACAAGTCTGCCACACACACACACAGTCTTCCCCTAAGGGAGGGGGTGAGGGAGGAGGAATGAAGTCACAGGAGAAGCAGCCAGACAGGTCGTCATCCCCAACAAGGAAGAGTCTCGGTGGAGATCCACAAAAACCCAGGAAGGACCATCAAGGACCATCAAACTATCAGGGCAGTCTCAAAGAGCTGTGAAGTACCAGTACGTCACCTTCTCCCCGGGCAGGAATAAGCCCACCTGACACAAAGGGGCAGGCATAAGCCTCACCTGACCTGGAGGGTGGGGAGAGCGGGAAGTCAGGGGTGGAAAACCCCTCTCCCTTCCGGTAGAGGGTTGTTGGGAACCAGGGTATGTCGGGGCCAGATTCGTCCTTCAAGCGGCAGCCCGAGTAAGCCAGTCTCATCCCCGGATCGGCCGACTCGGAGCCAGGCTGAAACTGACTAAGCGTAAAGTCTCTGATCTGAGGTAATTGACCAGATTCAATCCGCTAGCCTAGGAGCCTGTTCATTGAGTAACGCAGGGGTCAACTAAGGTTGTGTTGACATTGTAGTATTCCTGGAGAGCTGTTAGTTCCGCTCTGTGTTTTGTGTAAACAAATAAAAGCCTTATTTGGTCATTTAAAGGGCTTCAGTTTCCTCTTGTGTGCGAAAGCCTCTCAGGTGGTAGCCAGCGCTCGTACGGGCTGTAACTCAGTGCCGGTTAACCCGTTAAGCGCCGAACTCACGCAAAGGATCCTGCTAGTGATCCTTCACAGTTTCATATAGTTATAATTCATGGAAGTGTAAAGGCCTGTAGCCAATGCCTTTCAAAAGGCCAGCAGCAGCCTGAGCCACAGAAATTGAGCAAGCAGCTAGGCGGAGTGCTAGGAAACCCACCTGCTCAATTTCCGAATCCAAAAGCATAGCTAGAGCCTACAACAGTCTTCCCTCCCACCTGGGGCCCTCCAGATGCTGGGATCCCAGATCCCTGGGATGCTGGGAGTTGTAGTCCAGCACATCTGGAGGGCCCCAGGTGCTGGGAAGGCTGGTCTACAAGTTTAAACCGGTTCAGGTGCCTTTGCTGCCGCCCACCCTCCATGGCTGGTGGATTTATCTGGTGTACAAGTTTACTGTTGGTGTTAATTAGGATCTTTATTGGTTGGAACCTCTAGGGCTGGAGCAGAGTCCCCTAACTGATTATCACCTGCTTGCTTCCATTAGCAGCAATTAAAGCACTTCCAGCCCTCCCAGGTGGCGGGCTTACCATTAACCCTTTCCCTCCTGGGCCTGCGCTATGCTCCCTGCATGCACGGCAACCCTCAGGACGCCAGAGGGCGGCAGGAGCCCACAATGACACAACCCATTCCAGGGAGCTGAAGGGACGTGCAGTCCCCGATTTATTTTCTTCTAGGGCAGTGTTCTCCAACCTTGGGTCCCCAGATGTTTTTTTGACCTACAACTCCCAGCATGCCCCACCGCTGGTACATCTAGAATTTCCAACTGGCCAGAAGGGAGGGGGAATGGCCTTGCCACTGTTTTCTTAATATCTCTGGATCAGGTGCCAGAACTTTCAGTCTAAAAGTCAGAATCTGGGGCTGGCTGCCAGGACATTTTGAATAAAATGTTGGTGGCAACCTTTCTGGATGCGCCAATGGCGTGGGCCCCCCCACGGAACACAAAGGAGCAGCCAGGTTATTTGGGGCTCAGCTCCAGCATTGCACCAGAAACCGAAGGGAGGAGGTCTGGAACGGGGAACCTGCAGCCCTCCCAGTGTGGTGGGACTACAACTCCCATCACCCCGACCATGCTGGCAGGGGCTGATAGGAGCTGCAGTCCAGCCACATAGAAGAAAGAAAGAAAGTGACAGGATTCAAATGGAAAGCTTTTGCTGTTGGCTCTGCTCTGCCCAGAGTCTTTCAGGAAAGAGCTAATTTTGCTTTATTGGACTGGCTGGGAAGAATACAGAGAAAATACTAACCCACCTCTCTTGAAACAAGATAGCCTGTCTTATTATGAAATGCAAATGCCAAATGTTAATGATGAATAATTAAGAATTTTAAAGTGTAAATAAGTAAAAACTCATAATTGGATGAAAGGGAAGATACAGGCTCCCAAGCAGGTTCGCAATGAATTATGGGTAATGGGCATAAAAAATAAGGGTCAAGTGACCTAGATGGTATCCAAAGAGAAAATGCTGAGTGAGAGCCCCATCACTCGTGCCAAAAAGTGAGTTGAGTAATGAACAGGTGTGAGACTGTATTAATCCAGGTCATAGAATCATAGAAAAGTAGAGTTGGAAGGGGCCTATAAGGCAATCGAGTCCAACCCCCTGCTCAATGCAGGAATCCAGGTAAAAGCATCCCTGACAGATGTCTGTCCAGCTGCACCTTGAATGCCTCCAGATTGGGAGAGCCCACCACCTCCCTAGGTAGTTGATTCCATTGTCTTATTGCTCTGACAGTCAGGAAATTTTTCCTGATGTTTAGGTGGAATCTAGGTTCCTGTAACTTGAGCCCATTATTCCGTGTCCTGCAAACTGGGATGATCGAGAAGAGATCCTGGCCCTCCTCTGTGTGACATCCCTTCAAGTACTGGAAGAGTGCAATCATATCTCCCCTCAGTCTCCTCTTCTGAAGGTTAAACATGCCCAGTTCTTTCAGTCTCTCCTCATAGGGCCTTGTTTCCAGTCCCTTTATCATCCTTGTTGCCCTCCTCTGAACCCTCTCCAGTTTGTCTATGTCCTTCTGAAAGGGTCAAAGGTGTACCTAAAGTTTTCATTTATCAATTAATGAGCAACAAAAAAAAAAGTGTCAGGTATACACATCAAAAAGCTTGATATACAAATGTCTAGAAGAAAAATGTATAGGCTTAGGTTTAATTGGCAAATTTTGAGTAAGGAGTTATCTTCTCAAAGGTATAATTAAAAATTGATCATATCTAGCCTGAAAGGTGTACATGTAAACCTTTTTTGTATCTTCTAATGTTTAAAGAATGTTTCATAACAATGAGATAATTACGACAGTGAGCCCTCATTTATGAGACAGTAGATAATATTAGTTATGAGGTCATTTCTACACAAAAAAGTATAAATATGAACTGATCTTAGAATGTGGGAGCTGCTTCTCAGAAACTCACCAGGCCGGTGTTCCTGTCAGCTGAAGACCCTGTTCAGAATGAGGAACTTGGTACTTAGAATGAGATCTCTCCTTCTTAAGCTATTAGGACTAGAAGTCTAAGAACAAGACATGTTTAGGAAATTCTATTTCCTGTTAAGCTATTAAGATCTAAGAATCTTTAGTAAAGCTCTGTTTAAGAATTTTTTTAAAATATGTTATTTTATGCAACTTATATTTTGATGTGATGCTACCAGTATATTACTAATAAAAATGAAAAATGAATCATAAAGATTTTTCCTTTACTAATCCTGATTAGTACAAAACCAAAATTGAATTCGCCTAAAACAATTTTTGGTGTCTGTTTTGTTTGAAGTGTCCTGATCAGCTATTGGGTAGTTCCCTGGCAGCTTCCTAAATACTGGAACTATCCTTTTTAAAACACTCAGCAAAGGCCAAAACCGCAACGCATCTTTGAAATGTAAAAATTGACAATCCCAGTTAAAGGTCCAAGAGTATTGACAGGAACAAAGCAGACCGTCTTATAACAGGTCTGACTGTACATCCAGGCCAGTTCTCTGGGGTCTTGAGTAGGGAAGGGTCTTTCCCCTTCACCTGCTATCTGATGCTTTTATCACTGGAAATGCCAGCGACTGAACCGGGGACCATCGACTTGGCATACAAAGCGGGTGATCTACCACGAAGCTCTGCCCTGTCCCCAAAAGGAAAATTGGTGGCAACCTCAGTGGGGTATTATGTAATGGGATTTCTACCACACCTTTTATCCATTTTAACAAAAATGCCGCCAGTGGCTAAAAATTAAAAAATAATTAAGGGTGCGATCCTATGCATGTTTAGACTGAAAAAAGGCCTACAACTCCCAGCATGCCGCAGCCAGCAAAGCCTGCTGCCCTCTGGTGTGGTGGAAGGCCCCGCTCCATCCCAGGGTTGAAGTACAACTGAACTGCCGATCCAGGTGGCTTCTGTAGGTGGAGCAGGAGCGGTGCCATCTTGTCCTTCCCTTCAGGTTGCCAAACGTCTCTGGCCAGCCCTGCAGCCTTAGGCTGCAATCCTGTATCCAATTACCTGGGAGTAAGCTGTCTTTAGTTCAGGGGAACTTACTTCTGTGTAAACATGAAGCACGGTCCTATGAGGCTGCCCCTATCCTGCCAAACCTAGAAGATTATGGGCATCCTATTGAGGGCGGCAGGATCGCAGAGAACAGGATATCCACTGCATTCCCCTCGCCCTCAAACACATCTAGATGGCTGTTTAAATGTTCTACCTCTCCTCATGAGGAGGAGAAGCTGAGACACTGCCTGGATTCCTCAGAATCTGGTGGAGCCTCGCTCCCCCCCCCCCGCCCACAGGAACATCCCCTCCCCACTGGAGAACCGAGTATGGTCTTCCGTGTTTGGTTCCCTGCTGGTGTGGAAAGAACCACACCAGCTACGAGGTGGGAGGGTGGGCGCTCCACGGCACTGCGACCTCGGAAGGGATTTCCGAGTTCATAGTGCCTTCCAGGCCCAATCCTATGGCTCATAGATTTCATAGATCATAGAGTTGGAAGGGGCCTGCAAGGCCATCGAGCCCAACCCCCTGCTCAATGCAGGAAACTAGAGGAGGGGTCTCCCATCCAAGTAAGAACCAGGCCTGCTTAGCTTTCCACGCTCAGACAGGCTGAGCCAGCGTAAGCCACGTTGGAGGGACACAGGATTGCACCCTGAGTCACCCTGAGCAACGTCTCTACGCAAACCAACCCACCCCCCGAGATCCTTTGCTTTGTGGCAGTGGATGACACTGATCCTAAGGAGCCACACGTGGTCCAAGGCTTCCATGCCAGCATCCTCAGCAACATGGGAAAGGGATCCTGTGCCATACAGCGGTGTAGTGGCACCAGGGTTCACAGGGTCAAAGTGCTCAGACTTTTTGACTAGCGGGGACGCTGAACCCCCCTCAGACTTCCCCGCTCCCTCTGAGCTTAGCTGCAATTCACACAGTAGCTGGGGGGACATGGATTTTCTCAGCAACACTATATTGGTGTGAGCTCTTTTAGAGTACCATGAAAGGGCAGCAAACAATTATTTAGGGCACAATCCTATGCAAGTTGAGACAGAAAAAAAGGGCCTACAACTCCCAGCATGCCCCAGCCATGGATCTTCTGCCTCAGGCACCCAAATGTCTTGGGCTGTCCACAAATATATTTTCTCCATTGGATCCCAGAACAAGGCAACTATGGGACAGCTCATCTTGCCTCCTCATGCCCCCCCGACCCCCTTTGCCCTTCATCAAGATTGAAGCCATGCTTTACCAGGGGTGGGGGGAGGCACGCTGAAGATCCGAGAACTACCCTGCGCCCCTCGGCGGAAGCATGCACGGGCTGGGTCATGGGATCTCAGCACAGCGTCTGTGGGAAGCTGCACAAACCCCATCGATGTATGGATGGCGTCATTGCCCGGGGGGGGGGGCAGGCATCAGAACCCCGATCCACCACACTTTCCATGAGATCACACTGGCTGTTTAAGAGAGGCCCAGATTGTTAGGCAAAGAGATATCTCTGTTCCATCCAGGAGGCCTTTCAGACGATGAGTTTAATTTCTGAAGTTATGCCAGCCTTCCCCAACTTGGCGCCCTCCAGCTGGGAATGATGGGAGTTGTAGGCCAACCCATCTGGAGGGCACCAGGTTGGGGAAAGGCCGAGTTACCGGTATACCATGAATGAAGGACAGCCAGGAGTCTTGCTGCATGTTAAAGACCAGCAAGCGGATTGCCCGGGAAGCTTCAATATGGAGGAGGGCCCACCAGGATGTTTTTTCCTCTCACAGACCAAGAGCCAAGCTATGCGGGATGCAGGAAATCTGAGCATTGATCTTTCTGTGTTTGTTTGTTTTCCTTTCAGTCAAAGCAGATCTGGGGTGCCCAACTTATTTATTTCGATTTTAACCCACCCTTCCTTCAAGGAGCTCAGGTAGCACATATGGATCTTTCCCTCCCCCCACCCCAGAATTTATCTTCACAACAACCCTGTGACGGAGGATAAGCAGAGAGAGACAGAGAGACTGCCCTAGTGTAAACCAGCAAGCTTTATGACCCATTGAGGATCTGAACACAGGCCTCTCTCTAGTCCTTGTCCAGCACTAAGCATTACACCATAAAAACATAAGAAGAGCCCTGCTGGATGAGACCAAGGGCCCATCCAGTCCAGCATTCTGTTCACACAGCGGCCAACCAGCTGTCCACAAGAAACCCACAAGCAGGACATGAGTGCAACAGCACCTTCCTGCCCGTGTTCCCCAGCAACTGGTGTACATAGGCATACTGCTTCTGATAGTGGAGGAAGCATACAGCAATCAGGACTAGTTGCCTTTGATGACCTTATCTTCCTCCATGAATTGGTCTCCCTTTAAAGCAGGGCTCTCCAGACTTGGGTCCCCAGATGTTGCTGGCCTACAGCTCCCAGCATACACAGCCAGCATGGCTAATGGCAAGGGATTCTGGGAGCTGTAGGCCAGAAACATCTGGGGACCCAAGTCTGGAGAGCCCTGCTTTAAAGGGAGACCAATTCATGGAGGAAGATAAGGTCATCAAAGGCAACTAGTCCTGATTGCTGTATGCTTCCTCCACTATCAGAAGCAGTATGCCTATGTACACCAGCATTAAAAGCTGTCCAAATTGGTGGCCACCACACTGGCTCTGATTTGGGTGGGGTCTGGGGCGCAGAGGAAGAGGGGTTAACCCTTTCTCATTGCACTATTTCTCACTTAAATCTCCCCTCCAACCTGCAACTAGCCCTGGAGAGGGTAAAATGCAAGAATCACACGGTCATTTGTCTTCCCCTCCCTCCCTGCTCTGCGGCTAAGGGTAGATCCTTTAGTGTCATGTGTATTTTGACCCTACCACCAAGACCGCACCTCTGGAACTGGAGGGGCAGTTATGGATTGTGGTTGTGTGTGTTTTTAAACCAAAACTTTTTAACAACTCCGGTTAAATAAATAAATGCAATAAGCTGTACAAATAAATGGAGGACAATTTATAGAGGAAAAATTCCAATTAACATGTCAAATTACAATTCATTGTATCCAGGGATACCTTGACAGTACAATCCTAGCATGCCTACTTCAACGGAAGCCCCACTATATTCAGTGAGGATAGCTCCGTGGTAAGAATGTTTCGGATTGCATCCTAAAACAGTTTTCTTCACAGTAGCAAATGTGCTGATTAGATTTTGGTTTTCTTTTAAGATATTTCCTGTGTGTGAATTGATGGGTATATATCCAAACGATTTGTTAAATTGTAAGTTGCTTAGAGAAGAAAATGGGCTACACAATTTAGATCTGCCTCCCCCAACCTGGTGGCAACCTTCCAGATGTTGTGGACTGCAACTCCCAGCATCCCTGACTACTGGCCCTGCCAGCTGGGGCTGATGGGACTTGAAGTCCACCTCTGAAGGGCACTCGGTTGGGGGTTGGGGCAAGGTTGGCGTAGGCAGACAGGAAAGCATGATCGTGACACTTCGCATTGGCGTACATTATTTCAAAAGTCCTTCAGTTACAACAGCCCTCCGAGGTAAGTCAGTGTTATCATCCCCAAGAGGCCCAGAGGGAGGGAGCAGCTGGCTTGGGGGGGGGGGGCTTCCTGATCCATACAGCAGCTTCCCAGGCCCTGAGCCAGAGTAGACCCTTTCCGCCTTGCCCTACTAAGGTCCTCTCTCCTCTCTCTCTCTCATCTCTCTCTGCCTCCCATCTCGCCCTCCCCCCCCCTTCCTGGGAGCACGAAGTGGGCCCCGGAAGGCGGAGGCAGGCAGGCTGAGTCACCCTGAACAGGATGCGCCGGAGCTTGGCTTGGCTTGGCTGGGCGCCCTGATGCCCTCCGCTCGGTCTGTTTACTGCCCTGTGAGGTTTGCCTGCAGCTGCAGCTGGGCCGGGCTTGCACAAGCCCTCCTGATGCAATGCGCTGCTTCTCAGAAGCTGCCCTCTTCCAGGCGCGGCGCGGCGCGGCACAGCAGAGGCCTCCTCCTGCGGGGGGGGGGGGGTTGCTAAGCGGGAGCAAGAGGGCCACCCAGCCGGCCCTCCTACCTACCCGCCCCCTACAACCCACATCCAGCGTCCGTGCCCTTTTACCCCCCTGGAGGAGGAGGAGGAGGAGAGCCTGGGGGGGGGGCGGCGGAATGTGGCAAAAGGCTAAGCTTGGCTGAACCCCTGAGTCACGGGCGACTCCTTACAGATCACCAAACCGACGACTCACACACACACGCCTCCCCTCGGGCCAGCTGGGGAATTGGGCAAGAGCGGGCCTTGCGGGGAAACAGCTGCAGCCCTTTCCCGAGGGGACCCCGAGGGACTGCCGTTCGCCTCTTGCGGAACCAGTCTGGGTTGGATTTTGCTCTTGTTCTTTTCTTTCTTTCCTTTTTTGGCTTTAAACCACCCGGACATTTCAACAAGCAGTGAGCAGCAGCATTTCTTATTTTCATTCCCTAAAAAACAGATTTATGCTTGCAGTTTGCACGCATTTTGCAAAGAAGCAACGAACAAACTCTCTCCCAAAGCCTCCTCCCTACAAAGAGTAAACTTTTGGAGGTTTTATCATGTAACCCCTAATTATTATTTTTATATATTAGGGGTTAAATCCAACGTTTAATCAGAGAGCCAGTGTGGTGTAGTGGTGAGAGCGTTGGACAAGGACACGGGACACCAAGATTCAAGACCCCGCTCGGCCCATGAAGCTCACTTGGGTGACTTTGGGCTAGTCCCTGACTCTCACCCTAACCTACCTCACAGCAGGGATGTTGAAGAGTCCTTGGTCTCGAGACACGAGTCAAGTCACAAGTCTTTGGACCCAGTCTCGAGTCCGAGTCCTTGGTCCAAAATGGTGACTCACGGGTCACTCCCAAAGCTGACTCCACGAGTCCCTATTAAAATCAATGGGTTCCCCCCCCCCAACAAAATAAGGCTACTTCAAATGTGTGGCTTAAATAAATTCAAGGCACAAGTGTGCCTTTTTATTTCAAAACTCTGCAACTGATTTCGACAAGAACAGACCAGGCAGACAAACCCAAAATAACCAGGCAGGCAGAGGAGGCAGGGAACCCCAAAGCAGGCAGGCAGAGGCCTTTGTCTTGGACAATTCAAACTGTGGAACTGGTCAAGAAGAGACCAGGCAGGCAGAGGAGGCAGGGAACCCCAGGCAGGCAGGCAGAGGCAGCCACACCCAAAATGCCTGAAAGGTTGCATTTTAGGAAAATGATTTTAAAAAATAAATCTTCACCAGTGATCGCACTTCTCTCCACTCCTTCTGGCACAGCCCAGGGATGTTGAAGAGTCCTTGGTCTCGAGTCTCAAGTCCCATTAAAAATAGGGGGACTCGAGTCAGAGGGGGGACTCAATCCGACTCACGAGTCGAGTCCTGGAGTCCGAGTCCCCATCCCTGCCTCACAGGGTTGTTGTGAGGATAAAATGGAGAGGAGGAGGACCATGCTGGGCACCATGGAAGGAGAAAAAAGGCAGAATATAAATGCAACAAATAAACATTTGTCCTACTTCGATTAGACCCACTGAAATGAATGGGACTTTAACCTTTGGACTGCAATGTTCAGTTGACTAATTGGTTAGATCAATGGATGAAAAATATTTTGATCAACTAGAAAGCTGCCCTGATTAATTGGCTAAGCGGTGGTGGTGCGTGTGTGTATTTTAAATGGATTATTATTTTTAATGCAAGTACCTTTTTCCAAAGTGGCAACATATAGATTTCATAGATCATAGAGTTGGAAGGGGCCTGCAAGGCCATCGAGTCCAACCCCCTGCTCAAGGCAGGAAACTAGAGGAGGGGGTCTCCCATCCAAGTGATAACCAGGCCTGACCCTGCTTAGCTTTCCACACTCAGACAAGCTGAGCCAGCATAAGCCACAGGCCTGTATATCATACAGCCGAGTGTTTCCCAAATGCCTGGTAACACCCCCCCCCAAAAAAAACCCCACAGTTCTCTGCGCATGATTCTGCCCCATGAATCAGATCTGGCTCTTCTTCTGTGGTCCCTCTAGGGCAGGGCTCTCCAATCTTGGGTCCCCAGATGTTGCTGGCCTACAGCTCCCAGCATACCCAGCCGGCATGGCTAATGGCAAGGGATTCTGGGAGCTAAGATGATGGAATCTGGACAGGACATGGCTTCCCACACAGGTCACCCCAGAAGCCTCCCAGATGAAATAAGGACTCATTTTTCTTGCACATCTGGTTGGACACAAACTGGGAGTATCCAGGCATCAAAATGGGCATGTGGGCAGCTTAGAGACCTACCTCACTGGAGCGTTCTGCAGACAACCAAGAGAGATAGTGATACAGGGCACTTTTTATGCCAAATAGTCCCTGATAAGAGTTCTTCTCCCTCTCTCATAATACTAGAGCCCAAAGGGGTCATCCCATGAAGCTGATTGGTGAGAGATTCAGGACAAATAAAAGGAAGTCCTTCACACGGCGCAGAGTTGAACTATGGAACTCAGTGCCTCAAGATGTCGTGATGGCCACCAATCTGGACACCTTTAAAAAGGGATTAGACAAATTCATGAAGGTCATCAATGGCTACTAGTCCTGATGGCTATGTGCTACCTCCAGTATCAGAGGCGGTATGCCTATGTAGTCCAGTTGCTGGGGAACATGGGCGGGAGGGTGCCGTTGCATCCATGTCCTGCTTGTGGGATCCTGTGGGCAGCTGGTTGGTCACTGTGTGAACAGGATGCTGGACTAGATGGGCCCTTGGTCTGATCCAGCATGGCTAACATCGTGACTGTCCAAAATGAGTTGCCTTAAAGCAGCCTCCCCCCAGGCTGGGGCCCTCCAGATATGTTGGACTACAACTCCCATAATTCCCCAGCCAACTCATCTGGAGGCCCCTTCAAGGCTCACCAGCACTTGGTTTCTTTGATGCGAGTTGGTTTGGCAAGATAACGTTTTCAAGGCCGAATCCAGGCGCCCACTCCAATCCAAAATCGGCTCAGAAGAGGTTAATCGAATTATTTTCCTTTCCAGGCAGAAGTTGAAAGGAGGTGTGTGTGTGTGTGTGTGCACGCGCGCAACATCTCTCTCTCTCTCTCTCTCTCTCTCTCTCTCTCTCTGCCCCCTCCTGCCTTTTCCTTCTTGTGCAATGGAACTCTGTTCCCAGGGCCCAGTTGCAGCTGTGGGAAAGGAGGGGGGGAGGGCGGTGTGTGTGTATGTGGGGGTCATTAGCCACAGAAGGCAGCTGTCTGTGTGTGTGTGTGTACGCGCGCGTCAGGGAGAGAGAAAGTAAGTAAGTGTGTGTGTGTCGCGCGCGCTGGGGGGAGGCGTGTTTGTATAACTGTTTGGTGCCAAAGGGAGGCGAGGCAGCCTGGGAAGGGCTCCGCGCCTCAGACAGTGTGGCGCCTCCGTACACCTGGAGAAGTTCAGGTTAAATAACGTGCACATTCCAAAGCATACAGCTGATTGAAACATTAACAAACAGGCAGGCCAAGCCAGGCTCCAGATGGGCTGGGCAGGAGCCAGGAGGGAGGGAGGGAGGGAAGCCCTCCCACTAACAGGGTCAGTATACAGGGCTTTGCAGCAAATACCACCAACCACGTTAAAAAAAAACCCCACCGCCAGCAGGGGTGCCATGTGGGGGGGGGGGTTCTCAGCAAAGTTTTAAAAGCCTCCTCTTGGGGACATCCAAGATTATGTTCTCTTCCCCACCTACCCCCCCCCCAAGAAGAAGTGCATTTTAAGAGCATTTGTTGTGGTTACGCTTTCATACCGCACAGTAACTACGGTGTATCATCCCTACACGTGGCTCTTCGGAGAGAAAGTAAACTGACAAAAAACCGGCAGGTCCCTGCCCCCAGGGAGATTACAATCTTCAGACTGGTCAGAAGGGAGGCAATAGAAGGGTGAAGGGCGGGGGAGGGGGAGAAGCATAGGTGTTCAGCTCAGTGATCCATGCTTCGGCTTATTTTCAGTAAAGAAGATGGCACCTGGGTGTGCCATGTGTGCCAACGGCTTCATGGGAAAGGTGGATTTTGCGGTGGTGCCATCGAGAAGACCAGCCTTCCCCAACCTGGTGCCCACCTCCTGTGCTGGGCCACAACCCGCATCACCGGAAGGCAGGTCTCCGAGGGAGCTCTGGGCATAGGGGCTGGCAAGGCAGAAGGGGATTGCTGGCAACGGAGCAGGGGACAGCCTTTGGGCTGTGGGGGTGGCCCCGAAGAAGCCCATCACCGCAGCCAGGCCCCTCGCCACATGGGGGTGTAGAGATAAGGGGGGAGGGCGAGGCAGGGCTTTGAAGTGGAGGGCGAGGGGTTCGCGCAAGATGAAGCAGTCCTGCCCAGGCAGGTCAAGGAGGTGAGGCAAAGGGCTCTGTGCCTTCAGCATGATGGGGCTGCTCCCCAGGAATAGTCACGGGTGACTTGAAAGATGGGGTGGTACACGCTCCTCCGGGCCTCCTTAAAATGCGCTCCTGTGCCCGCCACCTGAGCGTGATCAATTAGGGGAGCCTCGCCCAACACAGCACCTTCCAGACGGGCTGGACTGCAATTCCCATCATGCCCGACCAGCAGGCCAATTGGCTGCACCGGCAGTGGGTGACGGGAGTTGTAGTCCAATGCATCTGACGAGTGCCAGGCTGGGGAAAGGCTGCCTATGGGCGCAATTCTGTGCATGATAAAGGTCCATAGGGCTGCGCCTGTAGTGAGGGACATGGAAGGATAGGCAACTGGTTGCCCACAAAGGGCCAGTTCCAGCTTCTGGCACAGGAGGTTCCCAACTCGGCATCCACGGGCACCTCCAACGGTGCCCACAAAGCTCTTCATTCCCTGCCCCCTTCAGAAAAAAAAAATCCCAAAAATTAACCATGCTGGGGCACCAGATTCTCCTGCCTGTTCTTGAATCTGCTGCTGATCAGCTGTTCAGCGGGTAAGAAGAGAAAGCAAAGCAGAAGGGCAGAGGGGAAAGAGCAAGGCTAGAGGCTAGGAGTGGGGAGAAACAGCCGGATAAAGAGGTGAGGGGGAAATATAACATCTGGGGACCCAAGGTTGGAGAACACTGGGCTAGAGGCTGGGAGTGGATAGAGAGTGCACGCACAAAGGGGAAAGGGACTCTGCCCTTGCCCCATTCAAAATACGGCCCATTTTTTTTAAACAAAAGTTGCTGACCAGGTGTTTAAAGGCGCCCTAAACCAAACAAAGTAAGACGTTCATTTCTTTTTGCAATGTCTGGGTGGTGACCAGAGGATGTTCACAGACCAGCAAGGATAGGTAGCCAGGTTCCCTCCAGATTATGTTGGACTACAACTCCCACAAGCCCCACACAGCATGGCCAATGGTTAAGGATGATGGGAGTTGTAGTCCAAAACATCGGAAGGGCGTCAGGTTGCCTACTCTGTGGAATATGTCCACAAGCAAAGGGCATGAAGTATTTCTGCAGAGTAAGGCGTTTGGGGGTAAATTTATATTAAGAAGTATACATTCCTTCCAAAGTGAATTATTCTGCTCTTTTTCCTAAACATGAAGGAGGGATTGTTTCCTGCATGTATCGAACAGATGGAGAGGCTCCTACTCAACTGTGCTGCTCTTTTCAGGGGGGTACTTACTCCCCTTCCTACCTCAGTTTAGCTTTCCCCCCTCTTTTCTCAGATGAGTAAGGGGGAGATCCATGCAGAGCGTGCCTCAAAACTTAGTACACAGGCTTAGATCACACAAGGAGGCAGGCCCCTGCCTCTTCTGCTCACACCACATTAGGCACAATGTCCTCCACCCCACCACAACTGCTCCTTGGGATATTACTGCAGCAGTAAGACCCAGAAACTTGAACAGAAGCAGAAACTCTTGGGACGTGAATCGGGAGTGTCACACCAATGGATTTATGGTTATGGGTGGGGCGTAGGAATACCAACCATCCTGCTATTAAAATAGTTATTGATGACTTAGCTCTGTTCCTGTGTATATGATTACTGGGCCTGGCTTACTCACCCTCCCCCATGGGCCAAACAGCTGCAGTTACAGTAGGGCAGATGTGATGGCAGGGAGCCAAGAGTGGCTTGTTTGCAACTGGGGAATAGCTACCTCTTGACCACCTTGCAGTGGAAGGTGGCCTGCCAGGAGCCCCGGCCCGGCCCGGCCCACCTCTTCTCCCTCTGCCTGGGGGTGGGGCTGGGGTCAAGGGAGAACAAGCAACCTCAAGCTGAGAATTCTCAGTGAACTACAACTCCCATTATGCCTCAGGGGGAAGTCATAACAATTGAAGGGGTATTAAAGCCAATATATATTTGGAGCATAGGAAAAGATCCAAGCCGATTCTGGAATAATTTTTGGCACTTAATTGCAATGCATGTTTTTGAGCAGTCATAATCAATTGCCAAAAGCCAACCGCAGTTTATAGCCAATCTACTCACAGCGCAAGATCAGGTGGTGCATTCCTTCTCAAGACTGTACTAATAGCATGTATATAATCACCATTATATGATGTGATTTCCCCCACCCCAAGATTATCTCCCAAGTATAATAAACTAGAATATCAGGGGGAAGTAATAATTACAGGAAGGACTCTCACTTCCAAGTTCAGCTCTTACATTCAAGAGTTCAGCTGACACGGCCTCAAGCATGCCAAAGCTAAGGGGGGGGGGGTCTGCAAAGGGGGCACGTTGTTCTGGGGCTAAAACCCCTCCCAAGCCATTTCAGCCCTGCATCCTTGTTCCCCACTGGTGTGGGAAGCCCGTACTCAAAAAGATGTGCACCCTGCATACGGGCAAGGGCAGAGGTGGGCAGCCTAGCAGGTTTGTTGTTGACTAGAAGCACAAGGTCCACCAGCTGGAGCTGCATGTAAAACAGGGGCTCAGGAGGTGGGTGGAGCCTGATGCAAAATGGCAGCTCAGGGGGTGGAGCACAAGGACCTGCATAGAAAAGTACAAATCTACATGACTTACAGTAAGTTGGTCAAAAGGGAGTACTTATGTTTTCCTACTTTGCAGGCAAGACTGAAACACACACACAAAATGCAAATTAAAAAGTAACAATGTCATAGCTGTAATCCTATGACATTGTCACTTTTTAATTTGCATTTTTAAGGGACAGCAAGTTGTATCAGTACTAACCTTAAGCTTAAAGTCCTATTTTACAGATGGGGAACACTGAGGCTTAGAGAAATACAACTGGCCCATGGCTCAAGCAAGTAGGTACATACATCATGGGGGTGCAATGCTTTTGTAAAATAGTTGGGAGTCAAAACTCCTTTCTGATCTGCGGCCACCATCAGCCACCCCAGGTGTCAAGGGTCCTTCTGTCACAGGCCAGGACTAAACCTGAAGCTTAATCTTGATACTTCCCCACAGGAGAGGAAAAGCCATATACCCCTCCAGCTATCATCCTTGCAGGGCTGAACACTAGGGACTAATAACTTGGCTATATTAGGCCAGCCCAGTTCTCTCTCATCACATGAAGAAATGGCAAGGCTTAACTTTCTCACCGCCCACACAGCCAACATCACTCACAAGCCCAAAGCAAAAATGCTACTCCACCCAGTTTCCCTGAAAACCACCCCAAAAGCAGCAGGCTGTTTCACCTGCAGTATAAATTATGGGGGCTAGCAGGACCTGGGCCCATATACTTCAGCAAGCTATTCCTTCAACCTCAGTTCCCAAGTCTGTGAAATGGGAATAGAAAAACTGCCAAACAAGGTCATTATGAGGACAAATGAGAGGAGACACCATATTTAGATAGATTAGCCAGAAGCCTTACAGAAGGCTGCTTTTGGAGCTGGACAACACAGCCAGCTTTTTTAGATGAACTGTAAGCTCCTTGGAGCAAAGAACTTTCTTTTACTTACCTTGATGTATAGAACACTGTTGAGAGCACTGAAAGGATACTCTAGCCCAGCCTTCCTCATGAGGTGTCAAACAACTCCCATCACCCCCAGCCAGCAGGGCCTGCTAAGGATGATGGGAGTTGTAATCCAACACATCTGGAAGGTGCTAGGTTTGGGGAGGCTGGGCTAGCCCAATTCGTTGAGCCCCATTGCCTTCTTCAACCTGCTGCCTCCCTCCAGACAACAACTCCCATCATCCCTGACAATGCTGGTTGGGCCAGATGGGAGTTAATAGTCCAAAATATCTGGAAGGCACCAGGGTTGGGGAAGGCTGCTCTAAATTGTGTTGAGAGAGCATCCCATAAGGCAGTCCCTTCGCTTTTCCACAGAACTCATCAAGGCCTGGAATAAGACCAACAGATGCTCATCACACCCACACACTCAGAAGGGCAGGGATCTTGGCAAGTTTACACTGTACAGGAAAGAACTGCTCCTGCATCTTCAACATCTGGGGACCCAAGGTTGGAGAACACTGTGCTAGAGAATCCCAGAATTTGACCCAATGAGAGGCCCATGATCCAGAAAATCCCCCATTCATATAGCAATATGCATTGTTTAATAACAAAAACTCGAACTATTGTAGAACAATATTCTCAGAAAACATAGCATTGTAATATACAATACAAGAATTATTCTCAGAAATCTGAGAAGTATTTGGAGAGTTAACATTCTGCTTTTTAAACAAAAAACAAAAAAAGCATTGCCCCCGGGGAAGCATTAAACCAACAAGGGGGTGCTGCTTCCAAGTCCAATTCTGGTTCTCCCCGGTTGGTTCCGCTTTCCTGGGCAAGACACCTGCAAGCCCACCCTTCCAGCATTCGGACAGATGCTCCAGTCTCTCTTTTGCCTCCAGTAAGATGTCCGTAGTCATTCATTGTGCAGACCAAGTCCAGTAGAAAGGGGGGGGCACAGAGCTGCCACACCAGCACCATCCAGGTATCACTTCCCCTACCATTGGAGGGGCAATGAGCAGCTTGCTTCTTCCAAGGAACTTCTGCCCTCAACGACACAGGATTCGGTCATCGGTGTTAACACAAGCCCCCTGCAAAAGAAGCACACAGATCAGCCACCTGCCTGCCACTACTGGCCATTTCTAGAGTACAAAGTCCCATGCAGTAGTTCTTCAGTAGTGTTCTCCAACCTTGGGTCCCCAGATGTTTTTGGCCTACAACTCCCAGCATGCCCCAGCCAATCTGGGTTGGAGAACACTGCTTCAGTAGACTATTCGTTTTGATCCCAAAGGAACAGAAAGTCAGTTCTCAGAGGTAAGCTTACACACAGGGTCGGTGCTACCATTAGGCCAACTAGGCAGCTGCACCAGGGGGCACCAGGGGGCTCCAGAAATAGGGAGGGAGGGCTCAAGTGGGAAGGGGGGCGCGCTAAATATCTGATCTTGCCTAGGGCACCAAACTGCCTTGCACCGGTCCTGCTTACACATACTTCACAGAAGGTGTGAGGCAAAAGCCAAACCCCGGATTAAAGACTGCCGTGAAGCTTGCAGACTTCTGAACCTTTCTAGTCCCTAGGAATTGAGCATGGTGTTCCATCTCTACGTGGCCCATTCCATCAAATCTAAGTCCAAACCACAGGAGCCTCTGGACGGTGAGCAAGCCGAGTCTGGAAGGCAGCCTCACCGCTCACGAGCCTTGCACCCTTGGGCATTGCTACTTAGTGAAGTCCAGGGGTCACCCTGCCTTGACCACAAGCCCAAAATTAGTAACACGGGAGGCATCACAGAAGAAAATGGCACATTGTGGAGGTAGCAGGGAGAAAGGAAGAAGACCGCAGTCCTACAGAAGGAAGCAGACCCCATCCATCCAACCAACCTCAGATACACGGTTTTAGTGCAGCTGTCTCCAAATGTGTTCAGCTACAACCCCCATCAGGCATGGTCTTCGGTTGGGGTGATGGGTGCTGCAGCCCAGCATCTATCTGAAGGTCAGGGAGGCCGCTTGAGTGCCATGACAAAGGACGGAGCGGTGTCATGACCCAGGAGAAGCCTCAAAAGCAGCAAGGAACTGTGGGAAATGTCTCCAGAAGGAAAGAGGGCACCAGATGGAACAGTGGGCAAGAACAATTCCAGGGGAGGCAGGAGGGGGAAAAGAAGGGTCCCAAATGTAAGGCGTGTCAGCCAGAGAGGAAGAGGAATGCAGAAGGTTGGGGAGAGAAATGTCTAGACCAGTCTGCCCCATTCTGGGGGGGCCCAGACTATGATGCTCAACATTCCTGCCCATTGGTCATGCTGGCTGGGGATAATGGGTGCTGTAGTCCAATTTGTCCAACGCATCTTAAGAGTACCAGGTTAGGGAAGGCCAGCAGAGATGATGCCCTTAATGGGGGGAAATGCAGAGGGGTGATTAGAGACTCCCAAGAACCCGGCTAGAGAGCATCATAGAGCTTTTGTGCGGGGACGGGGGGGGGGGCTCGGTCCTAGAGCCCACAGACGGCATGCTGAGTAGAAGGGAGACCTCAGAACCAACTGGCAAGGCGGGGGGGGGGGTGCGAGGGAGGGAGAATACTCCCAAGGGAAGAAGCAGCCCAAAGGAAGCCAGGCTAGGCTATTCGAGGCAGGAGGAGGACCCTCAAGCCAGGGCAGAACAGAGGAAGGACGCGCCCGGGGGGGCAAACGGAAGCAAACTAAGGTGGTTCGGGGCAGACTAGCTCGGAGCTTCGCGCGCCCCCTCGCCAGAGCGCGAGCTGGCAAAGGAGGCCTTCGAACAACCCCGAGCGAAGCGCCCAGGCGGCCCGCGGTGGGGGAAGGAGACGGCGCTCACCTCGGACCCGGCTCCGGCAGGCTCGTCCGCGCCCCGCGGCGGGGGCGGCCCGGCGCCCAGCGGGTGCTGGAGCTCCAGCTGGAGGTCCCAAATGTAGTCGATGACGTGCTGCAGGATTTCCACCTTGGAGACCCGTCGGTGGCGGGGCAAGGTGGGCACTAGCGCCGCCAGCCGCGAGTAGCAGCCCTTCATGTCCATGAGCAGCGAGGCGGCGGCCGCCGCTTGCTCCGGGCACAGCGGCAAGCCCCGCGGGGGCGGGCTGCCCGCCCGGGACAACGACACACTCTGCTCCGACAGACAGCGCCTGTCTCCCGGCTCGCCCGCGCCCCCGGCGCCCAGGCGCACGCCTTTGAGGGCGCAGCTCGGGCCAGGGGACGCGGCGGGGGCTGCGGCGGGGGCCACCTTCATAGCTGAGAGAACCGGCGCACACGGAAGCAGGGGAAGCGCGAGGAGCAGCCCAGCGCTGGACGGATCAACCGGCGTGTCGCCACTCGCCCGCCGTCCGGCACGGCGCGCTACTTATATAGAGGCTGGAGGGCTGTGGGAGGGGCCGAGTGCCTGTCCACGGAGCCAATCACAGAGGCGCCCGGGGGGGGCGGGGGGCGGCTTCCACAACTCCCGCGGCTTCATTGGGACTGAATCGAAAACCGGACTGCGTGGGGGTTTGTACGTGTGTATGTTTTTAAAAGTCAAACACGGGAAGCACTGCTTTCTTCCCCCCCCTTTTTTTAAAGTGAGATCGGGTGGGGGAGAATTGCAGGTGGAGGGAGCTCGAGGGCATTTTATCTGGAAAAAAAGAGGATGAAAGGAATGTGACAAGTACTTGAAATAAATAGTTTTTAACGACAACTTTGACACTTCCCCTCCTCCGCTGCATTCATACACGGAAACAAACGTGGTCTTAAATTCCCTTTATCGCCTCCTCTTCCGCGCCGCCACGCCTCAAGCGCGCGGTTATTTTATTCCTTTTAAAAGCAAATTTAACTACTCTGCTAGACGGCTTCACAGTTCACACACCTTCCCCATGCAGATCTCAAGCTGGTCCCCAGAGGCAAATTGAGCGGAGAGCTTATTTATTTATGGCCACCCTATCCCCACACAGTCAACTGCTGCACGGGTGTGTGTCTATTATTATTAATCCTCATTTAAACTGGTCTATTAATTACACAAAACAGAATCTCAAGCTATCAAAAAAGAGCGCTTCGCTGCACCATGCATGGTGCAGGCTATTGTGATGGCTTTGCTCATCCTAGGACTCAAGGACGAGCCTTTTCATTTTTATTTCCCCCCAGTCTCGGCGAGTGCAAAATACCGGGTCGAACAGGCATCCCTTGGCTCCTTTTTTCTGTTTCCTTGATCCCTAGCATGCTGAGAACCGTGATCCTTCTGGACAGGGATTCACACGAGTTGATTTCTGAAGATTTCCCAGGATGTGTGTTGTTGAGTCCCTGTCTGGTTACGCGCTAAAGAATCCATACGTTCAATCCTTGCAAATCCACGGAGGTGAAAAATCAACTAAAACACAACGGTGTGGGGCTGGGGGGGGGGAGTAAATCAGCCCCCACCCCCCGCAACCAAGCTCAGTGTGGATCGTGGCTGGCTGCTGGGAGTTGTAGGACTCCCCCCCCCCCCTACACATGTTTAGGATTATGTCCTAAATAAACTGAAACCAAGCAAGCTAAATTATATTCTAGTTTACAGTAGTTTGGCCTTTACCTGATGCAGTGAATGAATCCAACCTAAGTTCGTCCAGCTCTGCTGGCTGGGGAATGCTGGGAGTTGTGGGCCTTTTTCCCGTCTAAACAGCCTTGAATCCCTTTGACCTCAAGGGGTTTGGGGGCGCCGAACGCTGGCGAGGATCAGGCTTCCCCACTCAAAAGCACCTCGGGACCGCCCCCCTTTTTTTGCATTCCTTTTTCTTCTCCTTCCAAAACACAAGCACACCCCCCCCCCCAAAAAAAAACACTTGGCCTCTCATTGCAGCCGCTTGCGCGCACTTCGTGTGTGTGTTTCACGAAGGCTGCAACAGTGTTGCAAAGTTCCCCCTCTCCCCCATCTCGTCATTTGCTCACTTATTGCGCTGGGTGCTTTGTTTTCCTTTCTTTTAAAATCGGTTTGTTCTGACCGCTCAACATTTCACTCCCGCACCCCACCCCCGTCTTGCTGCCCTGAAATTCCTTGCAGCAGCTCTTCTGAGGGCGCGGGGCATTTCCCCTTCTTCCTTCCCCGCCATCGCCCGGGAGTTTTGCCATTTATAGCTGTTCCCACCGCAGCAGCAGCAGCAAGCGAGCCTCCCTCCCTCCCCGGGCTGTTTCTGTGTCTTAACAAGCTGCTCAGACCGCGAGACGCCAAGGCCTGTGATGTCACCCATTCATAAAACCCTGAGCGCTGTCAGCCTGGCGCCTCGCGGCCGGTACCCATGGAGACCGCAAGCGCCGGAGGGGGGGCGGAGGGGGGAGGGATAGGCCGGGGGGGGGCGGAGGGAGCCGCGTCCCTCCCCCATTCACCTGCAGGCCCAAGGACCCTGAGAACCCAGCCTGGGTCTTTTATCACCTCGGATTGCCCCCCCCCGCCCACAAACCGAAGTAGGGGGTTGGGGCCCCTCCCTGGCACCTGCAAGTCTATTGTGACCCCCCCTCCACCCGCTCCTTGCAATCTTTTCTCTCCCCCCCCCCACTAATCACCCGACACAATCTAACGCTGGGATTCCAAAACAAGACGCCAGCTGTTCCGGCCCCATAGAGCGGTGTCGGTGTGGGATTATTGGACGAGACCGGGGGGGGGGGGTGCAATTGCCTGCCCCCCCTCTCCGCACCGCCGCTACTGCGGCTGCGGCATTTGGTGCCGCGCCCTCCCGAGGCTGGCTCTGCTGGCGGGCTGGCTGGCTGGCGGGCGGGCGGGGTGGGGTGGGAGCCGAAGAATTGCTCGAGGGATGCCCGAAGGCTGTTCACCGCCCTGCGGAGCCGCGGGGGGGCTTCCTGTCGGCTCATCCATCTTGATGAAGCCGGTCCCTGGTTCTCCGCAGGCTGCATGCACGGCCCGCTGTGGGGCCGTCATCCTCATCCATCCATCCATCCATCCATCCACACACACACACACACACACACACCCCTCCTCCTCCTATTTCCTCCCTGAGGCTCCCTCTAATTCTGCACACAGGGGGTGCGTGCTGATGGTGAACGGGGGCCACTGAGAAATGAGGGGAGGTCTCAGCCTGCTGGGCAGAACCGCAAGGCTTGCAGATTGACCAAAAAAAAGAAAGAAAAAGAAAAAGTTTTAAAACACTTAAGACGCAACCCACCCACCCCCAATTCTTATCAGGACTGAGCATACTCCATAGTCATGGAATGTTCAGTGTCGGTTGAAAAAGAAAACCATACACACTACACACGCGGGTGGGGAGAGAAGTACTTGGAAAGGCCGGCTGGAACCCTGAGCAGGAGGGCCCTGCCTGGCTTTGGAAGGAGGAGGGTATGCTCTGCAACATTTTGTTGCAAGTCCCGCTTGTTACATTCATTCCCTACAGTTCCTCCAAGGAGCTCAAAGCTGTGTACATGTGTACTCTTTGCCCTCACAACAACCCTGCGAGGTAGGTTAGGCTAAGACAGTGTTCTCCAACCTTGGATCCCCAGATGTTTTTGGCTGGGGCATGCTGGGAGTTGTAGGCCAAAAACATCTGGGGACCCAAGGTTGGAGAACACTGGGCTAAGATGGTGACTTCTCCAAGGTCTCCCAGAAAGCTTCATGGGTGAACAGGAATGTGAGCTCTGCTTAATGTAGCCTAAAGGCACAATCCTATGCATGTTTAGACAGGGGGGAAAGTCCTACCACTCCCAGCATGAGAGCATGCTGGGAGTGGTAGGCCTTTCCCCCTGTCTAAACATGCATAGGATTGCACCCTAAGCCTGGCATTCTAATCACCACACCACACCGGCTTTCCAGTGATTAAACTCCTTACAAATAAATATATACTGGCCGGGATCTAAAGGGGTGCAACCAGACCTCTACTCATGTCATGAAGAGCTGCAGTCTGGAAAGGAAAATCAGCAACACCGTGCACTCAGGCTCACAGGAGCAGTCTGTTGGGGTCCTACCCTACATTTTTAATCCAGGGCACATGGGTCAGGGCAGCAAACATCATGGTCTTTTTCACATATCCTCTCAACAGCCCTGTGAGGTAGGCTAGACTGAGAGGTCTGTAGGCAGCAGCATTAAGCTTTTGTTGGTGCTCGTGATGGAAGATTGATTGATTGCTTGGCATGTCTTACTGAGGAATCTGGCAGGCTAATCTTACACTGACAAAAAAGAGGGAGAGGCATCAATCCAGGGAACAAAAGACAGCAAACCTCAAAAGTGTCTGAAGGGGGGTTAGGGGCAGCTATTAAAACAGATCCAAAAACTACATAGGTGGCAGGCTTTCCTGGGAGTAAGCCCCACTTGACACAGTGGGACTTGTGTCTAAGTAAACATGCATAGAACTACCCTGTCAGTGCATTATATAAACTACAACAAATGCTAATTTCATTCAATGCGGTAGTAATTCAACCAAGCATACAGACATGGGACAACTACATAACTATGGAGAAATGTGTACCTCTTGAAAGCACATCACAGAAAACAACATTACTGCTCCCATCTTGAACTCATTTTCTCCCCATTTTTTGGTGAGCCAGATATATGGCTTTGTGATGACTTTTGTAGTGAATGTCTTATGTATGTAGTAATGTTGCTTTCTGAACAGCTCCCCTACATTTTATATTGTTTTTGGAGCAGGAGGCTCAGTTCCACAATCCTGTTCAGGTCATACAATAAACACAAGAGAGCCCCTGGGCATGGGCAGAGTGCTTTCCCTTTCCTACTAAATAACCTGAACCACTGTCTGCACATCTGAGGTTACTGTGAACAGGCCTTTCCTGGCAGGGCGGCATCGCTGGGATCCTGCCTGTTGCCTGGCAGTTGAAGGCACAGGAATCCTGGCCAGGAAAAGGGGTCAGAACTAATAAACAGCTGGATTCAACTTCTGCCACAAAGAGGGAGATCAAATATTGGGGAGCAGTTAAGGGGGGGAAATGGTCAAAGGCAGAGATAATTATTTACTCCCTATTTATTTATTTATTTTATTCTATTTATACCCCGTCTTTTTTCCTGAAAGGAACCCAAGGCGGCTTACATAATCTTCCTCCTCCTCTCCATTTTATCCTCACAACAACCCTGTGAGGTAGGTTAGGCTGAGAGTCAGTGACTGGCCCAAAGTCACCCAGTGAGTTTCATGGCCGAGCAGGGACTAGAACCTGGATCTCCTGAGTCCCAGTCCAACACTCTCAACACTAGGCCACACTGGCTCTATAAGATCACTTACTTTGAAAGTACTTTTAAGAATTTCTTTTGAATTTCTAATATAGTGTATGTGTGCCACACTGGGAATCTACTGTTTTTGTCTACGTTCAAGGAACAGAGGATTAAAATAGTAGACAGCACTGAAGCAGAGAAGCTTATGGTTCAGATGTATTGGACTTCGATTGACTGGCTCCATCATGGCAGACAAATGGGCCCCATTATTATTGTATTGGGACACGAGTTGTTAGTCAATCATTATGGAAAGCAATCACCTTTTGGGGGGTAATATTTACGTGCTAATAGCATTATAAACGTTAAAATGCAAAGCTTCCCTTTTGCCCAGAAGTGCCATTTCATATTTTACTAAGAGATTTCAGTAGGGGGTGGGAAGACTTTTAGCAAAAATTAAACACCCTCTTGGTTGGATCTAAATTTAGACATACTTAGAGCAGACCCATTGAAACCAATAGGGTTTAAGTTAGTCATGGCCAACTTGTCCGATTGAAATTATTATTATTATTATTATTATTATTATTATTATTATTATTATTATTATTATTTACAGTATTTGTATACCGCTTCACATCAAGTGGATTCCAGAGTGGTGAACAATAAAAAGACAAAAACAGATAAAAGGAACAGAAGCAACACCTTGAAAACAAACAGTAACAATTACAGCGGTGGTTGTGGAGCAGAGAAGGCTTCCCGGAACAAGGAGGTCTTCAGCAGGCTCCGAAAGCAGCACAATGTCGGAGCCTGCCGGACCTCCAGAGGCAGGGAGTTCCACAGAAATTTGAATGGGTCAACTCTAAATATGACTAAATCTGAATCCAACCCATTTTCTACACCAGTGTTCTCCAACCTTGGGTCCCCAGATGTTTTTGGCCTACAACTTCTAGCATACCCCAGCCAGCTATGCTGGGAGTTGTAGGCCAAAAACATCTGGGGACCCAAGGTTGGAGAACACTGTTCCCCACTAACTTGCAAAAAGGAGGAGGGAAGGCACATTAGTTGCGGTTGCTTTTTCTGTACTTCATAACAAGTATAACAATGTTATCGACACGGTCCGGCTACATCCATCCCCCTGGTTCTAGCAAAGTGATTTGGGCTTTTGGCATGCCTGCCTGACAGGCAGGTGCATTTCATTGTCCATTATATCAGATGCCCCATTGTTTGCAAAGCAGTGGGAGCCAGACAGTAGGTTCACCTGGAGAAGCACTGCTGCATGCATGTGGCCGGGGCTCCGGGGTCCTGAGGCCGACAGATGAACACCTTCAACCAAAGGACAAAATCTGAGCTTTTCTTTCCCCTACCAGGCAGGGTTAGTATTAGTCTCCATCAAGGTGATGTGCTTATATTGCCTTCTCCCTCCCATTTTATCTTCATAACAACCCTGTGGGGTTGGCCAGACTGAAGATGACCCACTAAGCATCACGGCCGAATGATGATTAGAATCCCGGCCGTTCCTACTCTTGCCTCTGCCACCATTACCCCGCAGCGGGCTGGCCCATCTACTTGCTGTCGCTCGCAGCTGAAAGGAACATGCCAGAGCCGCACATAAACTTTCAGAGCGCGGCTGAGCGTGACACGTGCCTTGGCTCACTTGCAGAGGACTTTGGGAGGGCCTTCTCGGCCCATGTGCCTTGGCCCACAAGCGCTTCAAGATCCTGAGGCCCACCTTGGAAACATGGGCGAGCTCAGGGGCATCGCCCACCACCCAGCAGAGATGGTGGTCCCCCCCCCCGCTTCAGCCATTGCAAACTTGCACATCACATTGTGAGGTGCGCCGGTGTAAGACTCTCGCTCATGCGCCTGCCCGCTTCTCCTTTCTGCTCTCCCTCCCTCGGCTGTGTGGCCTGCGAGCCAGATGAAACAGGGTCCAGCTGTGTGTGGCTATTGTTGGCGTCAGCAGGAAGCATTGATAGCTGAACAAAGCCTGGAGAGGTTAGAATGGGGGAGCCCAGACAGAGCGGCTCCAGTGCGCCTCGCTCCCACAATCCTGCACTGATCTCCCATTGTTCTTGGCCTGCCCTCAGCTCTCTGAGGAATGACCTGCGCCAGTGCCCGCTGCCAAGACAACAGGATGTGAGAGTTAAAAGGTGTTGCTGTTCTCCTGCAAAGGTAACAGAAAGGAGGTGGGTGGAACAACAGGCCCAAAGGAGCATGGCTCCCGACACCTTTTCGGACCTGCTTTTCCCAGGGCACTCTGTGTGTGAGCGTGTGCACGCCTTATCAAAACACATACAAAAATAATAAATCCGTCAGCTGAGTTGGTGCAAGAGAGAGCAATGGAAGACAGTGCAACAGTGCAAGTGAAATGCACCAGGGTGAGTTAACAGGTGTGGGCTTTTCAAGGGTACTGCTGCTGAAATGCCATGTTTTCCCCTTTCAGAGGCACTGCTAGCTGCTGCTCAGATACTCTTGTCCAAAACAAAACAAAACAAAACAAACAAAAAACCACCCTGCCGGTTAATTCTTTCCAGTATCTCTAAAAAAAAAAAAAAAAAAATCTTCCTCAACCAGCAGTAGTCAGGAACCAAAGCTAAGGCAGGTTGGGTTGCAGGCACAGGGCCAGTGAGAAACTGCAAATCTGCCACTCCACCTGGTCAGCTGCCCTCACTAAGCCTCTGAGCAAATTGATATCTGGCTGCAAGCACCTTTATCTCACCAGCCTGGTCAGACAGCTAATCTCTAAGGGCACTGGGGCACACAACTCCCAAGTGATTCATTAGCACACCAGAAATAAAAGAGCCAAACAAGCAGGAAGCATCCAAAAAGTGCTCGAGGAGAGAACTAGCTTAATATTTAAAGAATTGCCCAGTGCATTTTGAACTCGCTGCTCTTTTTTAAGAGCACTACAATAGAAGAATGCAGACATTCACATGGACATTGCATAATTGTTCCTATATACGGGCCATTCAATAATATGTACCGTACTTGCAATACAATATCGAAATACTACACTGTCATCGAAATAGACATTCTAAAACATATTTATTTACAAAGTATTCCATGGAGAACCAAGGGCAATGGTTTGATTCATTTTCCTTTAAATCCTTTCCACCATCTGCTTTGTTGAAAGGCCATCGCATGCAATTCAACAATATGTATCAAGCTTATTTATCGAATGATTCCCTTGAAACTGTATCGTTCTGGTTTCAGAGTATTTCCATCCATTTTGTAACAAGGCACCCCATCGCAAAAGTATCTTCTAAGTGGGTTATTTCAAGGCCTTACAGGTGTTTCACTGGTGCCCTCGGCGGTACGGTTTGTTTAAGAGACAGGCAGCCTCTCGGGAGGTGGCTCTTCCCAAGCATTTATTTAATTTAATTTATTTATTTATTATATGTATACCCCGCCTTTTTTCCTGCAAGGAACCCAAGGCGGCTTACATAATCCTTCTCCTCCTCTCCATTTGATCCTCACAACAACCCTGTGAGGTAGGTTAGGCTGAGAGTCAGTGACTGGCCCAAAGTCACCCAGTTAGTTTCATGGCTAAGCAGGGACTAGAACAGTTGGGGCTCGCCACAGCTCAAGCCGAGAACCTTTTTCCCCACACAGAGCCTGGGCTCCTTCCTGAGCAAGTGGAGTGTTAATAAAGATGGTTGTGCCTCTGATCATGTGAAAAGTGCTTCCCCCCTTCCCCTAATTTCTTAGCCAACAGTCACCCTCACTCATCCAGGGTTTATTCATTATGTTTGTGCCCTGGCGACGGCACCTAACAGCAGCCAGATCCACAATAACAGAAGAAACATCACAAACAATATTAAAGTATCTAGAATTCAGATAAGAGCATGTAAAAATAGTGTTAGTGAGATGGGTTTCCGGATCAGAAGATCTGCCCCTTTCAAGGTGTCTGAAGTCAACAACATTTAGAAAACTCTGACATGATGTATGGGGGCTGGCTCTGCTTACTCAGTGGAGGAAGCACTCTGTACATGCTTAGAGACACTCTCTTCTCAATTAAGGCTTTGCATGAGGGCCTCCAATGTCGTGCTGGGGTGGTGCCAGCATGGCCTGGTTTAGGCTGGTCTCAGTGGTTGTGGCCTGTGCGTGCTTGCATGTGACCGGAGGGGGGGCATGGGGGGCAGAGGGTAGGTCACTTCCTGCCACAGGCATCTCTTTGTCATATGCCAGGAATCTGCCTTCCAGATCCCAAGTGCAGCATCACTGACCCACATATGGGAGAACAGAGCTGGATGGGAATTGTTCAGAGGAGCCTCTATTACCAGGATGCAAATGCTATTCAGCTGGATTGGGTGGGGGAGGAAAGCAGAACACCCGGTAAATTATCTGATAAGAGGAAAATATGTTACTGACAAATTTCACGTCCTATAGTACAACTGTGTGAAATTTCTGCATGGCTGTGCAGGTTTTTTTTTTGTGTGTGTGTGTTTTAAAAGAGGTGGGCCAGCAGCTTCCATGGAAATCCTGTCCCCTAAGACTTAGTTCGCACATAACGCCAGCTCATGGGTTAAACGCTTTGCATCCCTTTGCCGAAACAACGTTCCACTCCTGGGTTGTTTGTTGTGATGTCCAAACCCGGCACTCTGGGTTGTTGAGGATTAAACAACCCAGAGTTTTAACCCAACAACAAACCATGGGTTCAAACTCTGGCTTGTTTAATCTTCAACAACCCAGAGTGCCGGGTTCAGACATCATGACTAACAACCCAGGAACAGGATGTTCCTGGGTTTTGGAAAGCAGATGCAAAGTGGAAGTAGTGAGCAGGTAGAAGGCAGCACGCTCACTCGTGCTCGACCCTGACAACCCCTGGGATAACCCATGGGTTGTTGTTACATGTTAAAGGATTGCCCGTAATTACTCAGTGGTTTCTATTCTGTCAGGGATGCTTTGACCTAGATTCCTGCATTGAGCAGGGGGTTGGACTCGATGGCCTTGTAGACTCCTTCCAACTCTACTTTTCTATGATTCTATGATTCACTGAGCACATGCTCAGTGAAACAGTGTCTGCTTCTTTACTCCCATATTTCAAAACCCTGGGAGTTGGAAGTAGGGTTTGAATCTGAGCCACAGTAAAACCTGGATCAATTTATGCCCTGGAATTAGAGGAGAAGGATCGTACCCTGAGGATGAGCTCTTTTCCAAGGATGCCTGGGCACCGCATTCTGGGAAATGTCATGGTAAAGAGATGTGTGGGACGTTTATTCTGGGAGTGTAAGCGAGAAGTGGTACCCTGCACTGCACCATGGGAAAATTCATTGTGCTGGGATGCACGTACTAATAGCATTCTCAGTACAGTTTATTTTAAGATGCGATCCTCTGCAAGTTTAGGCTGAAAAAAAGGCCTACAACTCCCAGCATGCTGGGAGTTGTATGCCTTTTTTTCCAGCCTAAACTTGCAGAGGATTGTGGCCTTATATATTTAAGAATGTCTGTGCCACCTTTCAAAACACAACTTTTCTCAAGGCAGCTGACACTGATATCACATAAACAAGATCTAAAATAGCTGGAAGTGATTCCCGATCAGAATAGTAAAAACCATATTGCAATTAAAACAGGCAACGTTTCAGGCATGCATCCTAGGAAATGTAGTCAGCGCGGCGACGCATTGACAAGGCTGCAACGCTAGGCACTTACACCGAAGTAAATCATCCTGTGGAACACACTTGGGACTCGCTTCCAAGTAAAAGTACTATAGGATTGTGCTGTATGACCGTGATTCCCAAACTGGGGACGGAGCCTGTCGGACTCCCACCGGATAAGTGCAAATGCCCCTTTGAAAAAACTGAGCGGCCACCTTGAATGCACCCACCTTGCTCCTCTGTCCAGTGAAGGGTTGCCCGCACCGCTGAATTTGAACCTCCCCCCCCCCTCTATATGGGGATGACATCATCTTGAGCAGCTTTCTCCAACCTGGGGAATATTTTGGACTTCAACTCCCATCTGCCCCAGCCAACATGGTCAGTGATCACAAATGCCGGGAGTTGTCCAAAATGTCTGGAGGGCACCCGGTTGGGGAAGGCCGGTCTTGGGGAAGGGGTGGGTGGGGCAGCCCCCCCCGGGGATTGCAGTTCTGAGCTGCGGCTGAGAGGCACGTGGGGGGGGGATCCCAGGAGCATCACCACATCCCACAAAGTCGGGCCCCATCCTCGAGTCTGGGCTGACTGAGCGAAAGGGGTCCTGGGCAGGATCCAGGGGGCAAGATGCGAGGAAGGTGCCCACAGATGCGAGGAAGGTGCCAATTGTCCGGAGATGTGTGTCTGTGTGGGTGTGTGTGGGGGGGGAATACACACACCCATCTCTGAATGTAAAGTGAAGGGTGCTTCTGCTTTTGATCCAGGAAATGAACTGTGCCCCAAGTGTCAAAAAGGCCTGGGGAACGCAGCACAAAAGGGGACATGGTCTAGGCACTCCGGGTGAAGATGGTCACTGGCACGAGCTGGCAAAATTGACTTCTCACCGCAAAGCATCCTCCGTCCAGCCTCCCTCCCTCCCTCCCTCTACTGCAGCCTTCTCCAACCCAGCGCCCTCCAGACGTGTTGGACTACAACTCCCATCATCCCCAGCCAGCTGTGCTTAATGGGTGTAACAGCCCGGCACATCTGGAGGGCACCGGCTCGGGGAAGGCTGCCATTTTTGTATCCTGGTTACCCTTCAGGAGAGCCTGGCCGGATCAGACCAAACATCCATCACCCCCACAGTGGTCAACCGGATGCCTCCGCAGGCAGGGCCGGTGCTACCATTAGGCCAACTAGGCAGCTGCCTAGGGCGCAGGGCTAAAGGGGGCGCCAGAAACGCCTTGGGGGAAAAAATACAGTGCTCTCAAGTGGGAAGGGGGGGCGCTAAATATCTGATCTTGCCTAGGGCACCAAACTGCCTTGCACCGGTCCTGTCTGCAGGGGGTGTGCCAGGATCCGAGGTAGGCATTGCTGGGCACCTGCCAAGGCCCACCCCCTTGCAGGGGGCCGACTGCCTGCCCTGGGAGCCCTCTCCTGGCCCCGCTGCTCTGCTTTGCCTGTTCAGCTGCCCACTTGGAGCCTGCGAGCCGTAAGGAGAGTGAGGCGTGAGTGAGGGCACCATCCTTCACTTGCCTTGCCCTTTCCCTCTGGGCCGTTTGTACGGATTGTGTCCAGAGGCAGAGGGGCACGCGAACTGGCAGCAAGGACTTCAGCGAGGGGGAGACGAGCCTCTCAGGGCATCTGACTAAATCTGGAGTGCAGAAGCGAGTTTTGAAACCAACACAGCCCCAGGTAACCTGCCTATGAACATGGAAGTTCTTTTCCTAACTATTGTGGCCAAGAAGAACACAAAAAGAGCCCTGAAGCTGGACCAGACCAAAGGCCTCTCTGGTCCAGCATCCAGCAGGCTGCACTGAGGGAGCTGAGCCTGGGAAGCGGGGCGTTCAGCCAGCCCCGCTGAAAGACTCCCCCCCCCCTCCTTGCCCCATTCCTTTTCCCTTGTGTATTGTGTCTTTTTACACTGTAAGCCTGCAGGCAGGGACTGCCTTCTTTCACTGCTGGCCGGGGCATGCTGGGAGTTGTAGGCCTTTTTTTCTGTCTAAACTTGCACAGGACTGCGCCCCAAGTTGAATAAACAAGTAATAAACCAGATGCCTCCAGGAAGTCTGCACGCAGGACATGAGAACAACCGTCCCCCCCGCGCGCGCCACTGTTCCCGACAACCGGTAATTGAGCGGCACGCTGCCTCCAACCCTGGAGGTTCCACATCGGCATCCTTGGCACTAGTAGCTGTTGACAGAGCTCCCTCCGTGAATTTGTCTCATCCCCTTGGAAGGAGAAGGGCTCTACCCCAGCCAGGGAAGGGAGGCTGGCGCAAGTGGTGCAGGAAGGAAGAGCGCCATGCTCAGAATTTGGAGTCCACAGGCGGGCAAGTAGGAAGGAAGACCGGAATGCATTTGATGTAAATGTAAGTCAAAACAATGACAGACACGTTTGAAAAAGTAGCGACGGGTCTCCTTTCTTTAAATCTCACCTCTGCAATGAAGTGACTGGGTGGCTTTTGGTCCCAATCATTTTTCAGCCCCGGCCAATCTTGGTCCACCTTACAGGGATGTCGTAAGGACCGCTTAGAACAAAGGTGAGCAACCTGCCGCGTTCAGCCTAATTTTAAAAGCCCTCTGCAAAGGATCACTTCAGATGTCTGGCAAAACCATTCTGTCCCTTCCCTGGCAGCCGGTCGGCCACTGTGTGAGCAGAATGCTGGACTGGATGGGCCCTGGACCTTATCCAGCAGGGCTCTCCTTATGTTCTTAAGAAGGAAGAGACAAGAGAATGGGGGGGGGGGGAGAGAGAAAACGGTGGCAGAAAGAGAAAGAGGGTGACACACCCACTTTTGGGTTTTTGGCTTTGGCCTCCCCCACAGCCAACACGCAGCCCCTGACGAGTGAATGCAGCCCTCAACAGAAAAACGTTGCCCACCCCTGATCTAGCGCATAATGTATGCATGGGAGTGGAGCCCCCAAGTTCCTGCCCATCACAACATGGGGCCCTTGGGGGCAAAAAGGTTGCCCACCTCAGCTTAGAATGATAAGGGATGTGAAGTGTGTTGTTCTTTGGTATTATATAAATCAGTGTTCTCCAACCTTGTAGCTGGCTGGGGCATGCTGGGAGTTGTAGGTCAAAAACATCTGGGGACCCAAGGTTGGATAACACGGATATAAATGGAGCTGCAAGGCTCCCCCTCGACTGATCAGAGAGGTTGGATTTTGCTGTTGTTGCAGTAACGTCTTTTTGAACTTTTAAAGCACATGGCTTATCAGGGTACTCCCGTACCAGCACTAAACCTGACGCCGGCGTTCCACACCTGACTATACTCCGCTCGCTTCCACCAACAAAAAAGTCCTGCAGCTGAGAGATGAATCAGTCGGCCTCCCAGGGGCCGTTTCCCAAACTCTCGGCCTTTCGCTGGCTCCGTGACAAGCGGCAGAGTTTTCCCACAGTCTAACACCTGAGCCCCCTCGGCTCACCCACCTGCTGCTGGCCGACCGATGCCTATCAGCTGGCCAGCCGGATGGAGATGAGAGGGCCCGTGGCACACACAGGAGATGTCCTTGGCGTGATTAGCCCAGCTGCGATGGGATCTCTGGGGCGGGGGCAGCCGTCGGGGAACCAGCCAGCACACCTTGCGCTGGCCAAGTTTAGCCCCCGGACTGCAGCATCCCAAGGGAGGGAAGCAAGATGGATGTTGTGGCGCAGCTGCAGCCAGCTTTTAAAGAGCTAATTGCCCCCTTGTGCAAAGCAAGTTCCCTTTGAATGTGCCGTTTCAGTCTGAACGGTGAGAGCAGGAAGAACATAGAATCATAGAATCATAGAAAAGTAGAGTTGGAAGGGGCCTACAAGGCCATCGAGTCCAACCCCCTGCTCAATGCAGGAATCCAGGTCAAAGCATCCCTGACAGATCTGTCCAGCTGCACCTTGAATGCCTCCAGAGTGGGAGAGCCCACCACCTCCCTAGGGAGTTGGTTCCATTGTCTTATTGCTCTGACAGTCAGGAAATTCTTCCTGATGTCCAGGTGGAATCTGGGTTCCTGTAATTTGAGCCCATGATTCCGTGTCCTGCAAACTGGGATGATCGAGAAGAGATCCTGGCCCTCCTCTGTGTGACAACCCTTTAAGTACTGGAAGAGTGCGATCATATATCCCCTCAGTCTCCTCTTCTGAAGGCTAAACATGCCCAGTTCTTTCAGTCTCTCCTCATAGGGCCTTGTTTCCAGTCCCTTTATCATCTTTGTTGCCCTCCTCTGAACCCTCTCCAGTTTGTCTACGTCCTTCTTAAAGTGTGGTGCCCAGAACTGGATGCAGTACTCAACAGAAGGGTCTTCCGATTAGAAAGCAGAGCGGTACCCAGCCTCAAACACCATGGGGAAACGATACGCTCTGGAAGCCAGGCATCCTGATCCCTAACAACAGTGTGGTGACCAAATCGGATGTGAATTATGTTCTGCACATGTCCAGGAGACCTCTTGGGGGGGGGCATAGTTCTGGGCCTGAGCTCTGCTGATCTCCAGATCAGTTTTTCAGTTCAAAATTCTGAGAGTTGAGGACGCTTTTTCCTTCCAAATGAAAACTCGAGGCATGCTTCACTCTTATTAACTGAAAAACGTTGCCCTTCAGAGGGCATAATGGTAAGGAATAAGCGGGGCCAGCAACAGAATAGCCTCACCCTCTCAATAAAATCCTGTTGGGAGTTCCAGCCAGCCATGCCCTTCCTCCAGGTCCTGGATCCTGAAAATGGCTCAAGCAGGTCAACTCTCTGTGCCCCCCCCCACTTCTGCTTTTCTTTTCCAGCTGACATGTAGCATTCCGGGACCACTGGGCATGCTCAGTTCTCATTGGACTGTTTGGGGTGTTTGTTTTGCTATGTTGGTTGCTTTTTTTTTGTTTTTAAATGATTATTTGTAGTTCTGGAAACCTTGGGGCTCCCTTGAGCATGCTAGCAGCTCCCTTGTCTTTCCCAGTGGCCCCATTTCTGTCGGCACTCACCACTTGTGTTTGCTATGAGAGAGCGAGAGCGAGCCAATCTCAGAGGAGCCCACTCCCCAAAGCCCCCCCCCCCCGCATATTGCTGATCTGGACAGGTTTTCCGACTGGAAGAAGCCAAACCTAGAACAGCAACGTATATATGCAGAATCAGCAGATAACCTTTCCCAAGGGCGGCTCATTCTGCTGCATCGAGAGCAATGGAATTATCTGGCCACGCTTGATGCAGAGATACAACAGAGGCCGACTGGAATGGAAAGCGAGCGTGCAGAGCAGTACATCACGCAGAGAGACGACGGGCAGCCTCGGCTGCACAGGTGGGTATTTGGGGGATCACAGGAACCAGGAAACATTTCATGACACTGATTTCTGGCTGGAGTAGGAACTGTCCAGGGAGTGGGAACTGTGGCTCCAAATCGAGTGGCAGCCGCTGGGCCAGAGGTGGTAGAACGACGCCCGCCCCCTCCCCCCTCCCCAGCTTGCGATGTTCCGCTCTCCCTCCGCCGCCTACGCTCACCCCGACTGCTGCCTCCTCGGCTGCATCCCGCCACTGCCTTCTTGCAGACAAAAGTTTTCCCAGGGCGGGCCCTGGCTGCAGGTTGGCTTCTCCATTCAGGGCCCCCCACCCACCCCCGGAGGAGCGCCTTGTGGACGCCCTGTTCCCACACGGGCTATCAAAGCAGCTAATTAGCCCCCATCTGCTGCTGGCACCCCCCTTCGTCTCCCCCTCGCCGCCACCGGTGGCATGTGAGGCTCTATTGAGAGGCTGGGGCGGGGGGCTTTGTGTGCTGGAATGTCTTTCTCTCGGCAGGCCGTGCAGCCGGAGCTCCAGAGAACAATTTGAGGGGGGCCGTCCCCCGTCCCCCCCGACCAGCCTCGGCTGCCTCCGCTTATATCTGTGGCTGGGCTCTCTGTGCCGATTAGCCCGGTGTCAAAGCTCAGGTCCCCTGGGGTCAGAGGTCATGGCGCCGAAGCCGCTGCAGAGGCGGTGGCCGTTGGCGCCACAGGCAGAGACCCGGAGCTGACCCAGCGCGCCTTGGAGAGAAGCCAGACCAAGCCCGAGAGGCAGTGGCAGAAGGCCGCACCTCGCGTGTAGCAGACCAAAGGGTGAATCACCCAGCAGGCAAGTCTTGCGACCCGTGCATCACAGCACGTACAGAGTGCTAAGGGCATCGGAAGAGTTTTATGTTTCTGAAGCAACCTCCTCCTGTGGGTAAAAAGTCAGGGAGAGTCATGAAGGTGGTCCGTGAGCTTCTTGGAGGAATGATGGGATACATGATCAGGGAAGTAACCTCTGCTAGATGGGGCTTAATAAGAAGTCAGAGCTCCTTGAGGCTTAGCTCTGGAAACTTTCCTTGGGAGCAGTGCCCAGCCCTACAAGATGTGGCAAAAGTGTAACATCAGTGCCTCCGAGCATGCTCAGAGCATTTCTCCCACACTACCAAGTAATTCCAATGAGCAGTCATATATCTATGATAGGGCAGCTCACGCCCCACCTCCCGATGTCACCTAGCATAGCTTTTCGGCCTGTCTCCTGGATCCCTCCAATTAGCATCCAAAATGTGAGGAGACGTATCCTGTCCTTTTTTAATTTTGAGAACAAGAGCTATCAGGGCTCAAACCTGCCATGACGTTTCCTTCTCATTTCTGCCTTAGGGATCCCTCCCTCCTTCACAAATCCTGATGCTGCGGGGTTGCCGTGGTGGCTCATTCGGAGGAAAAGGTACTCTGCACATGCTTGGAAGTGTTCTCCCCTTTGTTATACCGCATCACACTTATCTATTAAAGGTCTATGCCACTGAGCTATGGGAGGGGCTGTAGCACAGCGGTGGAGCCCCGGCTTTGCACGCAGAAGGTCCCAGGTTCCACCCATCTCCAGGTAGGGTTGGAAAAGAATCCTCCCTGGAGAGCCACTATGGCCAGCCGCTGTCGGCAATTCTGGGCAAGCAGGACCAAGGGCCTGAGCAGCTGCCCCGTGTTCTCGGCCAGATAGATCTTTCAAACCGCGGCATAAAGACAGCAGATGGCAGATGATGAAGCCAACGCTTTTCCCTATCCAGGCCCAAAGCTTTGGGGCTCAGCAGCATTTTGACCAGTGTTCCAAATGTATGAGAGAGATGCAAGCGAGCTTTGCAAGCCTCCCCCCCGGGGGGGGGGGGAGAATTCTGTTCTGCCGCCAGCCAGCACTGACAGGACTGGATCAGATGGGCAAAGAGAGTCCAGGTTATAGAAGCAGAGTCCTCCTATGCCCGAAAGCATGGTCCCAAGGGCCGGATGCAATTTCAGAGAAGCTCTCAGGGTCCACACAGTCCAGCGGTGGGTGGGGCCGAAGGCAAAAGGAGGAGGGGCCAAAATGCCAGCCTATTTCAGCTCGAAGCTCTTAGGAAGCCGCAGGAGAGGCACTTCAGCCTGGGCCCTGGGGGGAACCATCACATGATCAAGGGGAAAGCGGGCGGTGCCATCTGGGGAACCGCAGCGGGCCAGGTTTGGACCCCAGGTGGGCGAGATTTAGCCCACAGGCCTGCCTTTCTGCAACCCCACCCTAAATGCACCTCTTGCATTCGTCGTTACCCACCTCCCATCAGTGCTCGAACTTTGCCACGACCACGCCGGCTTCCCTGAAGCAGAGCGTCCAGACTGGAAGATCAGGGGGCCCAGGGCTGTCCAGGACCGAAGCTGCACAGTCTCTGGGACCGTTGCTCTGTGGGAGAGAGCACCTGCTTGGCATGCAGAAGGGCCCGGGTTCGATCCCCAGCATGTCCAGGTAGCACTTGGGAAGAATCCTGCCTGAAACCCTGTTTTTGGCCTACAACTCCCAGCATGCTGGGAGTTGTAGGCCAAAAACATCTGGGGACCCAAGGTTGGAGAACACTGGGCTGGATGGACCAATAGAAGGCAAGAAGGCCGCTTCCTGGGTTCCTACGATGCTGCCTTTTAGCAGAGTTATCATGCCCTGGCCGTGTGCACGAGGATCGACCACAAGCTGGTGGGATTCAGCAAAAGAACTGGGCCTTCGAAAGTCCCTGGTTCAATCTCATCTTAGCCGTGATGGCCTTCGGCAAGCATTTATTCTCTTTGCCTCAGTCCTCCCATCAGCAATATGGGAATAACGCCACTGGCCTACCTCATAGGGTTGCTGTTAGTCAGGGGCATTGCACATCTATAGACACTACCCTCAAATGGGCACATAGATGGATATTTGGTTGGTCTTTGTTGAAGTGTATGTATAATTGATATATTTAAATTATGCAGTTACCGGTATTCTATCTATCTATCTATCTATCTATCTATCTATAGTCATTCATTCTTTTCCCCCCTCTAGATTTTGCCTTGTTTTGTTTTCCCCCCTGGGGAAAGGGGGCGGGGCCACCTGGGTAACGCCAGCAGGCCGTATTGGTACCCCCAGGTGGGCTCGATTCGGCCCACGGGCCCGAAGCTCTACACCCCTGCTGTATAAGGATTCTTGAGATAGTGACGTGCAAAGTGCTGGAGAAATGCTGCCCAGATGGAGAAATCGTGCGGTTGTGAAGTGGCTGGGCAGAAAACGGAGCCAGCAGGATTGCACCACGGAGCAAGACAGCTTGAGGGGGGCGGGGGGGGGGGGAGAGAAAGAAGGAGAGGAGAAGAAGAGGAGAGCCAAGCGGAAGGGAAGGCTTTGCAGAGCCCCCTTTCTCCCCATTATGCCCCCACGGTGGGAAAATCAAACAGGTGTTTTCAAGGCCATTGACAGCACGCCGCGGCTGCCGCATGAAAAGCCGAGGAGGAGCGGCCCTTTTCCCTCCCGGCATCTTGGGCAACATCGACCCATGTCCCAGTGCAAGGGGAACAGCTTCATTACCATGTGAATTCTGGGAAACAGGAGAGGCCTCCGGTACCAGCATCCCTGGCCATATGGCGCTCGCTTCGAGCTAAGCCGGGAATTGCTGGCGGCTCCCGCCTCCTCGGGACTGAGCAGAGGTTGCCCAGCAGCGGTGGATATCAAAGGCGCGGAGTTGTATAGGCACTTCAGAACAAGGTTTCTGAAGAGACCACACAAGGCACGCAGGGGCCTTCTGGGAGACCGAGCCCTCGCTGAACAGCCCATCCCCACAGCGCCGGCTCTGTATAGGCACAGATGTGCCCGCGCTCTGGCTTTGAAAGCAGAACGCCAGGCTCTGCCTTTGTTCCGACTAGTTTCAGCGATATTTTGCTTCATAGATACATATATCACTGATACAGTTAAACATTCATTGCAAGACAGAGCTTGCGAGATTAAAGCAAAACACCTTGCCAGACCAGCTTGGCTCCTTTTTTTTTTACAAGCTCCTGAAAAGAAACGCTCCAGAACCAGAAGGGTGCATCTTGCAAGGTCTCTCGGCTCCTTGGAAAGTCAAATCAGCTGGGTTAAACCTGAGCTGCTGCTTAAGCGCAGATGTAGGTCTGGCAAGTGAAATTTCGCTCCTTTCCCTAGCAAGTTGAGTGGGATATGCCTGGCTTAGCATTTATAAGAATAGCAGTTTCCTAACAATAATTTTAAAAATGACCTTTACCGTTTAGCTTTGAAACACATACAATATACAGAGGGTGGGGTTTCAGCCTGGACTATTCAGAGCAAGGCCCTGGCTGAAACCATTAGGCCCTAGTACCCTAATGATTAGGGTACTATCTCCACCATCTGCCATTTAGCAGCTATCCAATCATGGGATGCATGACCACCATTCCTCCCCTCCCCTCCCCTGAGTAATTATGTCCAACTCTACCTCTGCAATAGCTTCTATGGTAGCTACTTGGCTGCTATTTCTTCTCCTCACTGTAATCACCCCTGTAGTAAATTATTACCCATGTGCACAGTTTTCTCATTTCCTGCAATTCATGCTGAGAATGAACAGCTATCCCAGACAATGATGTACAGTGGGAACAGATATATTGCTGGATTTAGTTACAGAAGGAGTCTCTCTGAAACTCCAGACTTGCAGCAATGTCTATTTTAATACAGGTTCCCCTGCGATGCCTACCTCTAGATCTCCCCGTAGGAATAGCACTTCGGAATAGCACCCAGAGGTTGCTAGACAGTCGAATGTGTGGGACTGTAGATCATTCACCAATTCCGATACATACCGTAGATTTCATAGATCACAGAGTTGGAAGGAGCCTACAAGGCTATCGAGTCCAACCCCCTGCTCAATGCAGGAAACTAGAGGAGGGGTCTCCCATCCAAGTAACAACCAGGCCTGGCCCTGCTTAGCTTCCCACGCTCAGACAAGCTGAGCCAGCGTGAGCCACAGGAAATCCAGACACAACAGTTCCCTTTAGTGCATAGTTAAACTATGGAACTCACTCCCACAAGATGTGGTGGCGGCCACCAATTTGGAGGGCTTGAAAAGGGGATTGGACAAATCCATGGAGGAGAAGGCTATCAGCGGCTGCTAGTCCTGACGACTGTATGCTTCCTCCAGCATCTGAGGCAGTGTGCCTATGTACTCCAGTTGCTGGGGAGCATGGGCGGGAGGGTGCTGTTGCACTCATGCCCTGCTTGTGGGATCCCATGGGCAGCTGGTTGGCTACTCTATTGGTGGACTAGGTGGACTTTGGTCTGATCCAGGCAGCAAGGTTCTTCTCCCCCATAATGCTAGAACCCAAAGGGATCATCCCATGACGCTGATTGCTGGGAGATTCAGGTCAGAGAAAAGGTAGGACTTCTTCAGACAGTGCAGAGTGAAACTATGGTGTGCACTTTCACAAGATGTCGTGATGGCCACCACTTTTGATGGCTTCCAAAGGGGATTGGACAAATGCATGGAGGAGAAGGCTATCAATGGCTACCGGTTCTGATGGCTGTTAGTACCTCCAGTTTCGGGGGCAATATACCAGTTGCTGGGGAACATGGGTGGGAGGGTGCAGTTGTACTCGTGTCCTGCTTGTGGGTCTCCCGTGGGCAGCCGTTCGGCCACTGTGTGAACGGAATGCTGGACTAGATGGGCCCTTGGTCTGATCCAGCAGAGCTCTTCTGATGTTTTTATGATATGTCCTTTAGGGTTGCCACCTGACAAGTGAAAATAGCCCAAGTCTGCTCCGGGGGCTTTTCACAGCATAGAAGACAAGAGGAGATGAAACATGAATATCTGTTGATTAAGTGTCTGTTCATGGCGGATGAGCAGGGGCAGATTAAAATATTTTTTAAAATGTCACCCTTTCTTTAGATCTTGAGCCTTTCCCATCCCACCTGAATTCCATTACAGGCAAGGTGAATTTCTACCACTGGAGGAGCAAGCTAGAATTGTGCTGACAAAGCGAACGCAAAGCCCATCACAGCTTGGGCCCAATCCAGTGGAAAACAAAGCTTCAGACTATAACTATGGTTGGGGGCAGAGCTCAGGAGCAACACAGATGCTTTGCATGCGGAAAGTTCAGAGTTCAGTCCCTGCTACCTCTAGTTAAAAGTATCATGGGAAAGACCCTTCTCAACCCCAGAGACCCACTACCAGCCAGGGTAGACAATACTGGATGAAATGGATCAAATTGTCTGACTAAAGATGCAATCTATGCAAGTTTAGACAGAAAAAAAGGCCTACAACTCCCAGCATGCTGGGAGTTGTAGGCCTTTTTTCTGTCTAAACTTGCATAGGATTGCGCCCCAAGTATATAAAAACGGCATCATGAAAATCCTCTCTCAAATTCTGTACCAAGGAAAACTCAAATTACCTGCTTAAAAGATGAGGCAGCTCAGCCAGATTTATTCACACATTTTCCGCCTGTATGCTTTATATTCTGAACCCAACCTTTAATTAGGGACGCAGGATGTGTGTTTTGATTTTCTGGGTGCACTTTCTGCTGCAAAGAACCGGTGTACATGAGGGATGGGCGGGTGGGCTGGGACATGCGCTTGAGCATAACATGCCTCTCAGTCCCCATTTTGCTCTAACGGAAGACTTACGCTGCCATCCTATGTACGTCTACTCACCAGAAGCGCCGTCCTGGATCAGACCATGGGCCGTCTAGTGCTGCATTCTGCTCCCCCCAGCGGCCAACCAGATGCCCCAACTGGGAAGCCCACAAATGGGACGGGAGCGCAATTTAGTGCCCTCCTGCTCAAGTTCCCCAGCAACTGGCACGGTGAGGTATACCGCCCCTGGCAATGGAGGCGATATATAGCCATCATGACCTATTTATTTATTTATTTATTTATTTATTACATTTATACCCCACCTTTTTTCCTACAAGGAACTCAAGGCGGCTTACATAATCCTCCTCCTCCTCTCCATTTTATCCTCACAACAACCCTGTGAGGTAGGTTAGGCTGAGAGGCAGTGACTGGCCCAAAGTCTACTACTACTACTACTGAGTAGTGGAGGATTGGGCTAGCAATGGTTTCAAGTGAGCCAGTGTGGCGTAGTGGTTAGAGTGCTAGTCTGAGACTCGGGAGATCCGGGTTCTAGTCCCCGCTCGGCCATGAAGCTCTCTGGGTGACTTTGGGCCAGTCACTGACTCTCAGCCTAACCTACCTCACAAGGTTGTTGTGAGGATAAAATGGAGGAGTGGTGGAGGAAGATTATGTAAGCTGCCTTGGGTTCCTTGCAGGAAAATAAATAAAATGGCTGAGCGGGGACTAGAACCCAGATCTCCGGGGTCCCAGTCCAACACTCTAACCACTACGCCACACTGGCTCACTTGAAACCATTGCTAGCCCAATCCTCCACTACTCAATAGTAGTAGTAGTAGTAGTAGAATTCAATGTAGTAGTAGTAGTAGTAGAATGTAGTAGTAGTAGTAGTAGAATTCAATGGGGCTTACTCCCAGTCCTTAGAACCATAGAATTTTAGAGTTGGAAGGGTCCTTGGAGGTCCCACTACAGTATTCCTGGCAGTCAGTGGGTTCTCCACTCTCTAATACGAACTTCCAGGGCCGCTGGGCCGGCCCTCCTTTGAGGTGGGGTGAAGCCCCAGCCTCAGGCAGGGGAGTGCCACTCTTCCTGCCCCTGCCTGGAGGGCCCATTGTTGCCTCCATTGGGTGCTCCAGAAAGCCGCGCCAGCTGCTTCCCCGGTGTGGCATTTGCTGCAGCGGGAGAGCGTGTCTGGCAGAGTTTTCTCCAGAGCAGGTCATTCCTGCCGCCCCACTCTCCCCACCACGGTAGCAAATGCTGCCGCAAGAGAGCAGCCCGTGTGGCTTTCCAGAACAGTCGCCCTCCCTCTGTCTCGCTCTGAGGGGATCCTCAGAGTGAAACAGAGGATGGGCAGCTGCTCTCAGTCCCCCTGGCTTGTGCCGAGAATCTCAGCATGGGCAAGAGGGTGGGCAGCTGGCCTCTCTGGAGGCCCTTTCTCGGAGCCAGGTATGTTGCAGGAGGTCGGCTATGCAAGCAATCTCCTGCAACACCCCTCCCATGCCGGGCTCTGAGGAAGGGCCCCCTCAGAGCCAGGCCTTTCTGCTGGCTCTCTGCAGAGCCATGCCGCCTGCTTCATCCGGCCAATGTGGCTCTCCAGAGAGCCCTTGTTCCCCCTGTCACAATGAGCTGGCCCAATGTATCTTGCTGCCGCAAGCGAGGCACTGGTGCCACTGCCCGCCCGCCCACCCACCCGATTGGCTGGCTGGCCTATGTGCTTGGCCGGCCAGCTGGCCACTCCCTCACTTGCGTGGCCCAGCTGGCCGCTCACTTCTGCCTGTCCGGCCGCTCCTGCCCTGTGCCCCAGCCGTGGAGCTCCTAGGAGAGGTCAGCCGAGCAGGCAGTAACCAGCGGCCAGCCAGGTGGGCGGAAGGAAGTGGCCAGCTGGGGAGGCTGGCTGAGGCAGTGAGGGAGAGGCTGGCCAGCCAAGCATGTAGGGTGGGTGGGTGGGTGGGTGGGCGGCAGCTGCCTCCCACCGTAAGAAGAAGGGGTGGCGGCGCACCCAGCAGGCTGATCTAGAGCGCCCAGGCAGTTGCTCTGTTGGTGCAGCAAACGCCACAGGGGGAGAGCGGAGGCAGTGGCAGGCCTTCCTGGCAGGGGTGTGGCGGGAGGAGGCAGTGCCACTCGCTGCTCTTCCCGCTCCGCCGCCTGCTGTGGCCCATCAGCCTGCGTAATGTTTGGGCTGGCCCGGGGGGGGGGCAACGTGGCAGCAGGAGAGGAGAGCTGGGGCTGCCTACTTGTCCCAGGATCACCCCTAGGCAGGGCCCCTTACTCAAGCACTTGCTTTTCGGCTTCAGTACTATGCACACTTACCTGGGAGAGTAGGCGCCATTGCGCTTGGCAGGATCAGGCAGCGTCTCTCTATGTGCAAAGTAGCCTCCAGTCACAAACAGATGCCACCAACATATACGGGATCTTGATTTCTATGACACTTCCCAAAACACAGTCTGTTTTGCAGTTCTAATGCAATCAAGGCAATAAAATTATAATGGCTGTTTTGGAAAGGGCTCCAGCACCTGCTTGGCATGCCGAAGGTCCCGGGTTCGGTCTCTGGCATCTCCAGGTCGTGCTGGGAAAGACCTCCTGCCTGAAACTTTGCAGAGCTGCTGACAGAGCTTTGCAGAGCTGTGTCGACAATACTGACTTGGGATAAGGCAGCTTCCCATATTCCCATATTCCATGTGGTCATGGGGTGATTCTGCACCCCATAACACCACATTGTTGCCATCATGGGGTAAGTTTGTATCCCAGCTGGCACGCATAGCCAGAAACCAGTGATAATATTAATAGTTGCCCACTCCACCACCCCAAAAAAATCCCAACACCCCTGTTAAACATAAAGGTTACTGTTTGGAAAGAGTATTTATGATGTCTTTAACTTAAAATATTATGTAACAAACAATTTTTGCACCCAAAAAACTAGCTGTTCAAATCAGCGTTGTTGTTGCCGTTGCCGTTGTTGTTGTTGACTATTGACAAATGCCAGTGGTGCTCTGTGAAGATCGCATTGACACACTGCTCTAGGCAAGTGGATCGCCAGCATCCTAGTGTAGAGCCAAAGTCTGCTTCCCTGCATTTTCCATCCATTGGTTCTGGATTAGGGGCAGCGAACCATCAGCCCATGGTGCCTTTGGATCTGGCCCATAGCTTCCCTTCCATGGCTTCACCCACTGCACAGCAACTTTCTGCCACACTCATCTCTCCTTCCCTCCCCACTGAAAATTCTGTCTCCATGTGGCTACTGGTCTTCCCCCCAAAAGGTCCCATTTGCACAAATGGGACCTTTTTTCTAAGCCTAATTGTGTGTCGGGGGGGGTGAGTTTCTGGTGGGTGGCAGCTGGTGAGGGAAAGGTTAACCCTCCACCAGTTCACTGCCCATCCCTGCACAGCAATTAGGCTTATAATAAAGTTCTTTTTGGTATCCTAATAGGCGGCAGATTTTTGTCCGGGAGGAAAAGAGAGAGAGAGGGTGGCAAATAGAAAGTAAGTGGCCCATCGGCAGCTCTGGACCGGCCACTTTGGGCTTCAGCCCTGCCCACTGCCAACTCCAGCCCTGGGATGCAGCTCCCAAGGGAACGCTGCCCTGGACAGAAAGAAGGTTCCCCACCCAAGTTCTAGAACGGTGCCAATGGAGGCTTTTGAAAAGCCCTCATTGCAGCATGGGGGGGGGATTTTCGAGGGATGGTGGCTGGGGAGGGAAGGGCCAGCCCTCCCCATCCAAACACTGCAACCCCTCTCAAAAATATTGCTCCTCCCCTGCTGTGATCAGGCTTTTAAAGAGCTGCTTTTGGTACCGATAGTGTTCTCCAACCTTGGGTCCCCAGATGTTTTTGGCCTACAACTCCCAGCATGCCCCAGCCAGCCAAGGTTGGAGAACACTGCGATAGAGGATTCGAAAAGCCTGACTGCAGTGGGGAAGAATCAGTGTATATGTGTGCAGGGTTGGAGGGGGTGCATGGGCCACATACCAGCATTGTGGTGGCACCCCCCCCACTTCAGGCATGTGGCCCCCAACATCCTTGCCCAGAAGCAATTCAGCCCTCGGGCTGAAAAAGGTCCCCCCCCCCCGTGACCCACCCACCCCATTCTAGATAGATACTTGTTAAATCATAGCCCTTGTTATCATATGGTACAGAATTACCCCAGAAAACCCAGCAGTGCCCGCTGGCTCCAATGTCAGTGGGGGTGCTGTATCCACTCCGGGTGTCAGTCTGAACTTTTAAGGAGCTATCCATGGCGCTGAAAATATTTTTTGGGTTTAGGGTTCAGCACCATGGACAGCTCCTTAAAAGTTCAGACTGCCGCCTGGCGTGGATACAGCACCCCACTGACATTGGAGCCATCAGCCTTCACTGATAAAACCTCACTGGATACATCAACCACTGCCAGATACATACACAGAAGTGAAACCAAGCTTGCTGGCAATAAAGCCAGCCAACAGCAAACACCCCACCACCACCCTCACCAGGGCACAGAATGCAGCAAGCATCCCATCACCTGTACTGTAGCACAGCCAACCATGTATCCCGCTCAGAAACACTCCCCCATGCAGGTGTTTATTGAGAACAGGTAACCCCGGGTTTCACAAATCCTGAGTGTTGAAACAGATTGGGGGGGGGGAGTCTACTGTTGCTCCTGCAGGTTTTCTTCACCAGGGAAGGGGTGGGGGGGTCTTGTAAACCGATATTCATTTGCAAAGGGCAGTCAGAGGTGAGACCTGCTGGAAATCTTAGTTTTCTTTGCAAAAGACCTGAGATGAGGTGACCTTGCAGCCTGGAAACAAAAGCCATAACAAAGGGATACCTTGCAGAAGCAGGATGTGTAAATGGCCAATGGCCATCACCTTGTTACCAAGGATACCTGGGCAGGTAAGAGTGAACTGTGAATGAACCAGCTGATTTGTTACCCTACTCATTTGCATCCAGGTAAAGCAAACTGTTTGTGTGGCAATCGTTGGCACTTTTTGTGCTGGGGCACCAGTGGCCATATCCTAAAAGGTATGGGGAACCATTAACCTCCGAAATCCATGTTGCCATAATAGTTTTATTAGGCCACCCAATTGTGCAATCGTCAAAATTTTCCCAGATCTCTTTTTTGGGTGAGATGTTGTAAAAGGCAGGTTCGGTCCCGGGGAAATGGGGGGGGGGGAGGAAAAAAAACCCGGTGACTAGATTGTAAAGTAATGCAAAGGATGTGAATCTGGTGTCTGGGGGTTGCCCCATAACACAAGAGAAGAGAGCGGCCCCAGCTCAGCGGTGGAGCCCCCACTTTGCAGGCAGAAGGTCCCAGGTTCGATCCCCGGCAGCATCTCTAGGTAGGGCTGGAAAAACTCCTGCCCGAAACCCTGGAGAGCTGCTGGTGCCTGTCAATGTTGACAACACTGGGCTAGACGGACCCCGGGTCTGAGTCACTGGGTTCAGGCAACACAATCACCTACACTCAAGGATGGAGTATGAGTTGAGAGCATGGATTGTCTTTGAACTGTGGGTTGTTGTGGAAACGTGGGTTATCGTGTTGTCTGAACCCAGCTTAGATAACAAACCGTGGTGAACAATCCACAGTTCACAACCCAACAACAAACCATGGGTTCTCTTCATGGGTTGTTTGTGGTTAACAAGCCATGGCTTGTTAGCACAGCTGGGTTCAGACAACACAATGACCCACATTTCAACCACAACCCAAACTCAACCCTTGAGTATTGTCTGAACCCAGTCAGTATAAGGCAGGACCCTGTGTTCCTAAGGGGTTTCAAAGAAAAGAAAAGAAAAAAGAAAAGATAAACTTGCTGACCTTGGCACAGCAAACCTCCCCCCAAGTTGGCACAACTTGGCATAGCTCCCACCACCTAGCCATCACCCCCACAATCCCCACTTGGTATTTTAAGCCTCCTCTGCCGCTTCAAATACCCCCATGCAGGGTCTTCCTGAGGCAGGCTGGAGGGCTGCTCACCTTTGACGCCCAGCTCCATCATACAACCTCCTGCTGTTCTGTAACTTCTCTTTTTAATTCTGCAGGTTTGCTTAGCTACCCTTGCAGAAGGGAGGGGCAAGGCATGTGACCTAGGAGCCTGGAAGGGACAGAACAAAAAACAAAAAATGTGTGCAAGCTATGAGGATGAGGACTCCTTAATGCGGGAGTCTTAAAACAGGTGAGAATGAACTTCGAATGAACCAAGCCTGCAGCAGAAATCATCATCATCAGGCGATCACTCGTGACCGAGTAAGATTGTCTTCCGGGATAAAAGGAGGAAATTCTAAAGAAGATTGTGTAAGTGACTGTGTAAGTGACTGTGGAGGCCAATTCTAGATCCACACAGCTTCCCACAGTGAGGACACAGGTTACCAGATAGAAGATGGTCCTGTAAAGGATTCATTTGACGTGCTCTTTTCGCCTAGCACGTTTCTCCCTTTCACCTTGCACTCGGGCTTCTTCAAAGTCCATGGAACCTTTGTGAAAGGCCAACCTCCATTTAGATCGTTCATGGGCCAGAGCTTCCCAGTTTTCGATGTTTATATTGCATTTTTTTAGATTTGCCTTATGAACATCTTTAAACCTCTTATATTGACCACCGATATTCCGCTTTCCATCCTTGAGTTGGGAGTAAAGTAACTGCTTTGGGAGATGGCAGTCAGGCATTCGAACAACATGACCGGTCCACTGAAGTTGGCGTTGAAGGATCATTTTTTCAATGCTAGTAGTCTTTGCTTCTTCCAGTACACTGACATTTGTTCGCCTATCTTCCCAAGTAATTTGCAGGATTTTCCGGAGGCAACGTTGATGAAACCTTTCAAGGAGGTGGAAGTGACGTTTATAGATAGTCCATGTTTCGCAGGCATACAAGCAGCAGAAATACAAGCTCATTCAGCCCACAAAAGGTCAGACGCCTCCAGGGAAGTCCCACAAGCAGAAACAGAATTGGGGGTAACAGCTTAGCCCAACTGTTCACATGGGCTTGGAGCAGTTACCCCAAATGGCAGCCTTCCCCAACCTGGTACCCTCCAGGTATGGACTACGACTCCCAGCATCCCCCAGCCAGCATGGCTGGCTGGAGGAATGCTGGGAGTTGTAGTCACACACATTTGGGGAAGGCTGCCATATAGGAAAACTCATTCATGTTTGGGGTAACGGGTTACCCTGGCTATTTTTTTGTTCACGGAAAGCAAACGGTTTATAGCACGGGTGCGGAACCTCAGGCCGCCTGGCTAAATCTGGCCCACCGTGGTTCCCCCCCAGTGGCCACTCCTCCTGCCCCCCCCCTGCTAATCATTTGGTGTTTTCCCAACTTTTACAGGGGTTTCCCCGCCCCCATTCTTTAAGGCTGCAATGCCTCTCAAAAGGTTTAATTACCGACAGAAAGAGCTTTAAGCTAAATCAGGCTAGTATTTTTCATGTTTTGGGCCCACCCAAAAATGTAACGTGTCCCCAAAAAGCTTCTCTGAAATTGAATTCGGCCCTGGGGCTGAAAGAGCTTCCCCATCCCTGGTTTTTGGAGTAACTGACTGTTCTTTGGGGATGTTGTGTGATGCGGGGGAGGGGGGGCAGGGTTGTGCCCTGCAGCCACACCCATTTGCTGGCCACACATTCGAGGAGCATGAAGGGTTGCACATGCGACAGAAGATCCTGGGCCCATCAGGATTCCGCTCGTGGAGGAGCTCTTATGTGTGCACATCTGTCCACAGGTAGGGGTCCTAATAGTCTGCTTACCAAACACGGTGGCTGGGAGGGCCGTGGCCAGCACTCGCGTCAAGACAAGAGGGCCGGCCTAGCGATTGCATGTGCTTTTCACATGCCGGGGGGGGGAGGTTTGGCCGAGCACCGCCTCGAGCAGCCTTCCCCGACCTGGCGCCCTCCCGATGTGTCGGACTACAACTCCCATCATCCAATGGCTGTACTGACGGGGGGTGATGGGAGATGTGGGAGGTACTGCTAAGTCAGTGTTCTCCAACTTTGGGTCCCCAGATGTTTTTGGCCTACAACTCCCAGCATGCCCCAGACAGCATAGCTGTCTGGGGCATGCTGGGAGTTGTAGGCCAAAAACATCTGGAGGCCCAAGGTTGGAGAACACTGTTCTAAGTCCATGCAGAGGCTTTCGATTTAAGGTGCAATCCTCGACACAGTTTCCTGGGAGTAAGCAGCGGTGAACCCAATGCAATTTACTCCCGAGCAGACATGCAGAGGATTGCATTTTAGCATAGCAGAGGCTTTTGTGGACAAATCAGATGCCGACATCAGAAGAAGTGGACTCTGGTCAGCCAAAGCTTATGCTACAATAAATCTGTTGGTCTCAAGGTTCCACAAGACTGCACAAGGTGTGCAGCTGGAGGTGGAAATTATCCTATAATACTGACTGGCTAATCATATCATCAGGCGATCACTCGTGACCGAGTAAGATTGTCTTCCGGGATAAAAGGAGGAAATTCTAAAGAAGATTGTGTAGACTCTAGCGATGGGTCCGTAAGTGACTGTGGAGGCCAATTCTAGATCCACACAGCTTCCCACAGTGAGGACACAGGTTACCAGATAGAAGATGGTCCTGTAAAGGATTCATTTGACGTGCTTTTCGCTTAGCACGTTTCTCCCTTTCACCTTGCACTCGGGCTTCTTCAAAGTCCATGGAACCTTTGTGAAAGGCCAACCTCCAGTTAGATCGTTCATGGGCCAGAGCTTCCCAGTTTTCGATGTTTATTTTGCATTTTTTTAGATTAGCCTTATGAACATCTTTAAACCTCTTATATTGACCACCGATATTCCGCTTTTCATCCTTGAGTTGGGAGTAAAGTAACTGCTTTGGGAGATGGCAGTCAGGCATTCGAACAACATGACCGGTCCACTGAAGTTGGCGTTGAAGGATCATTTTTTCAATGCTAGTAGTCTTTGCTTCTTCCAGTACACTGACATTTGTTCGCCTATCTTCCCAAGTAATTTGCAGGATTTTCCGGAGGCAACGTTGATGAAACCTTTCAAGGAGGTGGAAGTGACGTTTATAGATAGTCCATGTTTCGCAGGCATACAATAAAGTTGGTAATACAATGGCTTCATAAACCAGTGTTTTGGTCTTCTTACAAATATCCCGATCCTCGAACACTCTATGTTTCATTCGAGAAAATGCGGCACTTGCGGAGCTCAGACGATGCTGGATTTCACTGTCGATGTTAGCTGTAATAGAAAGATAGCTGCCAAGATAGAGGAAATGATCGACATTTTCCAGTATTGTCCCGCCAAGCTGGATAGATGGCATCACCAAAGGATTGGCTTGCACTTGCTGATGAAGCACTTTGGTTTTTTTGATGTTAAGTGAGAGACCAAGTTTTTCGTATGCTTCTGCAAAAGCATTTAGGATAGTTTGGAGATCATCCTCTGAATGTGCGGAGACCACATTATCATCAGCATACTGAAGTTCCACAACGGAGGTTGTAATTACCTTACTTTTTGCTTTCAGCCTGCTGAGATTAAAAAGCTTTCCATCTGTTCGATATATAATTCCCACACCGGTGGGAAGTTTCCCCTTGACAAGATGTAAAACCATGGCGATGAAAATGGCAAATAATGTTGGGGCGATAACACATCCCTGTTTAACACCTGATCCCACTTTAAATGGAGCACCATGAGAGCCGTTGTTGTCCAAAACCGTTGCCGTCATGTTGTCATGGAGAAGTCGCAAGATATTCACAAATTTATTGGGGCATCCAATTTTCATAAGGATAGTCCAGAGAGCTGTACGGTCTACAGTATCAAAGGCCTTAGCCAAATCGATAAATGCCATATAAAGGGGTTGATTTTGCTCCCGGCATTTTTCTTGGAGCTGGCGTGCAGTAAAAATCATGTCTACTGTCCCTCTAGAGGGGCGGAAACCATATTGAGTCTCAGGGAGGATCTCTTCTGAAATAGATAGAAGACGGTTTGCGAGAATCCTAGCAAATATTTTACCTGCGGTTGCTAAGAGAGAAATGCCCCGATAGTTTCCACAGTCTGTTCTATCACCCTTCTTAAAGAGGGTGATAATTATGGCATCCCTGAAGTCTTCTGGGATCTCTTCTCTTATCCAGATTTTTTCGATATATATCGAAATATATATATATATATATATATATATATCGATATATATCCCCATAACAACCCTGCAAGGTAGACTAAATTGGAAAAGAACAACAGCGGGTCTTCCACAAATCTCTTTGCTGTTTTTGCTGGACAGGCTGACTCAGCTACCCCTCTGGAAACAGTTACATGGAAAGCAAGTGGTTTGCTCAAGTGAGCAAAAATTCAAGCAGGCTCAATCCTGCCCATATCCAGTACTCCAGCCTTCCCCTCCTGGTGTGTTGGACTACGATTCCCATAATCCCATACCTGGAGGGCACCAGGTTGGAGAAGGCTAGAGTACTTTGTCTGCTGTACCAAACATTGTGGTGTTTATTGTTGAACTGCAAGTCCCATGATTCCCAGCCAGGAGGAGGTGGAGGGCGGCAGATTGGGGAAGGCTGAGTTAGGGTGTCAAAGGAGAATGGAGGGGAACCAGATTCAGATCCCCACTCAGCCGGCCACGAAGCTCACCGGGTGACTTTGGGCCAGTCACTGACTCTCCGCCTGACCTACCTCACAGGGTCATTGTGAGGATAAAATGGAGAGGGGGCGGTGGATTATGTAAGCTGCCTTGGGTTCCTTGCAGGAAAAAAGGTGGTGTATAAATATAATAAATAAATAAATAAAATAAATAAACCCCTCAGCTTAATCTATCAAACAGGGTTGTTGTGAGGATAAAAACAGGGGGGGGGGGATCCTGAATTCCACCTTGAGCTTGTTGGATATAAAGTAGAATATAAATTTAACAAATTGATAAACTGGTCCCCGTGTGTGTGTGTGTGTGTGTGTGTGTGTGTGTATTAATTAGTGGGAACCTGCCTTCGACAGGCTGCCTGCGGAAGAGTTCTGTGTCATTCAGAAGCTTGCATGCACCAATAAACATTGGATTAGTAAAGGGGGAAAAGATTGGTCTCACGCTCTGTTTTGCATCTGTTGTTCTTGTCTGGCGCCCAGGGGTCCACAGCTGCTTCAGCCCAATAGCTGAATGCTCTGGGCAGAAGTTTCCAGTGTTCTTTCCTATTCCCTTCATTCCCCCCCCCCCTTCCTTGCTCAGCCCTTGTTCTTTTCAGGGAACTCTCCAAGAAGTTCTTGTGGGGGGGCAGGCTTGGAGAGGAGGAGGATGGGCTGGCTGGCCAGCTTTGCTCCAGATGGTGCCCCATTCTGCTCTGATATTGCAGGTCCTTCAAATGCAGATGGAGGAGATTGTGTCTCTCTTAGCATGACAAAGCGAGGCCAGGGGAGCCCCTGTTCTATGGAGGAGATTAGGTGCCCTTTGAGGGGGGGAAGGGAGGGAGAGCCAGGGAGTGGGAGGGGTAGAAAGAAACCCACATGCCCCCCCCCCCAGTAGCATTTGGCATGAGTGAGCCACAGCTAACTACCCAAAATGCCTTGTGAGTGAGGACATCTTCCCAGTGTCTCTCTTACAGCGCAGTCCTAGACATGCTTACCTGGGAATAATAAGCCCCACTTAATCAACGGGGCTTACTTCTGAGTAGACATGCATAGACTGCACTTGCCACAGGCTCCATGCGCACAGACACCACCAGCGGCCACTTGACTTGGCTGTTGACGTGGCTGTTGAAGACGTTTGTACCCTGCGCCTTTTACGGTAGACCAATACAGTTAGAACGAAAATCAAAAATTAAACACCACAAAAAACCGACAGCAGAGGCCTGGCACAAGAGCTCAGTCTAGAGCAACTGAAATATTTACCAAAAGAGAGAAAAAGAAGGGGGGGGGGAGAGAAACTGAAAAGGCTAAGCAAAACAAATGAGTCTTAAAAGCCCATTTAAAACCAACCAGGGAAGGGGCTGAGGAAGATCTCTGGGAAGGGAATTCCCAGATGTGAGGCCACCACTGAAAAAGCGCTGCTGTCTCTGGGAGCCACCAACCGGGTCTTTCTTGGCAGACCAGGGAACAGAGCCTCGGAGGGTGCTCCAAAGGCCCAAGGCATGCTAGTTGGGGGATGATGGGAGTTGTAGTCCAATATATCTGGCTGGCAAATAACCTGGTCCCAATCCATTGAGAGCAAGCACTCTTCAACCAACTCAATCTCTCCTCAAACAGCACAATCCTAGAGACATCTACTCAGAAGTAAGCCCCACTGAGTTCAATGGGGCTTACTTCTGAGTAAACAGGTGTAAAATCGCACTGTATAGATATGTCATGTAGGAAAACCACGCCCTCCAGCTTTTGGGGAGGTGAAAATAAGTTTGCTATGATTTACCGTATGTGGACAAGGGCTTCACCCTAAGTATGTGGGCTACTGACCCATTTCTCCAAGTAGCTTAATGGTTGGCTGACCCATTTCCAGAGTGGGATGACCCTCCCCCAACAACCCCACCCTTGGAATATTAATGTTTTTCTTCCTTCCTTTCTTTCACACCATCCGCAGAAATGCCGCTTTACTGAGTTTCTTAAGAGTCTTTTACAGTCATCAGAAGCACGATATGCATCTTTAAGAACAGTGCCCACCCCACAAAGATCCACCCACCCGTCAGTGGGCAGTTGCTGGGGAAAGTGAAGTGGCCTGTACTTGCACACCTAATTGGGACGGGGGGGGGGAGTGGGCGAGTATGAAAAACCTGTGTACGAAGTGGACCACCTGCTGCCTGCTCTCTTGAAACTGGGCTGTGGTTGCTGTGGCCCTTGGGAGCGACAGCGCACTGCATCAGATGCGGTAAGAGGGTTATCACCAGCGCATCCACCACCAGCGTCTGGTCCTGCCCGGTGTGTACACACTGCTCAGAGTTCTGGGAATAGAAAAGTGTGACCCTGACCTGGAGCAAGGACAGGCCTGGAAGCAGCCTCATCATAGCCCCCTCCTCCCTCCCCCTTTCTCTCTCTCTCTCTCTCTCTCTCTCTCTCGCTCGCTCCCCCCCCCTCCATCCGCATGGGCCTAGACCAGCTGGAGCCAAGCGGCCTTTCCTGGGATTTAGTCCAATTTCCTGCCCCTCCTTGCACAGGCTTTGGCCTTCACGCCTGTTTCCTACTTCTGCAGCACCAAGGCCTGGGCGTCATCCGTCCCCTTGTAGCCCAAAGCTGGGAGAGAAGCCCCGATGCTGCCCGGCACGGGGCCCACCCCCCACTGCCAGCCTAGGCAAAAATGGCCCCGTGCAGAGAGGGGAAGCGCGGGAGGAAAAGGAGTCCGTAGATCCAACTTTTTCACACAACACGTAATCGTAATCAACGGATGGGATTTGTGATGACAAAACTGGATGAAGGTCATTACAGTAGTTTAAAGCAGTGTTCTCCAACCTTGGGTCTTCAGATGTTTTTGGCCTACAACTCCCAGCATGCCCCAGCCAGCGTAGCGTAGCTGGCTGGGGCATGCTGGGAGTTGTAGGCCAAAGACATCTGGGGACCCAAGGTTGGAGAACACTGCTTTAAAGGGCTTTAACACACACACACACACACACACACACACACACACACAAAGACAAATTCATGGAGGAGTGATCTGTCAGTGAGCAATCAGCCCTGATAACTAGGAATAAAGCCTCCATATACAGGAGCAGTCCACATGCTAGGAACAAATGACAGTGGAGGGTTCTGCTTTCATCAGCTTTCCAGAGGCATCTGGCTGACCAGTGCTGGGAAAAGGATGCTGGGGAAGATGGACCATTGGTCTGATCCAAGAAGGCAGTCCTTACAAGCGCAAAAGTATCATGGTAGAGAGGGAAGACACGCCTCGGGTGCGGCACAAGCCTTTTCTGTTCCAAGAGATTTTATCCCCTTCATTTCCCTCTTGCACAATTACAAACATCCCCTGGATGGCCCTGCCCTCCCACCCAGTTATCATTAATGAACATGCTGTGACATCACCCCAGCCCAGCCAATGGCTCACAGATATGCATAAGCCAGGTCTTAGCTTATTATAGCCTTCCCAAACCTGGTGCCTTCTAGATGTTTTGGACTACAACTCCCAGTATTCCTAACCACTGGCAATGCTGGGTGGGGCTGATGGGAGCTGAAATCCAAAACATCTGGATGGCACCCAGTTGGGGAAAGCGGGCCTACAATATGTACATATGAGTGGCAGAAATAAACCCCACACCTCTTGCATTGTTCTTGGGGGAGGTGGGATCCTGGCTAAGGCTAGAATAGGGCTCTAGGTCAGGTCAGCCAAAGCCTTCTTTGCTTTAGTTTAGTGAACTTGAATTACTGTACTCACATGATCCATAGCTAACACCTTAAACAGAAATCAGGCAATATGACTTGGAAAATCATAAGGTTTTCATAAGCCACTTGGAGATCTTTTTCTTACCCTTCTGGCTACAGAACTTGTTCAAGCAACATGTCTTTACATTTTCAACACGTGGAGGACTAGAAACTTAACTTTTGAAAATCAAGATTAAAAACGTGATCCTTTGGCTTTAACAAAAGGTCTCTGGCCCATTGCAAGGTGCTCTCTGAAGCATTCAGTGCCCTAACAATCTGATCAGGCTGATTTCCCTCCTCTGGGCGATCCACCCTGAAGATCCACCCTGAAGACAGGGATTCAAAGTGACGTCCAGATGGGTCTTTGGTTGTGATGCGCTCGTGAAAAATCCAGACACGTGCCTTCTTGCGATGCTGCTCGGAACAGCTCACTGGGGTGGAGAGGCGAGTGGGAGGCCCATTCAGGCCTTTACGGGAAGTGATAAAACGGACGGGCCTTGTCTTTCTGTCCAGCTGCCCCTGCTCTGACCAAGGCGGTCGCTCGAAACATTCCTGGGGCTCCTGCAAGACAAACGGAGGTTTCCTGCCAGAACAGGCGGCCGTTTCCTCTGCGGGAGGGCCAACCAAAGGTTTTCCCATCTGGAGGGACCCCACCGAGAGCAGGAAGGTGGTCCGAACAGCTGGCCAGACAGAGTGGAGCCAGGCTTGCGGGGGAGTTGCGGGGAGGGGGGGGCACAGGCGACCCAGCCTGGGAAGGGCTGTTATTGTAACCGTCCAGGTGCAGGCCTGGGTTGGCGCTGGGACAGCCAGAGGCAAGTGAGCAGCTCGGGGAAGGAATGAGAAAAGGGGAGGCTGCCGCTCTCTGGCCTCCTTCGTAATAGTAGAGGCCTGTGCAGGCGCTTATATATTATAACTCCGCTTAGACGGCCCCTTAGCTTTCCGGGGGGGGGACACAATCCCCTTTTTATTCAGGGAGCCACCTTTGTGCTCCCCCTAATTCCATGCTACTCGGGAGGTCTCCGAGAGGGTCGGAGAACCCCTCAGAGAAAAGATCGGTCCTGGTGGCCAAGACAGTCCCCGAGAGACGACGGATGGACGATCTCCCATGCGGTAGGCTCCCTTGCGCGGTGCAGGCGCAGGAGAGCGCGGCGCATTTGCTTCGGGCATAGGCTCAGTCCGCACAGACTCCCCAGCAGCTGTGGATCCGGCCTGGCTCCCTGCAGCTGTTGTGTCGGGCTTGGACCCAGATGCAGGCACACTTGGAGCAGACCCACTGAAAACAACGGAACTGAACTCGGCCGCGACGAACTTAAGTCCCGTCGTTTTCAACGGGTCTACTCTGAGCACGACTAAACCGGGATCCAACCCTCGGACTACAACCATCTTCCCTCAGCCGTGCTGGCTGGGGCATGCTGGGAGTTGCAGTCCGACACATCTGGAGGGCAACAGGTTGGGGGAGGCTGAGTAGACCAACGGCAAGGCCCAACTTTCCAACACGGAAAGTGCCCCATCCCACAATCCCCTGCAAAGTGCAGGATCTCCACGCAAACACACAGCAGGCTCTCGGCAGACAAATTCTACGTTTGAGAGGGCAGGGCATCCGGAAAGGGCGGCAGCCGACCCAGCCAACTTTGGGGGGACATCCCTCTGCGGTTGCATACTGCCCTGCCACCCACGAGGAGGCAGCTTGTGGGGGAGAAACGGTCCCCGTGGGAGGGCGCTATGCCCTGGAGGCCGGGGCGGTGGCGAGCTGGTTCAGCCCCTTGCATGCTCGCTGCCGCCGAGCGGGTGAGGACGGCTGAGAACGGGCAGCCGTAGTCCGTCACCCCCACCTCTCAGCCAGAGCTATGATTAGGCAAAGCAAGGCCTGCGGAGGATGCCCAAAGGGTGTGGGTGAGTCGTGACCCCCCCACTAGCCCTGCTGACCCCCTTCCCAACCTCCTGAGCCGGATCCCTGGTGCTGCTGACGCTTGCTTGTTGCTGCCCTGGGCTGACCGTCTGCCTGGGTTGCCTTCTCCCAACGCATCGGAGGCCAAGTCGTTGGCAAAGGCCCTGAGCGAGTGGGAAGGCAAAGAGGAGGCCCGGCCATCGCGCATGATGTAACTGAATCCACATGACTCTGCCATGCCACGTACACTGAGGACCCCGTAGACATGTATATAATCCGGTTCCCAATAGTCGGCCACACTCTGGCGTGCACAAGGAGCAGCCCAGGGTGGGTCTGTGCAGACGAAGAAGTGGGAGACCCTGCAAATAGGAACTGTTTTGATGCTCCTCGGTCATGGCCCCCAGGGGCAGGAAGCAGGTTTAGCTTCCCCCCTCCCTATTGCCCAGGGGTGGCCTTTTCTGCTTCCTCCAACACAGTGACCGGTTCACTGTAAAGGAGCTGCACTCGGGGGACTCTGTTGCATCCTGACACAGGGATCAGTTTGCTCCTTGAGAAGAACAACAGCTGTGCCAGGGGGCGGAGGGGACCAACTTCAATCTTGCGTAGCTCACTTACACAAAAACCACCACAAAACACTAGAATCCCCGCCAACTGCCGATGTGCTGAAACTTTGCATGGCAGGACGGGATTCTCAGGATCTCTTAACATCTAAGGCACAGCTAATCTCTGTTAACCTATCCTGAGTTTGCACACTTGATTGACGAGGGATGAACAGCCTTGCCACTGGATAAGGCCAAGATCCACCTAGTCCAGTGTTCTCCAACCTTGGGTCCCCAGATGTTTTTGGCCTACAACTCCCAGCATGCCCCAGCCAGCTCTGCTGGCTGGGGCATGCTGGGAGTTGTAGGCCAAAAACATCTGGGGACCCAAGGTTGGAGAACACTGTTCCAGGGGATGCTTCCCATATCTGTTCTTGTTATTTTGCAGTCCATGCACACACAGCCATTACATAGACAAGACTGGGGTGAGATGGAGTAGGTGAGTGTCCCACGGGAAGTGGTAGAAGTGTTTTAGAGGCATGGGCCCACCAGTGCCCGGCTGCCCGCCCGAGATCCACGGGACCCCCATAGCACAGGGGGGCCCTTTCTTCCCGACTCCTCCATCTTCTCCGGCCCGTCGTAAGGGGAGTGTCATTTCTGCATAGGACACTGGAAGCTGGCGGGATCACATCTGGAGTCTAGACTTGGTGGCTCGGTGGGCCGGTCTTGCTGGCTCGGCAGTGCCCGTTCCCCCGCTGCACTCTGTTTGCTTAGCTGGAGGTATTTAATTGGAATTAAAGTGGCCTCTCTTGTTTTTGCGGAGAAGGCCGCTGGAAAAAGGAGCTGCAAGTCCATCAAAAACATCTGCAGGAGACAGCAAAGGGTCGTTAGGTGGCAGAGCGCAAGGCGCCAGTTTTAGTGCTTGCAGCCGACGTGGGGAAGAATGGCTCAATACGGCTTTTGTGGACGGGCAGCCGAGCCAGCAAACGTGGGCTGTTGATTCTGGCATCGGGCACCGCTGCCGTGATACTCCCGGGTGACCGCCCACCACCGCCCTGCCAGCAGGAGAGGCAGCTTCCTTGCGGTGGAGGGAGAGACAGCCTAAGGCTTGTCTCCCCTCTCTGCCCCCCCAATAAGGCTCTTTGACTTAATGGGGGGGCTGACATGCCCTGACAGTGCTTGAATTATGGGGGAAAGGTAGGGGGAGACTTAATGACACCCACATCTCCCCCCCCCCCAGCTGTAGCAAATCATCCCTGCCCCCCTGCTCCTGAAAACAGTAGCTAAGAGCTCCATCTTGACAAGCAAGGGGTCCAGGCCCTCTGCCAGCTGAGAGCTTGGAGGCTAAGCCACACCCTCCGGAGCAGGGCTCTCCAACCTTGGGTCCCCAGATGTTTTTGGCCTACAACTCCCAGCATGCCCCAGCCAGCATGGCTGGGGGGGGGGACCCAAGGTTGGAGAGCCCTGCTCTGGAGGAACCCAAGAGACACCACAGGCCGGATTGGGAGCCTGGCAGGCTGGATTAAGCCCACAGGCTGGGGGGGGGGGTTGCGCCCCTGACGGAAGGCCTGGCCCTTCAACTGGCAGGCTGCAAGATGAACCCCCCCCCCACAAAAGGCATTTCGTGCGGTCACCTGGGGCCTTATCAAGTTTTGATCACAGTTTGGTCAACCAAAACTACGGGGGACAAGGGATCGATGCTTAATACCTATCCCTTGTCCCGGGCCTGCCCAGAGCCAAGGGATAACTGGGGGATGGGTGACTCCTCTCCCCACACCTTGCGCTTGCTGTTTCTGGAGAGGGGGGGAATGATCTGGAGATCGGGGGTATATCCACCACCCCCTTGTCATTGTCAGATCACTATCTGGTGGGGTTGGATCTCTCAATGCCACAACCCCTCTGCAGGGGTGAGGGACCTATTAGGATGGTCCGCCCCAGGCGTCTTATGGATCCGGATAGATTCCTGAACGCGCTTGGGGAATTGGAGCACACAAACGGTAGCTCGGTCGAGACCCTGGTGGACAACTGGAATGCTGCAATCACCAGGGCATTAGACCGAGTTGCCCCGAAGCACCCTCTTCACCTAAACAGAGCTCGCGCGGTGCCATGGTTCACTCCGTCGCTGCGAGCTCTGAAACAAGAGGTGAGAAGGCCAGAGCGCCGATGGCGTAATTCCCGCTCCGAAGACAATCGAACACGGGTTAGAGCTGCATCTTCAGCCTACCGGGTGGCGGCAATGCTGCCTCCATTGCATCTGCGGAGTGCTGCCCCAGGAGGCTGTTCCAAGTGGTCCGGAGTCTGGTCGGTCCAGTCGCTCCGGATCCACTGGAACAGTCTAAAGCCTCCTGTGAGGCTTTAGCGAAGCACTTCGCAGATAAAATCGACCGGATTAGGAGTGGGATATCGTGTGTTGTGGACACAGGGAGTGAGCGGGAGGAGGCCAATGGCAGACCGGTTTTGTGGGATCGGTTTCGGCTTCTTCTTTCTGATGAAGTGGACAAGGTGCTTTCATCTGTGAGGCCGACCACCTGCTTGCTTGATCCTTGCCCGTCCTGGCTCATAATGAGCTGCAGGGAGAGACTGGGTGAGGGGATCAAGGCGGTGGTGAATGCCTCCCTCGAGGAGGCAGTGATGCCATCAGCCCTCAAGGAGGCAGTAATAAGACCGCTTCTAAAGAAGCCCTCCTTGGATCCCCAGGATTTAAACAACTTTCACCCAGTCTCCAATTTACCATTTCTGGGCAAGGTGATCGAGCGGGTGGTGGGTGCTCAGTTGAAGGCACACTTGGATGAAGCTGATTATTTAGATCCGTGCCAGTCGGGCTTCAGGTCTGGACATGGGACGGAGACGGCCTTGGTCGCCTTGGTGGATGATATGAGGAGGGCTTTGGATAGGGGCGAATGCTCCTTTCTAGTCCCTCCTCAATCTCTCAGCGGCTTTTGATACCGTTGACCACGGTATCCTCCTGGACCGCCTGGAGGGCTTGGGCTTGGGAGGCACTGTATTGCAGTGGTTCCGGTCCTTCCTCTCTGGAAGGTACCAGAGGGTAGTTCTCGGGGAGGAGGCTTCGGACCCTCGGCTGCTCACTTGTGGAGTGCCGCAGGGTTCCATCCTCTCCCCGATGTTATTCAACATCTACCTCAAGCCGCTGGGAGCTATCATCAGGAGGTTTGGGGTGCGGTGTCATCAATATGCGGATGACACGCAGCTCTACCTCTGTTTCAAGTCCTCACCGAGGTTGGCCGTTGAGACCCTGTCCAAGTGCCTGGAGGCAGTGGCTGGCTGGATGGGAAGGAACATGCTGAAGCTGAACCCCGACAAGACCGAGGTACAAGAAGACCAAAAGACTGGTTTATGAAGCCATTGTATTACCAACTTTATTGTATGCCTGCGAAACATGGACTATCTATAAACGTCACTTCCACCTCCTTGAAAGGTTTCATCAACGTTGCCTCCGGAAAATCCTGCAAATTACTTGGGAAGATAGGCGAACAAATGTCAGTGTACTGGAAGAAGCAAAGACTACTAGCATTGAAAAAATGATCCTTCAACGCCAACTTCAGTGGACCGGTCATGTTGTTCGAATGCCTGACTGCCATCTCCCAAAGCAGTTACTTTACTCCCAACTCAAGGATGGAAAGCGGAATATCGGTGGTCAATATAAGAGGTTTAAAGATGTTCATAAGGCAAATCTAAAAAAATGCAATATAAACATCGAAAACTGGGAAGCTCTGGCCCATGAACGATCTAAATGGAGGTTGGCCTTTCACAAAGGTTCCATGGACTTTGAAGAAGCCCGAGTGCAAGGTGAAAGGGAGAAACGTGCTAAGCGAAAAGCACGTCAAATGAATCCTTTACAGGACCATCTTCTATCTGGTAACCTGTGTCCTCACTGTGGGAAGCTGTGTGGATCTAGAATTGGCCTCCACAGTCACTTACGGACTCATCGCTAGAGTCTACACAATCTTCTTTAGAATTTCCTCCTTTTATCCCGGAAGACAATCTTACTCGGTCACGAGTGATCGCCTGATGATGATGACTTCTGGTGGGGGACAAGGGGAGGTTAGGGGATGTTGACCTGGTGCTGAATGGGGTACATCTCCCCCTGAAGGACCAGGTCCGCAGCTTGGGGGTCATTCTAGACTCCCAGCTGTCCATGGAGGCTCAGGTGGCAGCTGTGAGCCGGGCGGCACTGTATCAACTCCATCTGATATGGCAGCTGTGCCCCTACCTTCCTAATCACCTGCTCCCATCAGTGGTTCATGCCTTGGTCTCCTCTCGCCTAGACTACTGTAATGTGCTCTACGTGGGGTTACCCTTGAAGACGGTTTGGAAGCTTCAGCTGGTACAGAACGCGGCGGCTTGCCTGGTTAAAGGCAGCCGCCGGCAAGATCACATCACGCCAGTGCTGAAGGATTTGCACTGGCTACCAGTTGCTTGCCGAGCCGAATTCAAGGTGTTGGTTTTGACCTTTAAAACCCTATACGGCTCCGGTCCAGTCTATCTCAAGGAGCGTCTCCAGCAACACCAAGTGGGCCGCTCAACAAGATCTGCCACGGATGGCCTTCTCCTTGTCCCTTCAGCCAGAGCAGCTAGACTGGTGGGGATGAGGAAGAGGGCCTTTTCTGTGGCGGCCCCCGTACTGTGGAACTCTCTCCCGAGTGACCTCCGCCATGCCCCCTCTCTGCTGAGCTTCCGTCGCTCATTAAAAACCTGGTTGTTCAGGCGGGAATATGGGGTGGGTTAAGATTTTAAAATTTTTATATTGTTTTAAATGTATTTTATTGCTTTTATTCTGTGTACATCACCCAGGGTGGCCGGTTGCCGGCCAGATGGGCGATAAATAAGTATTAATAATAAATAAATAATAAATAAACCAGTTTGCTGACCCATTCAATTGTAAGGAAAAGTGCTTTTGAGTTGTAGGAAAGAGAGAGATCCCCCCCCACACACACACTTCTTAGAGGTCTTCTCTTTTTCAGTGTTTTGATGCATCATGAAAAGAGGTTTGTTTGCAGGTTGTGCTAGGCCCGTGCGCACACAAGACTGGACTGGGAAGCCCTCGCGCTGCGCGTGTGTGAACCGTCGACTTGATTACCGACCCTGACCGCATATAGGGACAGGACAGGTGCTTAGTTTCTTTGTGCCGGGAAATACACTTCTGGGCACTGGAGTACTGCATGTGTCCGTCCCCCCCAACCCAATACAGAAACTGGCCACCTCCGCTTTAGCTAGACTTGCGAACTATCCGTGAAAAGAAAAACTAGCCTGTCCATTTTGGGGGTGGGGCGTGTTTTTGTTTTTTTCTTCTTGCTGTGGAGCCAGTTCCTAGAAAAGTCTAAGGCCCTCTTTCCCTTTCACACCTTTTAAACCAGTGTTCTCCAACCTTGGGTCCCCAGATGTTTTTGGCCTACAACTCCCAGCATGCCCCAGCCAGGGAGTTGTAGGCCAAAAACATCTGGGGACCCAAGGTTGGAGAACACTGGTTTAAACCGTAGGTGAATAGATATCCTTTGCGCTGGGCTCCGCCTCCTCCCATTATGCCCCAAAACAACGGGCCTCCCCCCTTCGCTCCATCCCTTGGACCCAGAGTCTCCCCTGGACCCCAGAGGTTTCGCTTTCAAGAGTTGGTATAAGTAGCAGTAACACCAACAAGAAACGTAGTCATAGTAAACAGCCCCTCAGCTCCCACACCAAACTAGGTACCATTCCTGTGTGGGCTCCGGTCACATCCTGACCCCCTAATTTCCTTGCTCCTCAGAGCAGAGATCATCACCTAGCACAGGGGCGTTTTAGAACCTCTCTTAGCCCAAAGGTGGAATTCAGTGTCGAGATGCTCTCAGGGACCACGTTCCCGTGGTGGGTGGGGCTGAATGCAAAAGGGGGTGGGGCCAAAATGCCAGCCTACAATCTTAGCTTAAAGCTCTTACTGCCAGTAACTGAGCGTTGAAGGGGGATGAAATGTGCAAGAGCCCAAATGATTGGCAGCGAGGGGAAAGCTAGGAAAGCTGTGTGCCTGAGTTGTGCTGCATTTCTCCCAGTGAACTGATGGATCCCGATCCAGTAGACCCTCATCCAGCTCCCTGAACAACATCTGTGGCTCACGCTGGCTCGGCTTGTCTGAGCGTGGAAAGCTAAGCAGGGTCAGGCCCGGTTATTACTTGGATGGGAGACCCCTCCTCTAGTTTCCTGCATTGAGCAGGGGGCTGGACGCGATGGCCTTGCAGGCCCCTTCCAACTCTATGATCTATGAAATCTATCTCTTAGGAGAGGCATGGAGGATCCCTCCGCAGGATGGATGCAGATGACTGGTAACCCTTTAACCCAGTGTTCTCCAACCTTGGGTCCCCAGATGTCTTTGGCCTACAACTCCCAGCATGCCCCAGCCAGCATAGTGTAGCTGGCTGGGGCATGCTGGGAGTTGTAGGCCAAAGACATCTGGGGACTCAAGGTTGGAGAACACTGCTTTAACCATTTAGTACAGAGCACCTGTGAGGAGATGGAGATGAAGTCGGCCAAGGGGCCCATTCAACATGACCGGTCCAGTGGAGCCGCCCTGTGCAGAGGCAAGGGGTCTCTCGAGTGCCAGACGAACTGGGGCAGACCAAAAAAAGGGACACGCCTCCCGTCTCTGCCCTGCTTGGAAACTTCTAGAGCAGCACTTCCCCAACCTGGCGCCCTCCAGATGTGTCGGTCCGCAACTCCGGTAATCCCCATGCTGGCTGCTGTTGCAGTCCCAACGCACCTGGAGTGTGCCAGGTTGGGGAAGGCAGCTGCTCGAGAGGCACGGGGGGGAGGGCCTTTGCTGGAGGCAGAAAACTGGACCCTGCAGCCAGAGTTTGGCATGAGGGCACCCCGACTTGCTGAGCAGAATTACCAGAAAGCAAGTGGCCCAAGTGAGGCCAAGGGTGGCACCATGTTCCTTGTCTAACCCGCTCAGGCAGCTGGGCCGTGTAGCTGGCTGCCCATTTACACAAGAAATGGGAACCGGTTTACCTAGCCGGAGACCTGCAGCAGAACTCCAGGAACTGTCGGCTCCTGGTCACCTGAGCCAGCCTGCCAAAGCGAGGAATGGATTCTGCAACGGGGCGACCAGCTTGCCCTCTTTCACTTGCTGACCGGAGGCACATGACGTTTGACCCTCTCAGGGGACGCCAGCAATAGAATCCAGCGGGTCTATCGGAGTGGGAGGGGGCAAGACATACCCTTGCACGGGTGCTGCCCCAAGGGGGGTCCCGCTCAGTGCCTCGCTGACAAGACAGCTTCCCTTTTGACGCAGTGTCTCTGCGGGCTGGGTTGGTGCAAGGCTCCTGGTCACAAGGCACAGCTGGGGTCAGGAGGGCCATCTCAGCCACTGCTCCGCTGAGCCGCTCAAAGATCAGCAGGCTGGTCGGACCGCTACCCCCGCCCCGCCCCCAGAGCGGCAGGGGATGGTCACTTGGAGACAGCCCAGCAACAGAAGGCTGCATTGATCTGAACAGGCCGCAGTCTTGTCCAGAGGGCAAAGCAGTTCAATGGAGGGCCAGAAGCAACCCACCTGCACAGGGATGAACAGAAGGGGCAGTGTGAAAAGAATAGGGGAAAGAGGGGAGGGGGAAGGAGCCGCAGGAATCCTGCTGGTTCACAATGGGGGGGGGGTCTGCAGATGTTTTGGCTTTGGACAGCAGTGCCCCGCCCCTCCCCAGCTGCAGATCTGAAACCGTCTTCTTGTCTTGCCTCGGTCCAGCACTGATGGGGACTGCTCCCCCCCCCCGCTCTCTCTCCCCTGGCCTCAGTTCTGAAGCGCACCCTTCAGCTATACCCACTCCCTGGCCACATGTCCTCTTTCTGATTTGCCCCAAATGATAGCTTGCTCCATTGCAAAGGCTCAAAACGGTAGCTTGCTCCATTGCAGAGGCTTATTTATTTTATTTATTAGATTTATACCCGCCAATTTTCTTGCAAGGAACCCAAGGCAGCTTACATAATCCTCCTCCTCTCCATTTTTATCCTCACAACAACCCTGTGAGGTAGGTTAGGCTGAGAGTCAGTGACTGGCCCAAAGTCACCCAGTGGGTTTCATGGCTGAGCGGGGACTAGAACCCAGATCTCCCGAGTCCCAGTCCAACACTCTCACCACTACGCCACACTGGCTTCTTTTCACCGGGGTGGGGGCGCACTACCATCTGATTAAAAACAAACATCAAATCCCCGTTAAAATTAATTCACACGGGGACAGCAAAAAAAAAAAGCCACCATTAGGTCCAATCTGAGTGACATATGACGTCAGCGACATACAAGCTTTTGAGTCACGCAGGACTCTTTAGCAGGTTAGCTGTTCAATTTAAAAAGAGGCACAAAAAGGAGGAGGGAAACAACTGTTTCTGTTGTAGGGTTGGGGTCTGTGCCTAACTGGGGGAGTGCCTTAATTTGTAAGGGAAGCTCCCTGCAGGCTATGATGGTTAGGTTTCATCTAGTGCAAAAAAAGCTCAGCTCTAGATGATTTGAAAAACAAAAAAACAGCCTCGAAGGTGTTCTCAGAGGCAGCCGCTTTAAACGCAGTCAGAATTTTGGTCCGTCTAGCTCGGGGTTCGGGGGCAGCTTGTGGCCCCCCGGATGTCTTGGCTTACAGCTCCCATCAGCCCTAGCCAGCATAGCCAATGGTGAAGGATCGTGGAAGTTGTAGGCCAAAACATCTGGCCCTCGTTTAACTCAGCGCCATCTACACCGGCTGGTAGCAGCTCTCAAGGGCTTCAGGCAGGGTCTTTTCTCAGCCCTGCCTGGAGATGCCGGGGGGGGGGGGTTGCACCCGGGACATCTTGCATGCAAACGCAGTACTCTGTCATTGAGTTACGGCAGTTCGAACAATGCTCGAGCATGGGATGCAGAGAGTTTCACAGGGGTGGCAGTTCCCTGGAGCAGCCGCCAATTCTGTTCACACCGTGGCTAGCCAACCGCCTGTAGAAATCCCACGAACAGGCCAGGAGTGCAGCAGCAGCACCCTCCCGCCCATGTTCCCCAGCATACAGGCCTGTGGCTTACGCTGGAGCGCGGAAAGCTAAGCAGGGTCAGGCCTGGTTGTTACTTGGATGGGAGACCCCTCCTCTAGTTTCCTGCATTGAGCAGGGGGCTGGACGCGATGGCCTTGCAGGCCCCTTCCAACTCTATGATCTATGAAATCTATGAAACTGGTGTGCCTAGCCATACTGCCTCTGATTCTGGAGATAGCATAGAGCCATCAGGACTAGTAGCCCTTGATAGCCTGTGCTCCCCCCCAAAAAGTTATTGGACTGCAACGCCCATCAGACGGGGAGAGATGATTTTAATTCTGTATTTTGATTCGTTTTTCTTCCGCTTTATTGTTCACCACTCAGGAATTTTACTGGCTACAGAGCGGTATATAAATCTAAGAAATAAAAGCTGCAGGTCAACCACACTGGAAGGGCTGCGTGATCCCTGCCCCTGAGCTAAGGGGCTGAGCTATAAATCAGGAAGTCCCGAGTTTAAATCTCAGGTTTGCCACATATTCACCAGGTGGGTCAGGGTATGATCTGAAGGCACGCGAGGCTGATGCTAAGCCGGTCTGGGCCTGGTCAGTGCTTAGAGGGGATACCGTTTGGGAACCGCATGGAGCCACCTTGAATTCCATGCTGGAAGAAAGGTGGGATAGAAATGTAATAAATAAATAAACCAATTCTAAGCCTCTGCAATACAGGAATAGTACTACCAACCTACCTTGCAGGGTTGTTTTTCTTTTAGGATGGCTGGAAGATAATGTTTATGAAGTTATTTGAAGACTCAAATGCACTGTACAAAGGATGAGTATTTATTATGAATTATGATTATGTTTCTCTGCGGTCTTTGCTATATCAAGTTGCCCAGGAGGTGCTGTCAGGAGGGCTGTTTCTTAGGCGATCTTGTGGGACGGCAATTTACAGGCTTTCTCGGGTGGTAGGCCGCAGTCTTCCTTGGCCTGGGATTGGAGAGGCCACTGCCTAGCCTCACCTCGAGTGCTCCAACAAGAGAAGTTCTGGGAAAACCCATTCAAACCTGACCTCCTCTTGACCTCCAGTGTGGAAAGCACTGAGCACATCTTCAGGGCAGCTGTTGTACAGAACAGGCAGAGTTTGGAGTTTTCGTTTGGCATCTGACTCTGTTTGCTCTAGAAAGGGGCCTGCCACATTTCCCGGATTTTGTCGATGTCTTGGGGCGAAGGCACACTGCATGCCACGGTGCAAGAATCCCTGCTCAAAGATAAAGGGCAGACGAGACCCCGCGGTATGAACGGCACAAGGTGTACCCATTTCTCCAAGTAGGTGAATGGCTGCCTGGCATCCATTCAATATCCACAGAACACCAGAGCTCACCTGGCAGTGGAGCATACCGGCAGGCACAATCCTGTCATGTCTCTCTTGGGAACTGGTTCTCTCATTTTAGCGAACATTTTGGACATGATTTAACGTTTTCAGCCCTGTTAGCCTGTTGGAGCAAAAACAACAAAGGGGCAGGCAGACATCAGGCTTGTCGGATCTTTGGTTTTTTGGCATTTTCTTTTTACTTAAAACACAGAAGATCCACCAACCAGAGCCAGGTGCAAAAGGCACACATTTAAGGTGCAATCCTATGCAAGTTCAGAGAGAAAAAAGCCCTATAACTCCTGGCATGCCCCAGCCAGCATAGCTGGCTGGGGCATGCCAGGAGCTGTAGGGCTTTTTTCTCTCTGAACTTGTATAGGATTGCACCTAGAATCCAGGGATAGGGTACCCCGAGCACCTTCTGAGCTTAGGGATCTGTTTTCTGTACCTGAACTGACCTCGTAACCCTTTCAGTCCCCGGGTTACCCCCATGCATTCTTCACTTCGGCACCCTTTTGCAGTTGAGGGGAAATGTAATTTTTGTTGCTGCTAAATGGGTGGAAGTCAGAAATTCTTGCCAATTTATTGCAAATGATCCAGAGATCTATCAGGAGATCCCGACATGCCCTCTGCCTAACCCTGGTCTAGGGGGCATCTTAAAGATGAACAAATTTGTTATGGCAGAAGCTTTCATGGACTGGAGTCCACTTCATCAGAAGCACGAAGGGTTATCCGAAGTTGGCAGATACACAAACAAGAAATACAGGGATGAGAGGTGTACATGTTTATGCCCTTGTCAGTGTGGATATGTGCCCTTTTGAGTTTTAGGAAAACAGCGTCCGCAATTTAATTTTTTATTTCCTTGAAGGCGCGTTTCTATGCCGCATGCATTTGGCTTGCAAGGGGATTCTCCTTGGTACCACTCACCCTTCCATCTCTACTGAGAGCGGAGATAAGGGATTCTGCTCCCCGCCTCTTCCCCGTCTCTGGTAACCTCTGTGCCAGGGGAGGGTGGGGCCCACGGCGGGAGCACAAACCTCCTCGGGCTGGATAGGAAACTCCTGCAGGCCAGATTAGGCGCATGGGCCGGAGGTTCCCCACCCCTGCTGTAGGTAATATATAACCTTGTTCAAAGAACATGGAACAAACGTACTTATGAGCCCGTAGCATAGGGGTGGCCAACCTGCAACCCTCAGCCTTCTTTCAACAGCTCCCTCATGCAATCATTTCAATTGCTGGCAAGGGCAATCAGTTCCTTGGCAGCTCACTGGGGGAGGAGAGAGAAAAAGGGGTGGACCACACACTTTTTACACAGCTGACATGCAGTCCCGATAGATTCCAACAAGGAAATGAGGCCCTTGAAAGCAAAAAAAAAAAAAAAAAAAAGGTTGCTCACCCCTGCTCTAGCAGGATGTCAGAGGACATGTCAATGGATAGAGCTGATATCGGTATATTTGTGATGGCACCTTTATAGTGCAGACGTTCCCAAGGTGGGGTGTCTCAATCCCACTTTCTTCAGGGAATTCATAAGTGAGAAGACCAGCATGCAGTCCTGAGCAGGAGTGAGAACGGAGAGGTGATGCAATCAGGCTGCTGTTCTCACACAATCACCAGCCCTCCCAAAGAGGGCTGAGTGTGTATGACACTTCCAACTTAACCGACAGGTGAAACTGGGAAGTCCCAGTTGAACCAACAGGTGAAACAGACAAGTTCCAGCAATCTAACCTAAAGGCGAGACGGACAAGTTCCAGCCGCAAGAACCAGCAGTTTAATTTTTGTATGTTACACCTGAATCAGGGAAAGGTAACTGCAAGACAGCTGCACTTCCTCTGTTCTCAGTGCAGGGTGGAGAGTCAGGGTTCCCACGCATGCGGGAGAGGGTTCTGCCAGGGCACAATCCTGGTTTTCCAGCTGAAAAGGAGTCATGATACACAGGCCTGTGGCTCACGCTGGCTCAGCTTGTCTGAGCGTGGAACGCTAAGCAGGGTCAGGTCTGGTTATTACTTGGATGGGAGACCCTCCTCTAGTTTCCTGCATTGAGCAGGGGGTTGGACTCGATAGCCTTGTAGGCTCCTTCCAACTCTATGATCTATGAAATCTATGATGAGGTTTAGATTTCATAGATCATAGAGTTGGAAGGGGCCCGCAAGGCCATCGCATCCAACCCCCTGCTCAATGCAGGAAACTAGAGGAGGGGTCTCCCATCCAAGTAATAACCAGGCCTGACCCTGCTTAGCTTTCCACACTCAAGACAAGCTGAGCCAGCATGAGCCACAGGTCTAAGTGAGTTGGGTGTTTTCAGCTTAGACCACCTCGCCGCTGGACATCTTGTGGGGCCTTAGGGAAGTCACTCAGCCTCTCTACAGTCCATTTGGGAATAGGGACCCTGCCTGACGAGATGCTTTGGCAATTGGGAGGGAAGGAATTGTAAGACACTTTGCTCACATGAATAATATCGCACAGATGCTAGGGATTCAAACCTGTGTCTTGGAATATGGATGCCACCTAGCCAACATGCCCGGGCCAACACACACCAAAAGTGGTAAGCACACCTGGCTTGAGCTGTCTGGTTTTTTCATTAATTAATCTTTTTTGCAGCAAAGTTCCCTGAAACTGAATCTATGAATGCAGTAGCTGGCAGCATATCTAAGGCCAGAAGGTTAAGTGACTCCCCCCGCTGGTCAGACAAGGAACGGCAGCTATGTGCAAAAAGGAGCAGATCTAGGTTTTACCCACTGAAGGTCACAGGAGACCCAAAGGCCCCCCACCCCAGGCAACAGTAATCCATGCAGTCAAAATCTGGGACCTCACAGTCTGATGGAGGAAAAGCTGAACTGTGTGTGTGTGTGTGTGTGGGGGGGGGTTAGTAAAAAACCCCGGAAATTCTTACCAGTGAATTTCTGTTCTCTCCGAGTGAAGGAGGCAAGCTAGTGTTAAAAGGTGGTGATGAGGATACCATAATAGTATATAAAATTATGCATAGCTTGGAGAACTTTGCATCGGGTAGAAGTGATGAGCAAGTTGCCCAGGGAAGCTCCCTGCAGGCTACGATGGTTAAGTTTCATCTAGTGCAAAAGAGCTCAGCTCTAGATGATTTGAAAAACAAAAAAACAGCCTCGAAGGTGTTCTCAGAGGCAGCCGCTTTAAACGCAGTCAGAATTTTGGTCCGTCTAGCTCGGGGTTCGGGGGCAGCTTGTGGCCCCCCGGATGTCTTGGCCTACAGCTCCCATCAGCCCTAGCCAGCATAGCCAATGGTGAGGGATCGTGGAAGTTGTAGGCCAAAACATCTGGCCCTGGTTTAACTCAGCGCCATCTACACCGGCTGGTAGCAGCTCTCAAGGACTTCAGGCAGGGTCTTTTCTCAGCCCTGCCTGGAGATGCCAGAGCAGACAACAGAAAGTACGTCTCCACCCAACACAAGGCATGGCGACGGCCACTAGGTAAGATTTTAATTCAGCCTTCTCCAACTTGGCACCCTCCAGATGTGTTGGACTACAACTCCCATAATCCCCCAGCCAGCACGGCCTAGAGGACAGCTGTATTTAATTTATTTCCAAGACTTATATACTGACTTCTCCATCAGGAGAGTGGCACTCAAAGTAGTGTGATGGGTTAAAAGGGGAAGGATTAGACCAATTGATAAAGGATTTTAAAAGAATTTTTAAAAATCAATGGCTGCCCTGTTTTCTTATTTGGTTAATGAAGGCCTACTTTCTCTCAGACTGTCCCCTCTGCAATTAACTCTACATATGCCCTGAAATCCAAGACTACTCAACACGAGGGACAATGTCTGATCTACTGACTGAAGCACAGGGCTGGGAGACTTGTGGCCCTCCAGACATTGTTGGGACTGCAACTCCCATCAGCCCCAGCCAGCATAGCCAATGGTGTGTGGGGGGGAGTTGCAGTCCAGCAACATCTGGAGGGTCACAAGTCGCCCACCCCTGCAGTAAGGTCTGCAGTTTCCTAGATCAGTGTTCTCCAACCTTGGGTCCCCAGATGTTTTTGGCCTACAACTCCCAGCATGCCCCAGCCAGCATGCTGGGAGTTGTAGGCCAAAAACATCTGGGGACCCAAGGTTGGAGAACACTGTCCTAGATTACCAGCATCTTAAGAGCCAAACTGAATTCTGCAGAGGAGTCCGGGAGGCAGAAGACAGCAAGCCCCTTGCAACTGGTCCAGCTCAACAACGGGAGGGGAACATGCAACTCCAACTTCCATCAGCCCCAGCCCACATGGACAATGGTCGGGGATGATGGGAAGGATGATCCAACACGGTCTAGGGGGCTACACCCCCGCCCCTGCCGTATAAAGAAGCTGGCGCTCATGCGCAGGGAGGGGGTTTCTAGATCTGGCACAGTGGGAAGGAACGCTGCAAAAGAATGAGCACGCCTCCCGGAAGATTCCGCACACTGGCAGAAGTGCAGTCCTCCAGGCCAGAGCTGTAACATTCAAAAGCCACTTTCCAGGCATTTTCGCATGGCTCATGCCCCAGACTCCCCCACCCACCCACATTTCTGGGCCTTGTGCCACAAGATGGGCAAAGCCACTGCAGTGAGGCATCCTGGCTGACATGCAACCGAGCCAGTTTTGCTCCGACTTGGGGAAAGGGGCACAGCTCAGTGGAAGATCCCATGCCAGAAGCCCCAGGTTCAGTCCTTTTTAATGCGAGATGCCAGGGATGCTGGGCAAAGGGGCCTTGCCCAAGGACGGTCAAAGCCATCATGGACAGCCACGGCCAGCAGAGCGGACGATACTGGCTGAACGGACCTGCGGTCCAACAGAATCCAGAAGGCAGCTCCGTCACCGCTGGAAAGACTCTTTATGGGCCAGTGGTTCTGGAAAGGCAGAAGGATGAGACTCCCCATTAGGCACACTCTTCTCTTGGCCCTTCCAAAATCTGTTTTTGAAGTTGTTCCTTGGGTCCCCAGATGTTTTTGGCCTACAATTCCCAGCATGCCCCAGCCAGCTATGTTGGCTGGGGTATGCTGGGAGTTGTAGGCCAAAAACATCTGGGGACCCAAGGTTGGAGAACACTGCATTAAGGAGCTCCCCCTCACCCACTCCCGCAACTGGCATCTCTGAAAAGAGAGCCCCCATCACCGATCTGTGTGCCTGCCAATGGCAGTGCATCGTGCCCAGAGCACACATAAGAATGCATAAGCCGACCCACCCACCACCCGCCTGTAGACCCAACTGAGTGTGAGAACCTGGCAATACCCAAATGAAAGAGAGTCTGTCAGCCCCGCCCTGGTCCTTCAATAATTTTTTTTAATATGAGAAGAAGCAAATCCACAATACAAAATTTAAAAACCAGCCCCCAGTGTTCCCTCCCCCATTTTCTTCATCCCACCAAGACAATGAATAAAATAAGGGGAGTGGGTGTCAAAGGCATTGGGGAGGGGGGCAAAGCCACCTTGCCCCCGTCCTTTCCCTGCCCAGGGGAGCAGGAGGAGCGTCACGCGGGCAGACATAAGGTCAAAGGGTGCCGCCTCCCCCCCACCCCGCCAGCGCTCCAGACAGACGCACACGCACACGCACAAACACACATGGCCGTTACACGATCCAGTTGCCTTTTGAAAAACGAAAATCACTTGCGATGGGGGGTGGCGGAATGAAGCCCAGCCCGGCTGGGCAGCCCACGGTCACTTCTCCTTTTTCTCCAGTTCTGTCTTCCCTTCTTTGGCGTCCCCTGGCACCTCCTTGGGGGTGGCGTTCTCCTCGTAGCTGGGAAGGAGAAAAGGAGGCAGAGGGTAAAGCCAGCTCCTCTCGGGATAGGCTTGGTTCCACAGCCCCCCCCCCGCCCCACCCCACCCCACCCCAGCAGGCACCGGAACGGTTGGCAGCTCAGCTCTGCGACACAAAAGCCACATGGGGAGCTTGGAGAGGCCAATGAAGGCACTGTTGTGGGCAGTCCATGGCCAGGCCACACAAGTGTTAAGGTTGGTGCTGGATGCAGAATTCGGCATCCTGAAGATTTTAGTGGGCAATCCCTCCCCACTTTGAAACCAAAATAGCCCATGCGTTTCTAGCAAAGAGAGGCATAGACATGGGTGGGCAGAAGTGCAATTGGTGGTTTGGGGAGGGGCTACCATTGGGAAAGGGGCAGGTCTAGCATCTGCTCCTCCCCATACCCAGCAGAAGCAGACAAATCAGGCAGCTAAAAGACATTTGTACAGTCCCAGAATTCCGCCTTTTAGGCACTTGGTTTGCTCATCATCCGATCCTTCTAACACAGAAGAAACACCCCTGCCGAGATGCCTTTTGCCCTCCAGCTCTTCCGCGGGTCTCAGCTCAGCCTCAACCAACAGCCCCGAGCCGGCCATCTTCCCTGCAGCCACTGCTCCTTGCGGTGGCACTCCGGCCTGCCACGTTCCCCGTTGACCGCACGCAGGCAGTCAGGGCGGGACCTTCCATGGGGGCGTGAGCCTCAGCCCCTTGCTTTAAGACAGTGTTCTCCAACCTTGGGTCCCCAGATGTTTTTGGACTACAACTCACAGCATGCCCCAGCCAGCATAGCTGGCTGGGGCATGCTGGGAGTTGTAGTCCAAAAACATCTGGGGACCCAAGGTTGGAGAACACTGCTTTAAGAAGTCAACTTCTGCTGCAACTGAGCCCACGAACCAAGTGGAGTGCTGCTTAGCGAAGCATATTCCCAAACCAAAGCAGTGGATTATGGATGGCGCCATGTAAGCAGGGAACGAAGCCCTCAGGCCCCATCTCTCTGGAACGGGGACAGGAAACAGAAGGCAAAGCGGGAGGGGAGGGGAGGTCTCTCAACATGCTCAAAAAGAGCAAAACCAAGTAACCTCCAGCACACACCAAGCGATGCTGCCGCACCAAGCGATGAGTCGCCTCACGGGCAGCCCTGCCAAGCCCACACAGGCAAGTCCCCAATCACTGCGCACTCGCTGTGGACACAAATGGGCCAGCTTGAGAGAAGGCACTGCGAAACAGCTCAGGGCCCAGTACACCGGGAAGTTCTCCCGCACTAGCCCTGCTGCGGTGAACCACCCTGTGCAGAAATGCAACACTGCTCCTGCAGAAGAGAGCCTCCCACTGGGTCGTGCCCAGGCATCGGCTCACTGGAGGATACGGCTACCGACGGCCCCTGGTCATGGTGGCGACACATCACTTCTCAACACCGGTTGCTGGGGGACACGAGCAGGAGGGTGCCAATGCGCTCATCTCCTGCATGCGGACTTCCCACGGGCGTCCGGTTGGCCACGGTGGGAACAGAGTGCTGGACTAGAGAGGCCTTTGCTCTCCTCCAGCAAGGCAGCTCTTACGTTTTTGTGATACGGCCACAGCCTCTGGAAGAGTAGTTGGAGCAAAGGGCCGAAAGAGGGGCCAAGACAGAATGGGGGAGACGGGTGGGAGCAGATCAGTTTTTTCATCTCATGCCTTGCAGCCCAAACCTGTGCCCTCCCGAATTTACTGATGGATAGATGGGAAGGAGGGAGTCCCCGCCCCTCCTCTTTAGGCTGGGTGAGATTCAGAAGCTAGCCGACAGAGGAAGACTTTTCTCCCAGCACAGCTGGGATTCCACGTCTGGCAGCCGTCTCCTTGAAGGGCATCTCTTGGCACAGCTCTTTGGCCCACCTGGACTGAAGGATTGTTTTTCTGAAACTATTCGGCAGGCTCACCTGACCCGAGCCTCCTTGCTCTCTGCCGCTGCCTGATATCAAGCCAGCCCAATGGGCCATCTAGCCCTGTACTATTTCACTGATCTATTACATTTCTATATCGCCCAATAGCCGAAGCTCTTTGGGCAGTTCACGAAAACTGGACAGGTTTCACCTATCAGCTGGTAGAGAGAGTTCCATTTCAGAAGGTGTTTGGGTCTCACCAATTTAAAATTTTACTGCTGGAGTTCGTTGGCTTTCTCCATTTTGCTTTGTGCTATTTTGATGATACGTTTCTGCTCTGAACTTGCAAGCGGCTTTGTAGATGCATTTTGGTCCAAAAAATGGGACACATACCTTGACTGGCATCAGCTCTCCAAAATTTCCAGCAGGTCCTACCCAGCCATGCTAAGAGACAAACTGAATCTCGAACCCACTCCATGCAAAGCATGTGCCCTACTCCAACGTAAGACAGACTTCTAGCACAGTATGTGTGTTAGTGCACACTCTCGAAGCATTTCACTGTGGAGCATGGGTCTAGATTTATTTGGGTTTTAAAAGGTCTCTGGGCCCTTTCCAGCACTTTGCTTCTTCAAGCTACCAACTCGCTGGACCGAGACGCTCCCCACCCCAAGGGGCACTCGGGTCTAATACTCAGATCTCCCCCTACCTGGCCAGAGTCACACAGGCAGGCAGAGGCCTCGCCCGAGGGGGCTACATGGCGCTTGGGTTTTGCTGCCGACGTCTGTGGGAACAGGACAGTGTCTGCTGCATGGAGTCAGCGAGGCTGGACGGAGACCCGGAGACACTAGGGAAATGGGTGAGCCTTGGGGTATGGGGCAAGATTTCGGCAGAAGATTCATAGCTGCAGGAGAGAGACACACACAGAGACAGGGCGGAGAGATGGGAGAAGAAAGGGACACAAGAGAGAGAGAGAGAGAGAGAAGGCTTAGGAGAGGTGGTGTGAAAGCTGCAGCGACAGTGTCTGTACAGCTACTCAGCTTCACCTGCTCCCATCACTATGCAGAGGAGGAAATGTCCACGTGCTGGGGGGGGGGGATGCCCAGAAAGACCCGGGCCCGGGACCAAAGATGGGGCCTGCATTCGCCAAGGCGGTGTCAGGGGGTGAGCAGGGCAGCTCTAGCTTGAGAGCAGCAGAGTCATGAAGCAAAGGCCTTACTCGCCCCAAACTAGATGCTGCCCAGCTCTGCAGAGGCACACAGCACACCCTGCCCTATTCCCAAGTGACACCTCCTTTCCGGCCCAGCCTTGCCCAAAAGACTTTCTCCCAGAGTTGCATGAAACGCAAACAGAGGTCTCAAGAGCGGCAGACCAACAAACCCTGAAGAAGATGGAAAGGGCAGAGCAGATTCTTTCTGCAAACTCAGACGGGGAAGAGGACTGCCTGCAGAGATCCATTCCCGTCGGCGCTTCTCCCCCAGCCCATGCCCCCCCCCCACTGCAGCCTTTCCGTGCGGCAGACTGGGAGGAATGCTAAGTGGCCAAGCGAGAAAGGCGGAGTATTTGGAGGGACAATTCAGAGGCTGCAAATTTGGGGACACTCTGCTACTCCCAGGCAACGCGCCGGTCCTTGTGCTGGGCACTTCTATTCTTAAAAGGTTTAATTTCTATCCCGCTCCTCCCCAAGACAGGTCCACAGAGCAGCTTGCTGTGGGAGGGGGGGGATTTAACAGAATCAAACAAAGTCAAGAAAAGCCATTACCAGCTCAACAGAAAGGCACGACTCAAGTCGATCCCCAACGCCCTCAGAAACCAGAGGCTGCTTTCACCCCATGGCTAGAAACCAAGAGTGGGATTGGGTTCTGCTGCATCGGTGCCACAGCAGGGGGATCCAAACTCTCCCCCACCAGGAAATCCTTTCCGCGACAACTCATCAGCTCAGGAAAGCCTGCACAGCGCAGAGGGCTGAGGAGGGGGCAGGGATTCTCGCAGACACCCACCCACCGTTCACCTGGGATGCTGGCAAGGCCTCGGGGTGAAACCGTCACTCCCCAGAACAGAGTGAACCCCCCACCCCCCCATAACATACCAAATACTCCCCTGGATCTGCGTGTTGCAGGGGAAGCCCAGGCCTGGGAAAGACCTTTTGGGGGTCTGCTTGCCTGCACTTCCAAACTCTCTTGTTGAGGTCCTGAACCCTCCACGGAAGCGCAGAGTCCCCTGGGCAGCAGTTCCACGACAGCTGCCTGCCATGTGCAACCGGCACCCATGGAAATGCTTCTTTTTGCAGGCGCCAAAGACCGCAGAAGGGAGCGAGCAGAAGCAGGCTAATTTCTGCGTCAGGCAGAGAAAGGCAAAAACCAGCCACAAAGAGCCCAGGGGACTCCCGCCTCTGCACTTTGACTATCGTTTTGGGGATTCTGGCCTCGCCTATTTCACCTTTGGCCTCACCCAGCACCGGAATGCGCCTCCCCAAGAGTTTCTCAGAAATGGAATTCAGCCCTCGGGACACTCCCGATCTACAGTCCTCAACAGCCGATCTACAGTCCTCAACAGACGGGGACCCTCCGCAAGGGCTGGATGTCTTAGTAGCCGCAGCCATCTCCTAAGTTGAAACGCCAGCTTGCCCAGCCCCCGCTGTCCAAGCCACCAGAACCCCCCCCAACTCCAGCAACTAAGGCCCCCCCGCCATGCTCCCTCCCCCGTGCTGTGAGGCAATCCAGCCAAACTCCCCTGCTGAGTCCAGCTCTTGCATTGGGGCTCCAGGACACAGGGGAGCCTTGAAGAAGGGCTTGCCGCTTATGTGGTGTGGACAAGGGAGGCCAGAAGAAGAAGGGCCCCCCTTGGGATCAAGGAAGCAGCAGGTGTCCCCCCCCCATCCCGGAAGCATTTGCCCGGGGTGAAGGTCAGGGTGCCCGAGAGGAGGTGCGAAAGCGGTTGTCATCTCACATCAGGCTGTCAGCACCCCCAGGAACTGGCTGCACATCAAAGCAACCTGGACGGGAGCCGGAGGACACCACACGGCACCTGCCCGAATTCCTGGGGTGGGGAGCCTTCCGCTCGGCAAGGCAGATGCACTTCTATCAGCTCCCACTTCCTGCCCTCCCCCTCCAAATACCACAGCACTTTCAAGGTGCTCGTAAGGAAGAGACACACGCAGGCGCCCCCCACCCCCAGCTCTCGAGCTTGCCAGGACAGGCACAAAACCACAGCAAGTGCCACATCCAAGCAAACAGGCCCACATCCACTGCTGGCCACACAGAGAGTCCCGTGCTAATGCACTGAGCAGACAGGGAGCTTCACCAGCACGGCACTTCTTCTCTGGTTGGTGCAAGAGGGGATCCTGAGCACCCGGGGGGATGATGATAATAGTCAGCAGCACAAACAGGGGGAATGCACACACACACACACACACACACACACACGAAAGGAGGGCTGTTTGCCCAACACTGAGGCGACGTTCTTAGGTGGCTTCTGCAGCGCCCCAAAAGGAGTGCTGAGAACAGCCCAGCAGAGCCAGAAACGTTCATCCTCCGAGCACAGGTCCACATGGCAGTTATTGCACGCACAAGCCTGGGTTACAGGATAGTAGGAACACATCGTGCACACAACACATCCTTGCCCAGGGTCTGATTTCTAAAGCGCGAGGCGCTTTGGCATGAAAGCCCATCCTGAGGCACGCCTTCGGCTTGCGATCTTACTCCGTAACCGACACTTGCGGAAGCTAGCTGCAGCTCAGGGGCGGAAAGGCTTTCTGCACATGTCCAGAGGCACTCCTCTATTACTCAACATAAGCCCTGAAAAAGTGTGCCAGGACTAAGTGTTGGATCTAATGAAGTTCTCATGGGCAAGAGCCTAAACTGCAGCAGCCTCTCCAACACTTAACCTGTTAGTGGCAGGTTTTGGTCACCACAGGAGTAACACTGGGAAAACCACTTTGCCGTGGATGCAACCCTTGCTCCCTACCCAGCAATCCATTGCTACAGTATTGGAATGATCCAGCCCTTTAAAAAGGCTTCCAGTTCATCTATCCAGAGGTTTTCTCTTGGCCGAAAGTTCTACGTTTTCTCCAAACCAGCAGCGGCTCGCCTCTCCAGCAAGGATGCCACATACTGGTCTTTGTGTAAGAGATCGTTCCTAGTGCATGCCTTGAGATCAAGCAAGTGGCAGCGCAATTCAGGAGAGGCAGAGAGGAGTGCAGACCTAACTCCTACAGCTAGGCCCACAGGCGCGCTCTGCTCCTGTCTACAGGAGCCACAAACCGTGGGTGCTTGTAGCACCCATGCCACAAATTGCTTTACCAGGCGCCCGGCTGATCAGAGTGGAGAGGCAGCGGGCTGGGAAGGGCTTTCGTCAGCTAGAGGTGGTCATCACAGCCTTCTTCCGGGTGGTGGTGGACAGCAGCCTTTGAACTACTCACTGGGCAGAGGGGAGGAAGGCTACACAGGGCAAGGATTCCCAAACGCCACCACCACTCCAGCCGGGCCCAAGGCAGCCAAGGCCAAAAACAAGCCCTGTGGTGAGGCAAACCCCTGGCAGGAAGGACAGGAGGATATCCAAAAAGTGCCACAGATGTGTTATCAGGCTCACAGCACCACAGTGTTGACAATCAGCATACAGGAGCAGCCTTCCCCAACCTGGTGCCCTCCAGCCCTGTTGGCTGGGGGACGTTGGGAGTTGTAGTCCCAACACATCTGGAGGGCACCAGCTTGGGAAAGGCTGCTCCAGAGAGCCTCTAACACTGTCTTGGTGGCATTCAGTTTTCTGGTCCAAGCACATCATGGAGAAGTCAGGAGAATGCCCGGCCACCCCACCTACCTGCCTGGCAGCAGCCCTTACAGCTTTTAGGAGGCCTGCCTCACACTCTGCAGACCACTGAAATGCCCCCCCTCCAACACAATGTCCCCTCAGAGCCCCTCTTTCCTGGATCTGTCCCGGCAGAGTCACTCCTGTCGGCCAAATTTGCTGGCTGGGCGGCTACAAAGCAACCATGCAGTTCAGCGGGCTACGAACTCTCACCTGAACATCTCTGCCACTTCTCCCTTTACCAGAGCCACGAGGAGAGGGAAGCCGATGCAGGCCGGGACCAGATAAAGCAGGGCTGGCTGTGAGAGGGAGATCAAGGGGAAGCATTAGGGGGAGGAGGTACTGCGGGGGTTCAGAGACAGACACAAAACAGTAAAAATCAGGGCACAGAGAAGAACTACCGAGGAGCATCATTAGCATAAACAGGGAGTGGAGAACCGGCAATCCTCCAACGTTGTTGGACTACAACTCCCATCACCCCCAGCACAGACTATCGAGGCTGGAGGGCCACATCATCTGGAGGGCCACAGGGTTTCCACGCCTGGCGTAAAGGGTCAAGTCTGTTACAGTGACATTCAGTTCACCATTCCACACTTGCAAGCCTATGGGAGCATTTAAATCGGTCAACATTTAAAGCAGTGTTCTCCAACCTTGGGTCCCCAGATGTTTTTGGCCTACAACTCCCAGCATGCCCCAGACTAGCGTAGCTGGCTGGGGCATGCTGGGAGTTGTAGGCCAAAAACATCTGGGGACCCAAGGTTGGAGAACACTGCTTTAAAGACTAGATGAGGCCCCTGGAAGACCAGAGAGATTACACCGGAATGCACAAATCCTGGATGCTAGTCCTTAGCCACTAAGAGCTTACTTCTTCACACGGCGCATAGTTGAACTATAGAATTCATTACAACAAGATGTAGTGCAGGCCACCAAGCTGAATGGCTTTATAGGGAGAATAAGACATTCATGGAGGATAAGGCTATCAACGGCTATTAGTCATGATGACTATATATTACCTCCCATGTTGCTGGGGCACATGGGCGGGAGGGTGCTGTTGCTCTCCTGTCCTACTTGTGGGCTTCCCACAGGCAGCTGGTTGGCCACTGTGTGAACAGAATGCCGGACTAGATGGCCCCTTGGTCTGATCCAGCAGGGCTCTTATGCTCTTTGAACGTCAAAACCAGAAGCCTGGACCATGCCTAAGGAGCTTCCGGAAGCCAGAAGCGTTGGCACAGGCACCCCGATATCCCACCTCCACCTGCCGATGCTCCCAGAACAGTGTGCTGCATCAGGCCATTGTTCTCCTCAACTATCAACTTTGGCCTAGGGGGAAAAAAATTCATTTGGAAAGAGAGTCTGGATGAAACCAAATCAGGATGAGGCTCCCGGTAGACCAGAGCACAGTAGCCCCAGAGAACTGTAAACGGCCCATCTCAGATGTGACGCTCAGTTAGGGATCCAATATCTGCATATGTCTGCGTAACTACAGGGTGAGATCGGGGGGGGGGGGGGCTCTTGGTTGACAGAAGCTGCCTAGTTGCTTTCCCTCTATCACTAAAAGCCAACAGAGGCTCCCTTCTATGCACACTTAGCCGGAGTGAGAATGAATATACTCAGTTCCAGCCGGCTTGCCAGGGTCTAAGAAGCATGTGTGGGGCTGTTCAGAGGTTCTAAATCCCAGAAGCCTCAGCAACAGTCAGGTCAGCACATCTCAAAGCTAGCATTCAAGAGAGAAGTGAGCAAGAGAGAAGCCATGCGGCCGAGCAGGACTTTCTGGCAGAGGTGGGGGGAGAGCCCTAGGGCTTCAGCAGTGGGTCCAGCTCCTCGTCTCTCCTTCCTACTTCCATCTCCAATGCCAAAAGCTTCCTGTTTCCCGGAAGAGGCACCAACCATGCAGCACTGGCCCGTCAGGCACAGGCGGACCTTTGGCACAGGTAAAGGCGGCTCACCTGGGCATGTTTGAAGATGTGCATGATGAAGATGGTGAGGCCCAGCCCGAAAATGTACGCCACAAAACTGGTGTAGAAGTACGTATGCGTGTTCTTCTTGAGGCTGCATTGGGGATGAAAAAAAGGGTGGGTGTTACGGCAGGCCAGAGGCCAGCAGCAGCTCCCCCACCAAGAGGAGGGGAGAGAAAATAACACATGGAAAAGGCACCCAGAGGTGTCACAGGGTCCCCACTGCCGGAGAAAACCCACAGGGCCTTTGTTTCCCCCTCTGTTCCCCACCAACCAGCACCCCAACTGATACTTTCCAAGACCAGAAAGCCCTGTGTTTTTGCAGCAACAACAAAAGTCACTCAGCAATACAGTATTGCAAATGCAGCTTCCCAAAATCCACTGAGAGACTTACCTGATGTCAAAGCGCAACAGCAGAGCAATGAAGATTCCTGGGGGGTGGGGGAGGGGGAGATACAGAAAGTCACTATTAGGACAAGAGGAGGAACACAGTGCCCCCCCCTTCACGATGGCCATGGGTTTCCCTGCTCGAAGGTATATGTAAGGTTACAGCTCCCTCCTGTGGCTGAAAGCAATATTGGGGCCACTCAATGGACTCTTTGGCTGGGACAGACACCTGGTCCCACAGCTCTGTACAAGAGGGAGGGAGGAGCTGGCAGAGTAGACAGTCTGACCAACTTCCACAACACCAAGGTCTCCCCCTATGCCTACTCTGCAAGGTGCTAAATTCCAGACAGAGCAAGTTACATCCCACTGCCCGCCTCACTTAACAGTGACTTTGCCCTGCCCAAATTTCCCCTGCGGCAACGTTAAAAGGGCTAAGCCCCACACAGTGCCCTCCTCCCAGGGCATTCTTATGGGATCACCCCCAAGGAGGGTACAAAACCATTAAGCAAGTCTTTGCCAAGAACTCGGTGCCAAAACACAGTGAAGTTAATGGCATTTTGCTGCCCTTTCAGGTGCCAAATCACCCCCCACCCTGTCCTTTACAGCTGATAGGGGCTCCCTGACCCATGACCCAAGAGTCATTTCTCTAGCACAGGGTTCTCCAACCTTGGGTCCCCAGATGCTGCTGGCCTACAGCTCCAAGCATACCCAGCCAGCATGGCTAATGGCAAGGGATTCTGGGAGCTGTAGTCCAGCAACATCTGGGGACCCAAGGTTGGAGAGCACTGCTCTAGCAGCAGAGACCTGGTTTGCACGACTTTGTTATTGTTACTAAGCCACTGTGGCTTGTTAACCACCCTGTGCATGCCGGTCGCATACTGGGTGGGGTGGGGTGTAGCATGATTACCGTGGGTTCATTGCAAGAGGAAAAAAGGTGGATATAAAGTTAATAGTAAAATAAAGAAAGAAAAATAAAACAATTCTTCCCATGACAAATAGTACAGCCCAATCTAATCTCAACTAGTGCAGAATGGAGTGTGCAAGACAAACAAGAGGGACGAAATATTTAATTAGGGCAAGCCACAGAATAAAGCTTGGGCCACTAGACTTCCTGGTTTATTTATTTTACTTATTATATTTATGCCCCGCCTTTTTTCCTGCAAGGAACCCAAGGCGGCTTACATAATCCTCCTCTCCATTTTATCCTCACAACAACCCTGTGAGATAGGTTAGGCTGAGAGTCAGGGACTGGCCCAAAGTCACCCAGTGAGTTTCATGGCCGAGCGGGGACTAGAACCCGGATCTCCCGAGTCCCAGTCCAACACTCTCACCACTACGCCACACTGGTTCCTCCTCTTCCCATTCCTACTTGAAAGCTCCCTCGCATCAGAGTGTGGGAGCCATCTGTTTCCCAGCTCTAGCCAAGAGAAGTTTATAGCCAGCTGCCCCCAGATGCGCCATTCCATCCCACTGAATCCGAGCATGTATCTGCCTTACCCGGGATGACAATGTCCCCCAGGCCCAGCATGGCAAAGTTGTCAGCCTCCAAGCCTTTCTCTAGCAGATCTTGAGGGAAAACCACTGGGGAGAAGAAAAGCGTTAGGATAAAAGTGTGGTTGATACTATTCAAGAGGACAGATTTAACAACTGCCATTTGAAAACTACATCAAACTTCTATAACTCGCATTTAAATCCTGCCTCTCCTAGCGCAGGAGGCAGCTTTTAACAAGAACATGTCAAATTATTATTAAAACCATTTCATGTTGAGAGAAAACGAGGCGGCAGCATTTAACCATCAGCACGGACAGCAGATCAAAGAGGGCCCCTTTCAGCACAGCCTTGCTAACTCAAGCCTCAGATGAATCCTGCACTGTTCCTAAAGGCCAGAAGAGTGGAACATAGATAAATTCCCTGATTTCCTGAAGAAAGGCCCCATAACTGGGGCTATCACTGCAAAGGCCCTGTTCTAGCCTTCCATAATGAAGGAACACCAGGTAGGGCTCTCCCAGCTAAGACCGTCTGGCTGTGGGGAGGTTCACATAGGGAGAGGCGCTCAGTGTTGAACCCAGCCTGTGAAGGTTAAAAGCAGCATCTTGAACTGGGCCCAGAAACGTACAAGAAACTAGTTCAGTTGCTGTAGAACAAGGCTGAATATGCCCCTGCCTCCCCACTCTGACCAGGAGACACATGGCAGCATTCCACCCCAACTAAAGCCCTGAGACTTTCTTCAGGGGCAGCAGAACCTTTTAAAGGGCACTGCAGGGTGCCAGAAAGCCCCTTTTCCCACTACACGTATTGAGGAACTGGGCTCTGCGTATTGCATGATCTCCACTATCCTGCTCCAGGTATTGCTTGGGGATCCTATTATTCAGCAGGTGGGCCCATGGACCGCATCCAGTCTGCATTTCTCCAACAGGCCCGCCTAACCTTTGCCATCATCTTTGCACAGTATTGTAAAAGAGCAGGATGGCTAGGGCTGAATCATGAGCACCCAAAACAGGGCAGTGGGCCTAGAAATTCTATCTCCCTCTCTAGGCTTCCTGTCCATTTGAGTGCCAATCTTGAGCGTTTGTATCTTATGTTGGGTACCCGGGGAGAGATTAGGGATTCAGGCTGGTGTACCGCCCACCCCGCTACCCTTCAGTCTCCCTGCCTGAGCTGACAAAAGTGGTCTCGGACTCGGTGTTGGGTCCCCCTAGGATGATGGTTCTGGGGGATCGCAACTTCCATGCTGAGGCTGCTGGATCCGGAGCAGCTCAGGACTTCATGGATGCCATGACAGCCATGGGGCTGTCTCCACATTTCATCGGCCCAACACATGTAGGAGGACACATGCTGGATTTGGTTTTCTCGACTGGGCAGGAGGATGGCGATCTGAAAGTGGGATAATTAACCTCTATCCCCTTGTCATGGCTGGATCACTTCCTATTGAGGTTTAGACTCGCAGTGGCCTTTCCCCTCTGCAAGGGTGGGGGGCCTGTTAAAATGGTCTGCCCATGGAGGCTAATGGATTCCAGAGGGCTCTGGGGGGTGTTCCTGCTGGTACGGCTGGCGCTCCTGTCGAATCCCAGGTCACCCTGTGGAATGCAGAGGTGACCTGGGCAGCTGACACGACCGCGCCCAAGTGCCCCCTCCCACCGAGGAGAGCCCGGCCAGCTCCTTGGTCTACACCTGAGCGGAGGGCGATGAAGCAAGAAGGAAGACGGCTAGAACGCTGGTGGAGGAAAACTCGTGCCAAATTGGAGCGCACACAGGTCACAGCTCACCACTGAGCCTACTCTGTGGCGGTGAAGGTAGCAAAGAGGGAGTTCTTTTCCACCAGCATTGCATCTTCCCAGTGTAGCCCAGTGGAGCTTTTCTGAGTAGTTCATGGCCTTTTGCAATCTGGCCCAGGGAGAGAGATGGTGGAACCCTCGGTAGCACGCCGTGACAAGTTTGTGCAGCATTTTGAGGATAAAGTTGCTCAGATCCGTCACAAATTGGACACCACAATTACTGCAGTTCCATTAGTAGAGTTGCCCAGAGCACCATCTGGTTCAGTTTTATTGGATCAGTTTCAGTTGTTGAGGCCTGAGGATGCGGACACAGTGCTTGGCCAAGTCCAGTCGATCACCTGTTTGCTTGACCCTTGCCCTTCATGGCTTATTACCTCTAATAGGGTGGGGATATCGGGCTGGGTCCAGGAGGTCGTAAATTCCTCCTTGAGAGAGGGGGTGGTGCCGGCCTCTTTAGAGGAGGAAGTAATTAGGCTACTTCTGAAAAAACCTAACCTGGACCTGGATGATGATAACAGCTATAGACCAGTAGTCAGCATCTCTTTCCTGGGCAAGCTGCTTGAGCAGCTGGTTGCCAGCCAACTCCAGGCACTCTTCAATGAAATCAATTCTCTAGATCCATTTCAATCTAGATCGGCTTCAGACCCAATTTTGGAACTGAAATTGCCTTGGTCGCCCTGTGGGATGACCTTTGCCGAGACAGGGGGAGTACGACCCTGTTGATTCTCTTGGACCTCTCAGAGGCTTTCGATACCATTGACCGTGGTATCCTTCTGGATAGGCTGTCTGGGCTGGGCATTAGAGGCACTGCACTGCAGTGGTTTTGGTCCTACTTGGATGGCCGATTCCAGAAGGTGGTGCTGGGGGATTATTGCTCTGTGCCCTGGCAGCTATGCCATGGGGTTCCACAGGGCTCTATTCTATCCCCCAGGCTCTTCAACATCCACATGAAACTGCTAGGGGAGGTTATCCGGAGGTGTGGGCTGAGGTGTCATCAATACGCAGATGACACCCAGCGCTCTCTCTCATTTTCATCAAACCCAAGTGAGGCAGTGGCTTTTCTGAATCAGTGCCTGGGCACGGTAATGGACTGGATGAGGGCCACTAAAAAGGCACTCAATCCAGAAAAGACTTCTGGTTTCCAGCGCTGCTAGTGGGTGGGTCGCCTGCCCATCTAAGTGATATTCAACCTGCTATGGAGGGGGTTGCACTCCCCCTAAAGCAGTGTTCTCCAACCTTGGGTCCCCAGATGTTTTTGGCCTACAACTCCCAGCATGCCCCAGCCAGCACTGCCCTAAAGGATCCGGATCATAGTTTGGGGTGCTCTTGGATCCAGCATTGTCACTAGAGGCACAGGTGGACTCGGTGGCACGGAGCACCTTTAATCAGCTTAGGCCGATATACCAACTTCATCTTTATCTGGACAAAGACAGCCTAGCTGCAGTTATCCATGCTCTGATAACATCTCAACTGGATTACTGCAATGCGTTATATGTGGGGCTGCCTTTGAAAATGGTCTGGAAACTTCAGCTGGTCCAAAATAGGGCACATAAATTGTTAATGGAGACTGGCCAATGCGATCCTATTATGGCAGCAGTTTTCCATCTGCACTGGCTGCCAGTCCATTTCTGGGCCCAATTCAAAGTGCTGGTATTAACATTCAAAGCTCTAAACAACTTGCGGCTAAGTTACCTGAATGATAGTCTCCTCCCAGACACACCTGCCCAGACCCTAAGATCATCCTCAGCGGTCCTTCTCTGCGAGCCCCCGCCAAAGGAAGTGAGGTGGGTGGCTACTAAGAAGAGGGCCTTTTCTGTTGTGGCACCCCGGTTGTGGAATGAGCATCCCAGAGAGGCTTGCCTGGCATCTACTTTGTGCTCTTCTCGGCATCAGGTGAATACTTTTTTATTTGCCCAAGCATTTTAGTTTTTCAGTTCCTGTTTTAAATCTGTTACTGTATTTTACATCACTGCACTGCTGCTACGTTCTATTTGGTTGTTATTATTTTTACTTTATTCTGTAGTTTTAAACTTTTATATTGTATTTTATCATGTTGTATTTTATGGTTGTAATTGCTGTGAACCACCCAGCTTCAGCAATTGGGTGGCAGAGAAATGTAATAAATAAGTAACACAGCAGTTCAGGGAATGAGATTGCCTTCCACGGCTGGGTTAGCATTGCCCTGTGGCAGCCGTCCCCAGCCTGGCCCCCTCCCAGTATTGCACTGCAACTCCCAGCATGCCCCAGTCAGCATGGATGGCTAGCTGGAGCATGCTGGGAGCTGTCGCCCAACACATCTGGAGGGCACCAGGTTGGGGAAGGCTGACTTATGGGAAAGGGGTCTCAGTCGCTCACGCTGTGCTCAGGGTTGGTCAGCATTTGCTCATACGCACGCTGCTGCTGCCAGCAGTCTAAGCCAGGTACTCACGCTTGATGGGCGCCTCAAATGACTTTGCAACAGTCACCATCACGTTGGTTCCAAAGACCTAGGGAAGAGGAGAGCAGCGTGAAGGATGGCGGCTGCCGGACAGGCACGCACAGCGCCACTGCAGCCAGCCTGTGCAGAACAGGCCTTCCGAAAGAGAAGGGCAGGTGGCAATGCCTTTCTCACCCCGATTAAACTTCTTTCTTAGCTCAGCTTTCCAAACGCTTAGACTGACCTATTGTAAGGCCTCAGGCTGGGCAAAAGTAGACCAGAAGCGTTGAAACGAAAAACAACCACTAAGATTATGAACGCACCACAGACCGATCTTAACCAGCCCGACAGTGCGGAATGCAGCCCTTCACACCTCCTCCCCAATGCTCGCTGTCCGTGTCCTTAGGCACTGCACGAAGATGCTAGTTGCCCTCCTGCATCTGCCATTCCCTAGCTCAGTGTTCTCCAACCTTGGGTCCCCAGATGTTTTTGGCCTACAACTCCCACTATGCTGCCTGGGGCATGCTGGGAGTTGTAGGCCAAAAACATCTGGGGACCCAAGGTTGGAGAACACTGAGCTAGATCTCAACCATCTTCCTCTCCTTCAGCTGCCTGCAAGCACCGCCCCCCCCCCCCACAAGTTGTCAAACTTCTGCTTTTCTCAGAGTGGCAGCAGAAAGTTTAATTACACTGATATCCCTCCTTCAAACCCCTCCCAAAGTTCAACCTGCTCCACAAAGCCTTTGACATAACCCCTTAGTTGAACAAAGAGGAAAAGCCACAAAATATTCCTTAACAAAAACATATTAAACCAGAGACACAGTTAAGGAAAAATAAATGAACACTGTACAGGATCCTTCACTAGATAAGTTAACGATTACATATAATACCACACAAATCATAAAAACCCTGTGCTAGCTTGTTGCAGCAAAAGCCAAGAGTTTTGGGGGCAACTTAGGCTAACAAAGTTATTGTGGCATAAGCTTTCATAGAACCATAGAAAAGTAGAGTTGGAAGGGGCCTACAAGGCCATCGAGTCCAACCCCCTGCTCAATGCAGGAATCCAGGTCAAAGCATCCCTGACAGATGGCTGTCCAGTTGCATCTTGAAAAGGTACGCCACAATAAATTTGGTAGTCTAAGGTGCCCCAAAATTTACTTGTTTCTCCTAACAGGACTAATATTGTGAAATATGTTACAACATAAATCAAACACAATTAGACACAAAAGTATTCATCAGTAGCCTAATATAACATCACAGGACTCAACATAACAAATCTTTTTTTTTTGGTTTTTACAAAAAAAGCCATTAGAAGTCAGCACTTCCAAAATAAAAAAATATATTTTAAAAAGTACAGGCAGTCCCCAGGTTATGAACGTCCCAACTTACCGACAACTCATACTTAAGAACGGGCCACCATATATGTAAAAATCTGAGTTAAATACAATGGTTCATACTTACGAACGAACGCACTATACTTTGCGACACTTTGAAAACATTGCGCAGCTTCTGTTCCAACTTATGTACACATTCGACTTAAAACGGATCTTGTTTGTAACCCGGGGACTGCCTGTATGCACCAATAGTGCATACAAAATTGTATATATTAAGAGAAATATGCATGGAAAATGCCTACAATTTTTTGTGCAAATTTCCAAAAATGAATTCTCAGACTGATGTGGAAATGAGAAGAAATGAATTTAAGATTGGAAAAATGTGAAACTGAACGAAATCGAAATGAACAGATTTGTCCATCCCTGATCTCCGGGAGAGGGTGAAATCTGCAAGAATGAAGGCCATGGATTTGAGTTTCAAGGGAAGTCCTTGCAGAGCAGACGCTCACAAAAGCACTACACTGCGGATCTGCAGAGTGCAAGAGAAAGCCCCGGGGCAGGCCGAGATTCGCACATAACATTAACCCATTGTTTGGGTTGCTGAATTTGGGGTTGTTGTGATGCTTGAACATGACTATGCTAACAGACCATGGTTTGTTAACTACAAACAACGCAGGAAGAAAACACATGGTTTGTTGTTGGATTGTGAAGTTTGGGTTGTTTAAACCAGGGGGTTGGGGGAAAGCAGGTCACCAGAGATGTTCTGGACTTCAACTGCCAGCATTCCTAACCATTGGCCCTGCTGGCAGGGGCTTCTGGGAGTTGAAGTTTATAACATCTGGAGATGTACCTTTTGCCCACTCCTGGTTTTAAACCATGGGTTGCCATTACGTGCAAACACAGAACCATGGGTTTATTCATGGGGTGTTTCACCCGGCTGCGGAGGCAGCACTCAAGAGCAGGCAAAAAACCCCAACCAGCAGCTGCTCTACATGCCAGCACTACAGTGCCACTGAGACATTTGGGGTACAGGGAGGGAGCAGATAAAGAAAGAGGGAAACAAACCAGGGGTTGGGAAAACAAGCTATGGTTTGTTCAATTGTGTGCTTACCCAAAAGACATCATAGATGAAGAGGCCCCCGAGCAGGATGCAGCCAGTGCTGACATTGTTCAAGTGCAGCAGCTCCACCCCGTTAAGAGAGAAGGCCAATCCAAAGAGATTGTTGGCAATCCAATGCTGGGGAAAGGAAGGGCGGTGCGGATCAGCACCCAGTGTGGCTGTGTCGTCTCCCTCTCCCCACACCCCTCCTCAAGGCCCGCAGGCAAACTGCAAACCGGCTCCCCGGGTTTAGTAGATTCCCCCTGTGCCCTGCCTGGCCAAGGGCCCCCCCGGGCTTTGCCAGCAGCTTCGCATACCTTCCTCAGCAAGTACCAGACTCCAACAACACTGCTCATGGCCAGGCACACAAGGTCCTTGGTGTCAAACTCGTAGTTCACAATCTCTGCAACAAAAGCCACCACGTCGCTGTCACCTTTGTCAGCTTCTTTAATACAAAGCAAGAGTGAGGAGAGGCAACACACAGTCACCCTGGCCGTTTCACCAAGGAGCCGAGAGAACCAAAAAGTTGCCCGTTGGACATCAGCATTACGAACAGAGGCAGCTGCCTCATGCCAAGTCGGACCACCGGTCCACCGAGCCCGGCACCGTCGATGCTGACTGGCGGGGGCTCTCAAGTCTCCGGGAAGAGCGCGCTCCTTCCCAGCCCTAATGCCCAAGACCCATGGAACTGGAAACAGTGGAGACCACGTCCGGGATTGTCTGCTTGCAAAGCACACACACCGACACCGAGTTAACGGGAAAAGGTGTGGCTCCGTGGTAGAGCCCACGCTCTGCATGCAGAAGGTCCCGGGCGCAATCCACTTGAAGAATCAAGCAGCAGGCGCTGGGAGAGCCCTCTGAGCCCCTGCCAGTCAGCACAGATGAGGCGGGCCAGGATGGACCAAGCGCCTGACTCCGTGTAAGACCACGGCCGATGTTCACCAATGCCCCGCGCGAGCCCAAGTGTGCATAAGCAGGCAGCGCCTCCACCCCGCCTTCAGCCGAGGCTTCAATCAGACATTTAACGCTGTCACGAGGAGGAAGGAGGAGGGTGTCCCCTCCGCCCTCCTCCATCCCAAGCTCCCACCTGCAACTTCTGCCATGCCTTGGGGCCGCCTCCGTATTTCTATTTGGCAGGCGCTACAGCCTCCCCCACCCCCATCAAGAGAAACTTCTTTTCTGACCCAGCCCGGCTCTCCTCTCTACTCCCTGACCGGGCCCAAACCCTGGACCTCTCTCCAACCCCATCCCGCCCATCTACTGCAGGCGGCAACCCGTCAGAACACCCTGTGAGCTACCAAGCCAAAGGCGACTCTCAAGACACAGCCTGCCAGACACCCACCCATCCATTCCGCCCCCCCCCCGGCACACATTTTTGCAGTTAATTAGGCCTCTTGTATTATTTAATTAATTTGTACCCTGCCTTTCTACCAAAACATGGCACTCTTGTGGGCTGCATTTTGGGGGGTTTGGCAGCAACAAAATGCTGCATGTCTGCCCTTTTGGAAAAACATCCAAATCGTTCCCGTGTTTGGTACAGTCCCATAGCCACCCACAGCTGGCACCAACATATGAAGACAGCTGCTCCAGGCAGCTGGAAGACAAGGGAGCCAACGACACAAGGGCGCCTGCCAGTATTTTGACCCCATTGAAAGAAGTGGCAAGCTACGGGCAGGTCCCCCGTCCCCCCCGCCCAAAGCAAGCAACGGCAGGCAAAGGCTACCAAGAGCCTTCGGTTTGGTAGAAGCCAGGAAACAGCAAGCGGGCTGGCAGGCAGACTCACCTTCCTTACTTTCGCCAGAGCCCTGAGTGAAGAGGAGCTGGTACTGTTTGTTGGGGAAATTGACTGGGAAGAATTTGTTCATCACGGGGCTGCAGTAAGAGTAGAGAAGTGGGGAGCGGGGAGAAGAGGGGAGAGAGAAGGGAACCAGCTCATTCCTTAAGAAGCATATATGATGGTAACAGAAGAAACGGAAGTGGATGGGAACACTGCCCCAAGCTTAGCTCAACTACCACCACATGCTTGCCCCGGTCATGTGACTAATGTGCACACTACCAGTAGAAAGTGTGGCGGGCGACGCCAGGCTTGCGAAGAGCCACTCGGCACAGAACTGGCTTCAGATATTCGGTTCTTTTCTCCCTTCTGGGACACAAAATTACTAACCCAGCTGTGGGTGAACAAAGTTGTTTTTATCAGCCCCAGTATACTTTTATCAGTCCCAGTATTTTATTGTAACTGTTTTTAACCTATTTTAAATTGTTTTTAAACTTGTATATGTTAAAGATTTTATATTGTTTTTATTACCTTGTATTTTGGGGGTTGTAATTTTTGTGAACTGCCCAGAGAGCTTTAGCTATTGGGCAGTATAGAAATGAAATAAAATGAAAGTGGGCTAGTAACTTGTATGGCTTTATTTGCAAGGCTGGGCTAGGCACACTGCGGCAGCCTTTAAGACTTAACAGTGGTCAACTTGCAGGGCTCTGGGGGTGCACCATCTCTGCCACATACTGCAGAATTGTGGTGGCGGCAGCAAAATGATCAGTGGGTTGCCAGAAAATTTTGGCAGTAAACCTAACCTACCTCACAGGGTTGTTGTGAGGATAAAATGGAGAGGAGGAAGATTATGTAAGCTGCCTTGGGTTCCTTGCAGGAAAAAAGGCGGGGAATAAATATAATAAATAAATAAATAACAGTGGCCTAAAAGGGCCAAATTCAGCTTTAAACCAAGGCTTTCAAGCTAAATTTGGTAGGGGGCACACTCAAGGCAGGGGTGGGCAGTAAGGATGGGTCAAATGAAGGCCCAGGTCAAGCTTTTTGCCAGGTTTCAGAGGAAGGACAGCCAGGAGTCCGAGGGCAAATTTAGGTATAGTTCACCCCACAGAAATGTCCTTACTCATGGCAATGAAATACGGGAGGCTTAGGAGCTGCTTACTGTATGCGTAGTTTCCAGCATCACCACCACTAGCCTTGCACCAAGAACCAGATAAAACTAAGATTAATATTAAATTTACAACGTGTGTGTGTTCATCTTGACTTTGATGTGCAATACCCAATTTATTAGCTACGCTGTGCATCTTTTGTTTGGGAAATGAGGAGTCCCAAGATGAGGGGAATGGACAGACATGGCCGTAATCAATGGCTTTTTAAAAAAAATTGCCCCCAAGAACAAGCCAAAAGGAAGGATGGAGAACTGTACTAGATGAGGCCGTTATCGTCTAACAGCATCTCCACCCAGATCTCTGTGTTATAAGCTTTTCAGCAAAAAAGGCCGATAGGTTTGGGGTTGTTTTGTTGTAACCCCAAGGGTTAGGAACCTGCTTTTTAAAAATTGGGAATCACAACCGACAGTATCCAAGCCATCTGCCGTTCTCCTTTACCTGATGGTGTGGGAAAGGGCAAGGATCCCAAGGACAAAGAAATACATGGAGAGCAGCAGGTTGATGTATTCTTGAGAGAAGATCTGGAAGACAAGACAAACCAGTTGGGTTACAAACATCCTGCTTTCTTACTGTGCGACGCATCCAACAGACACAGAGCAATTCTGGAAGTGTCATCAGCACCTTCGCTTTCATGACTAATCTGCGAGGTCACCCACTTAAGAAAGTTTCTTTCCTTTTCTTTCTGATGGACAAATTAGACCAGTGTTCTCCAACCTTGGGTCCCCAGATGTTTTTGGCCTACAACTCCCAGTATTCAGGAAGTTACATTTTAATGGATTTTCCATGCAAGAGGGCTTAGCACAGCAGGCGTGATCCCAAGCATTCCAAAGTAAATAAGCTTACGATTAGGTTAAAATCATGTTTATCTTGAACTATCTACTTTGAGTACTTCAGTCGTGAAGCAACTCTACTGATAAACAGTGTCAGCATTTAAAGTCCTCAAGGGCCTAGGACCAGGGTAGCTCCAGAATCACCTTCTGCCATACAAGCCTGCTTGAGATTCAAGGTCAGCATCAACAGCCCTACTGGGGCACAACAGACAGGGCCTTTTCAGTGGTGGCGCCAAAACTTTGGAATTTCCTTCCTGTGCAGCTCTGCCAGGATCCTTCCTCGTATGCCAGGGATGGGGAACATGTGTTCCTCCTAGAGATGTAAAATTTTCGGAAATGTGGAAGCCGGGGGGGGGGGGGGTCTTTTCCCATAAAAACCCAGAAATTTTCAGAAAAATTGAAAAAAAATGCAATACTAGCACCTTTTACAGATTGAAAGTCACTTTGTTACTTTAGGAACATAAAATGTATTATGTATAACTTGGTTTGGCATAAAATTATCATGTTTACCATATTAAAAGTACAGTTTATTCAGACAATAATTACTTTTTAAACATTTTATTTATTTATTTATTTATTTATTTATTGTGTCCTGAACTGTAAGGAACACCTGAACTATAAGGAACCTCTTTGGTTTTGCCAGTTTATAAGGAGCCGGGGGGAAAACAATAAACACAGAGGAAACCATCAATATTAGTAAAACAAAGAAAATTATGTCTCCTAGTCCTCTCCTCCACATTGTCATGCAGACATAAAGCATGCACTCGCATAAAAAGAACTGGGGGGAGGGGAGTAGAACCAAGACTAAATGAATATACGGTACATGAAATAATCAGTATCAGTTTCTGCTTCTTCATCTCTTTCTTCATCAAAGTTGTCATAGACTTCCAAAAACTGAAGGTTTGCCCGAACTGAAACAGGCTTCTCTACCCTTTCACAGGTCAGGTTATTTCATGATTTGGTGTATTTCCAAACACTGACCAGTTTCTGTCTCATGCTGCAGAAGACGGAGGAATCCAAAGTAGGCGGGAAGCAAGACGAGTCAGAGGCTGTGTTGTACAAAGGCCTCACCACCATGTTGCAGGAGGGATATGTTTGGCAGAATCCCAGACTGCATTCCTGGACCAAATCCCTGAAGATGTTCTGTAATCTGCAATATTGGAAAGTACCTTTCCAACATCAAGTCCTAAGTATGCCGCTTGTTTTGTCATCCAGTCAAATGCAGGAACAGTGTTATCATCACTTCTATTTCTGCCTTTGAATCTTGGATCCAACACATTTGCAGCAGCATGAATTGGATGGCAACAAAATTCTTCCCGTTTCTTAATAAAATCTTTCACTTTACTTTCTTCTGTACTTGTAAGTGGAGATACACTTAGATTCTCAAAAACAGTTGTTTTTATCTTGGCCATTTGGTAAGGAATTTCTGACAAAAGTACACTGTCTGATTCAGATACAGTGATTGATGAAGAAATTGCCTGTAGAATCTTCAGGGAGTTCTGCAGCTTAACCCAGAAGACATCCTCATCAAGCAGTGTACCTTACACTTCTGGGTACTTTTAAGATCCTCAACTATTACTGTTTCTTGAAGTGCTTCTTTGTTTTTTTAGTAAACTTCCAAAGGAGATCACCACTCCACCCCATCGAGTTTCACTGTCACTATTTTATACTTTGCATTTTTTTCTTCTTGCTTTGTCTTGAAGACTACAGCTACAACATGAGTAGCTTTTACATGTTTTATAACTTCTTTTGCTTGTCTATAGATCTTTTGGAGGGTGTCCAGTTTCATGATGTCATTAAGAAGCAAGTTTAGCCCATGACATGCACATCCTATTGCAGTGATATGTGGATACTTATCCATTATGATCTCCCATGCCCCTTTCATATTACTTGCGTTGTCAGCCAGTAAAGCAAATACTTTACCACTCCCAATTTTCTGTAGGACTTCACATATTTTACAACTGATATACTAAGCAGTATGTCTTTTCTCACCTGTTTCAATGCTTCTGTAAGAAACTGGTTGAGGTGTTGTTATCACTAAGTTTATAATTCATTCTACCCTCATATTTGTCCATCCATCTTTAAGTACTGCAAGACATAGTGCTTCGTTGGTTTTTCCTTGCATAGATTCCATTACGCGTTCGTATTCTGACTCCAAAAGAGGCTTGCTCAAAGAATGTCTGCTGGGCAAATAGTATGAGGGTCTTAGTAATTTAAAAGCTTCCGGCCAGTATGTATGTCCAGTTATTGACAATGGGGTTCCAGAAGACTATATTGCTCTTGTAAGAGCTTGGTCAATTATTTCCTGATCTTCAGGTGTCATCTTGTCTACAAATGAAGTTACTGAGTATTTTTTGTTTGCAGTGTTTGTTAACCTGAAGATGCTGTTGCTGATGGGGAAACACTCTGTGATAATGCTGGAGTTATATGATAGAGCAGAGAGAGGACTTCTGGAATGAGAACGCTGGGAAAAGCTACTTGCACTTTCATCAGTATGGTCCTCCTCACTTAGATCCATGAAGGATTTTTTAATGTCTGCAGGACACTTCTGACATGATACAAGGATATGTTTTGTCATCCTAGTAGCATCTGGAAATGCATATTTCATCTGACAGCATTTGCAAATCACATTCTTTTCCTCAGAAGTTGCAGTGTGGAAATGCCTCCATATGCTAGTTGTTGGTCTCACCATTTTGCTGAGGGGAGGGAAAGAAAGAATAATTTAGTGGCTAGCTTGCCAGCAAACACTAGGCTATGGGAGGGGGGATGCAACAAAGCATCAGATTAGTAGGAATTAAATTATGAGTTACATAAGGGTTATGAAGATAAACTAATGCAGTTAAAATATGGTTCAGTTTTCTGAATTCAGATAAATTTAAACTCTTACCTTTCAAATAAGTATACTTTCAGCTGCTTTTTGTTGCTCTGTACAGTCTCCCAGTCCTTTGAGGCCTGGTCAAGAGGACAGAAACAGATCCACCAACTATATCAACAAGAGGAAGCCCACAAGCATCGAAGAAACTGAAACCTCCTCCCTTCTCTTGTGACAATGGCAGTGCCCCTTAGAGGAAGAAATGCATCTCGCTCTTGCATTTGAGAGTTGCAGTCTCAGTTTACAACCTAGGACTTGCTTGTCCTCAGTGCACAAGAACTGTAATGATCTGATACTGTACGCAGTCTTACATAAACAAGTTACATAGTTTTTAGAAAACATTTTCGGGGAGTAAATATATGAACACCTTGTCTGAAACATTTTATTCATCATTCTGAAAGAAAATATTTCATAATCCAATTTTTTTTCAATTGTTCAGAAAAAAACAAAAAAGGCTTCAGAAAAAAAAAACATTTTTCTCCCTGAATTTTTCCGTTTTTTTCCTAGGCCTTCACATCGCTAAGTCCTCCAGATGTTGTTGGTGCTCAACTCCCATCATCCCTCACCACTGGCTATGTTTACTAGGGCTGATGGGAGGTGCAGTCCAGTAACATCTGGAGAGCCACACATTCCCCCACCACAATTGTATGCTTTCAGGCCCATGTAGAAGACTTATTTCAACAACAAGCCTTTGATGGTTAGATGATCGGCTGCTTTTAATCAATATGCCATTTTAGTACTGTGGTTATTTTCAGTTCTGTTTTGTAGTTTTATCTTGTATTTGTAGATTGTATTTTTCTGGAAGCCACTTTGGGTTTAACAGAAAAGGAGAGTACCAATAATAAAATCATAATAAGAACGTAAGAGCAGCCCTGCTGGATCAGACCAAGGGTCCATGTAGTCCAGCATTCTGTTCACATATTGGCCAACCAGCTGCCCACGGGATCCCACAAGCAGGACATGAGTGCAACAGCACTCTCTGAGTGCAACATCACCCTCCGATTGCAGCTGCACCCTTCAAATGTTTCATCCATTGCCAACTACAGGTTCTGGGGTGCCCGTGGACAAGACACTCATCCTCACTGTTGTTACCCCTGTTCATTTGTTTGCCTAACCCCCAGCCCTTCGAGCACAAGCCACATCAGGGCCAGCTCCAGGTTTGAGCGGGTCCTGAGCAGAGCGTCCTCTTTTGGACCCCCTCTTCTGTCAGTGGACTTCCCTAGCTGCAGTGGCACCACTGCACAGCTGGGTCTAACCACCATTTTAATTTCCCACAATGCCCCAGAATGACACTCAGTCAGGAGAATTATGGGAAATTAAAAAGGTATCACTGGATCTAGCTATCACTGGACCAGAAAAATAAATAAGGGGGGGGGGGTCCAGGAGGGCAGGCATTCACAGTGGGCCTCCTTGGCAGTTGCCCAGGGTGTCAGGTGCTGACGTCCGCCCTGATCCACCAGAGGGTGTGAGTAAGCAAGGGGAGGCATGGCTGCTGCTCCTTCTCCTTGTTCTCATCACTGCTCACTTGCTTCAGAGGGGCCGGGTGAACAGGCAGCAGTAGCAGCAGCATGGACGAGCAGCAGGGCCAGCAAGCTCCAGGAGCTGGCAGTTGGCCCCCTGGTGGGGTGTGGGCCTCAGGAGTAACACCCACCCCCATGGCACCAACCCCACCCACACCTGCCCTGGTTTCAGGCCTGGGACCGTCTCCTCTGTCCTTCACCAATTAACAGTCTTAGGAGGAAGAGAAAGTGTGGCACGTGGTTCAATCGCAAAGGGGATTGTTGAATTCTTCAGGCAACTTTGCATATATAGATATGTCCCACGCAGATGACAGCTGAATCAAATGAACAGACATCCCCCCTTACCACTTGGAACCAGGGCTGTCATGTCACTTAACGCCACAGCACCGAGTTAGATCAGAGACTCACCCTTCACTTGCAAGTTTGTATTACACGCATACGCACACACACAGGCACCTATGAGAAATTGATGAAGCACTGAAAGACTTCAAGCATCTGGCCTCCTTCTAAAAAAGTGGGAGAGGTAAGAGCCTCAAAGACTTCATCATGAGACCAACACCTGCACACTTACTTGGCAGTTCCATCCCAGGATCCCCCAGCCAGTCATAGCACAACACATCAGGAAGGCACCAGCTTGGGGAAGTCTGCCTTAAAGTTTCCAAGCCAATGCTTCCTGGAAGCCCTGTCAGGTTACATAAAAGACTGCAGGTGGCTCAACAGGATGTTGAGGAAGTTAGGAGGAATCTTTTGCAGAACCAGCCATTGCAACCCTCGGCTTGAGATGATGTGTTGCATCACATTCTGCTCCCCAGCTTGAGACCCACCAAGTTCCACTGCAGAGCAGCACATGAGGCGGTTCCAAAAACATTTAAGGCAGTTAACTGAGACCACCGAAGACAAACTTACTTCGGCAAATTGCAGTGCAGTTATTGGGTGATAACTGTACTGTGTCAGACCAATGGTCTCCCAGTTGCTTCAGCAACATTAGGACGCTCCCTCTCTGCACAGCATCACAGCCAATTATCAGGTGGCTTTGCCAGGAAATCTGCGTGGCCTTTTTTAACCTGGGATTTTCTAATAGCCCCGTCTATTGCATCCTTTAGCGGCAAAGGCTCTAAAGCAGATTCTCCAACCTTGGGTCCCCAGATGTTTTTGGCCTACAACTCCCAGCATGCCCCAGCCAGCATGTTTTTGACCTACAACTCCCAGCATGCCCCAGCCAGCTATGCTGGCTGGGGTATGCTGGGAGTTGTAGACCAAAAACATCTGGGGACCCAAGGTTGGAGAACACTGCTCTAAAGGTTAATTCTGTGCTGTTGAGGGAGAGCCAAGGAGGAACTTTTGACTGAAAAATACACATTGTAATTACAGTGAATGCCTTCTAATATTATAATAGTAACCAACTGTTCCTGGATCACTTTCAAATACCCCGGATCATTTTGCAGTTGTTCCTTGCAGACGCAAAGGTGTCTCCTGACCTCAGGTGCAGATTATCTAAACATCTAAGATACAAATGCTGCCAGATGAACAATCACCACCCAGGAAACAACATTTGCCAGTTAGACTCATTTCCTTGCCTGCCAGTACAGGCTGTAATTGCTAGTTGCCCAAGGCTGGCGTTAACTGGCAAATTAAGAAGCATGAAATCCAGGAAGTTCAACATCTCAGCTCAACCCCCACCATCTCCAGGGTCTCAGGCAGTTCTTCCATCCCTCTGTATTGTCAGTGGGCACAAGGAACAGGTCTTCACAGTAGAGATTCACCAGTGGAGATTCATTTGGACTATTGGTGCAAATGGTTCTTATTTCAGCTAGCTTTTAATATTTAATCTGGTGCTTTTATTAATTTTGTCTGGTCTATCACTGTTAAATATTTCAGGGTTTTTTTAAAAGGTATCCCGCTGTCTTATTTGATGTCTGCTGCTTTATTGTTCATTATATTGTTTTAAATTTTGTATTTGACTGTATTACACAAGCTGCTTTTATTGTTTCTGGACAGAGAAACAGGATTAAAAAAAATAAAGTCAACTAAAATCACCCTCAAATGTTACACTACTTGTGTGAATAAATTCTTTATGTGAAAAGCACTGCACACTCTTGTTGACAGCTAGAGATCAGCCAGATCTGTAGCAACTTGTTGAACACCAGGAAAGGAAAGAGTTGTTGCCAACATCAGTCTGAATCCGGGATACCTCCACCCCACCTTATGCTACAGCCCTAATACTCTGGGATCCATACTCTTAAAGGTCAACTCACAACACCACACTCAAGTCTAGCAGCCACAAATTGGTCAACTATTACTTACAGACTGCCAGGAAAGTTTCTGCCACCCCTCCCCAAGAGTGGCAACACTACCTCCCTACCCACGAAATAACGTTAATGGACTTTCTGCAAGGTAGCAGAAAGCTGGAACAAGATCCCCAGTGATTTTACTTACTTTGAAGAAGAGATAAAGGCCTAGGAGGGTGCAGCTGGCAACGATAGGAAATCGGGCAGCATCTCGGCTGGTAATGGTCTCTGGCATGTCCGAAGCATTCTAGAGGAGAAATTGGCCATATGTTAGCCCAGCACCTTAGGGTGGGAAGAAGAATTCAGAACTCTAGAAGCAGAGCTGCAGAGACAGCCCTTCACCTGCATAGCAATTGAAGTTCTCTTCTCCACTGGAAGCAAAATAATTGTGATGTAGGACAAATATTTCACCGACCTACCCACATCAGCTTCCACAGCTGCCCAAAATGCTGCTTAACCAGACCCTTAACAATGCTCAGTTCTGTGAATCAACATGTTTTGATTGCTATTTTCTCATTTCAAGGACATTAATACAGATCCCTTTCTGTGGTTGGAATGCTTCACTGGTTGAGGTAATGTCCTGCAATCATTTTGGTGCTTTTTTTTTTTGGTCAGACATGATGGCAAAATCTATCTCTATTTTAATCCCCTGCACCTGCTCATCGGTTATACCAGGCTTGCCCAGAGAACACAAAAATTCCCTTCAGGTAAACAAATAGGAAAACTGCAGTAAGTTGGAGGACAATTGGTTCTTCCAGACCGCTAGTGTGCCACAAGCAGGGAAGCGTGCAGCCAGGCTAGTAACTTTCATTCATTTATTTATTTATTATATTTAGACCCCGCTTTTTTCCCCTCAAGGAACCCAAGGCGGCTTACATAATCCTCCTCCTCTCCATTTTATTCTCACAACAACCCTGTGAGGTAGGTTAGGCTGAGAGTCAGTGACTGGCCCAAAGTCACCCAGTGAGTTTCATGGCTGAGCGGGGAATATAACCCGGATCTCCCGAGTCCCAGTCCAGCACTCTCACCACTACGCCACATTGGCTCTCATGGACTTATTTGCAAGGTGGGGGGAGAGTTAAACCACCTCTGAATCAATTACACATCTAACCATATTGGATTGGAGCCACTAACTGCATCCAGGGATATATTTATGCCATTGGCCATAACACAGTTTGTAGCACACTCATACCAATTATGCAGCAGCACTTTCACCTTAAAATGGAAGCCTCCCAATTTCAGTGCATGAAACATATGAACAGCCCGATCTTGGAAGCTAAGCAGGGTCAGGCCTGGTTAGTACTTGGATGGGTGACTGCCTTGGAATACCAGGTTCTAAAGGAAGGGACCATAGCTCAGTGTGACAGGGCACCTGCTTTGTATGCAGAAGGGCCCAGGTACGATCCCCAGCCTCCAGGTAGGGCTTGGAAAGGACCCTGCCTGAAACCCGGTCTGACTCAGTATAAGGCAGCTTCCTATGTTCCTATGAATCCATGTTCATCCACAGCAAACAGAGTACATTTCCCCCTATTCACACCCTACGCCACACTATTTCATAAAGCAGAGAAACCTCCAGAGAGGTACTAGCAACGTTTATGCAAAACATGATTTCTACGAAAGTAGCAAGGCATCCTCCTCAGCACATGGCTGGTCCAAACCTCCAGCTCAAGGCAGCATTCAATGTCTAGAGGAGAAGCTTGTTCTCCAATTTGGCCCCCTCTCAGCTGTTAACACGTCAACCTACCTCCTCCTGTTCAAGCTCAGACCATCTAGAGCTCCCCACAGGGTGCATTCAAGGCCAAAAAAAGAGAGAGAGAAGCTAAACTCACTGCACCGACAACAGTACCTGTTCCTTCGACAACAGTACCTGTTCCTTCAACTTGGAGGGGAGAGGGAAAAAAAGAACAGGACCATTTGCAAGATTGCACATTTCAGTTCCTAAAGAGGAGCTGAGGCCAAGGAGTGGAGAAAACATAACTTTGGGGAGGGGGGTAGGGAAGATGCCAAGAGAAAGATGTTATTTTAGTGACAAGATGCCAAAAGAATGCACAGGAGGCATATTGTTAACTCACTATACCACCCTTCTCCAGCCTGGTGGCCTCCAAATGTGTTGGACTACAATGCTCAGGACAGCTGGCTGGGGATGCTGAGAGCTGTAGTCCAACACATCAGCAGGAAACTAGGAGTTGTAGTCCAACCAGGCTGCAGAAGGCTGCACTGTACATACCTGGGGGAAGCAGAACGTGCAAGTTCACTCAGAGTCAGCAAGGGTCAGCGCATACAATGGAGACAGGCTGTGCCAGTCATGCCCATGAGTGAAAGGGCACATTAGGGTGCACCCCAAGGGCTGCATGTGTGGAGAACATGCCATCATCATACCACATGTATGGGGGAGGAGAAGGCACCCTGGCCTTTTAACAGCGCAGTGTAGGGGTGAGTGTTGTACTGGGACCCGGAAGATCTGGGTTCTAGTCCCCACTCAGCTATGAATCTCACTGGGTGACTTTGGGCCAGTCGCTGACTTTCAGCCTAACCTACCTCACAGGGTTGTTGTGAGGATAAAATGGAGAGGAGGAGGGTTATGAAAGCAGCCTTCGGTTCCTTGCAGGAAAAAAGGCAGGATATAAATATTTATTAATACATAAATAAATAATATATGCACAGGTATAAGGGGACAGCAGGAAGAAGGGGGGGGGGGGGGAGAAAGGCAATTGCTGCACATGTGAAGCTTCAGAGGGGAGGGAAGTGAGGCCAGCAGAGTGCCCAAGGACAGAAGACTCCACGGCAGTGATGTCTCCAGGTAGGCTTCCCCTGCGCAAGGAGGCTCCACTCAGTCGCCACGGCCAACAGCTGTCCACAGAGTCTCCCATCTCTTCCTCCACGGGTCTGCCCGGCCCTTGCCTATTCTCTCTGGGCGAGCGGCCGTCAACGTATCTTGTGGCGGGGAGTTCCGCTGGTTAACTCGAGACAGTGGCGCGAGGACGCGAGCGGGCCGGGGTCTTCCGCCCACCCCCGGGCAGGGATCTGCCTGCCTGCCTCCCCGCCCCCGCCGGCGCCCTCACCCACCTTCCCTTTGGCGCAGGTGACGGAGCGCAGTGCCCCGAAGAAGATGGGCAGGAGCGCCATCAGCACCAGGCTGCCGTAGGCCAGCGCCATGCCCTCGGGGGTGGCGGGGGGCCGCGCCCCGGCCGAAGGAGCCTCGCCGGCCCCGCTGCCGTTGTGAGCCTCGGCCTTCTCCATCGCCTCCAGTCCCCAACGCAGTCCGCACTTCCGGCCCGGCAGGAGCAGCCTCGCCAGCACCCAGGGACACGTTCCCTTAAGAGCCGGAAGTGCGTCACGGCGCAGGCGCGCCCGTTCGCCCCGCCCTTGGATACGCGCCTGGCCTCCGTTGCCAGGGAGCCGGCGGCTCTGGGCCTGCGCGCCGGCCGAGGGGTGCCGCGGGCGGGGCCGGGGCCGGGGGCTTCCGCCCCAGTGCCCACCAGCCAGCATGCCCTCTCGCAGGACGCAGCCGTGACCACCAACTTTATTTATTTCACTCAATTCATTTATTATATTTATATCCCGCCTTGGAACCCAAGGCGGTTACATAATCCTCCTCCTCCTCCTCCTCTTCTCCATTTAATCCTCACAACAACCCTGTGAGGTAGGTTAAAATCCCCTTTAAAAGGGGGTTAAACAAATACATGGAGGAGGAGGCTATGGCTATGGCTATCAGTATCAGTGGCTACTCGTTAAATATTCTCCAACTCTATGATCTATGAAATCTGTGAATCCCATGTTAGGCCAACGTCCCCTTCATTCCAATGGGTCTATTCTAAGTAGGACTAACACTGAATACACAACTCATTGCCTCCAGGATCAGAGGCAGCCTGCTTCTGAAAACCAGCCATGGGAACAGCAGCAGGCATTGCACCATTGTGCCTGTGGCCTGCCCTGCTTGGGGGCTTCACACCGGGGCATCTGGGTTGCCCCCTGTGGGGACAGAATGTTGGACTCAATAGGCCTCTGGTCTGATCCAGCAGGGCTCTTGTTATGTTCTCCTGGGGCTGGAGGACCTTCCTCTCAAGTATGGTTGCCTAACTCCCAGTTACAGCAGAGGGGTAGTGTGGAGAAAGCCAACCTAAGCCCCCTGCCTGACACACACACACTCACCAAGGAGGGGGGAAGGAGATGGGGGGGGGGGGAGACAGCCAATCTCCACAGATGCCAAAGGGGACAAACAACATCTACATGGAATCACCCCAGGGGGGAAGGCAGGAAGCATCACCAGGTTTGTCAATGCTCTTGCATATCAGCCCCATCTACATAAGACTTGAATACCTCTCCAGAGCAGACACTTCGGCACCCCTAAGAAATGGCCACTCAACACCATAGGATGGGACCATTAAGCAAGTGGCTTCAAAGGAACCCCATCCCACGGGGGGGGGGGAGGCGTCACCCCACCTGACCCAAAAGGCCACCCCTTAGGGAGGGTGTCAACCCACCTGATCACGGAGGGAGGGGCTACCTGAAACACCAAGGTATAAAACACCCTGCACAAGGGAACTTTTCGTTGTTGGACCTGATCAGCAATCTTGCCCATGCCTGGGGTAAGGGAACGAAGGATCAGCTACCCCGGGTAGCAGAATCCGGCGCGCTCCAGCTAGCTGAAATCACTGGCCGCTGGGGTTGATCGGACCCCCGGGAACCCAAGCTGAAATCACTCACAAGCCGCTTGGGTAAACCGGGCCTCCGCCGGGAACCCAGCTAGCCGCTTGGGTAGACCAGGCCTCCGCCGGGGACCCAGCTAGCAGCGGGCGGTTGACCGGGCCTCTGCCGGGACCCGAGCTAAACTAACTAGCTGAGAGCCCTGAAATCACGTGGTCCTTGAGACTTTTGCTTGCTACTTTGTACTGTACTGATAAGCTTTATTGCTGGCGTGGGTCTGAGTTTGTGAAGGTAATTTTGTAAATAAACTTGTTTTCTAAAAGATATTTTTGTGGCTATAAGTTATCCCTTTGTTCTGGGCTAAGGTGAGGCGCTGGGGACCTCGGAGAAGGCCCGCCCCAGGACTCGCTACCCCCTTAGCATTGAACCCGCGCAGAAGACCAGGTTGTCGGTCTTCCACTGGTAGTCACAGCAGACCTCTTGCATTCTGTAGTGTTTTGTTCCATTGTGTGTTTTTTTAAAATAATAATAATTCTGTACCTATTTATTTATTTATTATATTTGTGAAGAAAAGAGCCTCTGAGGGTTCCTGCACACACACACACACACACACACACACACGCCTCCTCATGGGTAAACCAAATAAGGCCGGTTGGGGGCTGGGAGGAGGCGAAATGTGCATAAAGTATCTGGTGGGGCATGGCGCCTGAAAGTCCTGAAAAGTCTACAGTGACCCGGCTTTCAAATGCAAAAGTCATGAGTCATGAGTTCCCCTCCCCTGCCTGGCCAGGTGAGGTTCATCCTGATTGGCTAAGAGGCAGCGGAGCTGCGGGAAGGAGGAGGGGAGGGGGAAAGAGCTATATTCTAAAGTGTGAGTTTTGTTTCTTTGTCTTTGGTCATCGTGTGGTTGCTGGCTGTTGGAGCAATGGCGGCAAGCCAAGCAGAGGCCCAAGCCTTCGGGTGGCCTCAGGATCCGACCCCAGGTAGCTCCTGGTGAAATTAGCTGAATGAGGGCTTTGGCAAGGCAAGCCTTGTGGAGGGCTACCCATCTCGGACCTTCGGGTAGGTGTGTAGTCTTCCCGGGCAGCAAGGCTGTGCTGGACCCAACCCTGAAGAGAACTGACCCCCAGGTAACTAGTTGTGTGCCTGGGAGATATAAGGAATCAGTAGGTTTTGTTATTTTTTGCAGCTCTATTACTTTGTACCAAAGCGTCTCTCTAATTTCGTGTGCTTCCCTCATTTCCCTATTCTTGTTGTAAAATGCTACCAGAATAAACCTTCTTTGGTTTTTTTACCCCACATGGTGTTTGTGGATTGCTCTGTGGTTCCAGCAACTAAATCCAGGTTACAGTCAGAAAGGCAAGTCCCTGAACAGAGATTCAAGTAGGATTGCATACACCAGAGGCTGGCAGTCTGGTACCTTGAGATCTCTGGGGGTCTTGGGTCCTTTGGGTAGGAAAGGGTGGGTTGTCGGGGATCAGCCAGCCCCCCCTTCCTCCACAATATTTATACCCCACCTTTTTTCCTGCAAGGAACCCAAGGCGGCTTACATAATCCTCCTCCACTCCTCCATTTTATCCTCACAACAACCCTGTGAGGTAGGTTAGGCTGAGAGTCAGTGACTGGCCCAAAGTCACCCAGTGAGCTTCATGGCCGAGCGGGGACTAGAACCCGGATCTCCCGAGTCCCAGCCCAACACTCTAACCACTATGCCACACTGGCTCTCAAATATATGTATTTGGAAGGCCATGTTGCATTATTTATTCATTTCATTTTTATACTGCGCAATAGCTGAAGCTCTCTGGGTGGTTTACAGCAATTAACAAGACAGTCCCTGCCCGCAAGCTTACAATCTAAGAAGACACGACACACAAGGAAAAAGGAATGGGGAGGGAAGAAGGGGAAATATTAATTAATACTCCTGGCAGGGCTGGTGGAATGGCCCTGCGCTCCCTCTCTTCTCCCTCTGCACAGCCTGCTGGAATGGCTGCTGCATTAAGGATACTAAGCACAATTCTGGTTGCTCAGTCTCAAAAATGATATCTTTTATTTACTTATTTAATATATTTATTCACCACCCATCAGCCAAAAGGCTCCCTGGGCGGTTTACAAAACAAAGCAACAAATAAAAGCAATCATCCTAAAACAAAAGCATCATACAGAAAATATATATTATGTTATATATAAGCATCATATTAAAATATAACACGAAGATGTTTGGAAAAGGGAAACTAAAATGATCCAGGGGTGGCACAACTTCCCTCTGAAGAAAGGCGCAAGGGTTTGTATGTTTCTCGCTTCAGGGAGGAAAAAGACAATGGATGAAGGTGTATCGAATTATGCATGGCGTGTGGAAGGTGGATGCTGGCAGGCTGGTTGTGTGTGTTAATGTTTTGTCTTGTCCTCCTATCATCCTTAAACTCAAAGTCACCCAACGAAATAGATGGACAGCAGATGCAGGACAGATGAAGAGAAGCTTTTCCTTACACAAAGAAAGCTCACGGGAGGTGGTGGTGACCAGGAGCTTTAAAAAAAAGGACAAGATAAATCCATGGGTGGAGAAGGAGAGGTCTGTCAATGGTTATCCTCACGGTGAGAGTGGTGACAGCGGTTCAGCAGTGGAACAGACCAAAGACTCAAGAGGCGTTGGGCTCTCCTTCCCCAGAGGTGTTTAAGCAGAAGCTGGACAGTCAGGGATGCTGCAGTTCAGCCTTCCCCAACCTGGTGCCCTCTGGGTGGGTTCGATTGCAACTCCCCTAATTCCCAGCCAGCATGCCCATTGGGAGTTGCAGTCCAACATGTCTGGAGGGCAGCAGGTTGGGAATGACTGCTGAAGTTGCTTCCTGAATTGTAGATCCTGCACTGAGCAGGGGGTTGGACTAGTTGACCTCCAAGGTACCATCCAGCTCTAAACTTCTACGAGTCTATGAATTAGTCTATTAGTCATGGTGGCTATATGGAACCTCCATGTCAGATCACTGAATACTACTATTGCTGGGGCACAATAGTGGAGGCGATGGCCTTCATGCCCTACCCTTGGGCAAAAGATCTGCCTAACCACTGTGGGAAGTGGGACACTGGACTGGATGGACCTTTGATCTGATTCAGCAATAGAGGATGCCCCTGCATGCATGGAGTGAAGTGGCCTATAGTCCACGAAAGCTCATATCTGTTTGAGGTGGCACAAGGATCTTTGTTGCTATAGCTCCCAGTTTTTCCTCCTGTTGTTCCTCTCCAGATCTCTTGATCAGGCAAGATGCTAGAAAAAGCAGGCTGCTGGTGGTGGTGGCAATAGGAGGGGGTGCAAAAGGTTGACTGAGGGCACAATCCTATGCATGTCTAGACAGAAAAATGTCCTACAACTCCCAGAATGCCCCAGCCAACTATGCTGGCTGGGGCATGCTGGGAATTGTAGGACCCTTTTTTGGTCTAAACATGCAAAGGATTGCGCCCTGAATGTTGTATACAGGATGTCTGCAAAGTCAGAGTCTTAAGAGGATATGGAGGAAGAGGGTTTGCAGCCATTGACCTGGTTCGCATGATAGCTGCAGCTTAAACAAGCCACTGTGATTGTGCGAACCAGGCCATTCAAACTGGCCACTGCCAGGTGATGTGATGGTTTCAGTGCCCCTAAGATGACGGGTGGGACGACACAAGAAAGTAGCAGAGAATTGTTGATCCTCCATTTTTGAAAATATAAAATGCAGCTGTTAACTCAATACTACGTCTGCCTGCCCCCCGCCAACCTGCTTTTGTAACATCTTGCCCGATTACAAGATCCTGAGATCTCGAAAGCGTGCACATTTTGGGCAATCTTTGAGTTCGCCTAATAAAGGTCTTGCGGTTAATAAAGGTCTGTGGATTTGGGAATTTTTGTGATGACCAACACAGTTGCCTTTGTTTCTTGTATTTGTTGCTTTCAAAAGGTGGCAACCAACCCTAGTCCCTGACCCCATCACTGTCATCATCCCACCTTCCTCTCAGTAGAGGGTAACAACTGAGTGGCTAACAATCAATAAAAATATGGTATTGAGACCAATCCTAAAACACAAATAAAATCATTAATCAATAGCAAATACAATAACATCGGCCAGCAGCTGAATTAGATGGCTACCATCAACTTTCACTGCGTTCCCAAAGCCTGCAAAAACAGGTATGTTTCAGTGTTCTCCAACCTTGGGTCCCCAGATGTTTTTGGCCTACAACTCCCAGCATGCCCCAGCCAGCTACTGGATATTTGTGGTATGACAAAGCTAAGGTTAATGTAGATTTTAAGAACCACTATATCAGAAGGGCGTTATTAAGAGTTTGGAACAAATACAAGCCCAGGTTATACCCAAAATTACCCTTATGGATATCACCACAAGAGGCATTATACAGGAAAGAAATGACAAGCAATGAGAACTGGTTAAAATACAGAGAAATATTGGAATTGCGTCAGGGAACACATTGGATTAAAACACGGGATTGTTTAGTAACACAAGGTCATAACTTACACTGGTTTTCATACATGCAATTGTTAGAGAGATTTAAAGTGGATAAAAGAATGTATGATATAGAAGAGGATAAGTCTGAATTTGAAATACAATTGTGTACAGGTGATGATCATGTAATTGCAAAAATGTATAAATTTTTGTTGAAGTTTGGGACAGAAGAAGAACAAGTTAAAGACTGTATGGTTAAATGGGCAAGGAACTTTGGATATAATATAATGATGGAACAATGGGAACACATGTGGACTAAAGGTATAAAATTTACACTGTGTTCTGATCTTAGAGAGAATTTTTACAAGATGATGTATCGTTGGTACCTAACTCCTGTGAAATTGGCTAAGATGTATAATAATGTGTCAAATGTATGTTGGAAATGTCAAAGTCATGAAGGAACATTTTATCATGTTTGGTGGACATGTAAAAAAGTGAAAACATATTGGGTACAAATACACACATGGATACAAAAGATTTTAAAAGTGAATATTAAACTGAAACCAGAAATGTTTTTATTGGGTATAATAGACTTGCAACTTGAGAAAGACTATGGAACATTACTACAATATATGATGACGGCAGCAAGAATAATCTATGCTCAAAAATGGAAAGAAGCAACTATACCAACTATAGAAGACTGGTTGTTGAAAATGTTGGACTTAGCAGAGATGGCAAAATTGACTTGCTTAATTAGAGAAATTTTTTTAACTTCATTCAAGAAAGACTGGAAACCTCTGGTGGACTTCTTGGGGAGGAGGGAAAGTGACTTAATAACTTTTGGTTTTGATTTCTGAAGATGAGTGTGATAGAAATTCATTATGTGAAAATAGAAGAAACTTATATGTTGGATAAGGATTGGTATTGTTTGTCAGACAATGAGGCGGAAGCCAAATGTTGTTTTGGAAAATTCAATTTAAAAAATTCAAAAAAAAAAAAAAAAAAGAGAACATTGATGCCTAAATGCAGTCAGGGAGGGGGGGCAGTCGAATCTCTACGAGGAGGGAGTTCCATAACTGGGGAGCCTCTGGACAGCATGTCAAATAGCATGCGCTTCCCTTAAGCATCATGGCCTCTTGAGGGCAGCACGGATCTATTGCATGGACTGGCCCACAGTGCTGTGCAGAGAGAGCCCATCCCAAAACCACCACCAAGCCCTTGTCCTCTGCGGGGATGTGCATGCGTGGCTGTGTTTTGATGCTGTGCAGTTAGGTTGACTTCGGGTGCTTCCAGACGGAGGGCTTCTAGCCCTGCAAAAGGCACCGTGCTTCTAGCCCATCTCTTCCTCCTCAACAGGCTTTCTGCGGTAAGAAGAAAGATGGAAGAAGTGGTGGGAAAACACAGGTTACAAATGGAAGACAGCTACGCCTGGATTCCGCCCCCCCATCAACTTCCCAACGCCTCATCTGGATCATCTCTGATTTTCTCTTTCGTGGCATTTTAATTTCAGGGCTGGCCAGTCCTTTTTTTCAGCCTCTCACAACGAGCTGAGAGCAAAAAGTAAGATAAGATGGGAGTTGCTGGGGTATGTGGGCGGGAGGGTGCTGTTGCACTCCTGTCCTGCTTGTGGGTTTCCTGTGGGCAGCTGGTTGGCCACTGTGAACAGAATGCTGGACTAGGATAGACCCTTGGTCTGATCTAGCAGGGCTCTTCCTATGTTCCTATGTAATGACTGACAGGCCCAAAATGCTGATAAGAAGAGCCTCGCAGGATCAGACCAAGAGTCGATCTAGTCTAGCATGTAACTGAGTGAGTTTGTACAGTGACTTTACTACTATTTAGAACTTTATTTCATTCTATCCTGAAGATTCAGGGTGGATTATAGTGTAACAGCAACAACAAAAAAGCAGGGCGGGGATACAAGATAATGAGGCTATAAAACTGTTTAAAACATCTGAGGTCCAAAGTCTGTAATTACAGAATAATACTTTTTTAAAAAAAACCCAACAGCTTAAAACAACTCTTCACCATTATCAGACACACTTCCACTCCCCTTGTTCAACAAAAGGAATAATTTCCACCCACCAAAACTTACCAACTTCTCTCCCCTCTCTCAGCTTTCCAACTTTTCCTGACAGGTTTTGACAGCTGCATGGCAGACAGATGCTTAAGAAGGAGGGAAGGAAGGAAAAAAAGAAATTCTGTTCAATGGCAGGCTGTGAGGATATTCATGTAGCTGGGTTCACTGGAGAGCATGACCACAGGAACAATCGCCACCACAGCCATTGACCCATCTCATGTGCTCTTCCTCTGGCCGGAATCACACACAAGTGAAGTGGTTCACTGGAAAATGAAACCCCGTGGGTGCTGTACCTCATGAGAAGCTGTTTATGTGAAGCTTCCCATAGTTTGACCCCTGTCAGGCATGTCATTGCAAGCCCCCATGCCCGCCCCCAGCCCCTCAAAATCAGGATTTGTGGTGTGGCTGAAATTGGCCAGACCATGTAGAAAGCCACTTCACGCTAACAGATTCCCACAAAATGCTATGCCTAGGCCCTACCCGGTCCCATTTCCAAGCAGTTTTTTTTCCTGAATATGTGAATTCAGGCTTTCTCTTCCAGTTTCCCTCTCTCTGGGACCATCTTCTTTCCAGAACCACCTGGGCGCCATCAGCAATAGGACAGAGGGAACACGTCCCCAGTGAGACTGCCTTCTAAATGAAATCAAATGTTCCACGTAGCTGGAAGGAAGCCAAGGACCTCTGGAAAATTGGCTGGAATGTGTGTTTTCCTTTGGAATACTTCCTCCCCTTCTGGATTGCTGGCAGGCTGGTTGTGTGTGTGTGTGTGTTATTGTTTCTTCCTCAGCATCTCTCCGTTTCTCAGTGTCATGTAATCTGGCCTCCCTGTTACTCAGCAATCTGTGCTGTGGCCACTTGCGGATCGGGGCTTCATCCACTTGTGGATTGACCCCTGTTGTTCGAGGGTTTGCTTTTCCGCATTTGAGGCTACCTTTGTAAGTCTATCCTGAGCAACAGTCCCACACTAAGAGGGGTCGAGGCATCAGTGGTGCAGCTAGAGGGCTGGACATCGGGGCCGGGGGGGGGGGGGCAAACGGTAAGTGATGGGGCAGCAGCAGATGAGCCCATCAGCAGCACCGGAGCCACCATGGCACGCCGTGGACCACTGGGGCTGACGCTGGTCACCGAAGCATTCCTTCCTCTCTTCTTGTTTTTTAAAAAACATTTTAGAGCCAGGGTGTGGCTGGCCATGCAATGTATGCAGTTGCAGATGCTCCTTTTATTATTTTTACTTTTAAAAATATATTACCCTTTTCTACAGCACAATGGTGCTTATTCCCAAGTAAATGTGTTTCACATCAGGGCAGCAGAAGCAAACTCTATTTTATTCCTGTAGTCATGATGGTGTTAGGATTTGAGTGAGTTTAAAATGCAAAAGTGGACATGCTCAGGGTATTTTTATTTTTTTTAATCACAGTTGGCAAACAGTTTTGTTTTTGTTTCCTTTGGCTCTAACATATCAGGAATGTTGAAGGAGCTGTAAAGCATGGGATGGAAGAGGACAGGGCAGGGGAAGAGGAATGTTAGTTGTGTGTGCTTCACAAGTGAAGTGAGACAACATAGTCATCTAAAGAGGGGGGGCTCATAGGACCGTTTGGTCCAGAGTCTAAAATTATCTAGCTGCACCCCTGCGAGGCATCCTGGGTTTCCAGATCCCTCCACGGTCCCCATCATAAGAACAGAAGGGGAGCCCTCCTGGATCAAACAAAACGTCCAGAATTCTGTTTCCCATTGGGTGGTATAGAAATGTAATAATCACAATTAATTACAGTTAATTACAGTAGCCAAAGCCCTCAGCTACATGCTGTCTCCGGGGTACTTGCAAGCAAGGCTCGAAGGCATCATGAAGCCCATCATGTTTAATGTCCAGCAAGGGTTGCCAACTTTCCAAATGGCCACTGTAGATGTGCTATTAAACGCTAGGCGATTTGTTTCATCAAGCCTCGATATGCACGAGACGGGGCTGGTCCACACATTCATGTACAGCAGTGTTCTCCAAGCTTGGGTCCCCAGATGTTTTTGGCATACAACTCCCAGCGTAGCTGGCTGGGGCATGCTGGGAGTTGTAGGCCAAAAACATCTGGGGACCCAAGCTTGGAGAACACTGCTGTACACGAATTCACTGCTCATCATTTGATGGTTTGAGGCTGACTCGAATGTGAACTGTCTCCATGAAAACATATTGTGTTTTGAGTTGTATTCTGGTGATACAAAAGTTCTGTCTCCGGTGATTGATCTAGGATAGTTCACTCACGCGTGCAGGTTAGCGTAACAGCCAAATATCTTGTGCAATTCACTGCAACAAGATGTGGTGATGGCATTGGGGTTAGGCTTCGATGTCAGTATCTTTTTAAAAGGATAAAATGAATTCATAAAGAATTCATCCATTATTTCTCTCCTGTAGCTCTCCTGTATGTAGTCCCTTGTCACTGGCTCAGCTTCAGCCACTGAGTGCAATGTCCAATTTTAATTATTATTATTTTTAATTCTAATTTTCCTTGGGCCATCTTTCAGGGTGGAACCCTTCCAGTTGACATCATTTGTAACTACTGAATGTCTGAAATACTGTAGCAAGGCAAAACTTTCCTATGTCCTCTCCAAGTATCCCGTTGCTAAAATGGAATGGCTGTATCTTACGTTTTTGGCAAACTCTCTTTGCCTTCTGACAGTTCTCGTGACCCCATCAAAATTCTGAATGGAGGCAGAGCCCAGGAGAGAGAAGTGGGGAGGTTCTTTAAAGATGTCTGCTTAAAAAAAATAGCCTGACAACCTATTTTAAGGACCAAGAACGGGCGATTCATCATTTCACATTTCAAGCTAAGAGGAGAGATAAGAGGCTCCAGGGAGCATTGGTCCTAGTTTATTCAGAACTGGCCCTTTGCCCGTGACACGCTCTTTCCACTGGACAAAATCCACCACTGGAAATCCCCTCTGCATCAGTCCCACTGAAGTGAATGGGAACTGCACAAGAACCCTCTCATTCTTTGGGGCTAATTAGGAGAGGCCATGCTTTGCCTGCAGAAGGTCCCTGGTTCGATCTGTGGCATCTTCAGTTACAATACCTGGGCCTGCCTAAGACCCTGGACAGCCATTGCCAGTCGGCTCGGCGTAGACCACACTGTGAAAGGGGAACCATTGGCAACTCCGTATTTTCAAGGGGGCTTGCTCAGGAAAACATCCCAGGGGACTGTGCCTACCCAGGGGACTGATGCTAACCTGGTCACAGATGAGGTATGGCAGCACTGTGGAAAGGAAAGTCCATGTAACGGGACACGAGATTTTGTAGGGAACAGGAACCCTCATTTTGCAACACACATTGTGCAATATTTACCTGTGAGGCAGAAAGGAAGAGGTTTGGGCTGTCCTCCTTTACTGCTGGAGGACGAACTTCTGGGAAGCCAACAATCCCAAAGTAAAAATGCTAATATACAAATCCTTTCAGATCATTTCCCTGATTGTATACAGGGCATCTCTTTGAAATGTTTGAAGAGGGAGCAATAAGACTTTAAATCCTCTGTAAATTCTAATGTAGGGCATTAGTTTGCAGCTTAGTTTGCTGGCAAAGGAGTTGCCTACTTGCAAAGGATATGTTCAAGAACATCTTGCATCTGGACACATCTAGTCTCAGTGGGGTTGCCCTGTTAGTCTACTGTAGCAAAAACAACAGAGCCTACTGACACCTTCAAGACTTAAGGGTGCAATCCTATGCAAGTTCAGACAGACAAAAAGGCCTACAATCCCCAGCATGCCCAGCTGTAGGCCTTTTTTCTGTCTGAACTTGAGTTGCATAGGATTGCACTCTTAGGAGATTAATCATAGCGTGAGTTTTTATAGACTCTAGTCCGTAAATGCTTATGCTACAGAAACTCTCTACATCCCGAAGGTGCCACAAAATGTTGTTTTCAGGTTTAGCAAAAGCTGTCTTAACATGCAAAGTAGCGGAGGTCTTGATGTGGCACAGCCTTCCCCAACCGGCGCTTTCCAGATGCGTTGGATTAGACGTGTTGTGTGGCTGGCTGGGGATAATGGGAGTTGCAGTCCAGACATCTGTAGGGCACCAGGTTGGGGAAGGCTGATGCACCAGCTCAGGTTTTGATAGGCTTATTTTAATTACGTACCTTGTGGAGGTGCTGGCTTGTTAAAGGCTTTGCTTCCATCTAACAAGCTCAGTTTTTGGAAAGCCGCCCTAATGACCAACAATGTGCTTTTGGAAACTGCAGTGAAGGTGAAGCTCCCAAGAACAAAAGCTCAACCGCCTGGGGCAGGGGAAATCGTCATAACATTGGATGTGGAGGAGTTGGCAGTGATGCTGCGGATTGAAGTGTTAGATTTGGAGGCAAAGAGTTCAGCCATAGTCTTTGTTCTGCTCTCTGAAGGGCTTTGGGCAAATCTCCCTCACAACATCCTTGCAAGCATGAAATTGTGATCCACCAAGACAATCACAGCCCATCAGCCAGGTCTTGGGACCTGCCAGGTGGTTGGCAATGCTTTCCTCTGCCTGCACAGACTCCTTCCTCTTTTTGCAATCCCAGGGAGGCAGTTAGAGGAGGAGTGGCGGGCTGCATTCAGTCTGTGACCCAATAAACTAGACGGTTGTAAGCCATTAGACAAGGTGGTGGGCTCCATGATGAGCCCAGACGTGTGCCCCAGAAATGTATACTTCAGCGGCTTGGAAATATGTCAGACTTTATCGAGGGGACGGTGGGGAAGCTTGTTCATTTCTGTTGCTAAATCCTTTTAAACTTGACACTGCCCAACCTTGTCAGTTCTTGGTTCCATCTCAAAAGTAATTAATTAATTCATTATATTTATACCCCGACTTTTTTCCTGCAAGGTAGGCGATCACTCGTGACCGAGTAAGATTGTCTTCCAGGATAAAATTACAAAAAGAAAATTATAAAAAGAGGAAATTCTAAAAAAAAAAAGTGTAGACTCTAGCGATGGGTCCGTAAGTGACTGTGGAGGCCAATTCTACATCCACACAGCTTCCCACAGTGAGGACACAGGTTACCAGATGGAAGATGGTCCCAAGATGGAAGCAAAGCATTTAACAAGCCAGCACCTCCGCAAGGTAATTAAAATAAGCCTATCTAAACAAATCCTGCCAGACTAATCTGATCTCATTTTTTGATTGGGTAACCTCCCTTGTGGACTGTGGGAATGCTGTGGACATAATATATCTGGACTTCAGCAAAGCTTTCGACAAAGTGCCTCATGATATCCTGATTAGCAAGCTAGCTAAGAGTGGGCTAGATGGAACAACTATCAGGTGGATCCACAATTGGCTACAGAATCGGACTCAAAGAGTGCTTATCAATGGTTCCTTCTCAAACTGGGGAGAGGTAACAAGCGGGGTACCACAGGGCTCGGTCCTGGGCCCGGTGCTCTTCAACATTTTTATTAATGACTTGGATCAGGAGGTACAGGGAATGCTTATCAAATTTGCAGATGACACAAAGTTGGGTGGAACAGCTAATACTCTGGAAGACAGAAACAAAATTCAAAGTGACCTCGATAGGCTGGAGCGCTAGGCCGAAAACAACAGAATGAAATTTAATAGGGATAAATGCCAAGTGCTGCACCTAGGGAGAGGAAACCAAATGCAGAGTTACAGAATGGGGGACACTTGGCTCAACAATACTACAAGTGAGAAGGATCTTGGAATTTTGGTAGATCACAAACTGAATATGAGCCAGCAATGCGATGTGGCTGCAAAGAAGGCAAATGCAATTTTGGGCTGTATTAATAGAAGTATAGCTTCCAAATCACGGGAAGTGATAATTCCCCTTTACTCGGCACTGGTTAAGCCTCATCTTGAGTACTGCGTCCAGTTCTGGGCACCTCACTTTAAGAAGGACATAGACAAACTGGAGAGGGTTCAGAGGAGGGCAACAAGGATGATAAAGGGACTGGAAACAAGGCCCTATTTATTTATTTATTTATTTATTACATTTATACCCCGCCTTTTTTCCTGCAAGGAACTCAAGGCGGCTTACATAATCCTCCTCCTCCTCTTCATTTTATCCTCACAACAACCCTGTGAGGTAGGTTAGGCTGAGAGTGAGGAGAGAATGAAAGAACTGGGCATGTTTAGCCTTCAGAAGAGGAGACTGAGGGGAGATTAATGGGCTCAAGTTACACGAACCCAGATTCCACCTAAACATCAGGAAAAATTTCCTGACTGTTAGAGCAATAAGACAATGGAACCAACTACCTAGAGAGGTGGTTGGCTCTCCGACTCTGGAGGCATTCAAGCCAAGGTGCAGCTGGACAGCCATCTGTCAGGGATGCTTTGACCTGGATTCCTGCATTGAGCAGCGGGTTGGACTCAATGGCCTTGTAGGCCCCTTCCAACTCTACTTTTCTATGATTCTATGATAATCCTCCTCTCCATTTTATCCTCACAACAACCCTGTGAGGTAGGTTAATCTGAGAGACCGTGACTGGCCCAAAGTCACCCAGTGAGTTTCATGGCTGAGCGGAGACTAGAATCCGGATCTCCCGAGTCCCAGTCCAACACTATCACCACTACACCACACTGGCTGGGGCATGCTGGGAGCTGTAGGCCAAAAACATCTGGGGACCCAAGGTTGGAGAACACTGCAATAAAGAAATGCTTTATTCCTTTATAATCCTGAGACCATATAGACAGCATATTATATTTCTATTATATTTCATAGGATTCTACTGTGAGAATCTTTTGTGAGCTTCTCAGAGCTATCAAGCGGGATATCAATGTTCCAATTAATAGACACCCACGTATAGAAAAGGTGAAATGGAGTGAGACGTGACGAAAGTGCTGGCGTGGGTACACAACCTTGCAGAGGAGAAGCGGAGCTCTGTAGGAGCACCAAGCTGGCAGCCCTCCGGCACTCAGCACTAACCTACTTTGCTTCGGCTGGCCTGCCTGGGCCCCCGATTGGGCTTCTCTCCACACAGCTGTATGTGTTGCCCTTTTCATCTTCCCTTCATTCGACATGCAAGATGGGAATCGATCTCGCGGCAGGCAGGGTGCTGTGGCTAAAGGGGAATGAGCTTGAAGCGGCGCCAGCCCGAACAGAATGGTGTGTATCTGGCCACAGGCCGACGATTGTTCCGTCTTTCTTTCGGTTGCTTCCCCCCCAATCCCGCCGCCCCCTTTATTTAATTGCACGCTTCCAAAACAGGTTCAATAAAAGCAAAACGGTTTTGGTCGCAATCTTCTGGGAAGATCTCTTGCACAAGCTCCACTGAAACCAAGGGGAGCGGAAATACTTGCACAGGTCCTCTCTCGTCGCTTAAATGCAATGCAGTTTGCGCAGGAGAACGGATGAATGGATGCTGCCCGCTCCATCACTGAGGTTGCTATTAAAGCAGTGTTCTCCAACCTGGGGTCCCCATATGTTTTTGGCCTACAACTCCCAGCATGCCCCAGCCAGCATAGCTGGCTGGGGCATGCTGGGAGTTGTAGGCCAAAAACATATGGGGACCCCAGGTTGGAGAACACTGTATTAAAGGCACGAGCTGGGATGGGGAAAAGCCGTGAGCAGATCTCCTTAGAGTAAATAGATTTGCCAGGCCTCAGGGTTCAATCTCAAGTTTCAGGGTGTTGTTGGCCTCCTGCTTAGTTAGAGGCTCCAAGGGAAGGAGTGGACATTCGGGCTGAGGAGCTATTCTGCCTGGGTCCAGAGCTTTCGCTCTTTGCTCTGCCGACAGCGCCATCGGGGTCACATCCCGAGCAGGGCCGGTGCTACCATTAGGCAGCTGCCTAGGGCGCAGGGCTAAAGAGGGCGCCAGAAACGCCTTGAAAAAAAAATACAAAGCTCTCAAGTGGGAAGGGGGGGCGCTAAATATCTGATCTTGCCTAGGGCACCAAACTGCCTTGCACTGGTCCTGATCCTGAGCGACCCTCGTGAAGGACAGCAGCCTGGCTTTGCTCACAGCTAGGCTTCACCCACCGACGTACAAGGTCGGCGGTCCCTTAACTCCCAGGCTCTGCCCATGGCTTAGAGGACCTGGCAGTCCTAGGAGCAAAAGGCACTCTGCACATGTTCAGGAATGCTCCTGTCGTGTTCCAGAGCTGGACTCTGGCTAAAACAGGTCCCGGGGCTGAAAATGAGCCCTGCCTGTTGTGGGTGCCAGCATCTCTCCGGCAGGCCATGGCAAGGGGAAGCTTGCACAAGGCACCTTTTCTCGTGGGAAAATGTGCTGCCGATTTACACCAACCCTTTCCCCAACCTGGTGCTCTGCAGATAGGATGGGAGTTGTAGTCCCACTCAGCTGCAGGGCGCCAGGTTGAGCAAGGCTGGAACGGACTTGGATGGGAGACCCCTCCTCTAGTTTCCTGCATGGAGCAGGGGGTTGGACTTGATAGCCTTGTAGGCTCCTTCCAACTCTATGATCTATGAAAGAAAGTAGTCTATAATAAATAAATAAAATTATACTAACGCAGATCATTGGCCCACCTAGCACAGTATTGTCTCCTTTGGTAGCAGTTCTCTACGGACTCTGGCAGAAAAGTCTTTTCCAGCCCCACCACCTTAATATTAATTAAGGCTGAGAGTCCAGGGAGCCACCCAGTGTGAGCTCTACAGCTGAGCAGGGACTCCAATCCGGATCTCCAGAGTCCCTGCCCAACACTCTCACCACTACGCCACACTGCCTCTCCGTGTTTATGGCTCCTTGACCTGGAGATGCCAGAGCTCGAACCTGGGACCCTCTCCCTGCTACAAGGCACCTGCTTTACCACCGAGGGACAGCCCTGCTGTCCTTCCAGCTTTACCCGAAGAGCTTGCTGTGGTCTTCTTACCCGCCCCCGTCCCGCACCTCTGGCTTCCTCCCTTTGGGGCCTGCATTTTTCTGGGCTGGATCTCACTGTTTCCACTCCGCCTGCCGCCTCTTGCCAACTTTCCATCAGGACAGCCGCCCTCCTTTCTCTCCCCCCCCCCCCCGGTCCCTTTTCGCCTCCCACTGCCGGATGAGAACATGGAACTGATTTTACTTTCTTGCAGTGGTGGCAGCCGGGGAGGGCGGGGGGAGAAGGTGGCAGCCCAACCGCCTCTGGGATGAGCGGGACCCTCGGGTGTCTTGAGCGCCTCAGGCGAGCTGGATGCCCCTCTGCTCCGCGGCTGGAGGGACCGAAGGCAGCGGGGCTGGGGTGGGGGTGGCGGGCTGGAGTCCCACTCCAACAGCTACAAGGACTCTGCAGCCTGACAGTTTACAGAGATCAGTTTCCAACGGGTGACAAGAGCTAGGCTGCGGTTGTCCCAGAGAGGTCAAGCAAAAAGACTCCATGTGGACTCCCTCTAGGCCAGGGCTCTCTCCAGCCTGGGGTCCCCAGATGTTGCTGGCCTACAGCTCCCAGCATACCCAGCCAGCATGGCTAATGGCAAGGGATTCTGGGAGCTGTAGTCCGGCAACATCCGGGGACCCAAGGCTGGAGAGCCCTGCCTAGGCCCAGCAACAGGGAGAGGACAGGGAAGAAATGGATTGTACGGAAGTGGGCCGCAGCACCAGATCAGGGGAACTCGGGGCCCGCCGTGGGCAGCTTCACTGGCAGTAGGGATGCAGAACCTCAGGCCTGAGCTGCCATACCCCTTCCCCCACCCAATCTTTTGGCGGTTTTGATCTTTTGTGCAGTCGTCGTCCCCCCCCCCCCCGCCGCCGCCCCACTGCAAAAGGTTGGAATGCCGCTCCTTAAGGCTTGGCGACCGGCAGGAAGACCCTCAAGCAAAAATATGCTGGCGTTGGTGGCTTCCAGGCTCTGCCCCTTCTTCTGCCCTTGTTCCCACCTCTTTTTGCCTTTGATCCCACCCCACTGGAATGTGCCCCCCCCCCGAGCTCCCCTGAAATGAGATTTGGCCCTCGGGGTGCCAGGTTCAGCAGCCCCGGACTACAGCTTTAGGGTCTTTGTGACCGTCGCTTGGTTCTGCCTTATCATTGCTGATTTTATACTGGGTTGTGCTGTGAATTTTATGATAAATTGTTTTTATTGATTGTATGCTGCCCCAAGAACCTTAGATACAGGGCAGGCAGGTAGGAAATGTTTTATGAAATAAAATCCAAGAGGGATCCACGCAGCCCTGGGATGCTCCATGGTGGCGGCGACAGCGGGGGGGGGGGGGGGGAGAGAGACACAACCAGCTGAATCCGGTTGCTTTACGAGGGCTCTCCAACCTTGGGTCCCCAGATGTTGCTCAACTACAGCTCCCAGAATCCCTTGCCATTAGCCATGCTGGCTGGGTATGCTGGGAGCTGTAGGCCAGCAACATCTGGGGACCCAAGGTTGGAGAGCCCTGTCAGCTAAAGGGACAAAGAGCCTTGCCAGAAAACAAAAGATCCCTAAAGTTTCATTGAATCTTGCTTATGCGCTCCAGAAGCCCTGGAGGCTCAAGTTACGAAAAGGAAGGTGCAGCAAATTCGAATGGGTTGAGTGCAGCAGTACATCTCAAAAAACCCGGGCAGTGAGCCAACAGAGTACATAGGTCCAGAAAGTTTGAAGTGCCGGAATTGAGCCCTGGGACCTGTGAAGCAAGAAGAAACCATGTGCAGAGTGCACTTTTCCTACCACTGGATCATCACAGCCCACTTCTCTGCACCAGGGATTAGGAGAAAAGGTTTCCCAGGCAGACTTTTGGTGTAGGATATTTTGCCGCCTGAAGTTTTACTTTTGGAACATCAGAAACTCTTGCAACTTGGGTGTAGACATGGCCAGTCCAACCAACGGCTTGTTTTCATGACACGGTGTGTGTGTGTGCGCACGCGTGCGTGCGTGCAGCTAGGATGGTTGCTTTCCTCCTCCTGACAAGATTAATGCCTGCAAAGTGCCCGAGCTTAGCCTCTCCGCCTCAGCTTGCCTCCTTAAACAAGCCTCGCTTCTCCCACCAGCAATGGAAACTTCTGACCTGACCCCGGGAAGGAGCCGTTCCCCAAGCCGAAAGTGGCGCTGGCTCAGGGCCTTCGCTTTCCGATTAAGCCACCGGTTCCTCTCACTGCAAAGGCAACACGTCGGTGTTCCTTGTTCTCAGCTTCCCCGAGAGCGAGCAGCCGCCACACTACCACGGTGGTCAGTTTCTTTGGAGGAGAAAAGAGCACTGGAGGCCCGTGGTGTCCATGTCGTATTTGCTTTATTTACAAATGTACAAGCAGTGCCCATTGGAAACAAGTAGGCACTTAAAAACAAAAAAAAGGCAGCAGGTCCCCAGCAGAGAACAACTTGGGCAGGCCCACCGCCCAGGTTGCACCCTCCCAGTTTCTGCTAGAAGTTCTCCACGCTGCATCTGTGTCTCCCCTAAACTGCCAGCTGTCCCTCTGTCTCTCCGCAGCTTCAGGGTTGTCCCCTTCTCCAAGAGCAGGCAGCCCTCTCTTTCTAGATGCTCAAGAAAGGTGCCCAGTTATCAGGAGACAATCTCTGGTCATTCGTTCCCAGGGGTGAAGCATCAACCCACCACACTGGGTTACTCGCCTAATAACAGGGAACATCACAACCTGGGCCGAGTTGGAGGTTTTTTTTTTTAAAAAAACACCTCCTTCCAGATCCAGTTCAGGGGTGGAGAAAGCCCATGGCCGCTTTCAGAAGATGGGAGATATCATAGGATCATAGAGTTGGAAGGGGCCTACAAGGCCATCGGGTCCAACCCCCTGATCAGTGCAGGAAACTAGAGGAGGGGTCTCCCATCCAAGTCATAACCAGGCCTGACCCTGCTTCGCTTTCTCCGACATCTCATTTATTTATTTATTTATTTATTTATTATATTTATACCCCGCCTTTTTTCCTGCAAGGAACCCAAGGCGGCTTACATAATCCTCCTCCTCTCCATTTTATCCTCACAACAACCCTGTGAGGTAGGTTAGGCTGAGAGTCAGTGACTGGCCCAAAGTCACCCAGTGAGTTTCATGGCTGAATGGGGACTAGAACCCGGATCTCCTGAGTCCCAGTCCAATAATCAGGTGAGATATAGACAGACCAGGAGATTACTTAAAGTGCATCAAATATCCTAAAAATGATTTTAAAACTTAGTCGTAACGTAAGATGGATACTTATTTAGCAGGGCTAGATAATATTCAAATAGGTTTTGCTCAGTCCTTGCTTAGTATAAACCTAGGGAGTGGCCATCATCTTAAGGTGGGACACCTTCTTAATTAATAAGGCTAGAAAAATTTCCTTATACAAAATCTACCCGATTCCATCAAAAATCCGTTTAGAGATTATTGAACTGGAGTCTTCCTTCTGGTCAGGGTCAAATGGATGAAGATTCAAATCAAAAGACATGAGCAAGCTGTTGACCCTAAGACCTCCAAGCAAGGCTCACATATGTTTTGTACAAAGCCGCTAGAGCAGTGTTCTCCAACCTTGGGTCCCCAGATGTTTTTGGCCTACAACTCCCAGCATGCCCCAGCCAGCGTAGCCAAAAATATCTGGGGACCCAACTTTGGAGAACACTGTGCTAGAGGGCTGTGTCCAGAGACATGTTGTGCCACACCAGCCATCTTCCAGGGGGAGGAGGGGAAGGACGATCTTGTGTGAGCCGACTACTCCCACATCACACCGCTCAGATGAACTATTAGTTGTGAAAGGGATCGTTAGAACTGATTGAGAGCATGTATGTGCAGGCCCTTTGCCACAACTACAATCGGGATCTGGGGCAGGGACCTCTAGGTTTAAAAAAAAAAGCGGGGGGGGGAGGCATCTGTCCAGGTGTGCCTGAGCCCCAGTGCCTCTTTCAGAAAATTAAGTAGCAGATAGAGACCTCTTAGATCAACAGCAGAGAAGTATCCTGGCTCCTCCTCACCCAATGGACACAGCCACCTCCAAGGGCGCAGCAAAGCAAATGGCCACTGACCCCGTGTCTCTACCCTGTGTGAAAAGCTGAACAGCAAACACCATTCATTCAGTCCTCAAAAATGGAGGGGTTTCCTGGCTGCGGGTTTATTCTTTTTCAACTAGGAAGGCGCTTACGCAGAGACACCAAAAGTAAAACTTCAGGCGGCAAAATATCCTACACCAAAAGTGGGCAGAAAGCAGTTTGGGATCTACTAGGAGATCTCTGGATGATTTGTAGTATTTTATTTATTTATTATATTTATACCCCGCCTTTTTTCCTTCAAGGAACCCAAGGCGGCTTACATAATCCTCCTCCTCCTCTCCATTTTATCCTCACAACAACCGTGAGGTAGGTTAGGCTGAGAGTCCGTGACTGGCCCAAAGTCACCCAGTGAGTTTCATGGCCGAGCGGGGACTAGAACCCAGATCTCCCGAGTCCCCGTCCCAACACTCTCGCCACTATGCCACACTGGCTCTCTGCCTTTAAGTGCTGCACAGCGGGCTGAAATTCAGCAGAGGCAGATTCCCTCCCACGTTTAGCACAGGGGAAGGCCTTTGCCTGTTGTGACCCATCCTGCAACAGATAAAGGCACAGGAACCTGCCAGAAGCATCAGAAGCCTCCTCACCTCAGCCGATGGTTGTCCATTGTCGTGTGGTGGTGGTTGCCTTTGAGGAATTCACCTACTTCTTCGGCACCCAAGAGGTCAGAATAAAGCGCCAGGAATCCCTTTCGCGCGACCGTATTCCAGGACCTACAACCTTCCCCAGAATTCACACTTCCTCTCCCTTCCCGTCATGTATCAGCATTCATACATGAAGGCGAACGCAGACACACACGTGCGCATAAAAGCCCCATAAAAGCCTCTCTCATTCCTGCCCACTCTTTACGACCTTCTAAAAGTATCCCATTTCTCACTTGGCCAAGCCATCTGCATTTAAAGTTGTGTTGCCTCTGAAGAAAAAAAAAGGAAAGAAATGACCACTGCCTCCACCTGGCTTGAGAAGAGCACAGCCTCCATCTTCTAAGCCAGTGTTCTCCATCCTTGGGTCCCCAGATGTTTTTGGCCTACAACTCCCAGCATGTCCCAGCCAGCTACGCTGGCTGGGGCATGCTGGGAGTTGTAGGCCAAAAACATCTGGGGACCCAGGGTTGGAGAACACTGTTCTAAGCCACGGAACTCGGGTATTTGGTAGGAGCGAGACGGACATACGGGTCTCATTGGGGAACACCCAGATAATTGTAACACAACAGGGAGCCTCAGAAGAGGCCCTTGCTCTACACAGCTCTGAGCATCATGCTTCATCCGGCCCCGCCAATACCGGCGCAAGAAGATGTGAAGTGAAAGACACACCCCAAGCAGCCAACTCGGGGGTTTCTGTACAACGGGGAAAGCCTTGTCCGGGCATCAGCCACGGGCCTGAACATGAGTCACAGCGGGCACCCCTGAAGATCGTGCAGAGCCAAGAGGGCAACATCAGGAGCCTTTGGGGCCGAGATGGTCGAGCGGGATTACGCCCCGTTCTGTGCGACCGCGCCAAGACCAGGGTCGTGGTGAGGAGGAGCCCACCGTCACCCCAGAGGCTTGCAGCAAAGGCCACGGTCTAATCCGCTGCCTCCCCCAGCAGCCGCAGGTGCCGGCAGGCCGATCGGCCGAGCCAAGGGGTGCCTCCCCAGAATGGCTCCGGGGGTCCTGTTTCAGCTCAGGGACCACCCCTGCCGCACCACTCCTTCTAGCTGCCTACTGGGAAAGCACTTCCACGGGCAGAAGGTCCTCCTGTCCTCAGAGGACCGAGCAAAGAAGAGAGTTTGCAAACCCCTATGTACACGTGGGAATGAAGTCCAAGGCCGAGCCCCTTGGAAGCACAAGAGGGAATGGGGTGACGAGGTGGCGCTGGGTTCACTCAGAGCACGGAGAGGTCGTGGCAAGACTTGGAGCGGACCTTCAGGGCCATCTTCTTGTTGTTGCGGGCCACCAGCCGGTCGAGGAAGCGGCGCACTTTCTTGGTGAGGCTCTCCTTGCGCTTGTAGAGCGACATGCGCCTCTCGTTGGCCTCCTTGCTGTCCCGCCGCAAGCGGATCTGCCGCACCACTCCCTCGAAGAGCTCGGTGACGTTGTGCTGGAGGGCGGCCGACGTCTCGATGAACTTGCAGTCAAAGACCACGGCGCAGGCCCGGCCTTCTGCCAAGGGAAAAAGGCCCGCCCATCAGAGCCGCTTTGGGCGGCAAGCAAAGAAAGCATACTGGGAGTTGTAGGCCTTTTTTTCCTGTCTAAGCTTGCATAGGATTGCACCCTTAACAATTAAAATCAGTTTTAGTCTAGTCAATTGGCATATATTTGCATCTGGCTAAAACAATAGCACTGAAAGTAGAGAAGCAGACTTGCTTTTGTTTGTAGACGGTGAACACCTATTCCACATCCAGCCATCTTAGAAGAGCCCTTCCCTGCTTTTTGATAGGGTGAGGGAGGAATACCTCTTCTGAGATGGCACCTGCCAGCCATCAGCTGTTTTTGTAAGTATTTATATTTAAAATAATTGGATGATTATTATTTTTTTACACAAAGGGATTTGTTACTTCATTACTTGGAGATGCCTTTTTATTAGTCAGTTAAAAAGGTTTTTAGTCAATCAACAGTGCAATCCTGTACATGTCTGCTCAGAAGTAAGTCCCATTGAGTTCAATGGGGCCTACTCCCAGGTAAATGAGAAGAGGATCGCAGTCTAAATCAACTGGTGGATTAAAAGTTGCAGGCCTGATTATTATACAACTTCTGCTCGCTACAAGAGAGAGGCAAGGAACAACACAGAGTACCAGAGCCCCCAAACCCCAATAATTTAAGTGATGCTGAATTCCTAAAGTAAGAGGTGCAGATATGCAAGACTGCCTGGAAAATCTTCCTCCAACGCCAAGAGATATGGGAGATGCTTGCCTCTACTGAGGGGAAAGGTACTCTGTGTGTGCTCAGAGGCGCACTCTATTCTTACTCCATGTGTTCTTCTAGGGCAGAGCTCAAGCAGTGAAAACAGATTCTGAGGCAAAGTCCCAGTGAACTCTGCCTCAGTTTAAGCTCCAAACTAAATGCTTTTCTTTGGCTTCAGAGATGATCTCCTGGCACATAATAAGGACTTGCTAGAAAGAAAGGAAAGAAGTCTTCGGAAGGTGACAGTGGAATTTTCATGCAGGTAACGGCTCGGGGTCCAGGATCCTCAATGAAATGGTTAAAATAGGGATCTTCAAACTAGAAGAAATCAAGGAGCTACAGTCAAAGAGTTAAGACTAGGGAGTGAATGCGCAGCACATGGGAAGGGGCTGGCGCTCTGGGCCGATCTGCACTATCCGACTGAAACAGTCATAAGAACACGAGAAGAGCCCTGCTGGATCAGGCCAAGGGTCCAGCACTCTGCTCACAAAGCAGCCAACCAGCTGCCCACGGGAAACCCACAAGCGGGACATGAGTGCAGCAGCACCACCCCGCCCATGTTCCCCAGCAACTGGTGTACACAAGGCACACTGCCTCCGAGACTGGAAGATGAAAAGCCTGACCACCCATGTGCACACTGAAGGGGGTGAATGAAAAGGCCAGTCCACACATTACATTTTCAATACTTAAAATGCACTGTGAACAACACGTGCAAACCTGCATTTGCGAACAGCTGCATCACACACACACACACACACACACACACACACACACACTCACTGTTGGCAGCCAGGATTGACTGTGGCACTCTTATTTTACACAATGGCAAATATAGGTTTGCCCCTGTACAATATGCTGAAGCAAGCTGCAGGTGCGGCCCGCCCTGGCAAGATCAGGGATTCTTAAATCTCTCAAACCTTTGGGCCTGGAGAGGGAAAGTGGTGCGGGGGCTTTCTAAATGAATCCCACCCGATGAGAACCCCCTCCTCATCCTAGACCAACCATCGCATTGCGTGTGGATATTCCGACACAGGAGAGAGAGAAGACCCTCAGCCCCTGCTTATCTCCCAGAGGAAGCTGGGAGACAAGCAGCACCCAATTTGAGAACCTAGAATGTAAGCAACAGCGGGGCGGTGGTCTTGTTATCTCTGGTGGGCACAGTTCACCATTTTGCAGTGAAACTACGGGCGGCTGTGAATCGGCCCAAGATGCTCAGCGAGGCTGGATGACGAGTCCCCAGGAATTCCTTTTTCTAGTAAACAGTGGGATGGTTATCTTAAGATCTCTTTGGTCATGAGCTCACTCAGTGCACTTAGGCAAGTCTCTCTCTCTCCCCCCCCCCCCTCTCTCTCTCACACACACACACACACACACACACAGCTGCACTCAAGCCATGGCTTGCTAACCACGAACAACCCATGAAGAGAACCTTGTTGGGTTGTGAACTGTGGGTTGTTCAGCATGATTTGTTATCTCAGCCGGGTTCAAACAACACGATAACCCACATTTCAACAAGAACCCATGGTTCAACGACAACCCGTAAACCCTTGAGTGTGGATTATTGTGTTGTCTGAACCCAGTCAATGTCTTAGCCTCAGACCCTCATCTGCATTTTTATTTATTTATGTATTATATTTATATCCCACCTTTTTTCCTGCAAGGAACCCAAGGTGGCTTACATAATCCTCCTCCTCCTCTCCATTTTATCCTCACAACAGCCCTGTGTGGTACGTTAGGCTGAGAGTCAGTGACTGGCCCAAAGTCACCCAGTGAGTTTCATGGCTGAGCGGGGACTAGAACCCGGATCTCCCGAGTCCCAGGCCAATGCTTTAACCACTATGCCAAAATGGAGATAAGAATACTGAGAGTGGGGGAGAGGCAAGTGCTTGGAACTCTGAAAGCTCAGATATACATCGGGTGGGGAACCGAAGGCCAAATCCTGCCCTCCGGGAATCCCCTCCCCTTCCCTGATTATTTGGTGGTTTCCCGGCTTTTGTGCATCCCCCCCCCGCCCCCCCAAAGGCTGAAATGGCTCTTCTAAGGCTCAGCAACCGGCAATATGAGCTCTAAACTACAACATGCTGCATTTTTGGTACGTTCAAGCCCGGCCCCTTTGTCTTTCCAGCCCGCCACTGACCTGGCCCTGGGGAGCCTCTTCGAAATGGAATTTGGCCTTCAGGGGCTGAAGATTATAAAAATGGTCACAGCCTCGCTGGGTCGCAATTGGGTAAATGTCCCAAACTTGGGAGCCTCCTGCCCAACCCACCGAGAAAGGCGCCTCCCCAGGCACCCAGGCCATTCTCCACCCACCTTCCACAGAGACCTCCCGGCAGCGCACCAGGTCTGTCTTGTTCCCCACCAAGATGATGGGGATGTTCTCCGCCTGGCGGGTGCGGCGCAGCTGGATGCGCAGCTCTGAGGCGCTCTCGAAGCTGTCCCGGTCGGTGATGGAGTAGACAATGACGTAGGCGTTGCCCACCTGCATGCAGTAATTGTGGAACCAGCTGTCTTCCTCCGGCGGCTGCAGGAAAGAGGGAAAAGCAACTTACCAAGGCACCCAAAGGCAGCAGCGGTGGCCCTGGGAAGTCACACTCAGCAAAACGGGGGCGGAGGGAGAAAGGTACAGACTGGCATGCACGCCCCCACCATCTAGAGCAGGGGTCAGCAACACGGCTGCCGCAGCCCCCTACACACCTTTCTTGGGGTCCTTCCCCGGCATGCGTTTTAAAAAAATGTTTAACACGTTTTCATGCCGGCAGCTGGGATCACGTCAAAGCAAAGTACAGGCCTCCGGCAGCTGCCATCTTCATTTCCTATGAACACCTTTGGGCTACACGACGGCTAGCCACACTTTCTACGGTAGCTGTTTTGTGGTGGCACCCAGGACAGTTTCTCAAATTTCCACATGTGCCCGTGGGCCCACAAACAAAGCTGTCACTCCAGACTGGAGTGCCGTCACTCCAGACTGGAGCATCTCTGTGGCAACGTACCCCTATACATTGCCTGGGAAATTAAGAGTTCAACTCTAGACCAAAAGTGCCAATCAAGGCTGCGGCGGCGCAGCATGCAGCTCTGTCGAATTTTTGCAGTGGACTCTGTTCCATCAGAGTGTAGAAAACATGTCAGTCTTTAACGGTGCCACAAGACACTTTTGTTGTTTTTGCTGCGTCGGACTAACACTGGTCACCCGTCCGGAAACCTAGCCTTTTTCTATCTCAAGGGGAAAAGGCCCGGGGGCCTTGAAGCAGCCGGTCCCGAAGAAGCTGGCTTTGATGTCCCCCTGCCTTTTCAGGTGGAAAGGGTGAAGTTAGCCACGGAGTCTCTTCTGGCAGGGGGCCTCCGTGGGCCAGGTGTGGAAAGCCTCGTGGGCCAAATTTGGCACACGGTTCCCCACCCTTGCTGTAGAGCTTCTCCATCCAGGAATTCTGACAATCCAATCCCATTCAAGTCCATCTAATATAGAGAGTGGGGCCCGAGAGGCAGGAACCAGTTCACTTCTACGTTTTTGTGGAGGAAGGGGGGACTGGCTGACCCGCCACACCCTCACCCTTTCCTACTCAAAAGGACCCAAGACCCCCAGAGATCTCAAGGTACCAGACTGCTAGCCTCAGCTGTCTGCAATCCTACTTGAATCTCTGTTCAGGGACTTGCCTTTCTGACTGTAACCTGGATTTAGTTACTGAAGCCACAGAGCGACTACAAAACCCATGTAAAACCAAGAGGAGGTTTATTCAGGTAGCATTTTACAACAACCAATAGGGAAATGAGAGAAGCACACAAAATTAGAGAGAGACACTTTGGTACACAGTAAAGCTGCAAAATAACAAAACCTGATTCTTAATATCTCTCAGGCACACAACTCTGTTACCTGAGGGTCAGTTCTCTTACAGAGTTAGATCCAGCACAGCCTTGCTGCCCGATGGAGATTACCACACCTACCCGAACGTCTGAGATGGGTAGCCTCCCACAAGGCTTGCCTTTACCAGAGCCCTCATTCAGCTAATTTCACCAGGAGCTACCTGGGGTCGGATCCTGAGGCCCCCCGAAGGCTTGGGCCTCTCCTTGGCGCGCCGCCATTGCTCTAACAGCCGGCAGCCACGCGATGACCAAAGACAAAGACACAAAGGCTACACTTTGGGAATATACCTTTTCCCCCTCCCCCCCTCCTTCCTGTAGCTCTGCTGCCTTCAGCCAAGCATGATGCACTTCACCTGGCCAGGCAGGAAGGGGAACTCATGACATTTGCACTTGAAAGCTTTTAGCCTGGCTTTTCCGGACTTCCAGGCGCCATCCATTCTAGAGGAACTATGCACACCCCAACCCCCCCCCCCAGCCTCCAGCCGGTTCACACATGAGGTGCGTGTGTGTGTATGTGTGTGTGTGCGTGTGGCAACCCCCAAAGGCTCTTTTCTCCACAGTTTTGTACAGCGCCTAGCGCACTGCTTGCACTGAATCAACATACGCTGCAATACTTGTCAAAACCTTTCCACAGATTATGGAGAAGAGACTAAAGGCATAATCCTACGGACGTTTAGACAGAAAAGGCCTACAACTCCCAGCATGCCCAAGCCAGCCACGCTGGCTGGGTCATGCTTGGTGTTGTAGGCCTTTTTTTCTGTCTAAACTTGCGTAGGATTGTGCCTTAAATATAATTTGTTTTTATGAAGAACCATGCTCCCGCCTCCAAACAGCCTATAGATTCCCCCTATATTTTTGTCTATAAAGATGGGGGTTGTCAAATGCACTACCCTCTGTCAGTAACTAGACTTAAATTGAATGAATTTTTTGTCTGTCTGTCTGGCTATGTGTAAAATTAATTTTAAAAATGTAAAAAAGAGGAAAAAACAAACACTGATTTCTACACATAAAGGTTTTGAACAACATAAACTTCAATTAAAAATGAAGCAACAGCAGCTCTGCCTTCCCCAACCTGGCACCCTCTCGAGGCGTTGGACTACAACTCCCAGCATTCCCAGTTAGGGATGCTGGGAGTTGTAGTCCAACACCTCGAGAGGGTGCCAGGTTGGGGAAGGCTGCCCTGGCAATGAACCTGAAACCAAACTTTAAAAATGGGGCTGTGGCCACGGGGGGATGGCACCCATCTCCTGCTTTTGGGGAACGGCACCCATGGGGGAATGGCACCCATCTTCTGCTTTTGGGTGACAGGGTAGACTCTGGTCTGCTTCGTCCGACTGACCTCGCGCTGGAAAGTGTCGCTGCCTTGACACACGGCTGAATTGACCATCTGCCCATTAAAAGCTTTTTGCCTTTAGGCTGCGTTTGACACCGTGTCCGCGTGCGACAATCCATCAGGAGCAAATTACTGCCCGGGGAGCTCTCCTCCAAACAGGACAGGGCTGCCTGCGCAGGGCGGCTGGGCTAACGTGGAAGCTGCTAAAGCCAAGCGGCTAGCCCACATTGGGGAGATCTAGGAAACAGCCTGGGGAAAAAGAGGGAGAGATAAAATAGCTGACACATACCACCCAGTAGCCCTAAGTCGGCTGACTGGTCCACAAGAGGAATTTTTATTCTGTGGGTTTCGTTTGAGCCAGGGCTGAACCAACTGGGAATTCCAGGGGACCAGTCCTGGAAATGTGGAATTAAAAAGCACATTCAAGAGTACCTCTGCGCATGTCCAGAACGCACTTTCCCTTACCACTGGGTAACTACAAACACACCTAAGAAGAGCCATGCTAGATCAGACCAAGGGTTCATCCAGTCTGGCGCCCTGCTCACACAGTGGCCAGCCAGCTGCCCGCAGGACCCCACAAGCAGGACAGGAGTGCAACAGCACCCCCGCCTGCCACGCTCCCCAGCAACTGGTATACAGAGGCATAATTCCTCTGATGCTGCAGGTAGCATAGAGCCATCAGGACTAGAAGCCATAGATAGCCGTCTCTTCCATGAATTTGTCCAATCCCCTTTTAAAGCCATCTAGACCGGTGGCCATCGCTACATCTTGTGGCAGAGAATTCCATAGGCGAACTGTGTGCTGTGTGAAGAAGGACTTCCTTTTATCTGTCCGGAATCTCCCACCAATCAGCTCCATGGGATGACCCCACTGGACTCTAGTATTATGAGAAAGGGAGAAAAATGTCTCCCTCTTCCCTTTCTCCACACCAGGCATAATTCTGTACACCTCTATCATGTCTCCGCTTACTCACCATTTTTCTAAGCTAAACAATCCCAGATGTTGTAGCCTTTCCTCAGAGGGCAGTTGCTCCAGCCCCTTGATCATTTGAGTTGCCCTTTTCTGCACTTTTTCCAACTCTACAATGTCCTGTTTTAGGTGCGGTGACCAGAACTGTACACAGTACTCCAAGTGTATCCCTACCATACATTTGTATAAGGGCAGTATCGTCTTGGCAGTTTTATTTTCAATTCCTTTCCTAATTATGCCTAACATGGAGTTTGCCTGCTATTAGGTCCCACACAACTGCTACACATGGGGATCTCATACAATTTCTATTAACACAAAGGGCTTCCAGAAAATAGGATCCCCTGCCTCTCCCTTAGGAAATTATAAAATATAAATATAAAATTGGAAGGCCAGTTGTTTCTAAATTGTATCCCCCGCTTTATTTTCAACTCTCAACAGCTTACAAAAGCTAAAATTCAAGCGATCATAAATCACCAGAAGAGTACAAAATTAAACACCCACTGCTTAAAATGTACAGCACAGTCCTATGCACGTTTACTCAGAAGTAAGCCCTGCTGTCCTCAGCAGGGCTTACTCCCTAGTAAAGGCACAATCCTCTGCAAGTTGAGACAGAAAAAAAGGCCTACAACTATGCTGGCTGGGGCATGCTGGGAGTTGTAGGCCTTTTTTTCTGTCTCAACTTGCAGAGGATTGAGCCCTAAGTGTGTTTATGGCTGCAGACAGACAGACAGACAGAGAGGCAGGCAAGCGGGCAGACACTCGTTCTGACTATTTGTAAACTTGGGATTCTGGTGGTCTGAAACAGCTGGCCACCACAGAGAAGGCCCTGCTTCACACTCCCACCAGGACTAGCTCCTGCATAACTGGGAGGGGTACTGGGTTTAGTCTATGATGTCCTAAGGGGCGGTTGGGACAGTCAGACCCACCTTGGAGACCGCCTCTTCCAGATCCTCACCCAGTATGCCCTCTGACTGACGGCAGTGCTCGGGGTCTTAGGCAGTGTCAACTTCAGGTTATGGGGGCTCTTGGGCAGGATGCTCTCAAAGGGGACCCCCTCCTTCAGGCAGTCTCACCACCTCCCCGTTGCCCATTTGCTTCCACCAGCCCTCTGCTGGGCCCAGCCTGCTCCACAGCTCAGAGGGAGAGAACAAGTGCGCAGCGCAGCCCTTGGCAGATGCATGACAATGCCGGCCCTCAGGGCCAGCCCTGGTCTCAGCCGGAGGCCTTGCCCCATCGCCTCCTACCTCATCCTTTTAACTGGGATGCCAGGGCAGGGATCAGGCCTGCCACCTTCTGTACACAAAGCGGGTGCTCTGGCCTCTCCCTACGGAAATTATTATTTGTTGTTGTTATTATTAGTAGTAATAGCAGCAGCAGCATTTATGTAGGGCCTGAGATAATTTGAAGTCCTTCAGCTACATTACCTCTTACAACAACCTTGTAAGGTGGGTCAGTATCATCTCCACAATGCCGGAGAGGGCGGAGCCGAGGGAACAGAAGCTTGCCTCAGGCCGCCCAGTGAGCTTGTGACCAAGAGGTGAGAGATCCGACTTGCCGGTTCGCAGCTCCGCGCCTCTGCCACGCCAGCCCTCAGTCGAATGGAATGTTTTGCACTCGTTTTTCATTGATCGCCACCCAGCCCTCGCTTGGATGGAGCGGGCAGGACAAATGAGAACCGATCAATCCACCGCTCTCTCGCCAGCCGCAAGCGGGACTGCAGTGTGCGGGTGCCAGCCGGGAAGAACACGGGGACTGTCAGGCCGGATCAGGCCAACGGTCCGTCTAGCTCAGCACTGTGCCTACCAATGGCGGCAAGCTGGATGCCCCGGCGAGGACGAGCGCAGGGCACGGCAGAGAGACCCACGCGCTGGAGCGGGAGCCACGGTGCACGCCGGCTGGACAGAGACTCCATTCTGAAAACGGAGGTTGCCCTCTTTGGGCTTATTGTGGCCGGGGGCCACCGATGGCTCTTTCCTCCGTAGATTTAATTTATGCCTTCTATAGGCTGCTCATCCCAATGGCCGCTGTCAGTGTGGTCCAGAGACCCAAGGACATAACCAAGCAGTGAGTTGCATAGGAAGAGCTTTTTAAAAACTCGGGAGACAAACACAAAGCAGAACGGAGCTCCTATCGCTTCTACGGGCATCCGAGGGGAATCTGAGCCGCTGCCGCTTTTCTCCTCCGGACTTGCCGAAATTCCCTCTTCTCTGCAGCTATGAAAGGGACAGGATCCTGCCCTCTTTCGCATCTTGTCTGCCCAATCCCAAGAAGCCTCCTCACTGGCCGCACACCGGGGCTGATGTCAGCAGGACACACATGCTCACACACACACACACACGCCCCGGATCCACCACCTACCCGCTTTTCGGCCTCCCAGGTGTCCATCACCATCAGCGTGGTCTCCTCCCCATCCACAGACAAGGTGCGCTCGTAGGTGTCCTCTGAAAAGAGCCAGGAGGCGGGATTAGGATCCACTCCGCATCAGCCCAGCCTTCCCCAACCTGGTTCCCGCCAAATTTGTTGGACTACAAGTCCCATCACCCCTGCCAGCATGGGGATGATGGTAGAAGGTTGTAACGAAGAGCGTGCCTCTGAGGGCCCGTGGGCGAGACACCCTCCATGGGCCCTCTCCCCCTGTGAGGCCACCTTCCCACCCCCACAGTTGCCAGATGACACTCCTCCTCATCCTATGATGACCGAGCCAGCCGTGGCGTCTCCTGCTCCTCCTTCTCACCACCACCATCGTCCAGGCCGGAGTGAGAGGCAGGCGAACAAGCAGGTCACAACCGGGAAGAGAAGGAGCAGCTCCACGGGGCTCTGCTCAGTGGGCCCCCGCTGGGGTGTGGGCCCTCGGCAAATGCCCGACCGTGCCGACCCTTGACGCTGGCCCAGAGTGCCACCTGTTCCAGCCTCCAGAAAACATTGGCGGGAGGAATCTTTACCTCTACAGACCAAGTGCGGGAAAGCAGCGTCAGCACGGCAGGCGGGCACAGTCGAGGTCACGTGGGGGGGAAGGGGTTTATGCCACCACCACCCCCCGACGCACACACCCCATTTCAGCGCCACCCCTGGCTGAACGTACGGGCCCAGGCAAAGCATCGGACCCAAACTGGGAGAACAGGGGTATAAATTACAGCTTGGTTTTGTGGTTTTACCTCAATGGCCTAAGAACATCAGAACAGCCCTGATGCTGGAGCAGGCCAAGGGTCCATCCAGTCCCGCATTCTGTTCACACAGCGGCCGACCAGCTGCCCACGGGAAGCCCACAAGCAGGACACGAGTGCAACAGCACCCTCCCGCCCATGTTCCCCAGTGACCAGAGTACACGGGCACACTGCCTCTGACCCTGCCTCAGGCAAGGCTCCAATTCTCCCCAGCAAAACGGGGAACCATGCCAAGAGGGACGACTGAGAAGACAGTTCCGGTTAAGGGACCTGCCCCGCCTGTGAACAGGGCCGTTTGCACCACGGCCCCTCCCAGAGCGAGCTCGAAAACCCAAATGCTAAAGAGGTACGCTGCCATTTGGTTGAGAGGACCGTGACACAGGTGGGCAGTCACGCTACAAACACCCCCCCCCCCCGTGCCTCTCTAAGAGGCAAGCCCAAGGAACCGCCAATCAGGCTGCATCGGGAACGAAACTCCACGAGAATTCTCCGTTCTCTAACAGCGATCCTAGTTCTAGCCCCCCACCCCCACCCCCGGCTCCCAAACTACAGCTTCCAGGCTTCCTTGGGAATAAAGCCTGTTCTGTAGAGCTGCCTCTCTGGCATCCAGAGGTATACTGCTTCTGAACATGGAGGCTCTATTTCAGCCCTCACGACTCATGGGTGCATTGTGTAACAGCGCGCTCCAGCTGGCTCGAGCAAAGAAGCCACTCCACATGCGACCTGCGGAAGGGGAAAAACCATTTACAGGGAACCCCCACCCCGAGATCACTGGCCGAAGGAGGTCTTAATTTTGCAATCAGACAGACCACAAGCATTAGCACAGCCCCAGGAAACAAAGACTATTCCACATCATACAAGCTCCACGGGGCTACAGCTCCCTGGGACCTTCCATAGATCATAAGAGTTGGAAGGGGCCTACAAGGCTATCGAGTCCAACCCCCTGCTCAATGCAGGAAACTAGAGGAGGGGTCTCCCCATCCAAGGAATAACCAGGCCTGACCCTGCTTAGCTTTCCACGCTCAGACAAGCGGAGCCAGCGTAAGCGACCCTGCTCCCCTTCCCCAAATCACAGGACAGTCCTACCTTTCGGTTGTTCTGGCAAATCCTTCTCTTGAACCCCAGCAAAAAGGTTGACCAGGCTGGTCTTACCCACGCCAGGATCGCCCAGAAGCACCACTCGGTACAGCGATTCCCACGACCCGTCCGAGTCAGAGGATTCCGAAGACCAGCTGCCCCGTGGCTCAGGCAGACGCCCTTGGGGTTCGCAGGACGAGGAATGTCCCAGCTGCGGGTGGCGGGGCCTGGCTGGTTTGGGGCGAACGCTCAACATCCCCGGGCGAGACGCATAGGAAGCGGGGAGCGGGGTGCTGGCCCGTCTCTGGGAAGGACCTGTGCTGCCTCCTTGCTGGGTGTTCAGCGTCATCTTCTGCCAAAGAAACAGCGGAGAGAATCAATCCCAGATCCGCTCCTTGCCAAGGTGGTTTCCTGCTCCGGAGTGAGTCGGCTGGCCAGGCGCAGAGTGCCCAGCCCGCTTGCGGTGGAGAAGCGGCCGCACTTAGCAGCTCTCCTTCTGTTAGTCTGCGTTGGACACGGGCCCAAAGCAAACAAGCATAAATCATTCTATCTTGGGGATCCTCCCTGAACACCCGAGACATCTAAACAACTTTTAAACTAGGAGGGGCAAGGCGGGCGAGGAATAACGATTCCAAACACCCGTTTGCAACCGTTATGTTGGGTATGTTGACTGTAGAACTTAATGGCAAGACACTCTCTCTCTCTCTCTCTCTCTCTCGGGCAGTGTCCCAAGAAGCATTTTGTGGCTCATTTGCGATGTAGAGGAAGCCCCCAAAGCCCATCTTGGGAGCTACAAACAGAATTTATACAGAATTCCAAGTTAACACAGATCAAGGTTTGGGTTTCAGTCCCACTTCTAGACTATTGCAAATGGTAGATTGGGATCTTCTGGTAGATCTCTGAGTGATCTGCAGTAGGTTGACAAGGGGTTTCTGACTCGCAACCGTTAAACAGCAGCAGCAACAACCATCTGACTTTCCCCACCTAAAATGAAGGAAGCTCAGAGAGTAACCAGGAGCGGACTTTGATGTGTAAGGACTGTGAGCGCCGTTCAGTTCCGAGCCACATTCCTGGGCTCGGATTGTGTTCGGAGAACGTTCAGTGTTCTTCCAGTCTAAGTGTGTGTTTTTTGCACCTGGAGGATATTTGGGTTCTAGTGAAAAAAACAAATAAAGCTTAAGTCTGCCCACCCCTGCCCTATTGAACTAATTTTGTGGCTCTGGTTTGTAGGGGGGGGGCTTTGTAGGGAGGGGCCGTGGCTCAGTGGTAGAGCCCCTGCTTTGTTTGCAGAAGGTCCCAAGTTCGATTCCCGGCATCTCCAGGAAGGGCAGGAACAACTCCTGCCTGGAACCCTGGAGAGCCGTTGCTGCCAGTCAGCGTCGACAAGACTGAGCTAGACGGACCAGGGGCTGTGAGAGTTTGAGGGAAAAGGTTTGTTAGTACACACACACACACACACTGCTGCCTGCTCTGAATGGCACATGCGCCTTTCAATCACAGTTTCCCTGCAATGTACCCCGCCCTCTCCTCCTACATCAAAACAAAGCGTGAGTAACTGTAACTTAAGAAGGATGTAGACAAACTGGAGGGGGTTCAGAGGAGGGCAACAAAGATGATAAAGGGACTGGAAACAAGGCCCCATGAGGAGAGACTGAAAGAACTGGGCATGTTTAGCCTTCAGAAGAGGAGACTGAGGGGAGATATGATCGCACTCTTCCAGTACTTGAAGGGTTGTCACATAGAGGAGGGCCAGGATCTCTTCTCGATCATCCCAGTTTGCAGGACACGGAATAATGGGCTCAAGTTACAGGAACCCAGATTTCACCTGAACATCAGGAAAAATTTCTTGACTGTTAGAGCAATAAGACAATGGAACCAATTACAGTACCTAGGGAGGTGGTGGGCTCTCCCACTCTGGAGGCATTCAAGGTTCAGCTGGACGGCCATCTGTCAGGGATGCTTTGACTTGGGTTCCTGCATTGAGCAGGGGGGTGGACTCGATGGCCTGGTAGTTGTAGGCCCCTTCCAACTCTACTTTTCTATTATTCTATGATCTCCCCATCGCACCCACGGCTCTCCCTTCCCTGTCGACTCCCACACACAACTGACGTTTTGGATGATCAGCTCTTTCCTGCCTTTTCGGTTCACGAATTTCTGTAACTGACGATGAATGCCAATCTGAGTGGAATTGTATCAATCATAAGATAAAATATAAGCCTATCAGAAATGGATCAGACCTCTCCCCATCCCCAACTTCTGTATGATACTTGTAAGGAAAACCATCCATTCAAATGAAAGGATGCTGCATGTGTATTTTGCCAGAAGTAAAAAGAAAAGAAAAGGAAAGTGAAACGTGAATTGGCTGTCTTTGGCAGTAAACTGTTGACAGAGATCTACTTTGCAGGGTTGTTGTGACAGATTAGAAATCATTAAAGCACTTTGCAAATTCAAAGTGCTACATAAATTACAGTTCACAGGATGTGCCTGTGCGACTATCTTCTCGAGAGGGAATGGCTGGACCGTGGCTTGTTCGGCATCAAGCAAGTGATTTGGTGTCCGGCACAAAATGCAGACCCCCTCCGCCCAGCCCCAATTGTCCCAGCATTATTATTTATTTATTTTAAGTCAAGCTTATAGCCCTCATGGCTGCAAACAAGCCTGAAATCATGCCTTAATGAAATACTAGAAACCAGAGGTGATCTGGGGATGTCATCTTGGAGTGGAAAGTAAATTGAAAGCGAATCCTGCTTCAGGTGCAGCAGCCATATGCGGCCAGGTCATATTGTGCCAGGCTGGGGAAGGAACAGAAATCTGGGCACAATAGTCAGGATATTGGGGCGGGGGGGGGACGGGGGGGACACACGTCCTTGCTTGATTCCTAGGTACCCAGCTGCTTTGGCTGTAGAAGCTGCATGCTACAGAGCAAACACTGCCCTGTCTTAAAGGATGGCTGCGGGAGCAAAGCATACCGGAGGGGGATAGTTATCTGGACGCACGTCATAACTGTGTGACCGAAACAGAAAGGGGAGGCGTGTGCTGGGGGGGGGGGGAAGGTGTGCAACTTGTCCTGCCTGTCAATGTTCGTTCTTCCATCACATCAGGCAAGTTTTTCTGCAAGGGCTGGGGAGGCGAGGGAAGAATTTAAAAAGCCCCTTTCTACTACTTAAAAAAGAAGCTCATTTTGCAGCTTGCAGGAGAAGGAGCACCCGCTCCTGCGTCTCAAGGGCTGCTGAGCTTTATTTATAAGTTGCAAAAAAATAAAAAATAAAAATAAACCAAAGGGCAAAGGATGTTAAACAAAACACTGGGAATGGACAGAAAACATCTCCAAACCGCCAGAGCTCTGCTGGAAGGAGATGGTCTGAGGTGTGGGGGTGGGAGGTCCGGCAAGCCCCCTCCCCTCACTCTGCATGTTGAGGCAGGAAATTAAGCGTATTCTTTAGGATGGCTTCAGTTCAGAGTTTATTTTCCTGCCCCTTGATCGTCTTTGCTCTTGACGGTTTCCCAGCTTACAGGTTTCAGAGTTGGTGGTGCTGGCTTTGTTTTATTCTTTTAATATGAATTGTTGCTTTTATGTATGTTTCCTTAGCTGCTTCTCAGGGCCAAAGCTCTGGGCTATAAATCAGCTTACAAATAAAAGAGAGATAAAATAGCAGAACCTTTCTCTCCCCTCCAGATCTCCCTGCTGTGGAACACAAGCAGGGCATATCCTCTGTGAGTGTGTGTGTGTGTGTGTGTGAGTTTTTCCAATCCAGGGTCTGGTTTCATTGTGGTACCAGTAACCCAATGCCACGGCATGGTTTTGCCAGCCTCCAAAACATGGTTAAAAATTCAGAAGGAAAGTTGTTTGCAACGAAGCGCGCCATTGTCACCGCTGGGGTGGCATTGAATTACACACACACACGCACACGCGCTACTGTCCCTGTGACCAGAGACGGCCCCCCAGGACCAGTTTGCAGTGCTGAGCTCCAGCCCTGGCACTGTGAAAGAATAAAGACGAAGACGCGCCTGAGCATGTGCAAAGAGCATTTCCCGGCCGGTCCAGTGGCTGCACGTAGGACTGCTGCTCCCTACCCCCCGCTGGGGCATGCGGATCGAGGGAGTAGCGTCAAGCCTGCGTAGGAGCCAGTTCTTAGGCTGGGTGTGTGTGTTTGGGATCCCTCACACCAGCCTTCCCCAACCGGGTGCCCTCCCGAGGTGTAGTCCAACACCTCGGGAGGGCACCCGGTTGGGGAAGGCCGCCTCACACCACGAGGGTCTTGGCTTGCGGCCCCTCCAGGGGCGAAAGAGAGAGCCCCGTGGGGGACACCGGTTCCTCCGAAGAGAGGTCCGCCCTCCTGGACCCCGCGCTGCACTGGGCGGGACCCGGAAGCCCCGTTCGCGGCAGCAGAGAGACGAGAGGAGCAGCAGGGCGGGTTGGAGGAGGAGAGCATCAGCACCGAGGGCACTTTGCGCACGCTCAGGGGTCCTCTCGCTCACGTTCTTATCACCTCCCAAACCGTCGCGCCAGCGCGGGCCACGCCTTCCAGAGCCCGGCGCTGCAGAGACCCCGGGATGCAAACGGGGGGGGGGGGGCGCCCATTTGCCAAGGCCCCCGGGCGAGACTGACTCCTCCGCGGCTTTGCAGGCTGGGGACCCGCCGCAGTCGGTCGGGGGTGGGTGGAAACCCCCCCGTCCGTAGTAAAGTTTTCCTCTTCCCGCCGTTCGCCTTACCTCCGCTCGCCGCTCACTGCCGCTCGTCCGCGGGGCGCTCTCGGGGGGCCTCCGGGCGCTCCCAGCCGCACAGCCCGCGCGCCCCGTCGGTCCCGCCCGGCCTCATCGCGCAGCGCTGGCCGCGGCTGCGACGGGACCCGGGAGGCACTTTTAAAGCCGGAGCGGTGGCGCCCCCTCCCTGCGCGCTGCTCCGGGCGGGACACACCCCCTGCCGGGGCCGCCCTCTCGGTGCAGGCGGCGCTACAAGAGCGCCTCTGAGCATGCACAGACGGCCCAAGGCCTCTCCGCGGCGCGGACCCATCCGCGGCTCCTCGACGGGAGTCTACGGCTGGAGAACCCAGGAAGGGCCCCGCCAGATAGGACCAAGGTCAACGCGGTCCCAACATTCTATCATCATCATCATCATCATCATCATCATCATCCCGTTTATTTCGTTTTATCAAAATAGAAAACTCTTTTGAGTAGCATTCAGTGAGGACTGTTGCACAGAGAAGATATCAAGGAAAATGGAATGACCAAATCAACCTTTCCCGACCCAGGGCCCTCGAGATGCGTGTTGGCCCACAACTCCCACACAACACCACTGACAACTGTCTGACTGATTAGCATATTTGGACCTGCCAAGAACTCACGTCTTTATAAAGATATCACCCATACCTCTCTCTCCCTTTCCTTCTTCTGTTGAGTGTCTGTTGAAGTTTAGACTGTGTACTCCATGGGGCAGGGACCTGTCTCTTTGTTATGTTATAATGTAAGGGTGGACAGGATTTCATGCATGGTTTGAAGGAAGTGCTGCATAATGGTTAGTGCTGGACTGGGACTCAGGAGATCCTGGTTCTAGTCCCCGCTCGGCCATGGAACTCACTGGGTGACTTTGGGCCAGTCACTGACTCTCAGCCTAACCTACCTCACAGGGTTGTTGTGAGGATAAAATGCAGAGGATGATTATGTAAGCCACCTTGGGTTCCTTGCAGGAAAAAAGGCGGGGCATAAATATAATAAATGAGTAGACAGGTTTTTCTCCCTCTCATTAATACTATCATTCAGTCATCCAATGAAACTGATTAGCTGTAGATTCAGGGCAGACTAAAGAAAGTAATTTGTAATCAATTTATGGAACTCCCCACCACAAGGTGAGGCGATGGCCACTACCTTAGATGGCTTTAAAGGGGATTAGATAGATTCATGGAGGGAAACAGATCTATCCACAGGTCTTAGTCATGGCAGCTAAATGGAACCTCCATGTTCAGAAACAGTCAACCTCTGAATCCCAGCTGCTGGGGTACCACAACAGCTGAGGGGGGACTTCCAAGAGGCGTCTGGTTGGCTACTGTGGGAAACAGGATGCTGACTCCTCGATGAACCTTTGGTCTGATCCAGCAGAGGGCTCTTCTGATGTCCTTATGAACAGCTTTCTTCCTTAAAGCCCTTTCTCAAAACTCACCTTTTCCAGGAGGGCTTGGGGCCTTGGGCACACCCTAATCCTCATTCCCAACTGTGACCGAGCTTAAAACACGTATTCTCATCTCTCCCTGCCTTCCAAGATGCCATGAACAATTACCGTATTAGTTTGACATGCTTTTCGCTCAGCACGTTGGGCTTCTTCAAAGTCCATAGAACCTTTGTGAAAGGCCAACCTCCAGTTTAGATGGTTCATGGGCCAGAGCTTCCCAGTTTTCGATGTTTATATTGCATTTTTTTTTTAGATTAGCTTTAAGATTTGTAGTAGGGTTAGTGTGTGATAGCAGCGAGCGAGCACATCCACATCTTTTAAAATGCCAGGGAGAAGCCCCCTCATCTCTCTGGCCAGACAGAAGGCCAACAGTCTCCACCCAGCGGCAGATTAAGAGCCTGCAGCCAGATGTGCAAGATGTACAATACGCTGGAAGATGTTGCCTGCAGCACACGCCATCTGATGGAAGCTTGGGAATAATAAAAATGTTTTGGGGTTTCCACGGCTGTGAAGCCACATTTAACCTTTAAAGTCCAAAATGGCTTGGGGCTGCGTTACCTGGAGGAACATCTCCCTCATATTTACCTACATGAAGATCATGAGGTGCTCCTCCAGGTGCCCCCCCCCGAAGCGAGGTGGGTGGCTATGAGAGGGCCTTTTCAATGGTGTCACTGTTTGTGGAATGGTCTCCACAGAGAGGATCACCTGGCACCTCCGTTATGGACTTTCTGGTGCTAAGTGAAGACCTTTTTATTCTCCTAGGCATTTTAAGAACTCTTTTCCATGTTTTTAGTACTTTATTCTGTTGGTGGTTTTAATTTGGTTTTATGTTGTAAAGGTTTTATTCGTTGCGGTTGGTTTTAGTCTATGATTTTTATTTTTTTGTTTTAACGTTTGTACTGTATGTTTCTAATGTATTGTACACCACCCAGAGAACTTCAGTTACCAAGCAGTTTAAAAGTACAATCAATAAGTTCCCATAGACACAGACACAGCAGTCCTTGAGGCTCATGTGCCTCTCCTAGCACTACTCCTTGGGCCATGGCAATTTGGTACCCAAAGCATCTGTACCACATGATCCCAGAGCCCTTGCAATGTCACAGAGGATGCTGGGACCACCTCTTGGCCAACCCCTCGCTTTTCTTGCCCTTCTAAAGATGAAGCAATCCCCAGCAACTGCCTGCTTTGCTTGTGTCATTGTCCGCTGAACATCTCAGGGTGGAGAATCATTCCAAAGTCTCTTATTTTTAGGGATGCACTGCGATGCTTCAGCACTTCCCCTCCCTTCAGTGCAGATGTAGTGAAATGCAGAGGGGAAGGGCTATAGCTCTGTGGTGCTGAACACATGCGTTGCAGGAGTAGGGTCCCAGGTTCAATTTCCAGCATCTCCAGTTAAAACGGATCTCAGGTAGCCTAGGAAGACCTGTGCTTGACCCACAGTTAGAGTAGACAATCTTGGACTTGATGTATCATCCGTGGGTCTGAGTCAGTGCCAAACTACCCATGACCTTAAATGCATTCTTGCATTTAATGTGCACATTAAAAAGAAAGAGCCACTCTGGGGAGAGGGGCGGAAATAGAATTGCGACTAGAGTATGCAGGGAAGTTTAACCCTCTCCTCCTTGCTGCAATCCCATTGAAAATTGCCCTCCTCGTCGTCACATGCTATTTCCATTAGGAGGAAAGCTCCAGCTGGTGCCAGTGGGAGATGCAGAAGTCTTGGGGGGCGGGGAGAGATAAACTTGCCTTCCCTGCCCACTGCACTCTCTATCCAGCTCAGCCGTTGCTCACCTCCCCGGCAGCTATTTCCATTACAAGAAAGGTGCGTGTGAAATGCAATAATGCAAGTCACTTCATGTCCAGTTTGGCCTGCAGTAAAAGGCAGCTTCATGTCATGTGCTCAGGTGTGAGGAGTGCCTGGACTCCACCACAGTCCCTCCAATTGACTAGGACCAGCGTGGGGCTGTAGCCAGTCACAGGTCTAGCTTGCTGTGCTCGCTCCAGGCATCTCCTATAAAAGAAGTTACCCTAGCTATGTCTCCCCGAAATACTTCCTGCATTCCTGCTCGTGGTGACCCAAGAATGCAGGAAACTGAGATATGGAAGTGGCCCCTGGTTGTCCTCACACTCACAAGTTTTATGGAGAAGAACATAAGTACACCTTTGATAGGACCCTTGACTCCTCTGAGTTATGCATCAAGGGCACAATGAGGGAGATACAGCACCAGAGGTACGGCTATTCATGCTGTCATTGCAATTATCTGAAAAACTGACCCTATTAGATCAGGTACGGCTATCTTTAATGGAACCTAATTCTGAGATATTATGGGGTGGGGAAGGTTAGAGAGAAGCCACTCCAATAGGTCTTAGCTGGAAGGTTTAAAAGCTGCAGCCTGGAAATCACCCTCCGGGGTGTTGATTTCTGGTTTGGCTCAGCAAAGCAGGAGGGAAACTGGTCAGCTGCAGTCTACAAGGATGCAGTTGCATGCTCAAGGTGCACCATGCCAATCAGCGTTTCCAGCAACTACAGGGGGAAATCCTCGTCCGTGGGGATGTTGAGAAAAATCTCCATATCTGGGGTGCATCTGGAGGGAAAGAGCAAAGAAGGAATCAGGCTCACATTTGGACAGAGGAACTCTGTTGCCCCTCAAAAGCACAAAAGCCTTGGGAAGTGATGAGAACTCACTGCAGACAGAAGAGGAACAACAAAGGCACAGCATCCCTTGTCCCATACAGAAAGGGTGATCCTGGATTGCCAACAGGAAGCTGGTGGCATGAATGACTGGAGCCAAAGTGGCCCAGTTGCCTCCCACGGACTAAATGGGTATGGAAACTTGGAAGAGGGTACGCGATCCAGAATGTGAAGACCAAGGTTTTCAAGATGATGCTGGGTTTGGGGGACGGGACGAGACACACAGCTTCTCTTGCTGGTGGGGATGCATTAACTGCAGAAGGATCAGAAATCAAAGTGGGGCTGAGAAGGACCCCTTTGTTAATACAATGCAAAGCATGTTGCGGGGGGAAGGAACACAGGGCTGGGCAACTTGTGTCCCTCCAGATGTTTTGACCTACAACTCCCATGATCCCTCACCATTGGCTGTGCTGGCTAGGGCTGATGGGAGTTGTAGGCCAACACATCTAGAGGGACACAAATTGCCCATCCATGGATTACAGCATGAAGGTGTGACCCAAGGCCCAGTCAGCCAATCCTACTGCTTGGGACACAGGCTAAAGGGCCTACTTGGGCCTGCGGAGGAGGACATCTGCAAATATCACATCCCGCGGGTCCCCGACGGAGTGATGCAGTTTTATAATGCTCCTGTGCAACTGCTGGATTTCTTTCACCAATTCATCAATTATCTGAAAGAGTTAAAGGAGAAAAGAGCAAGTCAGGATTCATTCCAATTCTCCTGGTCAGGCTCTAAGCACTTTCCCTTTCTGTGCTCCAAATCATGCCTCCCAGCAGTTCTGACTCCCTCCATGAATGAATTGGGCCTCCAGATCAGAGATTCACAGGTGACTCGAGAGTGTGTTAAGATGCCTTACTGCCTTCTCCTAAGCCCCAGCAGGTAGAAATTGAATCCACTGAAAGAGACCTTCTCCTTCTTAAAGCCTGGGACACATTCGCAGCCTAAGTTTAGCTAGTACTGTCAGGCCAAGACAGAGATGCAGGATATACGCCATTGCAAAATATTTCAATGTTCAAACTCTCCCCCCACAGTCCACACTGGGCACGTTTCACATTCATCTCATGCCTCCATGCCACGCACATGCCTCCACGCCACCTTCCCTTATGCCCTATATAAGGCATTCGCTGGACCCATTCCAGGCTCTAACTGTGAGATTATTCCCAGGGAAGTTGGCAGTCAAGTGGAGGCCCCGTGACCAAAGGGTGTAACGCCTAGGTAGCTGCCTGACATTGTACAATTTCCTGCCAAGCCACTTGCTGTAGCCCCAAATCTTGCCTCCTTTTGTTTTTCTATTTGTCTTTTCAGTTCCACATTGTTCTTATTCATCTGTTCAAGACCATCCTGGTACTGCATCAGCTTCTTCTGTATAGAAAAGGGAAAGATGTCATTCAGAAGGATTCAAGGGACCCTAGAAGGCAATGCCAAGGGAGTGGAGGGAGGAAACCCCAAGCCCCAGAGGGGTTTTTTTGCGGGGGGAAACCAAAGCCTTATCAAGTCTATTCTACATAGGGGAGATCAAGTATATTAGACTGCCAATCCAAACGTCTGGGATCCAAAAGATACTTCTCCACTTCCACCCATACGTTATACCCAATCTACTCCCGCTGCACTTTCTGCTCCAGTTTCTCAAACTTTTTGAATGCATATGTATGTATGTGGTTGCTTTATGCCAGCCTTCCCCAGTCCGGTGCCCTCCAGATATGTTGGACTACAACTCCCAGGAACCCCCAGCCAGCATGGCATCTGGAGGGCACCGGGCTGGGGAAGGGTGCTGCATACTGAGCCACAGCATTGATCCATCTACCTCAGTGTTGTCTGCTCTGACCGGCCCGCATCTCTCTGTGGTCTGGTGGCCAAAACAGAAACTACATGGGAGATGTGTAATTGGATCTCCTGACTATTTGCTTTCCACTTGAATTAGACTGGAACAGCAATGCTGAGGGAGGGGGTTGTTAATTCCCCCCCTACACATTGTTAATAGCTCTGGAGCTAACGGCAGCTGTGGGGGGCCTGGGTGGGCCGTGCTGCTCAAGCTAATGACCTGCATTACCCCTCACTTACCTCCTTCATGCCACTACACTCCTGCAAAATCCCAAGATTAAAAATCCAATCTATGACCCTATATATAGGAAAATAGGCTGGCATAAATATCCTCAAGCACCACCTATAGTTCTGTCTCATTTTCCCCCTCATGGTGAGGAGCTTACAGCTCAGCTCAGGCTAGGTGCTCTCCAGGCCTCTGGGCCCAGGTCCACCCCCCCCCACACACACACACCCTCCTCCACCCCATGCATGGGCCTGGATGACGTGTGCCAAGTGAGTATGTTGGAATACATTACACACATGCCGGCCACACGTTGTGGAATGCCTCCCACCACCTCCTTAGGTAATCGGTTCCATTGTCTTATTGCTCTAACAGTCAGGAATAAATAATAATATTTATTATTATTATTTATTACATTTATATCCCGCCTTTTTTCCCCTCTTGCAAGGAACCCAAGGCAGCTTACATAGTTCTCCTCCTCTCCAATTTATCCTCACAACAACCCTGTGAAGTAGGTTAGGCTGAGAGTCGGTGACTGGCTCAAAGTCATCCTTCCTCAGTGAGAACTGCTTGCTACATCTCTTTTAACTTCTTTATTCCCCCAGACGTCTAGGGCCCAAAGGAAGTTGGCATGGGGGCTGCTTTTATCTCTTGCTACTCGTTTGGGGGGGGGGGTTATGGGAATTTCTAAATGCATTTTGTTCTATAATGTGAGGAGCGGAGTGCAGAATCTGGGCTCTCGGTGACACAGAGCGCAAGGCGGCCCCTCCCAGTCCCCTTCGGACCGGTTCCAGGCACAGCGCAGAGATCCAGACTGATCCCACTAACCTCTGCCAGGTCCTGTAAAATGTGCTCCTGCTCCTCCCACACTTTCCCTGCTAACGATTCCAGGAACCGTTTGGACAGATCCTCGATATCCTCCAATTCATCCTGGAGATGGCAGTACAGAAGGACAGATGAGATGGGCTGTGTGCCTCCAGCCCTGCCCACGGCAAGACACATGGAGGCCGACAAAGGCCTCCTTCCCACACCTGTTGCTCTTCACTCAGGTTCCGGATGCTGCGCAGCAGGGATGAAATCTGGACCGCTTTCACCGGGTACTCCTTGTCCATGTATGTTCGGAGGACATTGAGCTCCTCCTGGAGGGCGTGCACTTTGCTGTTCATGCGCTTCATCTCCAGATCCAGTTCTGGGGGGGGGGGGGAGGGGGAAGCAACGATAGCAACAAGGGGAAGACGCTAGAGTCAAATCCCGAAGAGACTGAGCCTACCATGTGGCATCTTATTTGGGAAATGTATATCATGCCCTTCTACTGCCCGTGCACTAATCAGAATGGCTCCCAACAATTTAAAGCCACACTAACACAATAGAAAACCGTGAATTCAGCAAAACACAAAAATACAAATACAAAGGCAGAGGCCACATGGAAAACAAACTTTAAAGAAATCATGCAAGGTCTCCTTTACCAAAGCAAAATTCTCTGGCCATGAGGAGAGAAAATACCATCACCACAAGCGAAACAATTCACTAGCCACAGTTCCTCTCTCCAGCGCCCACTGGTCTTGGGAAAGGATGCTTTCTAAAAACGCCTGTAATGTCTTTGCCTGAGTTCCCTTCCTAATGGCTGGACACCTTGAAACCCATTCGCATCACCTTCTAGAGAGGAGCTTCTTCCCCTTGCAGGCTGAGAAGACATTTCCTCCCATCTTTAGGAGGCATAAAGTTCCAAGGCCTGGGAACTGGAGACCATGGAGCCTCCAGTGCAGTGTTCTCCAACCTTGGGTCCCCAGATGTTTTTGGCCTACAACTCCCAGCATGCCCCAGCCAACTGGGAGTTGTAGGCCAAAAACATCTGGGGACCCAAGGTTGGAGAACACTGCTCCAGTGCAACGAAGGTGGCAACATGCATGTCACAAAGCCATGATAGAGAAGCACTGCTTTCTATCCCTTGGCTTCCTTAAAATCCCGCTGTGCTTCTGAAGGGCTCTCTTTTCCATAGAAAGGATTACATCAGAAGGCCATACCATCTATCCATCCAGCCCAGTACTGTCTATTCTGACCGGCAGAGGCTCCCCAGGGTCCCAGGTGGGGTCACTCCCTCACCACCTGCTACTTTAGGGTGGAGATGCCAGGGGCTGATCCTGGGACCCTCTGCATGCAAAGCAAGTGCTCAGCTCCTGAGCTATGGTCCCTCCTACCAAAGGAAGGATTCTCCTTGGTCTCTCCATCTTTACAGAGGCGGGCCTGGATTGCCAGTATATTGTCTGGGGTTCTCCTAACCATGTTCTGTGTCCCTTTTACAACAAGAGACATGTGATACACGAACACCACCTGAATGTGTTAGTCAAGCTAACGCTGCTGTTTGGAACACTCTCGGCTACAGTTAGGCCCCCCAAAACTGGGCCAAATCACGTGTCCTTGGGTTTACTGGCCTGGGCTTCTTCTCTGCCCCTCAGCTGGGAGCAGGGGGGCAGCAGGGGGGGGGCTGCTTACTTCCAATATTCTTCTCCACCATTTTCTCTGTTGCCTGGAGTTCTGCTTTGGCTACACCAACTTGGTTCTGACTGGAGTCCCGAAGAGTTGTGATGATTGTCTGTGGAGACAGAAGCAACATATTATATATTTATATTATATTATATTTATATTATATTTATCATATTTATACCCTGCCTTTTTTCCTACAAGGAACCCAAGGCGGCTTACATAATCCTCCTTCTCCTCTCCATTTTATCCTCAGAACAACCCTGTGAGGTAGGTTAGGCTGAGAGTCAGTGACTGGCCCAAAGTCACCCAGTGAGTTTCATGGCTGAGCGGGGACTAGAACCCGGATCTCCCGAGTCCCAGTCCAACACTCCCAAGCGGTTCACAGCGGAATGGCCAAACTGTGGTTCACAAGCTACATACAGCTCCCAGTTCAAGAAAGTGGACAGGAATAAAATGGCAAGAACCACCCCCTTAGGCAGTCTGTGTGCTACAAGAGGGAGCAATGTAGACTTGCCCTTTCTCACTCCCCATCCCTTCTCCCAGCCATGTGCGAGGGCAGAGTAAATATAGGCTGAAGAGGAGGCAGGAGAAAACACACTGTAGGATCCCCAAAGAAAGCTTTTAAAAAACCATGGCCTGGATGGGACGAAGGCGGGAATGGAGCAGAGGTCAGAGGGTGGCAAAAAAAGAAAGAAGCCAGGCTGCGGAGGGGTAGGGGGAGAGTGAGAAAACAAGAGCGGGGGTTGTGCATCTCATGGGTCTCAAAATCTCGATAATAGAGACCTGCAGCCCAAAGGTTGGGCTGGTTTCTTCAATTCAGTCCCCCTGCCCAGGTAACTACTTCCTGTTTATTCTGTGCTCCCTCTTTCAGACTGGTCCCCTTCTGGGTTAGCTTCCCACTGAATACAGTGAGAGTTACTTCAGAATAAACACGCATAAGGATTTTTCTATAGCCACACCTTTTGCTAGCTTATAATGCTTGTGAAAGTTCTATGACATCACAGCAGGACAGCCAATGGCAGGGGACAAGGGATGGAGGATAGTGCAGGCAGGCAGTTTGTAATCTAATAGTACACATATGATGAATCTCTTAGACATAGGAACTTCAGCCACTCCTGGACTCAGGGGAAGGGCTGTAGTCAGTATGCAAAGGGCCCCAGATTCAATCGCTGACATCTCCAGGTAGGGCTGGGAAAGACTTGTCTGAAACCCTGGAGAGTCGCTGCCAGTAACGCAATACTGAGCTAGATTTCATAGAGTATATTTTCAGTATAGTTGGGAGGGGTCTACAAGGCTATCGAGTCCAACCTCTGCTCAATGCAGGAAACTAGAGGAGGGGTCTCCCATCCAAGTAATAACCAGGCCTGACCCTGCTTAGCTTTCCACGCTCAGACAAGCTGAGCCAGCGTAAGCCACAGGCCTGTCTCTATGTTCCTATGTTTTTCAGGTTCTTATTATTTTAGAAGCACAGGAAAGCCTCCCGCTCAAGGGAAGGGCTGGTTTCCAGGAGCTCCTCTTTCATGCCAGTTACTCACAGGGTACAGCCATTTGGCTCCGAGATCAGTCCCATGTTATTCACCATCGCTGGTGACTCTTAGTCAGTGAAACTGACAGGGGCTGGTGCAGGACTTGGGTGGGCTGTGCAGTCTATGTGGCTGGCTGGCTTCCTACAATGAGTGCAGGGTATCCTGTGGGAAAAGGGAAGACCTGCTTTCCCCAAGACACTTCCCACATTCCCTCCTTTGCACTCAAGTGCCCAGCGGGGAGTGTGGAAAGCAACAGCCATCTGAACGTGACCCGAAGGTTCCATCTCTGAAACTGGCCCTGGAGGAGACTGGAACCTCCGCGTCTGGACAATCTGGACATTTCGAGGCAATACAACCCGCCCCAAAACCAAACCAAGCCTTACCCCAAACATATCATACTGCTGGAGAAGGTCCCTGGCACCCTTGGCGGTGTCAGCATCCATGTCCTTGATCTGCTCTACGAGCCCCTTGTTCTTCTCCAAGAGGATGCTGGAATGGTGCTTTAATTCTTCCAGGCTGATTGTCCTGCTCTTGGAAACTCGCTGAGGCATTTTTGAGGGAAAGGGGTTACAAATGGCTCGCCTCTTCTCTGTTCCACTGCCCATCCACTAACTCACTGAAAGATGCCACAGCCCTGGACTGCTCCAGCCCCTCTGCTGCTGCTTTGCCTCCAATGCCCTTTTGTGTTTCTAGATGGCTTCCAGTCACTAACTGTGAGGTTTCTGATTACAAACTCTGCAAGGGTACCATTTCAATTCTGGACATGCACAAAGTCCCCAAACACCAGGCCCTGTATTCAGGGATGGGGACTTGGACTCGATGACTCGACTCGTGAGTCCGACTGAGTCCCCCCTCTGACTCGAGTCCCCATCGAGTCCCAATTTTTTCAATGGGACTCGAGACTCGACTCGGGACTCGAGCCCAAGGACTCCGCCACCGCCGCCGCTCACGTGACCGCCATCGCCATCTCCCTCGCCGCCACCTGCACGCAGCCGCCGCCACCATCGCACGCAGCCGCCGCCGCCATCACACGCAGCCACCATCACGCCGCCGCCATCGCACGCAGCTGCCCACGCCGGTCCCGTCATCACTTCCGGCGCGGCGGAAGTGACGCGCTGGGACCCTGCTCTGGCGCGCTTGGCCGCCGCCTGCTCTGTTTAGAGCGGAAGTGATGACAGAAGTGATGACGGGATCGGCGTGGGTGACTGCGTGCGATGGCGGCGGCATGGCGTGCAATGGCGGCGGCTGCGAGTGGGTGGCGGCGAGGTGAAACGGCGACTGGCGGTGACGTGAGCGGCGGCGAGGCAGCGAGGTGACTCGAGCGGCGTGGAAAATGCTCTCCGCGCCGCTCAGAAGAGTGAGATCGGGCTGCGCTGCCGCCGCCGCAGAAAACTACAAACCCAGGGAGGGCTCGTAATGTATCCCTGGTGTGGCAGCGGCGGCAGCAGGAGCAGGGACGAGGGAAGGACCCGCCGATGGTAAGTGGGGGCGGCGGCGGCCCATGGAGGGAGCGGGAGGGTCTCCGTGGGAGGAAGGGCAGCTCTTCTTCCTCTCGCGGAGACCCTCCCGCTCCCTCCATGGGCCGCCACTTTGGGAGTGACTCGGGTCACCATTTTGGACCTTGGACTCGAGACTCGACTCGAGACTCAGGTCCAAAGACTCGTGATTTGACTCGTGACTCGAGGCCAAAGACTCTTCAACATCCCCGCCTGTATTAGAGCACCCTACGTCTGCATCATTAACACCAGATCCCAGAGTTCCAACTTTGGAATTTTCTTTCACGTACCTGCAGAATTTTGATGTTCTCCAAGGTCTTGGCCATTATCATTTCCTTTGTCATGTTTTGTTGCCAAACGGGCTTCTGTCTCATGGAAGCCGTCGTTTTTGAACCGAAGCCGAAACCCTTTCCCCCCACTAAAACAGAACATGACATTATTTCCTTGTGACACTGCCCAGTTGACAGCTACTGTGCAAAACATGGCAGGGGAGGAAAGAAATCCTGACTGCAAATTATAGAAAAGGGGACCTCAGGAAGACATGCAAGTCTCTTGGGCTTGATGAACTGAAAGAACCTCCAGCCAAGAAACGTTTGGCGTAGCACCCAATTCCTCCTCCCAGAGGTCAAGGCAGAAGACCATAAGAAGAGCCATGCAGGATCAGGCCAAAAGCCTATCTACTTCAGCATTCTGTTCCCACAGTGCCCAGCCAGCTGCCTGTGGGAAACCTGCAAGCAGGACATGAGCACAACAGCACCCTCCCACCCATGTTCCCCAGCAACTGGGGTACACAGGCACAGTGCAAGGATGCAAGCACCACCTTTCCCAACCTGATCTCCTGTCTTTTGACTTTTGTGGGGACTTCTTGTTTTCTTCCTTCTTTTCTTCCGGTGTGATAGGTGGCAAGGATAATGTTAATGTTTGTTTTGGAGCCACATTTTCTCTCTGCCATTGGCTATAATCCTAAACATAGCACAAAAAAGAGACAAGTTCATTGGGAGGAAGCAGGCAATCTTCAGTAGAACAATAGCTTCCTTCTCCCCACACCTCAAAAAAAGAACCTAAGAACAAAATGCCCTGAGGACACGCAGAGTGCTTTTCCTTTGTGAAGGATATGCTACCTTGCCTGCCTGGGGGCAGTGGAATCTAGTCTTCTGCACCTCAGCCTGCCTAGGGTGGCAGTGGCCCCACAGAAGTTCCACTGCCTCTGAAGTAGTCTAAGGAAAGAAGCCAGGCAGGCAGTCAACTGGGTGGAACCTCAAGCTCGACTTTTGCAAGCCAATACATACATTCAGTCTCAGGGAACGTGGCTCCGTGGTTCCCTTCTGAGAGGGTGAAACTGTGGAACAGCACAGCACATCAGGCCCGCGCGTCCCACCTAGCCCAGAGGCAGACAGGCAACCTGGCGGCCCTCCAGATCTTTTGAACAAAGAACACACCGCAGATGCACCGCAGATAAGCACAGATGCCGCCGCCACATAAAGCTTTGGCAAGACAACAACCCTAGGCCTGGGTCACCATACCATTTGCTTGGGTTTGCCTCTTTCCTCCACACAAACACTAATGTGTTCCTGTTCAAAATGGCAACGGCTACGCCAATGGCCAGTAAGAGAATCGAGGTCATGCTTTTGAACAAGGAGGGCAGAAGCTCTCTCAAGAGAATTGTAGTGCAGGGGGTGCCAATAAATAATTGGGAAGCAGTGGCGGGGATGGCCCTGAATCCTGAGAAGCTGGGAACAAGGGGCCATCACTCCTGCCATTCAATCAAGTGATCCATGATGCAATGAAAAGACAAGCTGCACTCATACCGGGCCAAGCTTGATTTGTGGAAAGCCTGGCCATCTTCAACTGTGTTCAAATATTATAATATTTATATTATAAATTATAATATTTAGCCAGTCACTTGTCTGGGCTCCCAACCCTAACTCACGCTGTAGGTGACAGCAACCTCCCATCCCTCCCACCCCACAGGTCCCACTCATCAGTCAAGCTGGTCCTGCTCCTCTCCAGTCCTAAAGCATTCCCACCCATATTCACTACACATGAGATTATTATTCACACAATAAGGGGAGTGGATATTTCCTCCCACACAAAGTAATGTGGGTTTTGTTATGCGTGTAGACTGCAGCAGGCACACACCTATGTGCCCATGCCATGCCTACTGATACCACACCCCTGAAAAATGACCTGCAGCTGCTTTTCAGTGGCCATTTGCTACAAATGCACAGAGACACATGTATGTATGCACACATGGCAATTAATAGACATGGAAACACAATGGATGGTAAGTGAATGTATGAATCCACCTACAGATCTCATGCTGAAATGCATGCACCTCTTCCTTTATATCCCCATCATGCACATTGGTGTACATGCACACATATACTTATTTGCATATGCTCAATTTGCATATGCTCAAGGCAGAAAGAAATGTGGGTGAATTGCATCTAGGAGCCATATTGTTCTCTTTGGTAAAGTTATCCTCTTTCCCCTTCTGGGACTCACAAATTGTTTTAAAGTGCTGATGATGCTCTTGGGCACGATATTCGGATTCCTGAAAGACATCTTTTGAGCCAGGGAAGGGTACTGCAAAGGGAACACAACACAGAGAAAAACTCAACACCTGGGGAGATGGCAAATCCCTCCGTGAGGAGGGAGGGGTACTGCTGTTTACACGTGTCTGATAAGGAGATCCACCATAGCCAGGTTCCTTCAAGACCTATTCTTTTCTCTTTAAAATGTAACACGCCTTGCGCCTTGCTCCTCGCTTCAGGAAACCTCCACATTCACGCACACACCAGAGCCAGTTGCTGCATCTTCTCTGAAGTAGATCAGAGCTGTGAGGAAGGCTGGTAGACAAAATGCAACCAAGAAGGGACCTGACTAAAGCAGTGAACTTCTGCCTCCCTGCCTCAGCAACCCAATAATGCTTAAAACAGGTGCTGCTGCTTACTTCTTATGTGGCCTTTTTCCTGCGTGGAGGACACTGTGCTTAAGGCTATGATGACTTGTCACAGGCATGTACATCTGCATGCTTTTCTAATGTAGTTAACTGGTGGCATGCCATATGCAGTGGCTTGTGTTCATGAAAAACATGTGGTGCAATCTGGGAAGGGGGGGCATTATTATTATTATTATTTTATTTCTTAGATTTTTTTAAGACACCTTTGTCAAAAAAGACTCAAGGCAACTTACACAACACCAAGTGGCTGTGGGAATTAGCTCTGAATCTTTTTACTGGTGCAAGATCCACACATAAGAACATAAGAAGAGCCCTGCTGGATCAGACCAAGGGTCCATCTAGTCCGGCATTCTGTTCACACACTGCCCAGCCAGCTGCCTGTGGGAAACCTGCCAGCAGGACATGAACGCAACAGCACCCTCCCACCCATGTTCCCCAGCAACTGGGGTACATAGGCATACTGGAGGTAGCCTACAGCTTTCGGGACTGGTAGCCATTGGTAGCCTTCTCCTCCATGAATGTGTCCAATCCCCTTTTAAAGCCGTCCAAATTGGTGGCCATCACTACGTCTTGTGGAGGTGAATTCCATTATTGTTCAACTCGGCGCTGTGTGAAGAAGTCCTGCCTTTTATCTGACCGCAGTCTCCCACCAAGCAGCTTCAAGGGATGGCCCCATCAGCACTAGTCAGCTGATAGGGATGATGGGAGTTGCGGTCTAGCAGCATCTCCGAGGGCCACACCTTCCCCGTCGTCCCTGCTTTAGAATGAGAGCGCCGCTGGATCAGGCCCGCGCGTCCCACCTAGCCCAGAGGCAGACAGGCAACCTGGCGGCCCTCCAGATCTTTTGAACAACAACGCCCACAAGCTCTTGCCAATGGCCATGGCTGACCGGGAGATGCTGGGAGTTGTAGTCCAAATATCTGGAAGCCCCCGGACTGGGGAAGGCTGCCTCAGGATTTCAGTGGTCCCCCACCCCCGCTTTCGCCCCCGGCCTATTTACCTGCCGCCGCCCGCCACCCTTTCCCCGAGTCCTTTGCGTCTCCTAGCAACCACGGAAGTGCTCGAGCGCGGCCGTCCGTCCCCATGGCGACGCCGGAAGTACGGAAGCCGAGGGGCTGGCTCAGAGGAAGCCTCGTGGGGGCCCGGCCGGGCTTCGTGGAGCGTCTACAAAGTACCTCCCCCCGTCCTGAAAGAACCTCCATGCCCTCAGCCGCCTGGAGCCCGCCTTCCCCCCAACCTCCACGGGCTGCCATTTGGGCCGTTTCATATTGCTTTAGTTCTTCCCTCCTCCGCCCCCCGAAGATTGACATACTTTTCGAACAACCCCTTGAGAGGAGGCGGAGTGGCGGACTGCTGCTACACCTTGGCCACGCCCACTCCCTGCTGGGGCCACCTCTACAGTAGCGCGCACGCGCAAACGCGCGCTTCTCGGGATTATTTGGGCAGTCGCGCGAGCTGCAAAGGGCGTTTTTGCTATGCTGACTGAGGGATGCTAGGAGTTGTAGTCCAACCCCTCTGGAGGGAAGCCGGTTGGGGAAGGCTTTTCTAAGGGGTGCTGTGGTGTGGGGGGTTGCATTCCCCCCATATTTGTAAACCAAATTGCATGGAGGACTATATGCAGATTTGTCCTAACTGGTTCGCTCCTTGGCGTTCGATCTCAGGTTTTAGTGTCAAGCGGTGCTAAGTGTGGCACAGAACAGAACATGCTGGCTTGGGGATGATGGGAGTTGCAGTGGTGGGGAAGGCTGCATTTGGGCTACCACCACCCCCAATTTGGTAAAAAAGCAACAACCCTGATTTGTGATGAACTACAATTCCCATCATCCCCAGCCATCATGGTTGTGCTCGCTGGGGATGATGGGGTTTGCCATCCAGCACATCACATTGGGGAAGGCTGGAACACTGTAGGCTGAACTGAAAAAGGTTAGACTACCGTGGCTATTGCCTCCACCCACTCAACCACCACAAGAAACTTCTACCACCACTCAACCACCACAGAAAACTTCTACCAAAAAATCATACTCAAGGTGGCTTTGTATGTTTGTCTGTGATACTGAGAATTTTCACTTTCGAGATCCCTGGCACCACCACTGAGTCCCAGGTTCTCCTCGAGGAAGCCCGGAAGCAGCAAGAGTTAAGCCAGTTTAAATGTATCTTTTTAAAATATGTCTTTACAATGTGCATTTTTATTTGTTCCTCCGGGGCGCTGACAGTGACTTACATTTGGTTCCCAGCATCAGTGGGCTTGCAAGGCTAATGGAGGAAAGGATAACTTAAAACAGTGTTCTCCCGCTGGCTGGGGCATGCTGGGAGTTGTAGGCCAAAAACATCTGGGGACCCTAGGTTGGAGAACACTGACTTAAAACAAAACAAAGAAATCAGAAATCTTTCCACGCCCCATAGTTGGGTATAAAAAATGGGCCACGGTGAGGATCCTGGACCCTCGGCCCAAGTTCTGTTTGGATTCTGGTGGGTGACTCTCCCCCTGCCGTCCAATTCATGAACTTCACCCAATGCGGACACCCAGTAGAGCTGTTTTTAGGCTCCATTCTGATAAGAGGTTGTGGTCTCTTTCTTCTGGTTGCTGTCGCTGCTACAGTCCAGTCTGCCCACCAATTCCGCGAGGAACTTCTGGAGCGTGGAGGCTCCACTCTGGCACACTTCCAGCACACTGTGATGGTCGACACGCTCTTGAACGTCGTAGTCCTTGGTCACCTTGTTGGTGATCAGTGAGAGGCCAAAGACCCGGAGGCCACAGTGCCTGGCGACGACAACTTCCGCTGCAGTGCTCATTCCTAAAAGGAAATGGGAAGTGACTCTCAGTGTAACCTAGCACACAGGGTTGTTGTGAGGATAAAATAGGTGGAGGATCATGTAAACTGCCTTGGGTTCCTTGGAGGGGAAAAGGCGGGATATAGATGTAATAATGAACAAAATAAAATAAATAAATAAGAACATAAGAAGCGCCCTGATGCCGGATCAGACTGTGGATCCATCTAGGCCAGCATTCTGTTCACACAGTGGCCCGTGCAGCTACCCACAAGATCCCACAAGCAGGGCCTGAGTGCAATAGCACCCTCCCACCCATGTTTCCCACAACTGGTGCACATAGGCATACTGCCTCTGATACTGGAGGTAGAGTATAGGCATCGGGACTAGTAGCCCTTGATAGCCTTTTCCTCCATAAATTTGTCTAACTCCCTTTTAAAGCCCTCCAAATTAGTGGGCATCACTACCTCTTGTGGAAGTGAATTCCATACTTTTAACTTTGCGCTGTGGGAAGAAGTCCTTCCTTTTATCCATCCTGAATCTCCCACCAATCAGCTTCATGGGTTCTAGTATTATGAGAGAGGGAGAAAAAGGTCTCCCTGTCCACTTTCTCCACACCAGGCATCATTTTGTACACCTCTATCATGCCTTCCCCTGACTCATCTTTTTTGGTAAGCTAAACAATCCCAGCTGTTGTAGCTTTTCCTGATAAGGAAGTTGCTCCAGCTCCTCGATCATTTCAGTTGCAGATAAGGTGGCATATAAGTGTAAATAAATAAACCAACCGGGTTCTAGTATGATGGGAGAGGGAGAAAAACGTCTCCCTATCCACTTTCTCTACACCATGCATAATTTCATACTCCTCTATCACGTAGCAGAGGACGGGGGCTTGCTTTTTTCTAAGCTAAAAAGCCCCAAATGTTGTTGCAACCTTTCCTCATAGGAGAATTGCTCCAGCACCTATTAGCGGGTCCTTTTCAGCTGGAGGCATTGAAGCCTTCTGTACGCGAGGTATGTGCTCCAGCCCTCTTTAAAATATAGTTGAGGAAGGGCAACAGTTAGTCATGGAATGTTGAAAAGTAGCGGAGCTACTGTGAGTAAACAGAAGTTCCACTTGTTTGTGGGAAACCCCTGTCACAGAGTCTAAGGCAGATGGTGAGCTATTTGTGGCCCTCTAGATTTTTGGCCTAAAACTGCCACCAGCCCTAGCCAGCATAGCCATGTATGCCGTGTGGGGCCACCAGCTGCCCACCTCTGGTCTTTCTCCTGTTGGTGAGAAAAGGGGAAGAATAGTGGAGAGTGAGTTGAGTGGTTTGGGAGCTGTGAGCCAGGGAATCAAGGGGCTAAAACCAAGGCCATGGGAAGGGTGTGGCCAAATTTCACAGCGATCTGCAGTCATGAGCCAAATCTTTGCCCGAGTTCCGTGCCATTATTTGTGCTAGAAAAAGTCCTACAACTCCCATGCTGGCCAGACAAATTGGGACAAATTCATGGAGGAGAAGGTCATTGGTGGCTACTAGTCCTGATTGGCTATGCACTTCCTCCAGTATCAGAGCCAGTATGCTAATGTACAGCAGTGGCTGGGGAACATGGGCGTGAGGGTGCTGTTGCACATGTCTGACTTGTGGGTTTCCCATGGGCAGCTGGCTGGCCACTGTGTGAACAGAATGCTGGACTAGATGGACCCTTGGTCTGATCCAGCAGGGCGCTTCTGATGTTCTTAGTTGTAGGACTTTTTCTCTCTGTCTAAACATGCATAGGATTGTGCCCTTAATAGCCTTTTTGCTTGCCCAGCCGTTAAGATGTTTTACAGTGCAGTCTTATGCAGGTCTGCTCTGAAGTAAGTCCCATTAGGTTCAATGGAATGCCCTCCCGGGTAAGTGTGTGCAAGGCGGCAGCTTTCGTTTGTAGGTGTGGTTTTGCGCAGATTCTCTAATCTGCTTTGGTGCGATCTGTTTCACTGTGGTTTTCTTGTTTTAGCTTTGTCAGCTGCTCTAAGAGTGTCATCTGAAGAGCGGCCAATAAATATATTGCAGATAAAATAAATAAATCAAGCCCTAGAGGAGAAGGCGTCCTCGCTGCCACTCCTGTGATCAGGGTGTGCATGTGAGGGTTCACGGCAGTGAGGAGCCTCGGGTTCCAGCTCTGGTGCCGTTTCTTACCCACAACATCTGCCCCCAGTGAGTGCAATAGTTGGGCCTCTGCAACAGATTCGAAGTTGGGCCCTCCGACCATGCAGTACACTCCTTCTCTGACAAAGGAGGTGTATCCCAGATGCCTGGCTGTCTCCTTGGCCAAAGTGCGGATCGTCCTGTCATAAGCGTCAGAAAGGGCAGGGAAGCGGGGCCCAAACCTGAAGAAAGAACAAAGTGTCTTGAGTTGCAAGGAAAATTTGCTAGATAGGGCCGGAGAAAAGCATAAGAGTTGGAGGGAGCCTTGAAGGCCATGTAGTCCAGGGGGACCCTAACACAGTGCCCGTGGGTTCCACAGCGCCCGGAGGGACTTCCAAGGGCATCCACATAGCTCTCCCTTCCTTGCTCTCTTTAAAAAAAATAATAAGAAAAACCTTGGGAAATTCCAGCAGGCTGTGCAGAGGGAGATTCCAGCTGAAAGGCCTCTCTTATGAAGGCTCCTCCGCCCTCCACTTATTTTTATTTATTTATTTATTTATATTTATACCCCACCTTTTTTTCCTGCAAGGAACCCAAGGCGGCTTACATAATCCTCCTCTCCATTTTATCCTCACAACAACCCTGTGAGGTAGGTTAGGCTGAGAGTCAGTGACTGGCCCAAAGTCACCCAGTGAGTTTCATGGCCGAGCGGGGTCACCACCAGCAGCCCTGCCAGAAGAATTAATTGATTTCCCCCCCCCTTCTTCCCTCCTCATTCCTTTTTCCTTGTGTGTCGTGTCTTTTTAGATTGTAAGCCTGCGGGCAGGGACTGTCTTATTTAATTGATTACATGTAAGCCGCTCTGGGAGCCTTTTTGGCTGAGGAGTGGCATAAAAATATTTCAAATAAATACATTTCAAGCCCGTCTCCTTTCTCTCCCTTTCTAGCCTTGCTCTTTCTCTCCCCTCTACCCCTTTGCCTTCCTGTTTTCCCCCTCCCTCCCAGCCTCTAGTCCTGCTCTTTCTCCTCTACCTTGCTATTTCCCACTTCCAGAGAAACTGTTGTGGGCACCACCACAAAATGGCTCCAGTGGAGGATGTGGCTATTCACATAACGGCTGCCGTGGGGGCCTGGCTGATCAAAAGAGGATGTGGGCAGAGAAATGGCGAGGCTAGAGGCAGCAGCAAGGTAAAGAGGTAGAGGGAGAGATAGCATGACTAGAGCCTGGGAGTGGAGAGAAACAGCAAGATAAAGGGGTGAGCGGGAGGGACAGAGCAAGGCCAGGGGCCAGGAAGGGAGAGAAAGAAGAAGGATGGAGATGGGGATGGGAGAGAAATAGTGAGGAAAGGGGTCGGGGGAGAGAAAGAGCAAGGCTATAGGCTGGGAGTGGAGGGAGAGAGCGCAAAGGGGGAAAGGTCTGTGGGGGCGGAAGAAGATTGGGTGGGGCCAGGAAGCAGCTCTTCTTTTCTTGTCCGCTGAACAGCTGATCAGTGACGGGTTCAGGAACAGTAAGGAAAAACTCCCCCCCCCATAATATTTTGCAAGGTTTTTTTTTTTAATTGAAAAGACATTTGTGAAGATGCCTACCTCACAGGGTTGTTGTGAGGATAAAATGGAGAGGAGGATTATGTAAGCCGCCTTGGGTTCCTTTCAGGAAAAAAAGGCGGGGTATAAATATAATAAATAAATAAATGCCAGGGAGTGGAGAGCTTTTGGGGGGGCCTTTGGAGGTGCCTGCACTCACAAGAACTGAAACTTGAGTAGTCTCAAGGCGGGGTGAGGAAAAAGTCCCTTTAGTGGGCCTCCTTCTCCCCCAATCCACTTGGCCCACCCCAAGCAGCTCAATATTTAGCTTGAATAAAACCGTTGCGATGGTATATATAATGTAATATATACACTTCATATATGCGCATTGAGAGAGTTAAGAGCCAGCAGGGCACTCGTTCGCAGGCTGGCGCAACATGGAACCTGTCAAGTGAACCAAGCGTGGTTTGGGACGGCCGCCCGGAATGGGCTTTCGGACAGACGGGACACAAGAAGGCAAACTGTTGATTCCATTGCATGGACCAGAGCTGAGTGGTAGACCACACGCCTTGAATGCAGCGGGTCCCAGGTTCAATCCTCGGCATCTCCACTTAAAAAGGCTGCGCAGCAGGGCTGGAAAAGACGTCCATCTGCCTGGGACCCTGGAGAGCTCTTGCTGGCCAGAGTAAGCAGTACCAGACTAGAGGGACCAGTGGTTTGGCTCAGTGCATCGGCGGCTTCCTACCTTCTTCATGTGACCAGGGGCTGCACACACACACACACGGCCAGGCTGCCGCATGGTACTTACCGTTCCTCATTGGGCCCCAGCAACGGGTTTTGCCCGGCCAAGCCCAGCAAGTTGATGTGGTCACGGATGATCATGAGGTCGCCGGGGCTGTACGAATCTGACAGGGCGCCGGCGGCATTGGTGACCAGCAGCATCTCGACGCCCATGAGTTTAAACACCCGGATCGGGAAGGTGACCTGGCAAAGAGGGCAGGAGAAAGAAACACATGTGCATCAAGTGTGGCGAGATGTCCCCGCCTCTTCATCATTTGTTCAAAATCAGGATATCTTTGGGGTTTAACTCTGACCCGTCCCACCCACCCACCCATCGGGTCTTGTAATGGGCAATTTCACATGTGTAAATAATCACTCTACTCTATGTTGCAGCTATCAGAGATGTGAAGGCTGGGGCAGGGGACTAGGGGGAAACTGGTTTTTCTTACTGTTTTTTCCCAGGCCTTCACATCTTTCTCTCTCTCTAGCTCAGTGTTCTCCAACCTTGGGTCCCCAGATGTTTTTGGCCTACAACTCCCAGCATGCCCCAGCCAGCTACACTGGCTGGGGCATGCTGGGAGTTGTAGGCCAAAAACATCTGGGGACCCAAGGTTGGAGAACACTGCTATAGATAGATAGATAGATATAAACAATTTTTATTCAGATTTTTTTTTAACAGGTGGGCCTTCTCATCTCCATGCCATTGGCTGCAAGAGTGTCAAGACAGCCGGAGCAGATCATGCACTGTGAATAGAGTTCTGTACCACCGGACATCACTTCACACGAAATCGTTTCACAGGACAAGCTCCTTCTGCACCCTCTTCCCAGACCTGGTGTTAAGATTACAACTCCCATCAACCCCAGCCAGCATGGGCAACGGCAATGACACCACTGTAGTCTGAAACATCTGGCGGGCATCTGAAAGGCGCAGTCCTATGCAGGTTTTAGACAGGAAAAAAGTCTTACAACAACTAGCATTCCCCAGCCAGCAGGACCGGTGCAAGGCAGTTTTGCGCCCTAGGCCAAGTCAGGTATTTAGCGCCCCCCCTTGGGCGGGGGGGTGGGCTCCGGAGCAAAGCAGCCTAAAACGCCTGCTCGCCCAGCACCCCCCCCCGCGGCCAGCAGCCCTCTGCGGGCCTGGAGCAGCGGCAGCAGCAGCATCTCGGCCAGCAGCAGCGCGCTCAGCGGGGCCCATCCAGGATGCCCGGCCGGGCGCTGGGCCATGCGATGCCGCCTCCTCCTCCATGCCGCAGCCCACGGGGTCCACCCCCTCGGGCTCGGCTGTGAGCGCTCTGGTGCCGGGGCCCGGATCGGGCGCCCTCAGCATGAGCATCGGACAGCCGCTAGAGACGAGACCCCCGAGGCAGAGCGCGAACGCTACTCACGGAGCCGTGGGCCGGGCAGCCGCGGCGTGCGCTCTGGAGGCGAGGTGAGGCGGCGGCGGCACCGCCCCCTGCAGGCAGGGTCCCGAGGCGGCTGGCGGCGGCTGCCCCCTCCCCTCCTCCTCTAGCTGGGCTCAGGCCCGGCCTCGCTGCCTGCCCCGCACCCGCCGAGGACCCCGCTTGGGCATCCCCGCGGGAGGCGCTGGGGAGGAAGGGACGGAGCCTCTGCCTTCCTCCCCGCCCCGCTGTCAGCTGCGCGGCCTGCGCCTGCCCGGGGACAGAGGCTTAGATGGCGAGCGCCGGGAGAGCAGGCGAGAGAGCAGGCGGGGCGGCGAGCCGGAGGAGAAGCGGGCGGAGGCACCCTGGCTCATGATGGCGGGCGGAGGCGTGCCCCCCCGCCGAGGAAAGCTGAGCGCGACACCGAGCCTGCCCGCAATCCCCCCGCGCTGACCTGGTGTGACTGGTGGCATCTTCGCAGCTGTCCCGCCCGGCCGCCTCGCCGACAGATCCGGGCTCCGCGAACGGCAGGCGGGCAGCGCGTCGCCCAGCAGTCCCGGTGGCAGTTAGGAAGAGTCGGCCGGCAGGAGCAGAGTGCGCCCCCTTCAGCCACGCGCCCTAGGCAGCTGCCTAGTTGGCCTAGTGGTAGCGCCGGCCCTGCCAGCCAGCCTACAACTCCCAGCACGAGAGCCTACCTTCCAAAGAGGGTATCCCTCATACATGTGGAAGCGCCCCTTCATGAAAACACACAGCTTGCCTCTCAGCTCCCCAAAGGTGAGATGCCCGTCGTGGCCTGTTACTGAAGAGAGAAAAGGTATAATATTAGGTATACCTTTATGTTCTTCTTATGTTCCAGTCTATCTCAAGGAGCGTCTCCAGCAACACTAAGTAGGCCGCTCAACAAGATCTGCCACAGACAACCTTCTCCTTGTCCCTTCAGCCAGAGCAGCTAGACTGGTGGGGACTAGGAAGAGGGCCTTTTCTGTGGCGGCCCCCGTACTGTGGAACTCTCTCCCGAGTGACCTCCGCCATGCCCCCTCTCTGCTGAGCTTCCGCCGCTCATTAAAAACTTGGCTATTCAGGCGGGAATATGGGGTGGGCTAATTATCGTAAAATTTTATATTGCTTAACTGTATTTTATTCTGTTTTCATCTTGTATTTTTATCTGTGTACATCGCCCAGGGTGGCCGGTTGCCGGCCAGATGGGCGATAAATATTAATAATAATTGTGGAGAAAGCCTGACACGAGTACACACTGCACACGCACACACACACGCACAACTCAGTCTCTTCCCAAAAGGGGGCGGGGGAGGGAGACTGGAGATACAGGGAAGTAGCCAGACGGATCTGCATACCAGTACCCAACACGTCACCTTTTTGCTGGGCAGGAATAAGCCCACCTGACACGAAGGGGCAGGCATAAGCCCACCTGACTGCAAGGGCGGAGAGAGCGGGAAACTCAGGGGTAGAAAACCCCTCTCCCCTCCTTTTGGGGGTTGTTGGGAACACGGGTTGCTTTCGTCAAGTTCGTCCTCCAGCGGCGGCTGGGATAAGCTGTTCTCTTCCCCGGATCGGGCAGATCCAGAGCCAGGCTGAAACTGACCAGCGTAAAGTCTTTAGTCTAAGGTAACTGACTACCGGTAATCCCAATGCGCTAGCCTGGGAACCCGTTCATTGATAAACTCGGAGATCACGTCAGGTCATGTTGACATTATAGTATTCCTAGAAAGTTATTAGTTCCGCTCCGTATATTGTATAGTAAATAAAAGCCTTATTTGGTCATACAAAGGGCTGGAGTTTCCTTTTGTTGCGCAAACCTCCTAGTCGGTTTCAATCGCTTGTACGGGCTGTAACTCAGTGCCGGTTAACCCGTTAAGCGCTGAACTCATGCATAGGACCCGGGTACTGGTCCTTCACAATAATAATAATAATAATAATAATAATAATAATAATAATAATAGTGCCCCAAAGTCTGAGACCCTTCTCCTGCTTGTGGTCCTTCCTTGGGCTGGCTGATGCAAAAATCAGATTTCATTCCTTCAAAACTCAAAGAGGGGGAGAGAGAGAGAGAGCATGCAGGAAAATCATCACTAGTGCTTAATTTTTCACAGGAAGCACAGGCTCAGGAAGCCTTCCGCTTGGCATGCAGAAGGACCCAGGTTCAATCCCCGAGATCTCCAGGTAGGGCTAGGGAAGATTCCTGCCTGAAACTCTGGAGAGCCATGGCTGCCAGTCAGTGTCGACAAGACTGGGCTGGATGGACCAATGGTCTGACTCGATATAAGGCAGTTTCCTATGTTCCTAGTGCTGTGGGAGAAGGCACCCCGGATAGGTCAGAGGCACAGGCCAGGTTTGCACAATCATCGGGAAAAGAAGTTATGGTGGGGCGCACGCTGCATGATTCGCCTAATTACCCCCGTGGCATGCGGCTTGTCATGTCATCCGAACCTGGCAAAGTGCACATCGGGGGTGGCTTCAAAGCCACCTGAGAACCCTACAACAAGCCATGGGTTCTGGGGTGGTTTCAAAGCCACCCCTGCCATACAGCTCACCAGGTTCAGATGACACGGCAAGCCGTGCGCTGCGAGGGTCATTGGGCCAAACACGAGACACATGGCTGATGCGCATGGGGGGTGGGGAAAGGAAGCCACCGTGCCTTCTTTTCCCCGATGATCATGCGAACCCAGCCTTAGCCTTCTTTTTAACATCTTCACACATTTCAGGACATTGAAAACAGGATCCAGAGCTAAACCCCAGTGGGTTGTTGCTCAGATGAAGTCCTGAGTTCAAATTGTGTAATAACCAATTGCAACCAAATCGGGAATGGGCACAAAAGTTCGGTTCCTGCTGCGGAATTGGGGCATAGTTCCCCATTCCCTGGCAGATACTCCTGGGGCGGGGTGGGGCAACAGAGAGAGAATTGAAGAGGGCTTAGAACAGCTTTTCCCAACCTGGTGCCCTCCAGATGTGTTGGACTACAGTTCCCAGCATGCCCCTGCCGGATTGGGGAAGGCCGGCTTAGAATAAAAAGAGCTCTCTATATGACACCGTAGCAATTTCTACTCGCAACAATATTATTGAACCCGATAAAATCAACCAAACTGCACTGACCTGCACACTCCATGGATTTCTAAGCCTGCCTCCCAGTTAAAGAAAGCTGAGGCTGCAATCACTGACCTGGGAGTAAGTCCCATGGAACTCAATAGGATTTTCATCTGAGTAGACTGGTTTAGGATTGCACTTTTAGTGGATTTGTTGCCTGTGGTTCAGTCTATTAGCCAATTAACAAATCCAGTTCTTGTAAATCAGTCAATAAGATTTGTTTTTTTAAAAATAGTTTTTCTCAAGAAAAAAAGCCCCTCCTTCCAGAGCTTGTTAATAGTCCAGGATGATTGGCTGATATTGCCTAAAGGGGAGTTTAAGGACTGGAAGGAAATCTCTCCCCCCACCCCCCACCAGTCTTTGTAATTCATGTACAAATTTGACTGAGTTTTCACAAGCCCTGGAGAAAGGTGTGTGTGTGGGGGGGTGGCTTCCTCTCTACAAAATCGTTCTGCCTTTGGTTATGCATTGCATTCTTGATTTGTCTGTAATCCTGTTGTCTCTCAGCTGACCTTGTTAACTGGCTTACTCCTCCAGTGTGTGTGTGTGTGTGTGCGCACGCAATACCATAAACACAGAGTTGCTTCGCACACACACTCCAGTTTCCTACATGGATATCACTACCACCCACATACTATCACATGTGCTCGGTCATGCATCACAGAAGTGCACATGTGATGCAGAAGCTCCTGCTGACTGCAACTACCTGGGGCTGATTGCAGCTGATTGATTGCAGGAAGTGGGGCTGATTGCAGGGCGTGGCCTGGGAGCTCATTCTGTTCCTGACTCCCAGCTGAGCAGGAGCACAACAGGAGAGAGGCTCCAGCTGTTTTTGGGGCTGTGATAAGGCAAGCAGGCTCCCAGAGAGCGAGCGAACAGGGAGAGGAAACAGGAGTTTGGCAGCGGAGTTCGGCAGGGGAGGTCAAGGGGGAGGTCCCTAAAAAAAAAAACAAAAAAAAAACCATATATATATATATTCTAGGAAGACAGAAACAGAGCACTATGGAAGGAAAGGACTCAGCAGTGGTGGTGACCTGCAAGGGGTGTGCAATGTTTGTTTTCCTGCCGGAGATCGACATGGCCTACACGTGCAACAAGTGCAAGCTGGTCACGCTGTTGGAAGAAAAGGTCAGAGGACTGGAGCAGCAAGTGTCAACCCTCAGAAGCATAAGAGAAAGCGAGGAGTTCTTAGACAGAACGGTGGATCTACAGCACCAAAGCACAGTACAGGAGCCAGAAGGGCAACTGCAGGATGAGGCGGAGTCGGAGACTGCAGAGGCAAGGGGAAATAACGCAGGGGGAACTCCCTGGAAAAGGGTGACTGTTAGGAGCAGAAGAACTACAAGACACTCTGCGCCTGTGGAAGCAGTGGAGCTATGGAACCGCTTCCATGTACTTGAGGACGAGGGCAGAGGACAGCCTGCAGGGGACGGATTACCGGGCACCCAACGTGACAGCGAGCAGGAGGCTGAGGGTAAGTCAAGTGGAGGCAATCAAACCAAGGCCTACAGCAAGAGGAAGAGAAGAGTACTCGTAGTGGGAGACTCCCTCCTGCGGGGGATCGAAGCCAAAGTATGTCGCGAAGACCCATGGACTCGCCAGGTGTGCTGTCTCCCTGGGGCACGGATTAAGGATGTGACAGAGCAGCTGCCGAGGCTCATGCAGCCCACCGACACATACCCCTTTCTTCTCTTCCACGTGGGTACAAATGATACTGCCAAGCGGAGTTACAAAGAAATCACGGCAGACTTTGAAGAGCTGGGAAGGGAACTCAAGAACTTTGGGGCCCAGATAGTTTTCTCATCCATCCTTCCAGTACTTGGAAGAGGCATAGAAAGGGAAAGAAAAATACTCCGAGTGAATGACTGGCTACGAAGGTGGAGCCGACGTGAGGGATTTGGATTCTGGGACCACGGGCTACACTTCCTGGAAGATGGACTGCTGGCAAAGGATGGGTTGCACCTCACAAGGACTGGGAAGAATGTGTTTGGACACAGCATGAGGAACTTAATCAGGAGGGCTTTAAACTGAATCCAACAGGGGAGGGAGACATAAACTCGGGGGTACCAATGGAAGAAGGCCTCTATGCCACAATGGAGAGAACAGCTCCAGCGGTGCCCATTGATAGTCTACCACAAAATGTAGGGGGAAAGTCGGACTATAAAGCACATAGTCTTCGATGTCTCTATACTAATGCCCAGAGTATGGGCAATAAACAAGACGAACTTGAACTCTTGATACATGAGGGCAAGTACGACTTGATAGGGATAACTGAAACCTGGTGGGATGACTCCCATGACTGGAATACAGCAATTGAAGGGTATAACTTGTTCAAAAGGAACAGAAGCAACAGAAAGGGAGGTGGAGTTGCACTGTATGTTAAAAATACGTATCTCTGCACAGAGATACAGGAAGAGGAGCTTGGCAGCCCCATTGAGAGCATCTGGGTTAAAATAAAGGGGGCAAAGAATAAAGCGAACATGGCGGTTGGAGTCTACTACCGACCACCCAATCAAGGAGAAGACGAGGATGGAACTTTTGAAAAGCAAATTGCCAGTGTTTCAAGGAGGCACGATGTGGTAGTAATGGGAGACTTCAATTTCCCTGATATCTGTTGGGAGACTTATTCAGCCAAACATGGCCCCTCCAAGAAATTCCTGAGCTGTGCTGCTGATAACTTCCTCCTACAGAAAGTGGAGGAAGGAACTAGAGGATCGGCTATCCTTGACCTGATTCTAACCAACAGAGACGAGTTAGTGGATAAAGTGGCAGTTTCGGGAACTCTGGGGGAAAGTGACCATGTTATACTTGAGTTCTTGATTCTAACAGAAGCAAAAGCTGAGTGTAGCCAAACACGTACCCTGGATTTAGGAAAGCCAATTTTAACAACTCAGAACAATGATTAGTAAGATCCCATGGCAAGTGACTCTCACGAGAAAGGGAGCCCAGGAGGGGTGGGAGTTTTTAAAAAAGGAAATTTTAAAGGCACAATTGCAAACAATTCCCACAAGGAAAAAAGGCAGAGGGCAACAGAAGAAGCCAATGTGGCTTCACAATAAACTCAAAGATGACCTGAAAACAAAAAAGGACACGTATAGGAAGTGGAAGGAAGGACAGGCTACAGGGGAAGAGTACAGGCAGGTAGCACAGAACTGCAGGAATAGTGTCAGGAAGGCTAAAGCTGAGAATGAGCTAAGGTTAGCGAGGAATGCTAAAAGCAACAAAAAAGCTTTCTTCAGATACATGCACAGTAAAAGACAGAAGAAAGAACTGGTGGTTCAACTACGCAATGAGGATGGCAAATTGATAACAGAAGACAAAGAAAAGGCAGAAGTGTTCAATTCCTACTTCGGCTCGGTCTTCTCCCAAAAGAGGGTCTATGACCCCCCTGGCAAACCTGAAGTGCAGACTGAAGGGGCAGAATTGCAGCTTGAGATTGATAGGCAAATGGTCAAGGAGCACCTGATTACTCTGAACGAGTTTAAATCTCCAGGGCCTGATGAGCTGCATCCTAGAGTAATAAAGGAACTGGCAGAAGAACTCTCAGAACCACTGTCTATTATCTTTGAGAAATCATGGAGGACAGGTGAAGTGCCAGACGACTGGAGGAGGGCAAATGTTGTTCCCATCTTCAAAAAGGGCAAGAAGGAGGAACCTGGGAACTATAGGCCAGTCAGTCTGACATCAATCCCCGGGAAGATTTTTGAGCAGATTATAAAGAAGTCAGTCTGCAAGCACCTTGAAAACAATGCAATGATTACTAGAAGCCAGCATGGATTTGTCAAGAACAAATCCTGTCAGACTAATCTGATCTCATTTTTTGATCGGGTAACCTCCCTTGTGGACTGTGGGAATGCTGTGGACATTATATACCTGGACTTCAGCAAGGCTTTCGACAAAGTGCCTCATGATATCCTGATTAGTAAGCTAGCTAAGAGTGGGCTAGATGGAACAACTATCAGGTGGATCCACAATTGGCTAAAGAATCGGACTCAAAGAGTGCTTATCAATGGTTCCTTCTCAAACTGGGGAGAGGTAACGAGCGGGGTACCACAGGGCTCGGTCCTGGGCCCGGTGCTCTTCAACATTTTTATTAATGACTTGGATGAGGAGGTACAGGGATTGCTTATCAAATTTGCAGATGACACAAAGTTGGGTGGAACAGCTAATACTCTGGAAGACAGAAACAAAATTCAAAGTGACCTCGATAGGCTGGAGCGCTGGGCCGAAAACAACAGAATGAAATTTAACAGGGATAAATGCCAAGTGCTGCACCTAGGGAGAGGAAACCAAATGCAGAGTTACAGAATGGGGGACACTTGGCTCAACAATACTACAAGTGAGAAGGATCTTGGAATTGTGGTAGATCACAAACTGAATATGAGCCAGCAATGCGACGTGGCTGCAAAGAAGGCAAATGCAATTTTGGGCTGTATTAATAGAAGTATAGCTTCCAAATCGCGGGAAGTGATAATTCCCCTTTACTCGGCACTGGTTAGGCCTCATCTTGAGTACTGCGTCCAGTTCTGGGCACCTCACTTTAAGAAGGACATAGACAAACTGGAGAGGGTTCAGAGGAGGGCAACAAGGATGATAAAGGGACTGGAAACAAGGCCCTATGAGGAGAGACTGAAAGAACTGGGCATGTTTAGCCTTCAGAAGAGGAGACTGAGGGGAGATATGATCGCACTCTTCCAGTATTTGAAGGGATGTCACACAGAGGAGGGCAAAGATCTCTTCTCGTTCATCCCAGTTTGCAGGACACGGAATAATGGGCTCAAGTTACAGGAACCTAGATTCCACCTAAACATCAGGAAAAATTTCCTGACTGTCAGAGCAATAAGACAATGGAATCAACTACCTAGGGAGGTTGTGGGCTCTCCCACTCTGGAGGCATTCAAGGTGCAGCTGGACAGACATCTGTCAGAGATGCTTTGACCTGGATTCCTGCATTGAGCAGGGGGTTGGACTCGATGGCCTTGTAGTCCCCTTCCAACTCTACTTTTCTATGATTCTATGTGCTCACTTAAGCTGCAGAGAGCTATTTTTAATTCAAAGGTAGATGCTAGCTGCTGAAGGCTTTGCATTTGCATGACAGATATGGGAAATGGGAAGGGGGATTTTAGTGTCATGTGTGAAAAATGTCCTAAATGAAGCTGACAGCCAACTCAGCCCTGTGACATAGAACTGACATAGAACTGATCTCTCTTCCCCCCCCCCCCGCTTCACGCACACAATCAGTTACGGCTGGCAAGCGAGCAAGCAAAGGTGAGGGCCTAGAGCAGCCCTCCCCAACAATGTGCTGGCTGGGGGATTATGAGAGTTGTAGGCCAACACCTCTGGAGCGTGCTGGGTAGGGAAAGGCTGGGCAAACAGATTGAAGCACATGCAACAAATCCACTAAATGTGTAATCCTATGCATGTCTACTCAGAAGTAAGTCCTGTGGAGTTCAGTAGGACTTCCTCCCAGGTAGGTGTGTATAGGGTTGCAGCCTCAACTTTCTTTAACTGGAGACAGGCTTTGAAATACATCAGGTGTGTGGTTTGGTTGATTTTATTGGGTTCAATAATATTGTTGCCAGCGTATACAAAAAACAAAAGGACAGAGCACCTTGTTAGTCATTAAGGTGCTGTATGGAGAACTCTCTTTAAATAAGGCTGTGAAGAAGAGAGCCTTTGCGGGTTCATACACACACACACCCTCATGTGTGAACCGGCTTAAGGCTGGGGGTGGGGTGTGCATAGTTCCTCTAGAAGGGATGGTGCCTGGAAGTCTGGAGGAGCCAGGCTGAGGGCTTTCATATGCAGATGTAGTTCAGGCCCAGTAAGCCATGACTCATGAGCCTCCCTCATCCTGCCTGGCCAGGTGAAGTGCATTATGATTGGCTAAGAGGCAGCAGAGCTACAGGGAAGAAGGGAGGGGGGGGGAAGGTATATTTCCCAAAGCGTGGGTTTTGGTCTTTGTTCTACCCGGCTGTGGTAATGGTGGTAAGCCAAGGACCCCAGGCAGCTCCTGGTGAAATTAGCTGGATTGAGGGCTCTAGTAAAGGCAAACCTTGTGGGAGTTTTACCCATCTCGGACCTTCGGGTAGGTGTGGTAATCTCCCTCGGGCAGCGAGGCTGTGCTGGATTTAACCCTTGAAGAGAACACCCTCAGGTAACAGGTGTGTGCCTGAGAGATATTAAGGAATCAGGTTTTATTGTTTTGCAGCTTTACTGTGTACTAACGTGTCTCTCTCTTTATTTTGTGTGCTTCTCTCATTTCCCTAATCTTGTTGTAAAATGCTACCAGAATAAACCTTGTCCTGGTTTTACCCCACATGGGTTTTGTAGTACTCTGTGAGTTCAGTATCTAAATCCAGGTTACAGAATTGAAGGCGAGTCCCTGAACAGAGATTCAAGTAGGGTTGCAGACAGCTGAGGCTGGCAATCTGGTACCTTGAGATCTCTGGGGGTCTTGGTTCCTTTGAGGTAGGAAAGGGTGGGGGTGTGGCGGGCCAGCCAGCCCCCCCTTCCTCCACAAAGGCGCTGGAAGGAATTATGGTGCAACTGTGCACAGCTGGAGCAGTGGTCAGGTGAGCAGTACCTGTGCTGTGTGGAAAGTTGGGGATGTCTGTGTATCTGAAAGACTCCTGGTTCTTCAAGCTGTCAGCGACTGGGCCGAGTCCGGTGCCACAGATGATGGCGATTCTGGGTCGCTGCGTGGTGTGGGCTAACAGCCAGTCGGCTGTCTCTCTGCAGCGCTCGAAGCTGTCAAGAGACAATCCAAGAGCAGTGGCAAAGTTTAATTGGCGAAAGGGTCAGCCCCAGAATCTGTTTCCGCCACTAAAGTTGAGTATGAGAAACACATGGAGTAACAGAGACCCTGTCATGATGGGATCTCTCTTATACTTCGGGGTTCAGTCATTCCACAACCAACAAAATGTCACCATGTAAGATCACAGAAGCGGGCTTTTTCAGTAGTGGTGCCCACCCTCTGGAACACCTCGCCCCTGTGAAGTTGGGGAGGCAGAAAATATGGTGAGTTTTAAACACCTTTTGAAAACTTACATGTTTAGCAAGTTTCCCCTGGCTTGTAACCAGTCCTAATGCCATTCTGTTATTTTCTGTAAGCTGTAACTGTTTATTGCTATATTGTCAGAACATCAGAAGAGCCCTGCTGGATCAGACCAAGGGTGCATCTAGTACAGCATTCTGTTCACACAGTGGCCAACCAGCTGCCCCCCTGGGAAACCCACAAGTAGGACATGAGTGCAACAGCACCCTCCCACCCATGTTCCCCAGCAACTGGTGCACATAGGCATACTGCCTCGGATACTGGAGGTAGCACAGAGCCATCAGGACTAGGAGCCATTGATAGCCTTCTCCTCCATGAATTTGTCTGATCCCCTTTTAAAGGTGTCTAAATTGGAGTCCATCACTACATCTTGTGGCAGTGAATTCCATAGTTTAACTTTGCATGGTGTGAAGAAATCCTTCTTTTTATATGTCCTGAATCTCCCACCAATCAGCTTCATGGATGACCCCATTGGGTTCTAGTATTATGAGAAAGCGAGAAAAATGTCTCCCTGTCCACTTTCACCACACCATGCATAATTACACCGCTATCATGTCTCCTCTTACTCGCCCTTTTTCTAAGCGAAAAAATCCCAGCTGCTGTAACCTTTCCTCAGAAGGGAGTTGCTCCAGCCCCTTGATCATTTTAGTTTCCCTTTTCTGCACTTTTTCCAACTCTACAATATCCACTTTTATTTACCGGTATGTGTGGCGACCAGAACTGTACACAGTATTCTGAGAGTGGCTGCACCATAGATTTCTATAAGGGCAGTATGATATTGGCAGTTCTATTTTCAAAGTCTTTCCTAATTATGCCTCACATGGAATTATGTTATGCATGATAATATATATTATAACATGTATTATATATTATAACATAGGAATTGTATTGAATTATATATGCACTTTTAGCAGTAGTTTTTAGTATTTTTGTATGTAAACTGCTTAGAGATTTTATTATTAAGAGGTGTGTGTGTGTATATATATATATATATATAGAGAGAGAGAGAGAGAGAGAGAGAGAAAGTCAGTGGAATACTGTGATTTCTCTGGATTGTTTCACACATGCATATCTGCAGCATCAAGTGGCAACTTGCACGTTTGAATGCGTGATCACAAACCAAACACTGTTGGCAGTTCTGGGCTAGATGGACCAAGGGTCTGACTCTGTGCGAGGTGGCAGCCTTCCGTGATCCTGTGCCTTTTCACGAGGGGTGGGGGAACAGATGTATTGCTCTTTGAACCCTAAACAGGCACGGAAGGATGCGCTCCAGTGCTGGCTGGAGAGGCAGAGCACACTTCCACCAAACAAGGGTTTTTTAAAGATTAAACTCTGTGAAGGGTGGGGATACTGGTTAGGGGGGGGAGTTGAAAAGTAACTCGTTTTCGGTTAATGCTCAGTCAATTTCACTTTTTCATGATGGAGAAATTGACAAAGCATTAGCTAATAAGATGGTTCGGTATAAAGTAGCATTATTCACAGGAGAAGCAACTAGGATTCAATCGCAAATTGTGAATACTGAGCTGCTTATTATTAGACTGTAGAGCTACGCTGGCTGGGGCATGCTGGGCGTTGTAGGCCAAAAACAGCTGGGGACCCAAGGTTGGAGAACACTGCTGTAGAGGGACCATCACCCCCAGCTACTTTAATGTGTTTTTGAAGTGCCATTTTTGCTGTGCAGTATAGAAAAATATCGATATAAACTAAGCTTTAACCCAGCCTTCCCCAACCTGGTGCTCTCCAGATGTTTTGGATGACAAATTCCAGCATTCCTGATGCTGGCTGGGGCTGATGGGAGTTCTGCTCCAAAACATCTGGAGGGCGCCAGGTTGGAGAAGGCTGCTTTAACCAAACTGCCTGCCTTGACTCCCAGCCCCCAAACCCTGCAGCTTGGGGGAGGATCTCTGTGGAGAGTGAAGGTGGGCCCGTGGGCACCCCTTGTCATGAAGGAGGCAGTGGGCAGCAGAGCGCGGAGCCCCTCCCTGCAAGAACTGAAATAATTTAAAAAGCAAGGTGGCATTAAGGCGTGGTGGTACATGTAGCTTATCGCTAGTGGCATCCAGTGATGTGGTGGCAAATTCTGAAGTGCAGGTGCTCAGTAGAACCTCCCCACAGCCACGCCCCCAAAGGAGAGCCCAAAACCTTCAAAACCCCAGTTTCAGCAGTTCTCATGTCTGCAAGGAACAGGTCTTTTGGAAAGTGAATGGGCCTTCATTGCCCATTCCAGACCCACCCACCCCAAAAGACTTTGCATTACAATAAAGAACAATAGATTGCTGCTGAGAAAATCCATCCCCAGCTGCCTCCGCCCCCAGCTACTGTGGGAATTGTAGCTAAACTCAGGGGGAACAGGGAAGTCTGAGGTGGGGGTGGCAGATGATGACCTCAGCATCCCTGCTAATAAAAAGAAATTGCTGCCAAGGGGTCCTTGCAAGCTCTGGCTCCACTGGTGACTCACAAGCAGCATCTTTTATTTATTTATTTTATTATGTTTATACCCCACCATTTTTCCTGCAAGGAACCCAAGGCAGCTTACATAATCCTCCCCCCCCTCCATTTAATCCTCACAACAACCCTGTGAGGTAGGTTAGGCTGAGAGTCAGTGACTGGCCCAAAGTCACCCAGTGTGTTTCATGGCCGAGCGGGGACTAGAACCCGGATCTCCCGAGTCCCAGTCCAACACTCTCACCACTACGCCACATCTACTACAGCCTTCCCCACCCAACCTGGTGCACCACGCTGAGGAAGGCTTTTCTGAGCCGGGCCCACGACACCCTTGTGACTGCGTTCCACCCCAGGGCAGCAATCGCTGGAGGCACAACTGCAGCTGGCCCTCTGTTTTAAACAGGAATCTTCACTGAATGAACTTTCCTCTAATCCAGCAGGGCAGCTCTTACGTAGAGTCGGAATGCGCCCTGGAGCTTTATTCATAAGTCACACACTGGTGGGGTGGGCAGAAGAGAGAGAGAACTGCCCCATTTGTGCTTACCTGAAGTTTTCAGTTGGTTGCATCCTGGATTGCAGATTGGAGCAGGCTGTGAAGAGAGTCGGGGAATCTGGATTTGCAAATCTCTCTAGCTAGCTGTTCTGCAAGCCACCTTTTATACACAAAGAGGGCTCCGGTTTCCCCGGGGCCGTGCCATTGGCTGCTGAGCCGGCAATGCCTTAGGGAGCCAGAGAGCGACAGCTGGAGGGAGAGGCATGTGGCAGGCTGGGCCCACCCACCAAGCCAAGCCCCACCACTCTCCTCTTTGGGACACGGCCAGTACATCCTGTGGGCCCGCGGCAGACCGACCGGAGATCCTATGATAAACCCATGGCGGTGCATGAGCTGGCTTCGCTTGCATCAGAGATGCAGCCAAGGGATTCATCATGGCATTCCCGCCAGCGCTGTGCTGGGCCCACAAATGCACCCACAAGCAAAGCCACGCTATCCAGCAAGGGAGCTGCTGGGCTAGCACAAAGGGGAGAAGGCACAGAAGTCCAACCCTACTTAGCGCACCCTGGAGGGGAGCAGTACCGAGGCAAGAGGGTGCCGAATTTGTAGAAGGAAGCACCTGCTTTGCTTTGCCTATCTTTCTCTCCCTTGCTGTGTTCACACAGTGACATCTCAGCGCTGGCTCTCTGTTCGGGCGCTTCCAGCTGAGGCTTTTCATCATCGTGCCATTGGCCAGCCTTATTCACAACATTTTACAGGAGGGGCTGGGTGACGGCCCTCGCTTGTAAACTTCCTATGTTTTCATACCACTTCTTCCACCTTTTCTCTTGGTGGAGAAAATCCATTCATTCGGGAGAAAAAGACAGAATAGGTGCGTGATGTCTTTGGACTGGTAGTGCGAGGAGCCCTCCGTTTGGAAGCACCCTCGGTTTCAATGCCCTTTTAAAAGTGTTCCTTACCTCACTCTTTTTCCTCCTCCCTAATATTCCTTAATCCCCTTCTCACTCCCTCTGATCTACACAAATTCATCTACTGTAGAACTGCCATTTCTTCTCTCTCCCCCCTCCCCTTCTGTATATCTCACACAGACGAGGCTTCTTCCGGAGGAGGGCTCCCAGTGCTACCAGTCCAAAAGCAATGTGCAAGGCTTCCGTTTTTTCCTTCCTTAACAGAGTTTCAGTCATAAGTTTGTGTGGGGACGACTGAAGAAGCGGTGGGAACACATGAGAGCGTTATGAGTGGAAGATGACTTCATCTCGACCCCGGTAAAATTCTGTGAATGGGGCAGAGCATTTGCACAATAAAAGCTTCATCTAGAAGCACCCCAAGACACGTGTTCATCTGATGTCGACTCCCTGTCCTCCAGGCTGGGACAAAGTCACTTCTATATTCTTAACAGCACACTGTTAAGCAATGCTCAATGAACATTAATTGTCAGACAAAATCCCAGCAATCTTTCCCTTTTTTTCTGTTTACAGGGGCCACATTTTTAATTGCTTGGGCTCTCCCTGCTGATGCAGCCATGGAGGCGCTGAGGCACATGGGCAAAGGGCATCTCCAGCACGAGCAGTCAACTGAGGTCTTGGCAAAGCCTGGATCCTTTAGGCACCTTGGTTGCTCAGCACCATTTGATGGTGTATTGATTGGAGGGCTTGAGCACCTGGTGTGCAGAAAAGTTAAATACAGTCATGTCTTGGATTGAGAGCATAATTCGTTCTAGAAACGTGCTTGTAATCCAAAACACTCTTATATCAAAACGAAATCCCCCCAAAAAAATTGTACAGAGATTTTTAATTTAAGCCGTACTACAGTACTTGTATTGCAAGACGTCGCTTGTATATCAAGTCAATAAATAAATAAATAAATGTTTAAAAATTTGCTTGTCTTGCAAAACGCTCTCAAACCAAGTTACTTGCAATCCAAGGTAATTACTGTACATTTACTTTGCTATAAATCAGCTTCCCCCCAATCTCCAGCTGTGTTGACTACAATGCCCATCATCCCTAGCCAGCCTGACACAATGATTAAGAAGGGATTGCCTCTGAGCATGAACAGAGTGCCTTCTCACGCAAGGGCCAAATGATCATGGCCAGGAATGAAGGGGTAAAGTCATCTTGGTCAAAGGGGTTGGTTTCTAGGCAGACTTAGAATGAAGAAACATAAGAAGAGCTGGGCTAGAACAGATCAAGGGTCCATCTAGCACAGCACTCTGTTCACACAATGGCCAGCCAGCTGCCCCCCCCCCTGGGAAACCCACAAGTAGGACATGAGGACAACAGAACCCTCCCGCCCATGTTCCCCAGCAACTGGTGTACATAGGTATACTGCCTCTGATACTGGAGATAGCATATAGCCAATCAGGACTAGTAGCCATTGATGGCCTTCTCCTCCATGAATGTGTCCAATCCCCTTTTAAAGCCCTCCAAACTGGTGGCCATCACTACATCTTGTGGCAGTGAATTCCATAGTTCAACTTTGCGCTGTGTGAAGAAGTCCTTCCTTTGATCTGTCCTGAATCTCCCGCCAATCAGCTTCATGGGATGACCCCTTTGGGTTCTAGTATGATGAGAGAGGGAGAAAAATGTCTCCCAGTCCACTTTCTCCACACCATGCATAATTCTGTACACCTCTATCATGTCTCCCCTCACTTGCCTTTTTCTAAGCTAAACAGTCCCAGCTGCTGTAACCTTTCCGTTGCCTCTTTCTGCACTTTTCCCAACTTGACTTGAACGTCGGTCCGTGCTCCTCGCTTTAGAAAGGAGTTCCAGCTCCTTCTGCCCTGCCCCCACCCATGCCTCTCACTTCAGCCAAGGCTGTAAGAGCTATCAGGAGATGATCATGTGCCCCCTAAGAAGCTTTCTTGTGATTCTGCTTTCCTCTGCTGGGGGGGGGGGGGGTCATCACGTGGGCTGGTAAGCTTCAGGGGACAGGCAGTACGTTGGGGGCAGAGCACAGGGTTCAGTCCCTGCCACCTCTGCTTCAGACGATCGCCTCCTGCCGATCTGGAACAGGCCCCTGGCCGAGGACCCCGGAGTGCTGCTCTTCCCACCTGGCACCCTGCTTTGCTGGCAGGGAGTTGCTGGGAGTTGTGGTCTGGAGGGCAGCAGCTTGGAGTAGGCTGTGCTAAAGTAGATAGACCAGTGTTCTCCAACCTTGGGTCCCCAGATGTTTTTGGCCTACAACTCCCAGCATGCTGGCTGGGGCATGCTGGGAGTTGTAGGCCAAAAACATCTGGGGACCCAAGGTTGGAGAACACTGAGATAGACCAACGGTCTGAACTCAGGATAGTTCCTTCTGCCCCCCCGTTTCCAGGAGCGGTGAACAGTTCCAGTGGTAGCGCTATTCAGGCCACAGCATTTCTGTAATATTGGCACCCCATCTATGGAATCAACTCCCCAAAGAGGTGAGCCTGGCGCCTACCCGCTATTCTTTCAGGCGCCAGGTGAAGACCTTCTTATTTCCCCAACATTTTAATGACTGATCTTATCTATTTTATTATTGCCACTGGACCACTGGATTGAATTTATTTTGGCTGCTTGGTTTTATCATGTTATATTTTCATATGTCTGTGTTTTTATGTTATTATTGTTGTTGCTTTTGTTTTAGGATGATTGCTTCCATTTTTTGCTTTGTTTTGTAAACTGCCCAGGGAGCCTTCTGGCTGATGGGCGGTAAATAAATATATTAAATAAATAAAAAAAATTAGGAGGCAAGCAGCAGCGTAGGAGCTCCTGCCAGGGGCAGATCCTGTGCTTCCCCACATCAGATGTCTTGACTGAGGCACACCACACCCCATGAAGCTTCCAGCTCACTTGCTCTCAGCTCACTTGCTCTCTGCTCTTGTGACTGGGATTACACAACACGAGGGTGGTTAATAAGCCAAGGTGACTCGCTAACCAGTACTACCACCCCACACATGCTGGCTGCATACGGCCCAATTTACCTAATCATCCTCACTGGGCACGACTTGTCAAACTGAATATGAGCCAGCAATGCGATGTGGCTGCAAAGAAGGCAAATGCTATTTTGGGCTGCATTAATAGAAGTATAGCTTCCAAATCGCGGGAAGTGATAATTCCCCTTTACTCAGCACCGGTTAGGCCTCATCTTGAGTACTGCATCCAGTTCTGGGCACCACACTTTCAGAAGGACGTAGACAAACTGGAGAGGGTTCAGAGGAAGGCAACAAGGATGATAAAGGGACTGGAAACAAGGCCCTATGAGGAGAGACTGAAAGAACTGGGCATGTTTAGCCTTCAGAAGAGGAGACTGAGGGGAGATATGATCACACTCTTCCAGTACTTACAGGGTTGTTACACAGAGGAGGGCCAGGATCTCTTCTCGATCATCCCAGTTTGCAGGACACGGAATAATGGGCTCAAGTTACAGGAACCCAGATTCCACCCAAACATCAGGAAAAATTGCCTGACTGTCAGAGCAATAAGACAATGGAACCAACTATCTAGGGAGGTGGTGGGCTCTCCCACTCTGGAGGCATTCAAGGTGCGGCTGGACAGCCATCTGTCGGGGATGCTTTGACCTGCATTGAGCAGGGGGTTGGATTCCTGCATTGAGCAGGGGGTTGGACTCGATGGCCTGGTAGGCCCCTTCCAACTCTACTTTTCTATGATTCTATGAAGGTGCTCATTGGGCTAGTTGACAAACCACCCAGAACTCATGGCCTGTTCTAAGGTTGCTGGGTAGTCTATTAACCACCCCAGCCACCCACCAGGTTCAGACGTCACGACAAGCTGCTGATAATCAGAATAATCTCACAACGCTCTGAATTGAACAAGAAATGAGCACTGAGAATGTTGCTGGTGTTGTGGAAAAATTGATCTACTGCGTTGTGTTTTTAAGAGGTTCTTAGAGAGGAAAGTTTATTAGTGAATTCACGGATGGCATCTGAGCACAGTCAGGAATGCCAACAAGAACACAAGGGAGACACTTCCATTTATACTGAATAATATCATGTAGAGGTCAGGTGACAATTGAGTCAGTACAGGAAACTGAGAGACAATTCAAAAGGAGACATTTAAACCAAAAACAAAAGATCAGGTATTGCCCATCTTCCAGCCATCATGCTAATCAGTAGTCTTTCCCAAGGTGATAATCCCAAGGTGATACTGGCTCACAGTACTTTTAGCATAAGCAGGAAAGAGGGTTAGGCAAATCAATAGATGGGTGATTTGCCCTCAGGGTTGTAATCTACAGAAGGTCAAGGAAAAGGTCTGACTTCCAGGCTTTTCTGTTTAAACTAAAGCCTGGACAAATTTTACTTCTACATTCCCCCATTTTGTGCTTTTATAGCACAACTAACACTTGTAACTGTTACATTCAGCATCTAAAGCTTCTTTTACCTTTTCTCTCTCTTGATCAATCCTTTTAAGCATCAATTTTTTTCTGAGTCAATACAGAGCTTTTGCTTCTGCTGCATGTAGTAAAACAACACTTGCTTAACAACAATAATATATAAAACCCAACAAATACAAGCAATAGGGTTATTAATCTATGAACAATTGCTCTACCCCAACTTCCTAGGTTTGGTATCCAGCTTGTTAGCCAAGACCATATTTCCAGGCTTTTGTCAGGGGCAACAAAAGCAATTTAAGTATCTTTTCTGATTGTAATTATCAGGAATAAACACACAACACTCTTGACCAATCAAGGCGCATATTCCACCTTTTGAGGCAAACACCATGTCTAATGTCATCTTTGGCAGTACTATTTTGCATTGTGGCATTGCGAAAACACTGCCCTTTCCCTGTAAGGGTACAGTCCCACAGTTTATAATTAAAACTCTTCCAGGTACTACATTTAAGAGAATTGCCCATAGTTTGATTACTTTGGGAGAACTAATTTCCATAATTGGTGCAGAATATGGGTTTGGCAGTATGGTTATTTCTCCAATCTCTGTGAGGGGTAAAATAATGCTTACATTGACTTTGTCCTACAAATGTGGAGGGCTTATTTTGTGTTTTGTTGCATGTAAAACACCATTCCCCCAATGTAGGAACAACTTGCAACAACTGGACCCTTTAGAGTACAAGGGTCTGTTGGTGAAGGTCAAGTTTACTAGTGTAATGGGCACTGGCCACATGGGAACTCCTCCCTGGGAATGTACTGGCATGTGGCTACATACCCCTAGCAGTTGGTAGCATTAAATCTTTGTGCAAACTTTAAAGAAAGCTGAATGTAAGTATTTTCCTGGAAGGCAGATTGGAGGACTATGAGCTCTAAGAATATAACCATACTCCATTTAGCCATATTGTTTCAAATATTAATATATATATCAATTAAGGCAAAAGAACCACCAGTCACTAACAAGAGCACAACTACAGGTGTTTCTTCTTGTTCTGATTTTGATGTACTAAAGGGCTGATAAGTAAGGCTCCTGGCTCAGGCTGAGGTGGTGTTCTTCTAAAATGATAACATCAGTTCTTCTCGTCCGATCCTCTGGGTGTTGTCTTTGATGGTCGTCCCGTCCGAGGTCTGAGATGATATTGATGTCCTGGCACAAATTCTTCTGTTTCAGAGAAGAATTGGTGGAGGCGTTATTGTGTCCTCATTCTCATCGTGGCATAGAGATGTTGGGAGGCTTGGATCCACGTCTGGAGTCCTTGGCACTTCACAGCTTTAAAGTACCTGGTATGGTGCTTTTCCACTTTGGATCCAGCAGATGATCTTCTTTGATGTATCTTAATACGAATCCAGTCACTTGGTTCAATAGAGTGTCCTTCAGTGCTGGGCTGGTACTGAGCCACCTCTATCTGTGAATAAAAAGTCTTCACACATCTCATTAGGGCCTTGCAGTAATTTTGAATTGTATCATCAAGCAGGTGTATATGTCTGGCTAGGTCTAGATTGGTGTCTCATTAATATCCCATGAGGGGTCAAGTCCAGTTACTTGATTTGCTGTGGATCTCATACTCATGAGGGCTATGGGCAGTGCATCTAGCCATTTTAGTCTTGTCTCTGCACATATTCTAGCCAGTTTGCTTTTCAGTATTCTATTATGTCTTTCTATAGCTCCCGCAGATTGTGGATGATACAGGCAATGGAAATGTTGCTGGACTTGTAATGTCCTGCACACTTCTGTTACCACCTGTCCAGTAAAATGTGATCTCCTGTCACTGTTTATGGAGCAAGGTATTCTGAATCTGGGGATCAATTATTTTAGCAATTTTTTTGCTTACTGTTGTGTCAGCCTTCACGCAAGGGTATGCGTCAACCCATTTAGAATACATACAAATAACTACAAGAACATATTGATAGGAACAACACTTTGGCATTTCAATAAAATCAATTTGTATATTTACAAAAGGTCCCCAGGGTGTGGGGTGCATGCTCATTTTTTTTTTATTATTATTATTTTTACAGGCTTACCACTGTTATGAGCCTGGCATACCGCACATTGGGCACAGGACTGAGTTGCTGCAGATGTAAAATTTAATCCAAACCAATCTTTGTTAAATAATTCAATGATCCCCCCTTTGCTCACATGCGACAGTCTATGGAGCATGTGAGTAATTTAGGGAAAAGAACTCTGGACATCACTAGGCGGCCGTCCGAATGATGCCATAGAGTCTTTAGAGAGAAAGCAATTTGCCAAATTTCCATGTCCCTCTCCCCCCCCCCCCATTTTCTGGGGTCAAATTCTGGATAGCAGCAAGATTTTGCAATTCAGGTGTGACATTGCTATAAAGTCTGGCAAGGGGGAGAAATGCAGGAAGAATTGACCTTTTAAAATTAGGCTTGCCTGTCTTTTGCCAGGAAATCTGGAGGGGTTAACAATAAAAATCTTTAGCAAGGTAAACCAAGCTTTAGAAAACTAACCAAATGCTACCTTTTAAAACACAACAAAGCCAAAAGGCACTTATGCAACCAAAGGTTTAAAAATACTGGGATGCCAAAACTATTAGCAATTAGAAGCTGCAATTTTTTAAAATGCAGTGGCAACTGTGATGGGATTCATAGATATAGAGTTGGAAGGGGCCTACAAGGCCATCGAGTCCAACCCCCCCCCCCACGCTCAGACAAGCTGAGCCAGCATGAGCCACAAAGGGAGCACTTGTGTAACTTAAACTAGAACACTTTTCTTGAAAACCAGCCTAATAACAATAAAGTGAAACAGGAATTGCAATTCTTTTAGTATCTTTGTGCTACTGTGCTATGTTGCACCCAAATACTATTTAACAAAAGTTTTTTTGCTAGCTTGCCATAAAGCTACTAGCCAAGCATAAATTCTGAAATTAAACTGCCCAAATTAACCAACGATGCCTTGTTGGTTTGCCTTTGGCAAAAAAACCAACTAAGCATGGATTGTGTTAAAGAGGGGAGGGGTAAAATTCAGGGAAGCCCACTCTAACAAAACTGGGCACTAAAACTTAAAGGCAAAACTTGAATGCAGCCACAAACACTCATGAGTGTTGCTGCCATTTTTTAAATATTTTGTTTGATTTTTTCTAGCAGCTATAACAAATATTTTTTTCTTCTCATTTTGGGACTTCTCGCCTCTAGTTCAGATCTGAGGAAGTGTGTGCTTTGGTTAGGAGCGAGCACACTCTCTCTCTTCACTAAACACAGGACTGGTGGAGACTCCAAAAGGCACCAAAACTTTGCTTATGCTCAGGAACTCTTTGCACAAAAAGCTCACAAACGTTTTGTTATTGTTGTTGTTTTTCTTTAACACAACACAGGGTTCTTTGAGTACTTCTTAATATACATATATATTTAAAGATACGCATTCTCTTTTTTGTTTATGTTTTTGACACTGCTTAACACAACTTTCTTTCAAATAGCTTTTTTTTCAAAATCTTTACTTCTTATCACATCTTTTACAACTTTCTTTTGCCTGCATAACTTGGGCAGAGAGGGTTTTATTTCCCTTTTTTTTTTTATGCCCTTCTGTTTGCAATTCTAATGTTTCTTTTGCATCTGCCCTTGTCCAACCTTTCTCTTGGCCTAGTTTTTCTTTTCCTTATCTTTTTTTCTTCTTTTCAACATTTTCCTAAATGGCCCTCTTCCCCCCCCCCCCTCCTCGGGGCAGAGGGGACAGTCTACATGCCTTTAAATAATCATCTCTTTTCTTTTTTTCAAAACCTTTTGGCTCCACTCATTGGTGAAGCTCTTGAATCTTCTGTGAAAAATAGTTAACCATTTCTTTTTGAGCTTATCCTGCATCAGCTGTAGTCTCAGAGAAAAAGCCTGCCTTGATCAGGGGCAGACTCTTTCTGACCTTTTAAAGCTAACACAGTTCAATTCTCAAAAGGCACTAACACTTTGTTTATGCTCAGAAAACCTGCATTCTCAATACTCAGACTCTCTCAAAAATACTTCTTTTATTTACAGGTATTAATCTTGATCTAGTCAGTTTTAGGTTTCACTACTGTAGTAAGGGCATCTCTAGAATATTTCATTGCTGAAGCCTTCTATTTGTAGAACATTTAACTTCTTTGCTTTGACTCTGATTTCTCATAGAAGCGCATCAAGTAATTTTATTTGCATCTCTATCAATTTAACAGGATCATTAAACTTTGGATCAGTTACTGGCCATTTCTTTTCTTTCTTTTTTTTTTTTTTTCTTTCTTAAGACTACTGTTGGCAGAACAAGTCTTAAGTAATTGATTTAAGTCTATCCAGCTAGGGTTATAAATAATTACAGTCTCAAATTCTTCCTTGAATTTGACTGGTTCTTCTCACAAGTTAGGAAATTATTTTACTATATTCCTTAAATCTCTTGGTGTCTATGGGTCATGGACAGCCACTAGAGGCTTATCTCTTGCAGGTACCTCTTACTTAGTGGAGCCAGGGTGACTGACCCATAATTTGGGGTGACTAACAGTCTTTGAGAAGGAACAGAGCCAGGCAAAGTGGTTGCTTCTGGGTTCTTAATTTTTCTGGGCATCTAGTTCCTTCTGTTTACTGCTCTTTCTGGCTAGGCAGAGGTGGGTTAGGGTGAAGGAGTGGCCACTGGGGTAGTTTCAGCATCATCATGCGAAAACCTTCTACTTTCATCTTCATTTTGGGGTCTTCTCATGTAGGTAAGGATAATCATCTACAGGATCTTGCTTTTTCTTCAAAAAAATCATTTTTCTTCGCTAGCAATGGATATAGGAGCCAATGGTGGTGGTTGGCTGCAGGCCTGCTTAAATTTTAGTTGATCTTTTAATATATATATTTGAATCTTTCAAGCTTTTAAGCTTGGATTCATGCATGCATTTTGAAGCTTCTTCATACCAATTAAAATACACTTCCCATTGAGTCTGAGGTACCTTACTTCCTCATGACTCGAGCGCTCCCCTTAAGTGCACTATCCTGTCCCAATCAAACTTTCCTCCCAGTGGGAACTGTTTACTAGGATCATCCTTTGTCATGACATTCCATTTCTCGAGAAATTTACACACCTACCTATGGCCATAAGGTGTGTACCTATAACATGCTAGCATTCCCTTGGGGGGGATCTCCTTTGATCTTGCACCCCCTATTCCTCACACTCATACAGGACACTCATCCAGGGCAAACTTATTGAGGGATGTTCCTCATTTGAGTCTCAGACAGCGGCTCAACACCTTGATCGGCTCACTCAGTCTTTCAACTGCGGCACAATCCCTTTTTGTCGGCTCAGTCAGTCTTATGACTTCAAATGGGACTCATGAGTCTTGGAAACAGGAAAAGGGATTTACTTGCTCTACTGGGACACAGGGTTCCACTACATACTGGTTTAGTGTGTGGTTTAAGTCCTGGTCCTGATCAGCAGATTCATGAACAGTCACACGTCACTGGGTCACGAGGTTCCACTGAGCCCACTTGCTTTTGAAACACTGCCGATCATTGGGTTTCCCCTCACGAACAGGTTCAGGGCGTCTTGACTCAGCTTAAGTCTCAGACCTGGTCAGCAACTTATACATACTCATCCGTGAGATTTTTAGGAAGATGTGCCTTTTCCACACAGTAAAACCATGGGTACTGGGCAAATTGGGAAAAGGGAAAAGGGTCTGTCTGTTGGGGCACGAGGTTCAGCTTTCGCCTAGTCCCAGCCCTGGTCAACAGCTCATAAATCTAGCAATCATACTTTCACAGACATGCATACAATCCTATAGGAAATTTCTTTCGTCTCTAAAACCTCATGGACTCAAAGTTCAGATCACGTTGGGGGGAAAGGATAGTCTGCTAGAAACAGAAGGACACACACCAAAAACCCAAAAGAGATTTCAAAAGGTCTCTTACCTGGGTTTGGCGCCTGGGAGTTCAGTGGTGTTTCCCTGTTTCAGGCAGGTCCAGTCCCTTGAAGCGATCCGAGTCACGGCACCAAGATTGTTGTGGAAAAATTGATCTACTGCGTTGTGTTTTTAAGAGGTTCTTAGAGAGGAAAGTTTATTAGTGAATTCACGGATGGCATCTGAGCACAGTCAGGAATGCCAACAAGAACACAAGGGAGACACTTCCATTTATACTGAATAATATCATGTAGAGGTCAGGTGACAATTGAGTCAGTACAGGAAACTGAGAGACAATTCAAAAGGAGACATTTAAACCAAAAACAAAAGATCAAGTATTGCCCATCTTCCAGCCATCATGCTAATCAGTAGTCTTTCCCAAGGTGATAATCCCAAGGTGATACTGGCTCACAGTACTTTTAGCATAAGCAGGAAAGAGGGTTAGGCAAATCAATAGATGGGTGATTTGCCCTCAGGGTTGTAATCTACAGAAGGTCAAGGAAAAGGTCTGACTTCCAGGCTTTTCTGTTTAAACTAAAGCCTGGACAAATTTTACTTCTACATTGGCAGCTGTGGGAGGAACAGGGAGACATCTTGCAGTCCAACACATCTGGAAGCCATCAGGTGTGGGGAGGCTGTTGTAGAGGAAGAACGTGCCCTGTGCCCCCTGATTCTGACAGCAGTTTACATCCTGGTTTGGAGCACATGAGTCAGCTTTCGTGTTAATATTAAACATGTGAGCTTGCAGGAACTCAGCGATTAGCAAAAAAAGCTTGATTGATTAGCATACTCTTAATCAAGGAATGCAGACATCTTGGATTGGCCAAACCATCTTTAAATTAAGCCACAGTTCAAATAAAAAATATTTTTTTAAAAAAACATTAAGCCATGGTGCAAATGATGGGAGGCATCCTCTGTAGAAGTAAAATTTGTCCAGGCTTTAGTTTAAACAGAAAGGCCTGGAAGTCAGACCTTTTCCTTGACCTTCTGTAGATTACAACCATGAGGGCAAATCACCCATCTATTGATTTGCCTAAGCCTCTTTCCTGCTTATGCTAAAAGTACTGTGAGCCAGTATCACCTTGGGATTATCACCTTGGGAAAGACTACTGATTAGCATGATGGCTGGAAGATGGGCAATACCTGTTCTTTTGTTTTGTTTAAATGTCTCCTTTTGAATTGTCTCAGTTTCCTGTACTGACTCAATTGTCACCTGACCTCTACATGATATTATTCAGTATAAATGGAAGTGTCTCCCTTGTGTTCTTGTTGGCATTCCTGACTGTGCTCAGATGCCATCCGTGAATTCACTAATAAACTTTCCTCTCTAAGAACCTCTTAAAAACACAACGCAGTAGATCAATTTTTCCACAACAATCTTGGTGCCGTGACTCGGATCGCTTCAAGGGACTGGACCTGCCTGAAACAGGGAAACACCACTGAACTCCCAGGCGCCAAACCCAGGTAAGAGACCTTTTGAAATCTCTTTTGGGTTTTTGGTGTGTGTCCTTCTGTTTCTAGCAGACTATCCTTTCCCTCCAACGCGATCTGAACTTTGAGTCCATGAGGTTTTAGAGACGAAAGAAATTTCCTATAGGATTGTATGCATGTCTGTGAAAGTATGATTGCTAGATTTATGAGCTGTTGACCAGGGCTGGGACTAGGCGAAAGCTGAACCTCGTGCCCCAACAGACAGACCCTTTTCCCTTTTCCCTTTTCCCAATTTGCCCAGTACCCATGGTTTTACTGTGTGGAAAAGGCACATCTTCCTAAAATTCTCACGGATGAGTGTGTATAAGTTGCTGACCAGGTCTGGGACTTAAACTGAGTCAAGACGCCCTGAACCTGTTCGTGAGGGGAAACCCAATGATCGGCAGTGTTTCAAAAGCAAGTGGGCTCAGTGGAACCTCGTGACCCAGTGACGTGTGACTGTTCATGAATCTGCTGATCAGGACCAGGACTTAAACCACATACTAAACCAGTATGTAGTGGAACCCTGTGTCCCAGTAGAGCAAGTAAATCCCTTTTCCTGTTTCCAAGACTCATGAGTCCCATTTGAAGTCATAAGACTGACTGAGCCGACAAAAAGGGATTGTGCCGCAGTTGAAAGACTGAGTGAGCCGATCAAGGTGTTGAGCCGCTGTCTGAGACTCAAATGAGGAACATCCCTCAATAAGTTTGCCCTGGATGAGTGTCCTGTATGAGTGTGAGGAATAGGGGGTGCAAGATCAAAGGAGATCCCCCCCAAGGGAATGCTAGCATGTTATAGGTACACACCTTATGGCCATAGGTAGGTGTGTAAATTTCTCGAGAAATGGAATGTCATGACAAAAGGATGATCCTAGTAAACAGTTCCCACTGGGAGGAAAGTTTGACTTGGACAGGATAGTGCACTTAAGGGGAGCGCTCGAGTCATGAGGAAGTAAGGTACCTCAGACTCAATGGGAAGTGTATTTTAATTGGTATGAAGAAGCTTCAAAATGCATGCATGAATCCAAGCTTAAAAGCTTGAAAGATTCAAATATATATATTAAAAGATCAACTAAAATTTAAGCAGGCCTGCAGCCAACCACCACCATTGGCTCCTATATCCATTGCTAGCGAAGAAAAAAAAATTTTTGGAAGAAAAAGCAAGATCCTGTAGATGATTATCCTTACCTACATGAAAGACCCCAAAATGAAGATGAAAGTAGAAGGTTTTCGCATGATGATGCTGAAACTACCCCAGTGGCCACTCCTTCACCCTAACCCACCTCTGCCTAGCCAGAAAGAGCAGTTAACAGAAGGAACTAGATGCCCAGAAAAATTAAGAACCCAGAAGCAACCACCTTGCCTGGCTCTGTTCCTTCTCAAAGACTGTTAGTCACCCCAAATTATGGGTCAGTCACCCTGGGCTCCACTAACTAAGAGGTACCTGCAAGAGATAAGACTCTATGGCTGTCCATGACCCATAGACACAAAGAGATTTAAGGAATATAGTAAAATAATTTCCTAACATGTGAGAAGAACCAGTCAAATTCAAGGAAGAATTTGAGACTGTTAAGACTTGTTCTGCCAACAGTAGTCTTAAGAAAGAAAAAAAAAAGAAAAAAAAAGAAAAAGAAATGGCCAGTAACTGATCCAAAGTTTAATGATCCTGTTAAATTGATAGAGATGCAAATAAAATTACTTGATGCACTTCTATGAGAAATCAGAGTCAAAGCAAAGAAGTTAAATGTTCTACAAATAGAAGGCTTCAGCAATGAAATA